>PVKZ01000580.1:0-718430 GCA_004027375.1 Macroglossus sobrinus
AGAGGAGAGGAGAGGAGAGGAGAGGAGAGGAAAAGAGAAAAGAGAAAAGAAAAGAAAAAAATCAAACCAAACCATCCTCGTTCCCTCTTAAATCTCTCGTTTAGCCTGGCTGGTGACCACTTTCCTGCTGAGCACACCAGAGGGCTGAGGATCTTCCACAATACTTTTCTATCAGCAGAGCGGCGCTCAGCGGTGGCTGGATTCAAACATACCAAATAGGGGAGTTCATTCAATACCACTTACACCCAAATCAAAGGCCAGAGAAGAGAAAAAAATGGAAGAGAGGGTCAAAAAGAGCAGTGGTCTGAGAGCTGGAAGAAGCCTTCTTATCCCCAACACACACACACACACACACACACACACACACACACACACACACACACCACTTGGGCCAAGGCTCACCTCCAAATAAGGTTTCCACAAGTAAAAAAATGTATTAATTATTCAAAGCAACACTAAATTAATTTGACTTTACTTTGATCAAAAGCACTTTAAGTTGTATCTTGAACCCAGAAAGGAATACTTTCAACTATGGCCCAAACAGAGTGCAACTCTGAGGCAAAAAAGACTCAGAAAAAATATTAAAAATCAGGGATCAAATATGGCAGAACAAGTTTAGAGAAACCAGCTGTCCCCTTCCCTACACAAAGTGCATACATTTTAAATTATCCAGTCTTTAAGCACCTGATCTCTCAGCAAGGCATCCTGGAAATACCAATGCCTTCCCTATAGGAAAGGGCTCCTGGCAGGCTCTGCACTGGAAGCCAGGCTGTCAGCAGTGAACCCACCAACCAGCCACAGCACATGTCAGAGGCAACAAACCACCCAGGTGCAAACACCCCAGGCAATGACAGTTTAGCTCTCCCCACCTAATCCGCTCTCTGCAGTGCACTCAAATCCTGACAAATTCCCTAATCACCTAATCCCTGGGTGGCTGCTCCTCAGCTGTGGGCTGTGCCAGGCTGACTTGCTGTGACACACAGGAGCAAAGAGTGGGGCAGGGCCACACACCAGAGAAGGGACATGTCTTACCGTGGCAGCTCTCACATGAGTCGAGACGCCTGGTCAGCCACGCTTTACCACTGTACTGCAGAGATTCCTGTCCAAGGTCCTTCAAAGAAGGAAAAAAGGGAAGGAGAGACAGGGACGCCACAGAGCCCAGAGCCAGACTGAAAAAGTTAAAGGGAGTTTGACTTTGCTCGCAGATGTCGCAACTTGCCTTCCGCTGGGCAGCCAGCTTCACTCGGTCAGGGAGATCTGTTGTTCTAATCCGCCCAGCTGGGGTGACCTTTGAAACCCCTGGCTGCCAGCTGCAGAGGCTGTCAATGGAGTCCCAAGGAAACCAAGGGTGGAAACTCATGGGTTTTTACAGAGCTGCAGATTCCAATCTGAGTGTGGAGCAAAGGGAGGACGCTGTCAAGCAGAGAGCTGAGCTTGGCACACACTCAACTCCACATCTGGCCTGGAACAATACTCACCCCTTGGCACATCTAGCCTAGGATCACCATCCAGGTCTCGTGGGACATTTGTGTCCTGAGATCCAGCTTCTTTCTCCTTAAACGGAGGGAGCCCCATTTATGATCCCTTGAGTGGGAGGCAAGCCCAGAGAGCAGATAGATAGGGGAACTCCAGGCTGCCAATTGTCTTAAGGAAGACAACTGTCCTGACCTCTGGCGAGCCTCAGGAGTGGTCCCTGGAGCATACTTCTAAAATGTGGTAATAAGGTGATGCCCAGCGCAGTAACTCTCTTCTAGGGGTCAGAACAATTTCCATAATTCCAGAGGAATCTCTCATGCAACTCACACCTTAAGACAGGGCACACTTTGAGAACCGTTGCTTTAGCCCATTCCCTTACTCTCCCTGTCATCTGCTTTCACTTCTGTTCTCCTTCAAATATGTAAGTGGAAAGAGAAAAGTGGTTTTATAGGAGTAATGGTGTGCAGCTTTGAGGGACGGGTGGAGAAGAGGGTGAATCAACACCTAATTTGATTCCACCTTTTCTTCCAAAGAGAATGGTTGAACAAATGTGGACCAGAGAGATTTGAAGCCTGACAGACACCAATGAAGAGAACACCGTTAAGTCAATTAAGTCCTTGGCTAAAACTAAATGTACACCTCAGATTCTGGAAGAACTTGCAGAAGGTAGATATTTTGATAATTTTAGTGGCTAATAAGGAAGAAATAAATCCAAAAACCAATGCTGTTCATCACTGAGAAATGGAGATGAATCTGAATCTAAGTCTTCCTAGACAGAGGTCTCTGGTAGTGGGCAACAAAACTAGAAAGTCATTTTAAATTGGATGGAACTGAGGACAATGATTTGGATAAAATCATGAAAGGTGTATTTATCAAACCGGTGGGTTACACTAAGCAAGTGGGAACAGCTAACATGATGGATGTTCAACAGACTCCTGAAAGATCAGCAAAAGGGACCAGAGCTTGAGAAGATGTTTAAAAGCACAAATTTAAAGTTCCTGTACTTAGGCTCAAAAACAAAAACTTAACAACTGCCCAACTACAAAATGAATGATTAGACACACTCAACAAAGACTTCTGGCCCCAATGACGTTGGGCCGGATCTCATGTTTGAAACATGCAGCAAATCCCTTATGCTGTGTTCTTCGCACACATCATAGTTGGCAGACGTGTAGTTTGGTGGTTATATGATTAAACCCTGTCTCCCTCACTGGAACACAAGCTCCAAGTCACAGGTCCTGTGTGTTTCGCTCACTACCATATCCCAATGCCTAGAATACTGAGGAGTACCTAGTAAATTCTCAAAAGATATTTCTGGAACATATTAATAAATAGACATTTGGGCTTAAAAAAAAACATAAAAATCATTTCCAAACCATGACACCACTTAATTTTGTTGGACAGGGAACCTTGTGAATGTTAGAAAGAGGACATAGGGAAAGCAGTGGGTGAACAAGTCACAACAGTAAAATATCTACTACTCCTCTGGGTCATACAGGTATTTGGTTCTAGATGCATGGGTGCCAGTCTAGCTATAATGTGGCATGTAGCTCGTGTGTCCTTTCTATTCTTTGTTTCTCAGTCTTCCTGTGTATAAAATGTGCATAACAATGCTCTGACCTGGGCATACTCTGTGTTTCCTGCTAGCATCCCTGAGCAACTCAGTCCAGGTCCCTGGGTTCTCAAGTGAAATCTTATGAAGCCAGCCTGCTCTGTCCCCCAAAGCTGAGTTCTTCCCTGAGTACCAGGCAGCCTCCCCATGGCTTCCTGGGCCATTCCTCTTGGAAAACACATTAAAGGAGGGGCTGGGCTTCTGCAGGCAGATGAGCTGCCCACGTCAGCCAGGCCACATCGGCAGAGCAAAAGACCACGGGTGGGAGAAGGACATCTGCTCAGCGACACAACCCTGAGTGCCCACATCTTTGGCAGAAAGTTATTTTTAAATTTCCTTAAAAGGGACACATACACATAGATCAAATCAAACAAACACACCCAACCACACACACAATGAGAACGACAGAGGCCTGGTCTCCTGGAACTGCTTTCTTCCTGTTGGGGTTCTTGCTTAATTTGAGATTTAACAAGAACAGGCTGAGAGAAGCTTTCTGCAACAAAAGTCACATGCAAAGAGAAATCAAAGCCAGAAACCCTGATTATAATTAAATTAGCAAAATGCACAATCTAGCAATAATCCTAAAGTTCACTAATTTCATTATCACTTTATCATCCCTATAGAAGGAAGTTTGGGGTCACAAGTTTATATATCTAAATCCCTTCCTCAAACACCAGGCCTCCTTCCTCCAGTCTGCTAAGCCATACCAATTGTGCCTAGGTTTTTAAACTCTAAGAGGTGACCACTGTGAGTACTCAGGTCAGGGCAGCGAGGAACAGCCTGCTCTGCTGTCAGAAGCTGTGTTCTCCTCTGCTAAACTATGTTGCCTGAGGTAAGTGACCATCTCTGAAAGTCTTAGCTGCTAATCTGTAAAATGGGACTGCTATTAATATCACACCCACCCGTCCCCCATCTACAGGGTGGCTACGAGGGTTGGCAATGTGTATAAAAAGCAGCCCCATTCCAGTCACTGGCACAGAATAAGTGCTCAATCCAACATGGCTGATGTTGTTAAAGTTACTCTTTTAAGATTTCTGTCAGCTCAGAGGAGAGAAGCTGCCTTGGCCGAGGAGCAGGCCAGCACAGGAGAAATCAGAAGGCAGTACCAGAGGGTAAAACAGCACAGAAGAGTCAGCGACTTTAGTGCTTACTATGGCTGCATCCCAACCTGCTGTGTGACCTTAAGAAAGTCACTTCCTTTCTCTAGTCTCCTCTATATAGCCTGAAGGGCCTCTCTGGACCTTTCTTGCCCTAGTGCCCCTTTGTCTTCAGAACTGCTGCTAGCTCTCCATAGGACCCCTGGGCAGGTAAGAAAGTGTCCAGCAAGGGGGTAGACAAGCCCAGAGCTGGAAAAAGATGCTGGAGGACACCAGGAAGGAGGTAAAGCCCTCCTATCACAAATTTCTGATCAAGGGAGCCACCACACAGGGTTTCACAGGCCTCACAGCCAAATCAGGCAGGCATACCTGGTCCTCAATGCACAACTGTAAGACCTCAGGATAGGCCATGAAGATGCTGAAGACTGGGCCAGTGCTAGTAGCAGGCACCTATGCAGTTACTCTAGCTTCTCAGCCCTCTGGCCAGCCCCCAGATCTGCCTACAGAGGGCCTGGGGCTGAAAGAGCTGAGGGGAAACTCCAGGAAAAAAAAGAAGAAAAGAGACAACCAATAATATCTACTGTTTAGTGAGCACTAATTATGTGCCAGATATCAAAGTAAGTATTTGAGGTGACTTGCCTCATTTAATCCCTTAGCAGAGCAGCAAATATTACTAGCAAAATTAATGGAGAGTATCGTTCAGTAAATGGAATATATTAATTTTCTTTCTACTACTTTATCCTTCCTTTCCCTCCCCCAGTTATTTAGAAACACGAGTCTTGGGAAAGGGGGAGAAGGTGAGAAGGCTAGCAAGTGGGTTTGGGCAGCCCATAGGGTATGGGTGTGCTGTTGTGTCAGAGGGTTGAAGCGAGATCTAGAAATGGGAGAGAGAGGGATCCTGTGCCATGATCTGCTCTGCCCCTGCCCTCCAAGTCTTTAGAAAAGCCTAGGAAAGCTTTGAAAAAGAAGGCCCAGACAAGAAGAGAGTCTCATGATTCTGCTGATCACACCATGCCCTGAAAGGGACTCTGAGCAGCTTCTCTAGCTCCAGATTGGAATGTCCACCCCTTCTGAGTCATCTGAAGCACACACTGCCCCTCTGCTTTTTAGGGGGAAGCTGGCCCTATGTTTATGAACTAAAGGGACAGGCCTGGAGGTTCCTGTGCTGGGAGGCCCCTTAGAATCTGAGAACACAGATGCAGCTGAATTGTGAGCAAAGTTCACATAGGCCTGGCTACTGAACATGGTCCCTGCTTCTCTCCACATGGTTTAGGGGAGATACTAGCTTCCTGCGGCCTGTTTTTTCTGGAAAAACATTATTAGCTTTGTGGCTAGACTAATGCCTGGATGATTTGAGGAGAGGGAAGTGGAAGACAATTCTGTGGGAGTCCTGCCTTTCCACATGAGAACCTCAGGCATTGGGCTGGAATGTCGTCTTCCAAAAAAAGGGGGAGCAGGAAGCACCTGACTATGAGAGGCTGCAGAGATTTGGAACGCTGATAAGAAAAGGCTGAGTTTGAAGACTATTTCCAGCCACAAGCTCCACAGTTCCTTCTGGACCTCCTGGGGCCCAAGGCAGTTGCCCATAGCCACCTAGCTCTAGCATGTCATGGCTCACTCAAGCTTCCCTTAATGAGAGGCCTGAAGATACTTCTTTTGCAAATCCTCCCCTCTGTGACATAGCACAGGAAAACAAGTCACAGCTAATCTGATTTTTTTACTTCTACAGGCTCCTGGATTTGAAATTTGAGTTTGTAGTTGTTTTCTAATTACTCCTACCAACAAGATCTGATCCTCTGGCTGAAGCCAAAGGCCTGGCAAATGTCATAAATTTCTAGTTTCCTTCCACTCTTGGTCAGCACTGAGATAAGAGAGCAAGTCCATACAGAAGGGGAATAAGGAGGGAGTCTCTAACCTGCCGGAAGAGGGGTGTTTTAAATGCGATTTTCCCAGGTGTGATTTTCATTAAGGTCACCTTAGCTAGAGAAAGAGAGGGAACCAATCTCTACTTTAGGGTTAAGCCCAGAGCTGGAATAACTACCAGTCCTAGGACACTAGTGACAATATATTGACAATCTAAGACTAAATTAGGTGGTGATGGCCAGTCTGTGGACTCCAATGAGAGATTCAATCACAGGCTTTGTAGTTAGACATGCCTGAATGTAAACCTGCCTCTGCCACATACTAGCCAGATGACCTTGGGTGATATACTTAATCTCTTTAAATCTCAATTTTCCCACCTGTAAATCTGCTTTGCATGGCTCTGTGGAGATTAGAGGCAACTGAAGTATCTATCATAAAGCAGTCACTCAGAATATCTAACACATTGCAACTATAATATGAATTTCTAACAATGCCTGGCATATAGCAAGCATTCAATAAATGGTAACTCTTTGATAACAGTCAATTATGCTAAAGAATCAGAAGTATCACATTTCACTTAGATATTCTAGTTCATTTAAATATTGCTACAAATATTGCTCTATCACAAAGAGTAGATTACTAATTCACTCTCTTCTGTTGACTTCTTTTTATCAGTTACTTGTCCTTGGCTAGACAATATACATTGCCTCATCCTCCCAAATTATTAATGTTAGCATAATGGAATATGGTTGGGTCACAGAATGTGGGGACTGGAAGGGAATGGAAATCATCTAGTCCAACTTCCTTATTTTACATATGGGCCCAGAGTGGACCTATGTATCCTCCAAGATGGGGGGCAGGGATCTCTGAAGTTTGCAAGGCACAGAGAAAGGGCTACAACCATCTGCGCTGGTGAGCCCTGCAACAGGAAGCTGAGCTGGGTTGGGCAGATGGTGCTGTATGTCTAAGAGCAAGGGAATTAATCTGGGAAAGCGACTGGCCAAGGGGAGTTTTCAGAGATCGTCATCAAACTAATTAAGACTAGGCTGTGGAAGGCCTAGGACAGCATCAATGCTCTTAGAGAATGCTACCAAAAGGGTTTTTATTTAAAAATTAACACGGAGCTACTGATAACTTATGAAATGTTTTCCCAGTCAAGATCTTACTCATCTTCACAACATATTGAGATATGTTATAAACCCCATTTTATTGATGGCAAATCTGAGGCTCAAAAACTAAGTCAATTAGAATCCAGTCCTTCTTACTCCAAATCCTGGCTTAATTTGGTAACATATGCAGGAAGGATTTAGCAAGATACGTGCAATATAATTATATTAATACCATGCCCAACAGGAATCTTCCAGTATAACAGTGGTTTAATCTTCCCTTAGGTTTTACTGAAATGATATCTGATGGGTACATGGTACAAATTTAACTAATATAGTCAATCCCTAGGCCAGGGAAAGCCCCTTATATTTGTCCTAACAAATGGATGACTTCATTTCAATCATTAGGGCCTGAGGGGAAGGCCATGCTTACTGGCTAATCTCTAGCAAATTTATGTAGGCACACCATCACCATCAGTAGATATACCTCTCCCCCTACACAGAGATGCTCTCTCTTCCCATTCACAGGCCAGAAATCTCTATTCTCCCCCAAAGTTTGCTGCTCTTCTCCAGGGTCCTCTCAACTCTCCTCCCACTGGCTAGGCACAACCCCAGACCTCAGCCTTGCATGCTCTGTCAGAATTGACGGGAGGATGCCTTGGCTGTGTGACAAGTCCTATGTTTCCACTTGTAGTTCACCCCTTGCCCTCACCTTCCCTCCCATGATATGAGGACCTAGTTCTAGGGCAGCCTCCAGCAGTGGATGAGAAACAATGGCTTAATGTTTCCTGGAACTTACCTGGGGTGGTGAAAGGCTGCCAACCCAACTCAGCCAGGTTTATCAGCCCAAAGGCCAAAAGTCAAGTTCAGACACAGCCCTGCTCCTTTTCAGCTTCTTCATTCTTCACACCAAGAGGCTGCATCCCTTTTGCCGGTTTCACCCCTGCCGAGCACTCTCCAGATACATTAGGAGAAGGGCACAGGGGAGCCTGCCTCTCCAAGGTTCCTTCAGGATTCTTGGGTACCACCTTCAGGTCCTTTGCAAAGGAGACTAACTCACCATAGGAACATGGACTATCAGGGCTGGAAGAGGCCTAAGAAATGATACAATCCCACCTCCATCCCCAGAGGGGTGTACCTATGTGCTCTTTGGGGATACTTGAGGCCACCTCATCCTGGAACATCAACTATACTCAAAGATTTGGGGGAAGCATTTTAATATTAAAGTCAATGCATTCACATTATTGTACAGAATTACAGCTGAATAGAACTATGAGTAGATTTTACAAATAACTATAGGACATCAAAAGAATGCTATGCTTTCTGCAAGCTGCTTCAGGCTACAATTCAAGCCCCTACCCCCAAAATGTACTTCTTACTCCATCCACTTCCCTTGGGGATGGCAAAGTCAGAGAAGCACTGGTCCTATTCAACCCTTCTGTTTCACAGAAAGGTAACCTTAGTTCCAGCTGAATGAAATGACTGTGAACCACAATATATACCGTTGCTAATAAAAACAAGCCATTTATTGACTGCTTACTGAGGGCCAGGTACTATACTGGGGGATTTTACATAAGTTAACTTTCCTTTTCAAAGCAAATCTATAAGACAGGTATTATTTTTATTTGAAAAATGAAGAAAAGACTCAAAAGTTGAGCAATATATCCAAGGTCAAAGAGCTAACAATAATAGCGACTTCTTATAAGCTAGATTTGAACCCAGGTCTCTGACTCCAACATTCAGACCCTTGGGAACAACATCACACTATCAGAGATGCCACAGGGAGGAGCTGGGATTGGGTCAGGGTCCAAGGTCCTGGTATTTTATCGTGGCTCTGTCACTACATTACACATAGCTACAGAACGTAAAGGGGACTTAGCTCACCTTCTCAGTCTATAGAAAAGAAAACTGAAGCCCAGAGAGAAGGACCCAGCTTAAGGACAGAACCACCGAATTTCAGGGAAAGAATCTGCTAACAGTGGGTTCTGGGGAAGCGTCCTAACCTCTTTGGGCTTTATAATCTGATGTATACATCTAGTCAGCCTCTGTAAGCCCTAGGACCTGGGGGGGGCCCTCACAAACTTTGCTCTGCAGACAGCAGCTCACACAAGTTACCTTTAACCTCTTGCCAGGTAGCTGGACAGGGCTGCTAAGAAAACTCATTTGACTATTGTTAGTTGCTTCTGGTTCTGAAGTTATTACCTAGTCTGCTAGTAATTAGCTAAGATTTGTACTCCAGGAAGCAGAACGTATACAGTAGTAGCCAAAAGCCACAGCCACAAGCATATATATCCCTCTTAGCAAGGAAATTCTAGAAGTTCATTCATCCTGTGATTTGCATCTATAAGAATCTTCTTCCAGATCCCAACTCCCTAGGCTACTGATGTTTATCAAAAATATCTACTCCACAGCTATACAAAAGCATGCTGAGAAGATACAACTCCCTCTTGACTATTTAGAATATTTACATTATCCTTGGTTTCCATTTTGATCATGTAGGCCATTCAAGCCAAGTTTATCAAGTCTGTCTTCCCAGCAGAGCAGGAAGAACTCAGCCTAAGGATCAGAATGCACAGACTGTCCATACACCTATCGCTGGGTGTTTACTGAACACCTACAAGGACCACTGCAAGCATAAATAAGGTGAAAGGTTAAACAGAGTGTGGTGAACATCATATCTTCCCAATATAATGACATTAGCACTATAGGAAGAGTGAGGATACACACCTTGCTTCTGGACCTCACTCTGCCAGTTGTCTTCATTTGCTCCCATGATCTCCTTCCCTTATACCCTATTACTCTCCCAAACCTGCTCCTACTTCTCCTTTCCAGTTGAAGTGGCCACTTTCTGGGTGAAGAGTTCAATTGTAGCCCTTCAGTGCCACAAGTGAATGGGGCATCCTTGAGTCTGAAGCCTGGGCCTCTGGGCCCCAATTTTAGGCCTGAGCGAGCACTGTTATCAGCAGGAACACAGCAAAAGGTGACTGACCTACTGGAGAGAGGAACCTGTGCTCAGAAGTGTTAGTTCAACTGGCTCCCAATGGGTAGGAGAGAGCACTTATCCCTCCCAACCCTCTCTGAGAAACAGAGGGTCACTTGCATGTGGAGGAAAGATTTCCCCCACAGGAGGCACCATTGGCTGCCAGAGAGGGAAGTGCAGGCTGATGTAGGCCTGTAGGAAGATCAGTGGCCCACACCCAAGTATGAGCTGGGCTAACAATGAGCAAGGGGAGCACATACCTTGAAGAAAGGGGACTTAGAATCTTCTTGAAGAGGCAAGATTAGAGAAGAAAACAATAGAAACCCAGGGACAAGAAAAGTGGGATTGGAAATAAAATAGCTTCTGGAGCACTGGCCTGTTCATAGGCCCTTAAACCCTTCATATATTTTCCACTCCTGAACCAAGCAATTCTCCACCCTGCTCAGGACACACAGCCAACACAAAAGCAGCAGTCCATTTTCTGGCATTCAGCCCCAGAGGGTTGTGTGGTCTCGGTATTTATTGGGTGTTTGATGTTCTCTCTCTCCCACAGTAACAAAGATGGTATGGGACTCTGAAGAAAAGTATGTTGTTTATCATCACTGCGAAGCTGTGAATAGCCATTCTAGTTGTTAGAACTTTTTCTTCTAGGCAATTTAGGTAAGCTTCTATCCAGTGGGCACAGCAGCCAATCAGCAAGACCTCTCCAGGTGTGGGTGATTAGACCAAAAAAAGGAATACTGAATGTGCTTATCTATACCAACTATGTCTATTAAATTAATAATGCACTTCTAATTACTAATCTCCATTTCTAACTGTTACGTAACATTTAACAAAATGCTATCATCTGGAGCTTTTATTACTAATTCTTAATGTAATGAATCAGTTTTACTCTTACCCCTGGGACTTCCTAGAGCCTATGGTTTGATGGGGGGCGATTCAGGACATTATACTGAAGAACTTTTGCCATCGACTCTGCTCACCCCATACCTACTAGTCAGGGCTGGGTTCTGTCTCCCTAATGGCATTGTCCTTCTCAGATTCTGTCTATCTCAGGTGAAAAACCAGACCTCACTACTGACAGCTCCTGTTCTCTGTGGTATGTCTATGATGAAATGAGGGAAAGGTCAGAATTGTCTTGCATACACCATTCAGTTTAAGCGTTCACAATGGTACCCAACCCCCTCCCCCTCGCCCATTAAAAGGTTCTTTCCCCACTGGACCATAATGGGAAGTGCAATTTGGCATGAATGCATACTTGTGCCGGTGTCCTCCCTCAGCTACAAGGTTCCTGGCAAGTCTGCGTATGGCCTGGCCTCCAAAGCAGAGGGCTATCTCTCTTAAGTGAGGTAATGCTTTTCTCTTTATGTCTTAACTAGAGAGTCAAAATAGTATCCAGGGGCCTGAAGGCAATTTCTTGCTTAAGTTCAGGAAAAGCCAAAGAGAGCTTACTCTCACACTCACCACCTATGACCCTCAACCAAACAATAGGACAAAACATCTACAAAAAGTCTAGATATCTCTTCACTTTGGTAATCCTGGAAGAACTTATCTGTTTGCTCAGGTGTAGGGTGAGCTGCATCTGCCTAGCTTGACTGGAACCCTCTCTGAGCTGAGACTTTTAGGATACACTGCCTAAAGAAGGTCCTATGCCTCCTCTCTCCCAGTCCCATGATGTCCAAGCAGGCATCAGGGTCAGACCAATACTTCCATGGGCATAATCACTCCCTACTTTTCTTGAAGTTGAATCTGGGCTCAGCTCCCAGGCTGACTCACAGATGATCAACTTGGTGGGCTATTCAGTAATATGGTTCCCAATAGGCCAGTCTTGACAGAATGAACAAAACAGAGGGCAGCCACAAAGAAGTAAACAGAGCCAATCCAGGCCAAGTCTCTATCTGCTTAAAGTTACCATCTTCTACCATTTGAATTTATTTCTACATTAGCCATATGTGAGCTTTTCTATTAAAAGTCAAGAACTTCTCTAGAGAGAAATGCCCACAGGCAGTGGTCCCCAACTTATCTGGCACCAGAGACTGGTGCTCCTATGAGATTCTAATGCCTGATGATCTGAGGTGGAGCTGAGGTGGTGATGCTAGCACTGGGGAGAGGCTGAAAATACAGATGAAGCTTTGCTCCCTGGCCTGCTGCTCACCTCCTGCTGTGCGGCCTGGTTCCTAACTGGTCACAGACCTGCACCAGTCCCTAATCCAGGGGTTAGACCCCTCTTCCCAGGCACACAAATAGGGAAAAGGCTTAGCTGGCAAGTTGTCTACTCTTGCTGCCTCTGCTCATTAAAAATGGTAATGGTCATGTGCTGAATTTGTGGGATAGATGAGGGAAGATGCAAGGAAAAGGGAAGCTCCCAAGTTAGAGTGAAATATGAACTCTAGCCACATGCTAGGGGTAACTTTGGCATAACCACCTGGATTATCCTTTAACTAATTGAGAAGCAGAGATACATTCACATGTTGTACGTGAGTCACTTCTCCATCAGTATAGGCCTACCTCAGCAACAGAGAATCTTAATTCACCAGCTCTTAAGTGCTAGAGGCAACCAGCAGGGCAAATGCCCTCAACCTAGAATGTCCTCTTCCCCCCCTTTTCAATAACTAGGGTGACCACATGACATATTATCCAAACCAGGACTCCTGAGAATGATGAAGGGCCCTATGAATATTTATGCTGGGATTGCCCAGAGGAACCAGGATGTATATATGGTCACCCTAATCACTTCCACAGTCTTCCTAAGTCTAGACATAAGATGTGACTTCAAAGATGTCTTCCCTGGCCATATTCAACATATTCTGGCCAAGCATGTGCTTCACATGCCCTCAGTCCAGGGAACTGTTATGTTACTTCACACACTGGGTTATCTCTGGACATGTTCTCATGTGTGGCCTTGCTCCTTTTCTAAACAATGTCTTGGTTGCTGATTCTTTGCATGAACTTTGAACTCATGCCAGTACCCTTGTTCAATCCTCTTTGCCATTGTTTATAAACAATATTTGCTGAAAGTTTGGTTTGTTATGAAGATTACAAATGAGTTTTTTTCTAACATAAATACTATCATTTTCTGTATACATATTTTCTAGCCTTTTTCAATATATGTACTTTTAAAAACAAAATTATATATACAAATATCATTGCCTTTATTTTCTTACTTCAGGCTAAACCACAAACTTTTTCCTGGTTATAGAACACTCTTCATAAGTCTCATTTTTAATGACTCTATAATATTCCATCAAGTGGATAAACCATAATTTACTCAATTACGCTCCTGTAATTTACCATTTAGGTTGCTTCCAATTCCACTAAAACAACATTGCAAGTTACAGTTTCATGAACAGAGCTTTCCCTTCATTCTAGATCATTTCCCCCAGGATATATTTCAAGAATTTTGATTACTGAGTCAAAGTACATGGAATTTTTAAAGCTCTTGAATTTAGGTTTTCTCGATTTCTACTACCTGGGGCCAACTCATGGCTCCCCAGATGCTTTACTCTCCTTCCTTAATCAGTGTGAGTTTGAGCTCCTTGATCCAAGACTAGGTCTCAGGAAAGAAACAGGTCTGGGATTTCTGCACAGTTAGAAGGCATGTGTGCACTTAAATTTCTGACTAAGTTAGGCAAGGTTGAGAAGACAAATGTTGAGCAAGACAGGAAAGGATCCAATACCAAGGAGTCATGAAGTTCAAAACAACTTCTATTATCAAGTAAAACTTCAGGCCTTCTGCCCTCTCCTGCATAATCTTGTCAGTGGGTAGCTCTGAACTGCCTTCGGCAATCTCTCCCACCTTGCCAAGTCCTGCCCGGAACTCAAGATTTCCTCTTCTCTAAGACCTTCCCCATAGGATCTGTGACATGGGTTCACAAGCACACATCCACAACAAAGCTTCCACCAGTCCATGATAAAATATGAAAAATGAGGACAACGCATGGACTTTTCCATATAGCTCAATGAACGTAGTTTTAAAAGCTGTCCTTTAATTTCAGTTGATGTCCTTCAGAATGTTTGGAATTAATGTATTCCTTCATATGTTTATAAAAATGTCATGCCTTTTTTTAATTAGTTCATTTATCACATATTTTTGAGAGCTCACTACCTGTCAGGAACTATCTAGACCCTGGGAGACACAACAGTGAACACAACAGACAAAGGTACCTGTTGAGTGAACCCTGACAATGAGTTTACCATGAATCCCTAGGCATCTCACCCTCCATCCCAATAAAAGTAGAATTCCATATCTGAGCTTGCAATTGTCCCCCACTCCTTCCCTCTTTCTCTTCACTTTCAACCTTGCTGTGTAGCCTTAGGCATGCAACGTACCCACCAGTACCTGTGAGTAATAAACCTTATATTTTCTAAGTTCCCAGATAGTTGATGCTTTGGGTGGATAGTTTTTGATGAATGGTGAAATCTTAAGAACCACAAGGGTTGGTCCAGTCACAACATTGCTCAGGTTGGGAAAATGTCTGTGAGGGCTCACCACAGAGGAGCTGGGGCCCAGGTGAGTGTCTCCAGGCATTTCTAGCCAATAGTATCACTATTAGTAGGCTGAGCCAGACAGAAAACAGAGCCCCTGCCCAGATCCTGAGCTCCAACTATGGCAGCTTTTTCTCTTCAGCCATAGTGCCCTCTGGGGGGACTCAGGTTTATATATCTTTATGTCTCCAAGGAAGAATGTCCTGAACATATTTTCTGAGGACAGGGTTTCATAAAGACACCAACACTCCCCAAAAGATTAATGGGGACATTTGTTGCACATACAGCAGGGGCCTATGGGCTGTATGAAGGCCCCCACACTGCCTGGCTTCCATCCCAGCTCTGCTCCGGGACCTTCAGCAAATTCTTTCATCTCTCTTAGCCTGTATCCTCACTTGTCAAATAGGAAGGATGTTAATAATACCTGCCACAAGATGCTATGAAGATTGAAGCCCTCAGCATCAAAAGCCCACAATAAATGAACCTAGTTGTAGCAATGACAACAGCATCAATTAAGAGCTAGGAAAAAAAAAAAACAGCTAAGAGGTGACTATGTGTCAACATTAAACCCAACTGAAACTGAAGAGTCATTTCACTGGCCAGAAATAACTAAGGATTTAACAGAGAAAATTAAATTTGTATAGGAAGGGAAAAAAAGGAAAAAACTAGCCAGAGTTTCTCTTCCTTCTCCACTGATATCAATGATTGAAATGATAGGATTTCATTTATGTCAATCAGAGAAATTTGGCAAAAATGTTCCTGTCAGAACTCAACCATAAATGGCCTGGATGAGTTGAAGATTGTGGAACTGAAGATAAACACACACAGTTCAGAAACTTTCCTGAAGAATGGACATTCCACAGACAGGTAATTTACAGTGCCACAGAGAGCTTTGGAATTGAAGAAGTCTGAGAAGGGTGGGGTGGAATAGAAAAACAACATTGAACACAACCTGCAGAAGGACAAAGGCCCAAATTTGTAGAGGTTGCTCTTAGCTCTGTGATTGAAATGGAATGCGGTACAGATTTAATATCAGTGGTACAGATAAAATAATGTCAGCAGACTGGATAATTAAAGATTTTTGGCTCACTTCTTCACTCTCTCACTTTCTAGAGGGAGGAAGAGAAAGGAGATGGGTCTAATAAACCAAGAATTCCTCAGAGTTTTAAGTATATTTTTAGTACTCCTGACATCTGGGATAGCAGAGGCATTATTTCGGGATCAGATCCTGATCGTGCCCTTTACTTTGGGCTAAACATCACTCTCTAAAACTCTTTGATGAGAATGTAATTATTTTAAAGATATGCACAGGCTAATTGAGACCACATTTAGGGAGTCTTTAGCTTTCAATAGAAGATGTTTCTGGCTGAGTGGAACAGATGCCATTAAACCAGTTGCCACCACTCCTATTCTTCACCATCTCTCAAATTCATTTCCCAACCTTCTCAGGCTTCCTCCCTGAACTGCATCTGGACCAGACCTGCTCTGCTTGGGAATGGAGCTGCCCCAAATCAGGGGAATGATCATGGGGCGACAGCCAGGTCCTTACAGAGTAGAGCTGGACCCAACCACCTGTTCCCACTTGCTTTTTAAAGTGTTAGACTATAGACAAGGAAAGAGTGAATCAAAGAACCACAGATACAGTTAAGAGACATGGAGATCTACTAATTCAACCTCTTATCCAATAGAGGAATCTTGTTCTGTCCGAAACAGGGCAATAGAGGGCCTGGTGTGTGTGTGTGTGTGTGTGTGTGTGTGTGTGTGTGTGTGTGTGTGTGTGTACAATTGCCAGGGCTAGGCAAGCCATGAGCTGGTGATTACAAGCTGGCAGCAGGGATAGGACCAAATCCATCAGGATTAGAGGCAGGATTTAACCAAGATACTGGTGGGACCCTCCATGACACAGAATAGGCCTACAAGTGCCACAAGCTGCAGGAATGGGGATGCAGCTAAGCTGAATTCCTTCAGCCCCTGCAGGGTGGGCCAATGTTGCAGAGTTAGGACACTCCTCACTCATGCAGGAACCTTCTCTGGGCACATCTGACAGTAGGGATTTCTCAGAGAGGGGACAGGAAGGGATGGCAGGGGAAGTCAGTGTATTTAGCAGGGTCTGTTTTCTTAGGAAAGGTCTAGAGTACCTCAATAGGGCTATCTAGCCTCCTCTATCATCCAGCTTCTGTAGAGAATAGAAACAGGGGCTATAGTAGGACCCTTGACAGATCTCAGCCAAGGCATCCCAAAATGTAATCATCCAGAAAATCCTGCAAAGGGAAGCTCCCATCCTCACAAGTAGCCCATTCCATCATGTTTTGAGCCATGATATGCTTCACCCAATGGAGGTCACAAACTCTACTCTTCCATAAAATATGCCTACAAATATTTAAAGACAGTCACCATTTATCCTTTATCCTTCTGCATACGAAACATACTTGGCCCCTTCAACTATTCCTACTTGGCATTTTTTGCAAACCCTTCCACATCTTCTGGGCACACACTAGTTTCACCATGTTCCCCTTGGTGTGACTCTGAGGACTGAAAAAGAACACAGGAGCATAGTGGTTAAATGCACAGCTTTGGATCCCAACCCCATCATTCACTGTGCTGTTTCCTAATGAGCACTGATAATCTTAGTCATAAGAACTACATACATCAATTCATAGCAAACTCTTAGAACTGTGCCTGGGATCTGATAAGCATCTAATTAAGTTTTAGCTTTTTTTTTTTAGCATATAAAAAGTATGCAATACCTACGCAAATCTTGCAACTGGATATTACAGTTTCATTACTCACCAGATTCTTTACTAATAAAACAACAATACCACCTCTGAGTTTTGATGAGGTAAGGAACCAAGAAGTCTCCCAGTGACTGGTTGGTGCATAACAAGGAGGCAATAAACATTGGTTTCCTTTAGCTCTGTATTGATGTCACAGTTGAGAGCCATTCTCCATGGGTCTTTCATAGTTCTGCACATCTTGAAGCACTGACTACCTTTTCAAGAATATTTGTATCATAAACGACCTTAGAAGAGAGAAATATTATCTCCCTTTAGAGTAAAGTGCAGGCATGTTTACTGTCTATTATAAAACATTTGAGTTCCCTAAGCTTGAGATTTCTATTTACTGTGTGTGCAGATGCCACCTGGCTTTCTGCATCATCTTATGGGGACTGCCAGCAGTAATGAAACTGTGGCAGGTTAACTCATTAGCTTATAAGTAGGTAAAATCTCAGAACTTCCACAATTAACAACAAACTAGAGAAGAGATGGTAGCAAAATAACACGCCCCCACTTCTCTTAAACTATCATCAACCCTCATGACATTCTATTAATATTTAGCTGATTTTTAAAAAAAATTCTAAGTGAAGGATTTCTCCTTATTTATTTCCTTATTTATTCATGTTGATGTTCACCTTCTTGATTTTAATAGACAATTCCATTCATTTAAGGTCCTTCTAAAGCTTCTTTTGGGAAGACATCTTTTGAACTTAAAGGTCCCTCTTTCAAGTTCTCTTTTCTGAGATGCATAGACCATAGTCCTTCTTCCCATTCTAATCACTTCTGCCACTGGAACAGGTAGACCCTCTGTCTAAATCTAGATTCTCACCCATAGGATCAGACCCTGGGTTTGTATTGTATAAAACTCATGACAAGCTTCTATCTTCATTTAATTTGTGGGTAAGAGAACTATAATATCTATCATCATCCTAGGATACTCTTCACTATTTCTCTTCACCTTTCACTGAGAGCATTGAGCAGGCCTCTCCTACTAACCACTTCCAACCCCAAAAAGATG
The DNA here is from genome assembly GCA_004027375.1 of Macroglossus sobrinus. Lineage (NCBI taxonomy): Eukaryota > Metazoa > Chordata > Mammalia > Chiroptera > Pteropodidae > Macroglossus > Macroglossus sobrinus. The sequence goes on from PVKZ01000580.1 coordinate 18,412, forward strand.
AAGATACATGACCTGATGGATATGACATGGCTAAAGGTCATCAGGACTCCAGCTAGTATAGTTAGAAAGAAGAGGTAAAAAGAACACCCATGTCCTTCTGGTTAGAACCATTAAAGCTATAAACCAGAGCAAGCCAAGATCTGAGAAGGTAGCTGTGTGAATGGCGGCAGAAAATAAAAACACTATCATGGATGTGCTCCAGACTCACCTCAGGCACTAAGAAAGAAAGAAACACAGTCAGGGATAATGTTATGAAATATGTTTTCAACTCATCCAGTACAATTTCAACATACCCCAGATAGCTCAGTGGTAAGCTGGTAGAATAAGAGCTGTCAGTGGTTCTAAATCTTCCTCAGATACCATGGGTTAGTGGGACGTGATCTTTACCACTGTCCCCTGCCACTGCCACTACTGCCATCATTCATTTTCAGATCAAAGATTCATATGTATGATAAACTCTAGCTTGTAGATACCCACTGACTATTCAGCTAAACTACCAGTGATTCTCATAGTTTTCTCCCTTGGGTACTTTCTTGCATTTTATAATTATCCTCTCCCTCTACTATAAAACTGTGTATATCTAGATCTCAGCATCTGGTATTAAGTCATAACTTATGATTCTTTTAAAAAAATAAATAAAAAATAAATAAGCTAATAAATCTCTTGAACTACAATGCTTTTCTCTTATTCATCTTTTTAATTTGGGGGGTTTATTTTTAGATTTTACTGTCTGAAAATTTCTTACAATATTTTTAAGCATTGACAGGCTATCCCAAGACCTCAACATCTGGTCATAAGTTACTTGCAGAACTGTGGCACAGTTTTCTTTCTTTTGAAAAATAATTAATCTGTGATGGCTTAATGGATGTCAAATGAATAAAAACAGCTTTTATCTTAACATAGTTTTAGCAGTAGGCTTAGGCTTTATCAGGCCTCATGATCGGGGATCATGGAAAAGTTTAGTAATTGGGTTCCCAGAATAACTCCAGGTGATGAACCCTTGGCTTGCAGGCTTATCACCAGCTTAAACTCTGCAGGACCAGAAATCACCCACATCCCACACTCAGTGCCTCGTTTGTGCTGTAGAGGGCTCTCAATTTCTGATCCTGCCTCCCAAAGATGGCTTTTTCCATCTCTTTAAAGTTTTCATGGTGCCCCAACCAGAGACTATATCTTTGCTTTCCTAAATCCCATGGGTCCTCTGGTTTCACCAAGTCTGTGTAAGAGAAGGGGCAGAATCCAAACCCTATCCTAGACTCCCAACTGCCAAAAAACTCATCTCTCTCCCCATGAAGATTAATTCCCAGTGTGCCTACCCCTTAGGAATCTTCACGGCTATTCTACCACAGACAGTGTTTCCAATCAGCGATGGCCAGGCCTTCAGGCCTGAATCCTCACCCAACCTCCACAAATATAGACCAAGGTGAGAGACCATGACTGTCCTGAAGCACTGCCTATAGAATTCCTCCCTAGACATGGGTCTCATTGGGACTCTGCTTTTGGTCAAGACATGAACTAGTGCTGCTGAGTCAGGTATCTACAAAGGAAGCCATGAGGGGCTCCTCTATCATTCTTCAGCCACATCAAGGGCCATATATACTTTGCAGAGATGTAAGGTAGAAAATCTAAATGCTACATCGATCAAAGACCATTCAAAGAGCTCATACTGACTCTTCGGTGTCTTCCTTCCTCAGGTTAATGCTATAAGACTACATTTAAAGGGTTAATAGTTCCCTAAATTGGGAATCTGAAACTTCTGTGCTTCCTTCCTGCTCCTCCCAACTGTCATTTCCTCTGCCATCCAACTCGTTCTACTCAGAGTTAGGATATCACTATCCTCTTTGCCTAGAGTAGGACTGGTCCTGCCCCTTCCTCATCAACACTGTCCCCACAGCCCCAGTGATGGACAACTCCAAATGGAGTCCCTACAAGAAAGTGTCCCCTAATCCTCAACCTCCATACAGCAGAGCTTTGCCAATAAGTGGTTAAAACACAGCTTGAGTGGCTCCAAGTACAAGCAGAAGAATGCTGAAATAATCCATAGCTTCAGTAAGTTCTGGTCTAATAGGGAAAGACAAGACCCAAGAGCACTTAAGAGACCAGAAAATCATCAAGATGACACTATTTCCAGCTCGATAATGTATGTCAGTACTCTCAACTTCACTGGCACAGTTAATCACCCCTTCCTTCTGGAAAGACATTTTTCTCTTGGTTTCTGGGATGCTATATTCTCCTCTTTTTCTTCCTAATTGCCTTCTTGTTTCCATTCTTGTCAGTTCTCCACAAAGCAGTCAGATCATGACACACCCCAATTCAACCCTCCAATGAATGCACATTATACATGGAATAAAATCCAAACTCCTTACTGTAGCCTATAAGGCCCTACCTCTCCCAGCCCTGCCTAGTGCTCCAAACTCACTTCCTATCATGCTGTTCCTCACCTTCCACTTTAGTGCTCGCTGTTCCTCTAATCATACCATGCTTACTCCTGCTTCAGAGCCTTTGCAGTGGCCAGTTTTTCTGCCTTGAATAGAGTTCTTTCTCCAGATCTTCTCAAGACTCACTCCCTTACTTCATTCTGTTCTCTGCCCACATTTCACCTCCACAAAGAGGCCCACCTTGACTACTAGATGAGCCTATATTAAACAATTCTCTGCCTCAATCTTCCCAGCCCCTTACCCTGCTCTATTTTTCTGCACATTAAAATCAATGCCAGGCATCACTGTCTTCCTCTATCACTAAAGTGAAAATTACACAAGAGCAAGGGATTTGCCTCATGCATCACTCAAGGAATATATGATGAATAAATGAATGTCATATCTGATAATCAGATTAATGTTAACCACATTGACATATTGCATTCTTTTTTTGGGAAAGGGGACTGAATTTCTTATAGAAACAATAATGTTAGGGATGGTTACAATACTGATCAAGGCTCTAATTCTCAACTTTTAAAGAAATAAAGTAATGTCCTCTTATCCATGGGGGACACATTCCAAAATCCCCAGTGGATGCTTAAAACCACTGATAGTACTGAACTCTATATATACAATGTTTTATCCTATATATACATACCTTGTCACGTAAAGGAAGCAATTTACAGCTTTTCATTGGCATATCTGAATTGCCAGGATCACTAAACTTATACTCTGAGGTCATTATTACATAAAATAAGGGTTACTTGAACAAAAGCACTGCGATACAGCAATTGTTGATCTGATAACTGAGATGGCTACTCAGTAACTACCAGGTGGAGAAGCATATACACTGTGGGCACATTAGACAAAGAGATGACTCATATCCCCGGCAGGATGGAGCAGGAAAGCATTAGATTTTATCATGCTATTCGGAATGGTGTGCAATTTAAAACTTATAAATTGTTTATTTCTAGAATTTTCCATTTAATATTTTCAGACTGCAATTGATCATAAGTAATTGAAACCACAGAAAGCAAAACCATGGATAAGGGGGAACTACTGTATGACTAAACCTCAGACTAAATTACAAGTAATTTATCATGCAACATAAAGCCTTCTAAAATACATGTGCTTTCACTAGAAAAGAAGAATCACAATAAAGCCTAAGTATATACAATTTGGTGTGATATAGTATCACAATTTATTGTTAAAAATTTTACCAAAAGCAGAATGAACATCATTAAGACATGGAATTCAAATAAGGGATTTTCCAGCAGCATTTCTGAAGAAAATGTTAGATAGAACTAAAGATTACTTGCTTTGTTGAGAAGTCTATCAAGAAGTGTGTCTTGGAGGGAAAACAAATGGCGTAGATGTTCATCCCTCCGGCAATGAAATCAAAGTTGTGATGGAAACAAGGGGCAAGCAGAAAAGAAAAATCACCTGGGATCTAGATGAACAAGCCATACAATTAGGGAGAAATCCAAGAAATCACCATGCAACAGCAGAAGGTAGGATAGGGCGAGAATGCGAGGCTGCCCGGTCTCCAGTGGCTGAGATGGAGGCTGTGGCAGCAGCAGAAACCTCTTAAAGGGTCTGCGTCAGCAAGTGGATTTTCACGGTGATGAACTTGCTCACTCTCAGCACCAGTACCAATTTGGGTGCGCACAAGGGGCACCAGGGACTTACAGGGAGACATTATCAGAGTGAGGGCCAAGGCAAGATTTGCTCTGTACAGAAGTGCCAGTGGTATCCATTGTTACCTGTTGGCTATCATAGCCAAGATGTCATCAAACTGGATAACAGATGTCGCTCTGCCCAGAGGATTCCCTGAAATCCTGCCTACCCCAACTCACGGCCCCATCCAAGCCACATCCTGGTATATCCTCAGCAAGTCAGGTGCTCTTTGCTGAGCAGTGCCTAGACTCACACGGGTGGAAGCTGGCCTCAGTTTCTGGTGTGGCCTTTTGAGGCAACTATAAGCACAGCATCTGTGGCTTGCTTGCTTAATCTTAATAGGTAGCCCCAGAGGGGCAGAGGCTTGGGCTAAATCTGGCCTGCAGCTGAACTCCTCTCAGGACTGTGACACTGGACACATACTTCACAAATTCACAGTAATAAGAACAGGAGACTTAGAAGCTTTGCTTAGTATATAGAAAAAGACACAGAAAGGCAGCCAAAATAGGAAGACAAAGAGCAGAAACCCTATGAGAGAACAGAATAGAGATGCAGATATTATGAAGTCTAGTAATCTAACAGATGCAGAGTTCAAAACACTGGTTATAAAGATGCTCAATGAACTTTTGGGAAGTGTAGATAAATTCAGTGAGAACTTCAACTAAGAGATAAAAACATAAAAATGGAAATGGAAATTATAAAAGGGAACCAGTCTGAAATGAAGAATATATTATCTGAGATAAGAAGTATATTATATGGAATAAACAAAGGAATAAACAAACTGAATGAAGAAAAGAATCAATGACCAATCTAGAGGACAGAAAAGCCAAGGACATTCAAACAGAACAGCAAGAAAAAAGATGCCAAGACTATAAAAATAATTTAAAGAGCATATGAGACAATATTAAAGGTCAAAATATCCATCTAATAGGCATACCTGAAGGAAAACAAGATGTTGAACAGCTGTTTGAAGAAATAATGATGAAAAATTTCCCTAACCCGGTGAAGGAAACAGACATAAAACCCCAGAAAGCTCAGAGAATCCCAAAAATCAGGAACCCAAAGAGGACCACACCAAGACATATCATAATCAAAATGCCAAAGGTTAAATACAAAGAAAGAATATTAAAAGCAGCAAGAGAAAGAGAAATAATTACTTATAAGAGAATACCCATAAGACTGGCAGCTGATTTCTCAAAATAAACTATGCGGGACAGAAGGGCTTGGCACAAAATATTCGATGTGACGAAGACCCAGGATCTACAACCAAGAATACTTTATCCAGTAAAGCGATCATTTAGAGTTGAAGGACAGATAAAGAGCTTCTCAGACAAAAATAAGCTAAAGGAATTTATTACCACCAAACCAGTATTATAGGAAATGCTGGAGGGACTTCTTTAAGAAAAAAAAAGTATCAAAAATGGGAATAAAGAATGGTAACACCTACATTCCCATCAATAAGTACCTCAGATGGAAAAGAATTAAGTGCCCCAACTAAAAGATAGAATGGATGAATGGACAGTAAAACAAGACCCATGCTTGTTGCCTATAAGAGATTCACTTCAGATTAAAAGACACACAGAGCCTAAAAGGATGGGGATAAAAAAAGATATTGCTTTGATGGACCTAGAAAGTATTTAAGTCAGAGAAAGATAAACACTATGTGATTTCATTTATATGCACAATCTAAGGAATAAAAAGAACAAACTAATAAAAAACAGATTCACAAATATAGCGGACAATTTGGTGACAGAGAGAAGGAGGGTTGGGGAACTGGGAGAATGGGGTGAAGGGTTAAAGAAGCACAAATTAGTAGCTGATGGATGGTCACAGGGATGGAGAGTACGGCATAGGGAATGCAATTAGCATTAATATGTTGGCTAGGTGGAGGGAGCAATTGGGGGATCATTTTATGAACTACATAGATGTCTAACCAATATACTGTATACTTGAAACTAAAATAAATAAATTTTTTAAAAAATCAATGAAAAGAAGAAGTGTGTCTTGCTAAAAGTTCATTCATCATCTGTGAATGACCCCTCAGCTCAGACTTTAAGGGACTCTAGAGAAGGGCACTGAGTTCTAAACCACTTCTTCACTGATAGATGTGTTGCTATTGCTTTGCTCAAGAGGCCCTGTTTACTCATCAAGAAGGGTAAAGAGTACTGAATGATTTCTGCAGTCCCATTTGCTCTAGGTTTACAACAGAAGTTTGACTGTCTTTTTTTCCTCATTGCAAATTTCCCTGTCATAAGTGTAAAGTTGGTAACCACACAGAAAGAGCTTCTTGCATTGCCTACTCCTCAGCACCAGAGGTTCTGCCTTCATCCCAATTTTAGCCAAGGCAAACCTGCCTTTAAATTAAAGAGACCTACATTAATGTTTCCATCCTTTGTTCTGCCTCTGGTGCTTCAAAATGTCAAAGTGCCTTAAGGTTTTGCCTTTAAAGGGAACCGTGTTCATTTATATATATATAGTGTTCACTTTGATCTAGCCTGACTTGAATCCCAAAATAGTGCCTCCCATCCCAGCCACAGGTTTTACATTTTTTTCAGACAGTAATAGGACACTGCTTTTCCCCTTTATCAGCCACTTTAGAGTTCAACCTCATAGTCTCTTTTAAAAAATTTCTTTAAAGTTACAGGATTGATTTTCTTAACGAATAGCAGAACCTACATACTTAGTTTTGTCTTTCAAAGTAGTCTAAAAGCTATTTTCTCACTGAAGGGAAAAGATGAGGGTCATAGTTCAAAGAAGCTTTAGAACCATGGGGGAAATAATCAGTGTTATAAAATCACAGGCCATGCTTCCTTTCACTAATTCCTCTTTCCCCTCCTCTTCCTCACTTTCTTTGTTTAACTGGAACTGGTTGTGATCCTGTCAGTCTCCTTTGCCACGAGAGTGAACAGACTACCTCCAAGCTGACACTGGCTGAGGACTCCGGAGGTGCTGTTAATTGTGAAACCCTAGGAAGACATCTGGTCAAGGGTGGCAGAGGGTAACCATCTTCCTCACTAGCTAAAGCTGCAGAAAGTAATGGACCCCTGCCCCTAAATTACACATATGAAATCCCAAAAGATCACTCACATTTTTGAAATGTTATTGAGAATATTATTGAGTAGCTGCCCAAACAAGGTATCATCTCTGTTAAACAAACTCACTCAACGTTGCTTTCACTGAACAGAGTGAAGATGACCACGTCTGTGAAGAAGGGACCACAGGATCTCTTGGTCAGGACCTGTAATCACTTGGTTCCACAATTAGCACACCAACTCTGATGATGTCTGCTAGTTAACGAACCACAAAGTCAAAGGGGAAATCAAAACAAAATAGAATTCATCAGAGCAGCCTCCTAGAACAGCAAGAAGAGGAAGTTTTTGGCCACTTTGGAGGGATGGAGTACCAGAGTGTGACAGCATGAAGTTTCTAGCAGAGGCCAGGGCATCCAGCAGGCACTTAATTAACCTGGTTTCCTGGCTAGATCTAATGACAGTTCCCACCGACACCAGTTCTAGAATTCTGACCAGCTAAACTAAAGCATGCTGACTTCACCCCACCCACTTGGGTACCTGGCCAGATTAATCTCACCTTGGGGGCACCAGTCTCCATGAGCCCAGGAAGACATACGGCTCCCTTTCCTGTAGCCTCCTCAGGGCAGACTGAGGAGGAATGGTCGACAGCATAGTTTAAACTTTGCTCACTCACCGTCTCCACTGCTATTTGTTGTGGCAACTGGGCTGGGAGGACAAAGAAAGAAGTCTGCCTTCCTGTGGGCCTGGGGAGCCCTCAGCAAGGTAGCTTCTGAAGTTGTTCTGTACTGCAGCAGAGGCAGCCAATTTGGGAACCACCTGGCTGGTGCCTGGTGGGAAGGAGGAAAGGAAAGCCAAGTCAGGGACAGACATGCAAAAGGGGGTGGGAGCAGCTGGGAGGAGCACATCACTCAGAGAGGCTGCGTGAAAACATGGAAACGTCCCAGAGCCAAGAGTTGCTTTTATTGCCGTGTGTAGGGGGTTACGGGTTTAGAGTTTAGGACAATAATTACAAGGAAAAAAAGAATGAGGTGTTTCTTCCTCCACAGAAAACAAATATGGGAGAACCGAGAAAGGTGGAGCTGAGGAGAGGCCTTGGCACAGGTGAGAGAGGAAGGTTGTGGAACAGGTAGGTGGCTATTGGGGCCCCTGGAGGGAGCTGGCTCCTGGGCATTCAGGGGCCCTGCTTTAGTGACAGAGCCAGAGGAAGAAGCTGACAGGAAGAAAATGCCCACATTTGGGATAGGAATGTCCTCAGAAGTGAGTGACCAACCCCTCTCCACCCCACTGCTCTAGAGCTCAGCTCCCATCCCCTGCCCCCAGAACCCCTCCCAGGCAGCCCACAGGGCCCACTCCTCAGCCTGGCCCAGACTCCTGCAGTTCACCCCTTCTCCCTTCAGAAACTTCTGTTTCCCTCCAGCAGCAGATTTCACATACTTCTTCAGGGGAACAAATGCTTATGATAAGTAGTAAACCCATTCTCTCAAACGTGCAAATGACCTGTCTCTGAGCTCTCTATGAGCTACTCTTCCAGGAGATCTATTAATTTGTAAACTAAAAGTTAGCTTACAAATTAATCCAAAGGAAATCAACTCATACGATGGAATTTCAGCAGAAAGACATTCAGAACAAAAGGTCCTTATACATCCCTTAAATCAAACAGGAGATCTTGAGGGTGGAGCCCCTTGGTTTAGGGTAATGGTTCCCCCACACCTTGATGTATACTTTGAAGAGGAAATAGGAGTGACTGGGCCCTCAGAGGTGGGGTGGGATGGGGTGGAATCCCCACCCTAGTACAGTCCCACAGCTAGATGTTCTTTTCCACCTGGAGCTTCAGCAGAAAGCTGATCTCAAAGTGCCAGATCGTCTGCACCCCGCTGCTTCTGGGAATCTTGCCACATATCCAATGGGAACTGAAGCAAGATGGAATTTCTATGAGTAACGGTTCCTCTGTCTTTCGTGGGCTAAGTCAGTCAGTCCCAGAACTTCTGAACTAGGAAGCTCGGCCCATCTGGTGCCAACCTCTTCAAGGATTCTTTACCCTTGGTGAGGGCTCAGGCACACCTTTGCCTCTGAGTTCCTTCACCTTGACTCCACCTCCAACTTAAGCACACCTAGCACTTCATCCTTACCAGTTACCCTTCCACTTGCTGCCAGCAAGAGGAGCCTCCTTACCTGCTGTTCTTCTTGTGCTTTAGGCCCACAACCTGTCCTGTGCCCACACAAGGCTCTGACCACTCCGTTATGTTTGTTCTTTTGCCTGGCTGATTAGGTCATTCCTGCCTATAATCCTTTCATAACTCAACCTGTACCAAGGACTTCTACTATGAGGACTTGAAGTTACTCACAAGGAAATATAAAAGTAAGCTGCTGATTATTTAATAATTCAAATTGTATAAAAGCCGATCACACACTTGCAAAATGGTTTTTAAGCTAACTTAGCACCCCTTAACTTTGCAACCCTATCAAGCATTACATCTATGCCAAAGTTTCCTAACATTCATGGCAAAAAAACAAACAGGGAGGGTCACATAATTCTCCTTGCCAGTCAAGGATGCAAAACCACTTCATCAGAAACAGAACCCTCCAGTGCTAATCCCTACAGAGAGGACTGAACATCACAATGGACAATTCCGCCCATAGGGTTTTCACAAAGAAATATTCACAATTTGGTCACCTTTCAATATCAACATTTAATAAAAGCAAGGAAAATATTAAAAACATGACTTGGGGTTTTTGCAGGGAGCTAAAGCAATGTGGCTTGGGCAGGGGTCTGGCTGCTTAACATAAGACATAGTGGTCCTCAGTGGAAAGCTGTGCTGCCCTCACTACCCACTCTGTGGAGAAGGTGGGGGACAGAAAGGTGGGAGGAGGGGCAGCACTGGGAGGTTCAGTGGGATTACTGATTATCATAATGAATGAGGACAGAAGAAGTGGGCAAAGATGCTGAATATCCTACATTAAACAGAATGTTCATTATAAAAAATTGTCTCGTTTAAAACGCTAATAGTGCTCCTGTTGAGAAACACTGGAAGAGGAATCAGTAATTAGCATGACTTTTCTAATGCCTTAAATACCAAGTAAGTCTTCACAGACTTTTGACAGCAGTGATCACAGGAATGTCTGCTCTGGGAAATATAGATGAAGCGGGGATGACAGACTTCTAATGTGTAAGTCATGCTGGTAGTGACATGTATATCATCTTATGAAGAGGTCGGAGCCTGACGGGTACTGTTGGCTAGACCGAGAGGTGGACAATGGTGAGCTGTAGGTATATCCCTGGAAAGAACTGACCTCCCCTATTTCTTATTTCTTCACATATGTAAACGAGGACATAGCTGGGATACCAAAACTGCATATCAATATATCACAGGAGAAACTATTTTAGTCTAGAGCAGTGGTTCCCAAAGTGTGGTTCCCAACTAGCAGCACCTGAGAACTTGTTAGAACTACTCCAGACTCTGAGAAGTAGGGAGATGTTGCCGGCAAATGATCAGAGGTGGAGGGCTTGAAGAGGGAAGACCTAAGTAAGGAGAAATGAGAAAGAAGAATAAATTATCAGAGGCCAATCTAAGTCTCAAGTTTGATTAATCATCCTAGAAGGCGTTTGTTTTTAATTTAATGTGTATTTCTCTTTGAATAGCCAACACATATACATGGTTCAAAATTCAAATGATACAAAGGAATATGCAGTAAAAGGTCTTTTATCCACCCTTGCTCCAACGTACCCAGCTCCAACTTCCCTTCCTTGGAGTCAGATATGTCACCAGTGTATTCTAGGGATATGTCATAAACACGTTTTTCTCCCCACTTTAATTTAAATACAAATGATTACATATTACATAAACTGTTCCATACGTTGCTTTTTCATTTAATATATTTCAAGGATTTTTCCATATCGGAAACATCAAGAACCCCCTAGAGGACGTCTGGGAACATTCAACACCTCAGAGTCATGCACATCTTCCCTGCAAGAAAGGAGCATCTGCTAGGCCATCATGTGATTCTTATGGATTTCTTAGTGACCCCCCCAGTAGGGAAATGGTCCTGAAATTCTTGGTTTGGATAACTCTCCATAGGCCCGACATGAATGTTGTCTTATCACAGAAAGAAACTCTCAAGTCTTTAAAATCCAATACTAACATTAGCAGATAACACCAGCACCCAGTGGGTCAGGTATCTTAGGCAAGATACACAGCAGAGGGGAGCTTGAACACTGGAGAGAATTCAAACAAACAAGAGGACTTTGAAAGTTTTTATCTTTAAGACTGAAAATGCTAAATTGCATTCGATTTTTAAGAGTTAACAAAATACACGAAAGGATAAAGACAGTAACTACCTAAGAACATTTAATACAAGTCAATTTTCAACACTTAGACTCACATATATAACACAGAATACCATGTAGATGACAGATTTTATTTCGACCATACTGATAATTACAGTAAATGTAAATGGTCAAACATACCAGTTAAAGATTGTCAAGACTGGATAAAAAGCAAGACTTAATTATATGCCATCTACAAAAATTCCACTTTAAATATAAAAACAAAAATAGATTAAAAATTGTAGGATAAAAAATATAAATGCAAGCACTAATAAAAAGAAAAATAAAATGGCTATATTAACAGCAGACAAAGTAAATTTCAGAATTAGGTACCATATTAACAGAGATAAAGAATGTAATTTCATAATGATGAAAAGGTCACTAAGTATAACACTCTTAAATGTGTATGTACCTAACAACAGAGCCCCAAAATACATTATTCAAAAATTCTTAGAACTGAAAGGATAACTAGGTAAATTCACTCCCCTTATATTAATCAATAAAACAAGAATACAGAAAATAAATAAGGGTATAGAAGAGCTGAACATCACTATCAACCAACTCAACTGAATTGACACTACACCAAACAAGACAGAATATACATTCTTTTCAAGTGCAAATAAAACATTCACCAAAATAAACCATATTCTGGGCTGCCAAACACACCTGAATCAATTAAAAAATAAAATCATATAAAGATGTTCTAACCATAATGAAATTAAACTAGAAGTTCATTGCAGGAAGACATCTGAAAAATTCCTCAAATATTTAGAGGCTAAATAGCACACTTTAAATAACTCATTCATCAAAAAGGAAGTCACAAGAATATTAAAAAACATTTCGAATTGAATAATATGAAAACGTATGTGTTAAATTTGAGGGAGATGAAGCCAAAGAAGCTAAAGATTAGGAGGAAATTTATAGCATTAAATGCTAATATTAGAAAAAGAAGAAAAGCCTCAAATGAATGGTTTAACCTTATACTTTAGAAAATTACAAAAAGAACAAATTAAATCTAAATCAATCAGAAGGAAATAACAAAGATATTTTATTTGAGTCTTCTTTTTTTCTTGATGAGCCTTAATGAGATTAAACATTTATAAATTTATCTTTTCAAAGAACCAGCTCTTGGTCACTAATCTTTTGTATATATTTTTTAGACTCTATTTTGTTTATTTCCACTTGGATCTTTATTATTTCCTTCCTTCTACCCACTTTGGGCTTTGATTATTGTTCTTTTTCTAGTTCCTTTAGGTGTAAGGTTAGATTGTTTATTTGATATTTTTCTTATTTCTTGAAGTAGGCCTATATCGCTATGAATTTCATTCTTTGGATTACTTTCTCTGTGCTCCATAGATTTGGGGTAATTGTGTTTTCATTTTCATTTGTCTCAAGTTATCTTTTGATTTCTCCTTTGATCTCATTTTTAACCTATTTGTTGTTTAGTAGTATATTATTTAGCCTCCATGGGTTTATGTCTTTTCCAGTTTTTTGCCTTGTAATTGTTTTCTAGTTTCATACAACTGTGGCTGAAGAAGACTCCTGATACGATTTCAGTCTTCTTAGATTTATTGAGACTTGTTTTGTGGCCTAACATGTGACCTATCTTGGAAAATGTTCCATGTACACTTGAAAAAAATGTATATTCTTCTGCCTTTGGTTGAAATGCTTTAAAAATATCAATTAAAGCCCTCTGGTGTAGTATTTTATTTAAGGCTGCTATTTCCTTATTGATTTCTGTCTGGAAGGTCTGTCTCTGTTGGTGTCCATGAGGTGTTAAAGCCTCTACTATGACTGTATTACTGGTGACCTCTCCCTTTATGTCCATCAAAATTTGCTTTATATATTTAGGTGCTCCTGTTTGGTACATAAATGTTTACAAAGGTTATATCCTCTTGTTGAATTGATCCCTTTATCATTATGGAATGTCCTTCTTGGTCTATTATAGCCTCTGTTTTAAAGTCTATTTTTTCTGATACAAGTTTTGCTACTCTAGCTTTTTTGTTGTTTTCATTTGCATGAAATATCATTTTCTATCACTTTACTTTTAGTCTGTGCATGTCTTTCGATCTGAAGTGGGTCTCTTGTAGATAGCATATATATGAGTCTGGTTTTCTTATCCATTTAGGTATGTATGTCTTTTGATTGGAACATTTAATCCCTTTACATTTAAAGTGATTATTGATAGGTAGGTAGTTATTGCCATTTTATTACTCATATTTATGTTCTTCATCCTCCTCCTTCTTCTTCTTAAAGAAGTCCCTTTAACATTTCTTGTGATACTGGTTTAGTGTCCTTTATATCTTGTCTGGTAAACTCTTTATCTGATTCTAAATGATAGCCTTTCTAAGTAGAGTAGTCTTGATTATAGGTCTTTGCTTTTCGACACTTTAAATATTTCATGTCTGTCCTTTCTGGTTTCTCTTGAGAAATCAGCTGACAGTCTTATTGGAGCTCCCTTGTAAGTAACTAACTACTTTTCATTTGCTGCTTTTAAGATTCTCTGTTCGTCTTTAACCTTTGGCATTTTAATTATGTTGTGCCTAGGTGTGGACCTCTTTGGGTTCATCTTTTTGAGACTCTGCAGTTCCTGGACTTGTATGTCTATTTCCATCACTAGATTAGGGAAATTTTCAGTCATTTTTTTCTTCAACTATGTTCTCAATCCCTTGCTCTCTCTTCTACTTCTGGTACCCCTATGAGGCAAATGTCACGCCTGATATTGCCCCAGAGGTCCCTTAAACTATCCTTATTTTTTAAAAAAATTCTTTTTCCTTTTTGCTATTCTTATTGGGTGTTTTTCAATACCTTATCTTCTAAATCACTGATTTGATCCTCTGCTTCAGTTGTACAGATGAAATCCCCACTGATTTTCACAGCTGGATGTTGTTGGGGCTCTACTTTTCAGCACTGGTGCTCCAGGCTAGGGTAAGCCTGGTGAAGGGCTCGGACTCCTCGCTCTTTAGGGAGGATCGCTGCAGCTGAGATATCCTTAATTCTCAACTGCCATACATGGGTTTGGGGCCAATTCATTTTATGTCTCTGCCCCTCCTACCAGTTTCCACCTGGCTGCTTCTTTATATCCTTAGTCATAGGACTTTTGCTCATCTAGTCTTCAGATAGTTCTTTAGGTTGATTATTCTATAATTTAGTTGTGATTTTAATGTGGTCATGAGAGGAGGGAAGCATAGTGTTTACTTGTGTTGCCATCTTGATTGGAATGCTTTTATTTCCATAAATCTGACAACTTAGATGAACTAGATAAATTCCTTAAAAGGCACAAACTACCAAAACTAAATCAAGAAGAAATAGATAACCTAAATTAACAAAATTTTATGAGGCTGACATTACTTGATATGATAATTAAAGGAATTGCCATTACAAGAAAACTATAGACCAATATTTCTCATGCTCATAAACACAAAAATTCTTAATAAAATATTAGTAAATCATATATATACATATACATATATATATGTATGTGTATATATATATATATATAATACATCATTACCATGTGGGGTTTATCCTGGAAATTTAGAGCTGGTTCAACATTTAAAAATCACTGTAATTCATCATATCAATTGACTAAAAAAGAAAAACTATATAATCATTTTGTTAGATGGAGCAACAAAAAAAAGCATTTGACAAAATTCAATTTTCATGTATGGTTCCGAGCAACTGCTTTAGTCAAAACACAAAACACTAGAATACCTTGCCAAAAAAAAAAAAAAAAAAAGTTAAAAGCTTCCTGAGGAATCCAGAAGTCCTCTCATGAGAAATGTCTCAGGTGACGTTAGAAGATGGAGTATGAGGGGACAGATAGATGACAGAGTCTTCAAACATGTAATGGAATTGCACTCATGATATACTTGTTCCAGAGAAAGCTGGTTACATTTAGGCAGATTTCTATTCAATAAAAGAAGAGCCTCATTATTATCAGACCTCTAGGCAAAAGCAGCTGTTTCCCATTTGAGGTGGTAAGTTTCTTAAAACCACAAGTGTTCAAAATGTCCTAGACAGCTATTTGTTAGTGATGCTGTAAAGAATATGAACTCGATGACACTAAAAGTTCTTTCTGGTGGTAAGAAAGAATAGAAAAAGAAAATCCAGTTGGCTTAACTAATGTTTATTAAGAGCCAAAAAAGGGAGTATGAGACTCACAGATTTTAAAAATCATATTGCCTACTTTTATATAGCTTACACTGGTAATTTAGTAGAAATATGTATTGCCATAGTACAAACATTTTTCTGTATATTTCTCTTTCTCTGCTACTATATTAAAGAGGTAGGTAAGTGATAGATTAGTCCTTGCCCTATTAATATCATCAACCATTCACTTTCTGTCAGTTTCTTTTTCTCTGCCTCCAGACACTCCCTCTTGAAAAAGACCCACAATTAGATATACTGCTCTTTCCAACTACCACCCTATATCTAGCCTTCCTTTCCACTCAAATGTTTTCAATGAGTCATGAACACCTCTTGCCAATTTCCTTTCCATACCCTCTCTCTTTAACTCCCTGCAATCAGTTCTTTTAAGTATCACATGCATGGTCAAAATACTGGAGGTTGAGGGGAGGGGTGGTAAGAATGTCATCAAGAGGACACAGCATTTGTACTCAAAGAGCTAATCAGACAAAAATCAACTTAAATTATCTAAATATGCACTAGGCAGAGACTGCAGGAAGGGTTGGAAAGGAGAACTGACATTTATTAGTTATCTTTTAGTACATTGTTGTGATAGATTGTCTTCCATGATGGCTATCAACAATTCTTCCATTCCTGTATATTCATGTCACTCCAACTCCAAATAATTCCAACTGTATCAGAAATCACGATAAATATAAATGAATCAAATTTTATATATATATACATACAATATTTGAGAGAGACAGACAGAGAGGGACAGACAGAGAGACACACACACACGCACGCGCTCACTTTGATTCAGATTTGTTTGGTGGCCCAGAATATGGTCTATCCTGGTGAATGTTTTATGCACACTTGAAAACAATTCTGAGTATTCTGCTTTGTTGGGTGTAGTGTTAAGTCAGTCAAGGTGGTTGAGAGTTGTGTTCAACTCTTCTATATGAGAGAAGTGTTGACATATATACATATGACACCTATATGCTTTTCACAAAATGAAAAAAGCACACAAAGAAGTTGAAAGAAACGAACGGGAAAATATGAAAATATGTCAGGCAAAAACTAACCATACGAGAATTGGAGTAGCAAAAATAATATCAGACAAAACAGATTTTAATATAATTAATCTGGAAAGATAATCACTACAAAATGATAACAGAAATGAGATAAAGGCAGAGAGGATATACTCAGCATTAGTTTTAGGAACAAGTGTCCAGTAATAGCAATCCAAATACAACAGCTCAGAATCAGGCCAATTCTGCTCATTTAATTCAATCCCACAACTATTTGTGTAAAAGCTCCCAAGTTTATCGTGGGCAACAAAACTTGATCTAATAGACATACAGGGCCTTATATCAGATAATTACAAAATATGAATTATTTTTTTCTAGCACACAGGAAATATTTTCAAAATTTAACCTTCAAGAGACCATAATACAAGTCTCAACAAATTCCAAAGAATCATATAGTCAACACTAATTAAAAAAAGATCAATCTGTCTTTTGGTTTCCTCTGTCAATGTCTCATTCCTCTGAAACTCCCCTATTCATTGTTGTGCTCATCTCCTTAGACATTATATATGGAGGTTGTGTCTATTCATTAATTTATTTAATACATTTCTATTAAACACTTAAATACCAATCACTGTTCTAAGCACAGGGGATACATCAATGAACAAAGCAGACAAATATTCTTCCTTTTAGGAGCTTACATTCTAGTGTCACCTCTATCACTAGACCACTAGTGCCTTAAGGCAGGATGTAGCCTAACACAGATTTGGCTGGCTCCTAATATGCTGCCGGGCCTGACACCATGTTGGTTCTGGCAAGGTAAAAACCTACAAACTCTGATACTGAAGACAGAGGGCTCAGTGGTGTTTAGAGCATGGTCTTGGGGTACTGTGGTAGGAGAAGAACATGGCTCATCAAGGAAGGACGTGAGATCAGGATGAGTGACAGAACCTAGACACTCCTCACCATCCCTCCATTGGTGATCCAATAGGTCAACTTTCAGTGTCAAAGCAAGCCCAAAGGCAAAAGCAGGCCTAAGTCTAGAAACCAAATTGTCAAAGCAGAGCTGCAGACCAGATAGAAGTCAAAGGGACAGGAAGACATGAAGATTATGGGAAACAATCATGAGAAAAATCCTCTCTCTTAATTAGTCCTTGAAAATTCAGGTGCAGCTTATAGAGGCCAGACAAACCAAATGACCACATTCCACAGGTTACTCTGTTATCTTTCTCCTGCGAGGTAGGAAGGAATAGCTGGTCCTTCTGAGCTTAGGGGCAGGACAAGGAGGAGAATATGCATGGCTTGCTACAAATAAATCCATGTTCTAACAGGCACAGAAGCAAGTATGACTGGCTTTACGAAGAACTCTGTGAAGTTCCAGAATGGCAGGTGAACAGTATACATAAGAAAGAAGAAAGCCTGGAAAAGAGAGATGCCTCCAAGCTTTTTTTATTTTTTTAGGGGGTACAATGTGATAATTTGATATATGTACACATTGCAAAAGGATTACCACAATCAAATTCATCAACATATATGTCATCTTACATAGTTACTTTTGTGCATCTGTGGTGAGAACACATAAGATCTACTCTTAGCAAATTTCAAGTGTACAGTAAAATGTTATTAAATTTTAGTCATCAGACTGCACATTAGGTCTCCAGAACTTACTCATCTTATAATTAAAAGTTGGTATCCTTTGACCAACATCTCTGCATTTTTCCCACCTCACCCCACCTCCACCTTCAGCCCCTGGCAACCACCATTCTATTTCATTCTATGACTTTAGCTTTTTTAGATTCCACATGTAAGTGAGATCGTAGAGTTTATGTTTCTTTGACTTATTTAATCTAGCATAATGTCCTCTAAGGTCATCCATGTTGTCACAAATGGCAGGATTTCCTTCTTTTAAATAGCTGGATAACATTCCACTGTGTGTGTGTGCATGTGTATGTGTGTGTATCACATTTGCTTTATACATTCATCCATCAACCAACACTTAGGTTGTTTCCATATCTTTGCTGTTATGAATAATGCTGCAGTGAATAAGGGAATGCAGACATCTCTTCCAGATACTGATTCCATTTCCTTTGGATATATACTCAGATGTGAGATTGCTGGAAATTATGGTAGTTCTATTTTTTTTTTTATGAGGAGCCTCTATATGGTTTTCTATAATGTCTGCACCAACTTACATCCTTACCAACAGTGCACAGGGGTTCTCTTTGCAACATACCCTCATCAGCATTGGTTATCTCTTATCTTTTGATAATAGCTATTCCTACCAATGTTAGGTGATATTTTGATTTGCATTTCCCTAATGATTAGTTAAAATGAACACCTTTTCATATATCCATTGGGTATTTGGATGTCAACTTTGGAAAAATGTTTATTCAGGTCTTTGCTCATATTTCTCTCAGATTATTCTGGAGTTTTGTTTTTTGTTTCTATGTTATATGAGTTCCTTATATATTTTAGATATTAATCTCATTAAATATATGGTTCAGAAATATTTTCTCCCATTCTATAGGTTGCCTTTTCATTTTGTTGATGGTTTCCTTTGCTGTGCAAAAGCTTTTTAGTTTGATGTAATCTCACTTGTTTATTTTTTGCTTTGTTGCCTGAGTTTTTGGCATCATATCCAAAATATTATTGCCAAGACCAACGTCAAGGAGCTTTTTGTCCTATGTTTTCTTCTAGTAGTTTTAGTTTTGGGTCTTATATTTAAGTCTTTAATTCATTTTATTTGATTTTTCTATATGGGATAAGATAAGGGTCCAGTTTCATTCTTTTGCAGGTAGATATCCAGTTTTCCCAACACCATTTATTGAAGAGATTCTCTTTTCCCCATTGTGTATTCTGGTCTCTAAGCAAAGATTAGTTGACTGTATATGTGTAGGTATATTTCTGGGATCTCTATTCTTTTCTCTTTATCTATCTATCTGTTTTTATGCCAGAACTGTTTTGATTGCTAAAGCTTTGTAATATAGTTTGAAATCAGGAAGTGTGATGCCTCCAGCTTTGATCTTCTTTCTCATGAATGCTTTGGCTATTCGGGATCTTTTGTGGTTCCATAAAAGTTTTTAAATTGTTTTTCTATTTCTGTGAAAAATGCCATTGAAACTTAGGTAGAAATTGCATTGAATCTATAGATTCTTTGGGTACTACGAACATTTAAACAATATTAATTTTTCTAATCCATGAACACTAGATATCGTTCTATTTATTTGTGTCTTCTTTAATTCCATGCATCAAAGTCTTACAGATTTCAGTGTATGGGCCTTTCATGTCCTTGGCTAAATTTATTCCTAAGTATTTTATTCTGTTTGAATCTATTGTAAATGGGATTATTTTAATTTCCTTTTTGGATAGTTCATTGTTAGTGCCTCCAACTTTGACACAGATTTTAATGAAGACTAGTTCCTTCTGCAGGGAGGCACCTCTTTCCAAAAGCTACATCAATCCAGAGAGAAAATCCAAAACAAAAGCCCCACAGCAAGAGACAGGAAGGAAGGGAAACTATTCAAACTCCCTGCCCCCTCTGCTCCATAGCACATAATAGCTGAGTCCTCTACTGGAGAATCATAGCTCCAAAGGAGTTCCTCTGACCTGGTGTTTTCTGGTTTTTAAGCCTCTGTTTGAGCATTGTTACTATGGTGACAAGTCTGGGATGCTCTGCTCTAAGTGAGGGGGCTTATCCCTTCAAATATGCTTCTTGAGTTACCAACAAAGGAATTCACTGAACCTCAACTAATCTCATATTCTCCTGGGAGATTTCTTTTAAGAGACACTTTTCCTCCTTGCCCCCACAAACCTCCCAGGTTTATACTCTGTTCAGCCAACAACCACATTTATATAGTGATTTACAGTTTACTTTTATCCACATCACCTCATTTAAGCCCTGAGGAGTCTTCTTCAGTCACATGAGCCTCTTCCTTACCAACTAAACAAAGTGAGGACCTTGGTTTTAGGGAGGCATCCCCAGGATGATTAGCAGGCACAAACCTTATAGCAGGAATGGGAAAGAGGGATGAGGGGTGGGAGAAATAGGAAGCCAATCTACGTGGCATTTTCTTTTCCAAAGCAAAGAATATGTAGGTGCTTGTAGCCCTGGCAGGCCTGATACCCGCTCCTCCTGAAACCCCTGAATCTCTACTCAGCCTGTTCCAGGCTGTTGTTCTGTCTTGGCTCATGTTCTACATCATTCTCACCTCCAGCTGTTCTAAGGAGTAGCAGTCAGCTCTGGGGAATTTATCCTCCTTGCCTTCAGAGGGGTCTTCCTTAATCATGAGTTCTTAGAGTCAGCCCTGGCTTCCTATAACAGGTATAAAGTGAAAACTCCCTTTTGTTTTTCTCTACAACACTCCATTTCTGGTCATCAAATGTATTAAGTTTTCCTCAAACTGAGCAATTCTCAGACATCAGCTGGTTGTCCTACAAGTCAACTCAATTCTGACACTATCTACTTGGAGATAGTGTCACATGGCACCAACTTCAGATGCCAATCCAAAGTTCAGGTTGTCACCTGTGCTTCTGGCTATAAATCAGAGGTTCCCACAACCCCATCCTTGCTTTTTTTTTTTTTTTTTGCCAGGACAATTGAAAAAACTCAGGGAAATATTTACTTAATTAACGGTTTATTACAAAGGATATTAAGGAATACAAATGAACAGCTGGATGAAGAGATACTAAGATTAGGTTCAGGAGAATTCCAACCACAGAAGCTTAGGGTGCACCCCACCCCCAGCACATAGATGCATTCTTGTTTACCAATCTAGAAACTCTTCAAACCCCGTCCTTTGGGTTTGTATGGAGGCTTCATTACTGAGGCATTATTGATTACATCACTGGCCATTGGTAATTAAGTCAGTCTCCAGTCCCAGACCCCTCCCCGGAGGTAAAGAGGTGACACTGAAAGTTCCAACCCTCTAATCGCTAGCTGGTTCCCCTGGCAACTTCATCCTGTGGTTATCTAGGGGCTTTCCAAAAATCATCTTATTGACATAAACTCAGGTATGGTTGAAAGGAGCTTGTTATAAATGACAACAACAAAAAAAAAAAACAAAAAAAAAAATACCCATTTCATCTTTATACTCTAGAACTACGGTCCCCAACCTTTTTGGCACCAGGGATCAGTGATGCTATGAGAATCTAATGCCTGATGATCTGAGGTAGAAACAGTGATCCTAGTAGAGCAGAGTGGCTGCAAATACAGATGAAGCTTCGCTCACCGGCCTGTCACTCACCTCCTGCTGTGCAACCCAGTTCCTAACAAGACACTGGTCTATAGCACAGGGGCTGTGGACCCCTGACCTAAACTATTTCTGGCTGATATATACCTCTTCTCTGGTTTTCAAGATAAATAAAGGAGGCTGTTCAACCTCACTATCTTTATTATGAGAGGCAATGAAGTGAGAACAAAGATCATCCTAGGAGGCAAAACTTCTAGGTTCCAGTCCTCACAGTTCGCTGAGTTCCTCAGCCTCTCTGGCCTCCAAGTATTTCTTTTGAAATAACTCCCTGCCTTACCTCTCTGTGGAAAGGGAGTGGTAAGAGTGCTCTAATCGGGTCCTTTCCTACTCTAAGATCTCTGAACCTTAGCTGAATACCAAACAACCCATGAAATTAGAATAAATTGGATTTTGCAGAGAAACTAATCTTGCCCTCTAAGAGTATTCTAAAGCTGGGCAGATAGATGTGCAGGACACAAGCAGACCAGAAGCATTAAACCCAAAAAGGACTGACTACAAAGACCTGTCAGGAATGAAACCACACAGGGACAGAGGTCTGGGTAGACAATTAGGAGAGTGGGGATCGCCCCAATTTTAAAATAAATGCTTTATTTGGGAATAACTTTAAATTTTTAAGAAAGTTGCTAAGATGATACAATTTCCTCTAATGTTAACATCTTACATTACCATGGTATATTTGTCAAAACTAAGAAACCAACATCGGCAAATAAAGGAGGCTGTTCAACCTCACTATCTTTATTTACTAAATTCCAGACTTTCTTTGGATTTCACCAGTTTTTCCACTAATGTCCTTTTTCTGTTCCAGGATCCAATCCAGGACACTTCATTATATTTAGGGTAAAACATCATTTAATGGTGACAGATTTCTAAATTAGGGACAAACAGATCTTTATTAAAAAGAACATCAGATACACTTGAGACTCTTTGTGAACCCTCTCCATTTTCATGCCTTTTTCTTCCTCTCTAGAGATAACCACCGTCATAAACTCATTGTTTATCATTCCCGGGCATGTTTGCATGGAATCCTAAAAGGACAATAACATTATATAGTATTGTTCTCAAGGTTTTAAAACTTATATAAATAGTATTCTTTTCCTATCCATCACTTGCTTCTTTCATTCAACATTGTTTTTGCAATGTGTTAAGAAATATAGCTATAATTCTTTTTTTGCTATACATAATATGTATAGCAGTTTTTTCTATGAGGATGCCACTGTTATCTATTCTCCTACTGAGGAACATTTAGACTGTTTCTTATTTTTTGCTGCAATAAACATTTTAATGTATGTCTGCTGATGTACACAAGAAAGATTCTCTGTCTAGGAGTGCAATTTCTGCGTTAAAAGGTGTAACCAAATGGTTTCCTAAAGCTGTTATGCTGATTAACATTCCAGTAAATGATTCTGATGCTCCACATCATCATCATGCTTGGAAGTGCATTTATTTTATAAGGTAATTAAAGAAAACTGGCATCTTTATAATAAGTCTTCCAGTTCATAAACACAGAATTTTTCTCCATTTATTTAGGGTATTTTATTTCAATATTGTAATTTTCCTTAAAAATATTGTTGCACATTTTTTAGTGAGTACTTCTAAGTATCTTGAGGCTTTTATAACTATTAAAAATGGGATCCTTTTTTTCTAATTGGTTAATACTGGTGAACAGAATTTCGATATGTTAATTTTGTGTCTAGGGAAATTTACAAGCTCTTAATATACATTATCCACTTAAAAACCACAAAATAATCATAATATATGATTAAATAAGGACATTTTCATATTTCTTTCTAATATTCACATCATATTTCTTGTCTTACTGCGTTAGCTATGACCTCCTGCACCATGCTAAATATAAATAGTGAGAGAAGGCATTCTTGTTTTTTTCATGACTCTACCGAAAGGGAGCCTAGAATCTTAAGGATAGTTTTTGCTATAATATTTAGATAGGTGCCCCTTATCAAGTTAAGGAAATTCTCTTCTATTCTTAGTTTCATGACAAGTTTGTTTCAATCATGAATATGTACTAAATTCTGACAAATACTTTATTGATCTGTTAATATGGTTTGTAACATTAATATATTTTCTGATATTGGGTCATCCTTAATTCCGTGCATAAACTCTACTTAGTCAGAATGTAAATATTTCAAATAAATTTGCAAACATTTCATAAGCACCTAAGTTTATAAATGAGACTAGTCTATAATTTGACTCTCTTGTATTTTTCTTGTCTGGTTGGGGTATTTAGGTTGTATTACATTATAAAAGTAGATAGCTTTGCCTCACTTTCTATTCTCTTAAACAGTTTGTACAATATTATCTAATTCTTGGAGGCTGAACGAAATACAGATATAAATCATCTAAACCTGATACTTTCGAGGGAAGAAAGTTTTTTGATTATCAGTTTAAGTTCTTTAATTATTGTTTTATTGAAGTTTTCAGTTTCTTTTGAAGTAGTTACGGCAAATTATATTTGCCTAGAAAATGCCATGTCTTTTCCCAGTCCAAATTTTGGCATAAACTTTACAGAGTATAGTCCTATAGTTTTTATCTACTTCATATTTTAGTTGTATCTCCATTAAAAATATTACTTGTGGCTTTTTAAGAAAAAGTTCTTACGAGGATTTTATCTATTTTATAATTTTTTACTCTTCTAAATTGTTTTCTATTTCATTTCCTTTGTCTTCCTATCTTTGTTTCCTTTCTTTTACTTCTCTAAATGCTTATGTTGTTCTAGTTTCTTGACATAGATATGTATAGTAGATAATAATAGTTGCCTACACAATCTTTATTCTCTTAGTTCCTTACAAATATAATCACTATTTAGTTTGGGAAATGTACCAAGCTAAAAAAGAAATTATACTTCCTAGGCTCCCTTACAGGTAGGCACTACCATATGATACAATTCTTACTAAGGAAATACAAGTGAGAGTTACTTGGTTGGGCTTCCAGGAAAGCTCTTTACATAAAGGTAGCCAACTCAGCTGGTACATGCCTCTTTCACAACCTATCCTTTTCCTCTATCATGCTTGGAATATAGATACAAAGCTGAGATAGAGCAATTTAATGCAACCATAAAGCATCAAGGATATGTTTGAAAGCTAAGTGTAGATGAATAGAAAATTAGAAGAGCTTGAGATCTTAATGGCAAAATGGAGTCTTTACATCTAGCGTGGACTGTCTACCTCCAAATTTCTTACTATAGGACAAATATTAAACCTCTAGGTCATTTAAGCCATGGTCATTTAGACTCTCCTTATACACAGCCAAATACAGTTTAAAATAATACAATATTCAACACATTTTTCATTTTTAAAGTTTTAATAAATGCATTTAAGGCTATAAATTTTCCTCAAAAAATAGCTTTATTGCCTCTGGTAAGAGATCAACTGTGCTGGCCTAGACCAGAAAGACCAACCATTTGGCCAACCCAAAGAATTGTAATATA
Source organism: Macroglossus sobrinus (assembly GCA_004027375.1). Lineage (NCBI taxonomy): Eukaryota > Metazoa > Chordata > Mammalia > Chiroptera > Pteropodidae > Macroglossus > Macroglossus sobrinus. The sequence continues at coordinate 43,712 of PVKZ01000580.1, forward strand.
AATAAAAATGGCTATGGTTTAAGTCTCTAAATTTGGAGTGATATTTATGCAGCAAAAGCTAACTAATACAGAGATTGATTTCAAGAATGGGGTTCTGCCGTAACAAAAACCTAAAGTATATGGTGTAGGCTTTGGATTAGGACAGTGGCTATAAAAGCATTAAGGAAACAGTCTGGAAAGGCTGAAAAAAATGGAAAGAAAACTGCTACTGCAGGCTTGGAAAATGATGACTCGTGTTATGTAGAGATAGAACAACTGACAAAACTGAAGCCTACAGTAACTTGAGAGAAAATAAATGAACCTCATGAACTTTTAGTTACATCTTCAGACAAAACTTTTAGTTACATCTTCAGACAGAATATGGAGAATATTAGTTGGGTGCTCTTAACTACACATGATAAAGTATGACAAGACAAAGGTGAGCTAAAGAATGAACTGTCCAGTTTGCAACCAGAATTTAGATGAAATGCAGAAGGCTCAGGACCTGCTCTGTTGGAAAATAAAACTGCCTTTCATTTCCAGTCTCCTCACATTTGATAATCTTTGAGTAACAGATTCTCAAAGTAAAAGGAGGCTTTCGGACGAAGGGCAAATCATTTTTTAAGACCTCTGAAGGACTTACAGAAATGTCAAGTATATCTTCTTAGCTAAACAAAAAAGAATATTAAGAGCATGAGAAAAACCTAATCCTAGATCACCGTGAATAAATCGAAAGAAAAAAAACAATTGTGGGTACAGCTTTTGTTGAATGAGTTAAACAATAACCTGTTATATAGAAAGCCCAAAATGTTTGAGAGAAAACTATACCATCAAAAGCACCATCAACTTGGACTAAAGAGACTAAAACTGACTAAACTGCAAAGAGGTTTTTGGGCTCTTAACTATTAATGGGCAAAAGGCCAGATGAGAAAGCTACTGAACTGTTAACATGGGCCATTTCTTACAGAAATAAAGAAAAGACTTCTTGGTGGTTGGGGTAGGGACCAAAAGACTAGAAAATGGAGTCAAGAGCCTTGGAGAATAATGGACTGGGAGGATGCTCCTAGGAAGGAAAACTGAGCCCTAACGAAGGGCCATTCTTTGCTCTGGAGTAGGGTGACCCATCTACGTTTACCCCAAGGAAATTTCTATGGATCTCTTATTATTTCCTCTTTTGAAGGGAAGTTTCTATTCATTTAACCTCTCACTGTCTCACCATTGTATGTTGGATGTGTAGGTTTCATTTTTAATTCACAGGTCTCTGAATCAATAGGTGTCTTTATCAAGGAGCTACATCTGAGAAGACTCATTTACACCCTGATGTGTGATGATATGAGGCTTCCGGCCTGATGCTAAAAGTAGGAGGGGACAGAGAGCCTGGGATGAAGATTAGCAAATTTTGCATGTGGGAGAAATGTGAATAATTTGTGGCCAAGGAGTGGACTGTGGTAGATTCTAAAAATGGTCACCCTTTGAATTTGGGCTTGGCCATATGATTTGCTTTGGGTAACCTGACATTAGTAAATGAAACACAAGCAATAGCTTGAGAAGTATTTGCACAGCAAAGCTTGCCCTCTGGCTGCATTTGGAAACCTGGACTACTATGTGAACAGCTCCAGCAGGCTACTGGAAGATGAGAGGAAATCTGGAAGAGAACTAAGACATCCCAGCATATAGGCAGTCAACTTCCAAACATGAGTAAAACTATCCTAAATCATCTAGCCAGCCACCAAGATCACAGATGTATAATTGAGTCCAGCCAAGATCAGCTGAGCTGGCCCATACTTTAAAATTGCCAACTCAAAGATTTGAGCGCTGAATAAAATGGTATTTGTTTTAATCCATTAAGTTTTGTAATGATTTGTTATGCAGTAAAACTCAACTGATACAATTATATTTTTTTCTTACAAAATCTATAATTATCTTCTTCCTGACTCTGAATATGGCTTTAACATTTTTCTCCCTGAATACCCTGTTCCATCTTGCTATTGTTGCCTAGTTTTCATTTTAATGTTTTTTAAACTACACACACCTACACACACACTTAAGAACTTTTCTAATTAAGAGTTAAATGAATATAAATATAATTTTGCACATATTTGCATTCACAATTTTTTATATTATACATATTTTCTCATTAATATTTTTCTTTCTAAAGTATATATTTTTACCCCTTAAATTTCCCACTCCCCTCCCCACTCAACCCCTGACCTATGGATGTTACTGGTTCCCTTTAAGAACTGGATCTCTGAAGGCAGGGCATCTCCTCCCATACACTTGAGGAGTGCACCCAGGGCCTGGTGCCCCTGGCACACTCGAAGGACTTGGTGCACTCTGGGTATGGTCCATGGCTCCACCTGGGGCACGAACCCACGATGTTCTGCGTGTAAAGCAGATGTGCTAACCACTACACTATGAAGCCAACCTAATGCAAGTCTATGCATTTATACCCTTGGTCTCTGTTTTGCTCTCATTCTTGTAGTATAGTTTATACAGGTATAGTATTTAGGTTCAATACTTTTAAGTTGTTATTCCTCTGTCTTATCTCTCTTGCTGCTATTGAAACATCAGTCTGTCATTTATTTATACATAATATAGTAACTCTGATTTTTAGTTGGTTGTTATGAACTAAATGTTTATGTCTCCCTCAAACTCATATGTTGAAACTTCAACCCCCAATGTGACTATATTAGGAGACTGGGCCTTTGTAGAGGTAATTAGGGTTAAACTAAGTCATAAGAGTGGGGCCCCGATCAGATAAAATCAGTGTCCTTTTAAGAAGAGACTGCAGGGAGCTTGCTTACATTCTCTCTCTCCCTGTAGTGTGAGGACACAGTGAAAAGGCAGCCAGGAAGAGAGTTCTCACCATAAACAGAAACGCTTCTGACCCTGGACTTCTCAGCCTCCAAAACTGAGAAATAAATATCGGTTGTTTAAGCCATCCAGTCTGTGGTATTTTATTATGACAGCTCAGGCAGACTCATACATTGGTCTTCCTTCACTGCCCCCTGCCTTTGATATTCTGCAGTTTCACTACAATATGTCTAATTGTGAGTTAACTTTCATTTAACTGGCATAGTATTAAAATACAATTTTGATATGAGAATTCATATTATTACTCAATTCTGGAAAATTATTAGTCAGTTATTTAAATATTGCTTTTTTTTCATTTCCTCTGTTCTCTTGGTAACTTTTATTAAAGAATATAACTTTTATTAAAGAATATAAGATATAAATGTGTAATTACTATGTTGTACACATGAAACTAATATAATATGGTATGTCAACTATAATTTTAAAATTTTTTTAAAAAGAACTAAAAAATAATCTCAACACCTTTAATCTTTCATAGCTCTAAACTGTTCTTTCAAATTTTTCCACCTTTGTATTTCAGTGCTACTACCAGAAAAAGTTTCTCTGTACTATTTTCCAATCTATTAACTCATGTTTCTGTGATAGATCTAAGTATCAATGTAGCCTATCTATTGCATCTTTATTTCAATAACTAAAGATGCAATTTTTCAATTTCTAATATCTACATTTTGCTTTTTAATTTATATATGCCTAATCTTATTTTACTTATGCTTTTTTCAGAATTTCTTTTTAATGAAAGATACCCTTTTTTTTAAGGGTGGGGGTACATCCTCTACCTACTTATTGTAAAGTCTTTTTCACACTATTCTATAAAATTAATTTCATTGGGGATAATTCTTAGTCTTAAGATTGATTCTGTTACCTATATTTGATGATTTATTTGCAATTTTGGACTTGTAAGCTCCTTTTGAGTGTGTTCTTCTGACTTTTATTATTTTGTCCCTCTCTCTCTTCACCCCATTTCTCCTTGACCCTCCAGGCATCCAATGCAGAAATAGTTGGGTATTACAGCCCCACAGGAACATGGCAGCCATAGTCATAGAACCATCAAGTGGCTGGACTTAGTTCCTGGCAGTGAGGCTATGTGCTTGTCTTTGCTTTCCTTGCTTGGCCCACAATTTCTGTCAAAATCAGCAAGCTGACAGTTCTCCTTCCCTCTCACACTCAGGCTTCTTTCATGACTTGGTGAGCTCTCCTTCATTCCCCAGCTTCAAGCCTTACTTTGGTTTCTCAACATCTGTAATGGAGCATTTTTGGTCCCTTTATTTCATAGGAGCCTTCTTCCAATCCATAGTACAACATGCTTAAGTTCCTGATCATCTTTCTGCAATTTTCTTCTTTTATGATCCACAGACATTGTTACTTCATGTCTGAGACTGCTTACATCTATTTTTTGTTTTCTCTTTCTTTTTGCCTATCAGAGACAGGAGTTTGGAGCACAGGCAGTTTTAAAAAGGTACAAAATGTAAACAACCTGGTCCTCCTTCTCAAGGTACATATACCCCCAATATGAAACTTTAAAAAAGGAGAGGGGATCATTTGTGAACACCAATACTTCTCTCCAGCACCAGAGAACAATCGTCACCTCACTAAAGCCTCTCCATCTAAAAGGTAAGTGTGGTGATAAAGGCAAATAGACTCACTGCTCTCTGCCACCACCTACCCTAGAGATTTAGGAACTTCTTTTACATCTAAGCTATTCACCGATCAAACCAACTAGAACAGAGGACTCTGGCAAGAAAGTAACATACTAATATATAATGTTTCCCCTTCATTCAAGGCTAAAAATATCATGTAGAAAAAATGGAAAGGAAAGAAGAAACAGTAAATATTTTGATGTGGCATATCTCAAAACTACAAGTCTATTTGTTTCAGAACATAACTTGGTATATTGTGTCATGGGCACCTGAGTCTACAGTGTTCATGATGTTGCCCTTACTCAGTAACAGACAAATAAAGGGACATCACTTCGTCTGGAAACGATAAATGGAGAACCCACAACACTGAAGTAGCTTTCCTTCCCTTTGACCTAGAAGGGGATTATTCCTTGCCTCTGAGCATGTATGGAGAAATTTTAGCTTTCAACTGGAACAATTCAACTTAGCTTTCCCATATAAAATGCCACAATAAATCCTCATTTGAAAAAAGAGTAAGAAACAAAATGGAATCACTAACAAAAATCAGAGTAGACTAATATATGATAAAAACAATTTTATTTTGCTTAAACTAGCCTGAGAACTTGGACTTTTGAACTTTTCAGTTGTGTGTCATATTTGGAGATGTATACATCCTACAGATAACCCTCTGAAGAACTAGGAAAGGATGTTCATGTGTCCAGACCACTGGACATCTGGAAGAAGCTAAAAATGCAGGAATGATTCTTCTCAAGAATGTATCTTTTACCACAAAGACTCTCAGCTTTTCTTTTTTTTTTTTTGGAATACTTTGGGTATTGCCTGGTAGTGTTTCCAGAATTGCAATTCACTTGGTTAAGACTCTCAAATAAAAAACTTTGTCATTTAATTCTAGCGAAGCTTCCTGATTCATTTACGCTGGGTCAACACATCTGCATGTACACTGGTCTCAGCACCAGGTGGGATGAGATGAGGTACAACAATCTCGGCACTAACCACCAGCAGGCTACTTTGTATGTGTACTTATTTTTGTTCTTGCTTTTGCCAAGTCTACACTAACAGAGCTAGTATGCCATTTAGCTACACCATTCATTTCAAATATTTATTGACCATCTATTGATAATGACAAGATCAGCTCCTTATCAGTGCTTTCTCAAATTCACACAGGTTGGTCTGAGGACATCTGTTCTTTGGTATAAAAAAATATTATGTGCAATGACCCTAAGTTTTCAAACTGAGGCAATACCAGCATAAAACAGCCTATGCTAGTGCTGTCACCTAGCCTGGATATACTAATTTTTACCTTCGATCACAATCCTGCAATTTGTGCTTCTGGAGCTATGGCCTGACAACTCTCAACTACAGGCACTAAGAATTTTTGAGTGGTATTGGATTCTGGGCCCTTGTCATTCAGGGCCCTGAGGTTTGGTAGTTTTCTTGCTGCTGCTGCTGCTGCTACTGCTGTAGCTCTGGGGATCTGTCTGCTTGTTGAGCTTATTTTTATCACCTACAATGTTGCCCAGATCTTGTGGTATTGGCCTTGGCCCTAAAGATGGTATAATAGGCAGAAAAATGTAGAGTGAAACTTGAAAGGACTGAGAGGTCTCCAGAGTAAGAGAGACCTCAAAGTACTAAGAAAAAGAAAATTAAAGCTGGTTCCCCACAAATGTTGACAGGCTCTAACCTTTCACTCATTCTTTTAGCCTCTTTAATAATTCTTTGGATAGCCTGAAATAGCCATAGACTTCAGTTCACCAAAATGCTTCTCCCCATCCCATGCTGAAACCAAATGTACTAAGTGCTTGGGGTGCACTATTTCATTTAATCTTTACAACATCCTATGAGGTACAGCTACTTTTATCTTAATTTTATAGATGAGAAAACCAAGGGAAAGAGTTTTCATAATATACACAAAATCACATAGCTTATAAATATCAGAGCTAAGATTTGAAACCAAGCAGTTTGATACAGAGCTAGGATTTAAAACCAAGCAGTTCGATATAGTGCTTTAAACGACTATAGAAATAGCCCCACAATATAAACCAGAAAAGATGGATTTAAACTCTCTATATATACATCATTAATTATATGTATTTGGGGGGATTGGGTTATGACACCATATTTTAACTGGTGAAATGGTTATGCTCATTGACCTTTCCATATATTGTCTTCTAAGGGATGCCTGTTCAGTTGGAGAGGTCAGAAGGATTCCTGGCATACAACACATTTTACTCATAGCAGCCACTCAATAAATGTTAGCTGGAGTAGAAGCCCTTTTCAATAACCTCCACTTAACAGAATCACCCTTTTAGCCAATACTTTCTATTCCAAGAGAAGAGATACTAACTGATGCCACATCATGCTCAATGCTCAGGGCTAGAAGATTATTCTCTAGTCCACCTTCACAATTTTGCTTCTCCAGGTAAGCTGTCAGCAGGCCTGTCCCCAAAAATGTTTGTGCCAATTGTATTTATTAAATTATATAACCAAATTCATATATAATGCAGACTGACTCAATCATGACACATCAATCATTTCCAAAATCTAAGCCACATTCAAAAGATGAAGCTGTGTTACAACACAAGGTTTTAAAAAGACTGTCCAAATTTCACTATCCTATAAAGAAAGACCTTCTATAACTTAAGAAGAAAAAGATAAATAGTTTAATAGAAAATTGAGCCAAGGACAAAAACAGACAATTCATAAATAGCCAAAAAAACATGGAAACATGCCCAATATTATGAGAAGTAAAAATTAAATTAATGAGATAGTATTTATTACCCATTAGACTGACAAAAGTTTAAACAACTGGTTTTGGTAAGGTGTGGGCACCAAATTGTTACCAGTAATTTCTTGTAGGTAGTATAATCAATAAGTTCATATACATATATCAATGTTTAAGTGATGAGATTATCAATGTTTTCAGATGCGGCTAAATAAAAAGGAAAACTCTCCTTTAGAAAGAAGCAACTGTACCAAGCATTAAACACTATTCTAAAACTAAAATTCCAAAAATGTTTTGAACAATGGCAGCATCACTAGAATAAGAGGTGGTAATACCCTCCTAAGAGGGCTATTTTGAAGGACATCAGTGATTTTGACAAAGACTTCCAGTACTGATAAAAACTATGCTTCTTCCAACTCTGCAGTCCCATCTCGGAGGGCATGGCAGCACCCATGCCCTGGCAAGCCCAGCACAGGGCTCCTAACCAGAGGCTTGGTGTTAACCACTCAGCTGATCAGCAGTACCTCTCTCGACTGTGGTTCTTTCCCACACTCTCATGTACAAGGCTTGGGTTGCACTGGGGTGTATGGTTTGCCTCTCACATTCCTGATCAGAGTACTGCTATGTCTCCAACCTCTCATGCTTGAAACAGACTTGCTGGTATTTGAGCCTTTAGGACACCCAGCGCCTGCAATAAAATAAAGACCCAACTCAGTGGAGAAGCACTGAGCCAAGGACATAGTGTTCTATCTATACAATGAAATGCAGATTTCCCAATAAAAAGCAAAATTCTTGACTTCTGGAGGCTGAATAGGATGGAAAAGAATTCCAGCTGGTTAAATTTATGACACCGAAAAAAGCCCTGTCTGAGAATAATTCTTGTGTCTGAGCCCGAGATGCTGTCATCTTGCTACGGATTGTTAAAATATTCACTCACAATGTGCTCTGATCCTCACAGCTGTGTCCTGAGACAGTCTAAATTGGTCAATAAACACTGTGGTTCAGTTTTGCTGCCACCTCCCCTGAAGTTAAGAATATTTTAGCTAAACTAGTGCCAGGGCAAAATGTACAGAAGGCCATTTTTAGTTAAAAACTGGTTGAACTCTATATGATTACATGTTAAGGTCATGAAAAAATGTCAATAATCCTCCTTCCTGCTCTATATTTGCAAGAGGAGAGACATAAAATACTAGTCAGCTGAGCCCTGTGGCCTAACAATACAGGCTCTGGAGGGAGACTGTTGGGTTCACACCCTGGCACCATCACTTCCAGCTATATGACTGTGTGTAAATCTCCTGGCATCTCTGTCTCTCCATTTCCTTGTCTGAAATACAGTAGTATTAACAGAGCTCACCTCATAGAGTCATCATAAGGGGCAAATGAGTTAATCCAATTAAAGTGCTGCCCTCCCACTAAGCACTCAAATGTTAGTTGTTACCACTGGAGGGAGGATGTGGTGGGGTTGAAGGGAATGCTGGAAGGCCTATCTATCATTGATTTGACAACCCGTGTAGAAGGCAATTATTTAAACATTCTGCCCAAGCTATCTTCTGGCCACTTCATATGTTTGGCCATCTACATCTGGTACTTATCACATACCTCTCTGTGAGCTTCTGGTGGGTAGTCACTATTTTAACCTAGCGCAGAATCTGGTCCCCAGTTAACACTCAGCAAATACTTACTTGATTGATTCTGCTTACTGCTCATACATGGAGTGAATGGGTTTCAAAATATTAACAATACAAATTCCATTTAAACTTGCTCTTCTAGAACTGAAGCTAGATCTTGCAGGGCAAATTCATTAAAACCAGAGACAAATATGGGTTTCTGTGACTTATTAGGCAACAACACACTAGAAGGTGCCATCCTTTCCATAGGCAGGGGTGCTCTCTTACTCACTGTCTGGGAGCAATCTGTCACTCCCAGCAGGAGCATCCTCCCTGCCTGCTGCAGAGATCCAGGCCTGTGGGGACCCCACACAGAATCTGAGCCAGCAGTTCGTGCCCTTCCCAAGGAAGTCTTTAAGGCCCTATTGGCTCAGCACCAGCCATCTGAACTGCCTCCTGTGCCACCCTGAGTATTCAGAGACAGCTCCAGTTTAAAATCATAGCTTCTTATTCTGACTTCCTGATCATGTGTTCTTAAAACTGCCAAGCTGTACAATTTAGGTTGGAAAATTCTGCCTCTAGAGGTCATTTGTTTGTTCAGTAAGCTTCCCTGAGGGCTTTCTATATTCCAAGTATTCACCATATTCTTAAAATACTGAATCTTAATAAAAATTACTAACACCATTTGTTGAGTCTAGCATATGTCAGATACCATGCTAAGTGACTGAAATCCATTGTCTAATTTAATTCTATGAGGTTGGTGTTATCTTCGTTTTATAGATGTTGATAAATGAGGCTCAGAAACAAAGTAACCCGCTAGAGCTCACATAGTTAGTGAGCTCCAGGGCTGAGTTAAGGCCTACACCAAGTTTATTTGATACAGGTAGGCCCTTCTAATCATGATGTTTGTTAACTCTCCCTGCCCCACTTAATCTATTTCTCTTCTCTAGCTTTATGACTCTAGCTCATGTCACCCTTACTACTTCAACTGAAAAGATCTAGACTAATTGGATTTTGCCTATTCCATGAGCTCTTCTGAACTAGGGCTGTAACATGGTACCTATCCCTTGCCACTAAACAAAAAGATAAAGTTCAGGTTGAGCTTAATCATGTCACATTTCAGCACCCCCTGCCTCTCATCTCCTTTGCTTAGATCCCTACTTGGTCTTCCCTTCCTTTTCTGTCTTCTCCCTCTTGTACCCAGTCAGGTATCCAACAGTCTCCTCATCTCAACCTCAAATTAAACTCACCTTCTTTCATGACTTCTCTGCCAATGCTTTACACTGAGTTGCCTGATACTCAGGTAGAAAGCCTCAGTGTCATCATCATGAGAAACAAACAGAGCACAGTGGTTAAAAATATGGTCTTTGAGTTCAAATCCTGGATCTGTCTCTACCAGCTATAGGACCTATAATAAGTCACTTAATCCAGCTCTCTCAGTTTCTTCATCTGCAAAATGAGGATGAAAACAATATGTAACAAAAAAAAAAAAAAAGCATTTTTGCAACAAATGGGGCAAGAACAACTGGATATCTACTGGATATCTATAAGAAGAAAAAAGAATTTTGACACTTCACATCAAACATAAAAATTAATTTGAGACAGATGATAGATCTAAACAGAAAACTACATGGTGACAGAAGATATAACTTCGGGTGGTGAACACCCAATGTATTATATAGATGATATATTATTGAACTGTACACCTGAAACCTATATAATTTTGTTAACCAATGTCACCCCAATAAATTTTTTAAAAAAGAGAAATTAAAAAAAACTAAAGCTATAAAATTGCTAAAAGAAAACATAAGAAATGATCTTTGTAATATGAGGGTCAACAAAAGTTTCTTAGGACACAGAAAAAAAATATCCTTATGAAGAAAATGAGGTTTTGTCAAATTTAAAATTTCTGTTAATCAAAAGACACTGTTAAGAAAATAAATAGGCAAGTGACAATTATGAAAAATATTTGCAAATCACATATCTGACAAAGAAGTGGTATTCAGAATAAATAATTCCTAAAACTCAATAATAAAGAGAAAAAGCAATTTTTAAATGGAAAAAATTATTGGATGACACTTAAAGATATATAAATGGTCAATAAGTACATGAAAAAATGCTTAATATCATTAATCATTAGAAAAATTTACATGATGACCATTTTGGGATACTGCTACATATCCTCCAGAATGTCTAAAATTAAAAAGACTGACAACACCAAAGGTGATGAGGATGCAGAACAAGACTCTGACACATTGTTTGTGGAAGTGTAAAAATGGTACAACCACTTTGGTAGTTTCTTACAAAACTAACCCTACACCTATCCTATGATCCAGTGAAATTCTACCAAAAAAAAAAAAAAAAAAAAAAAAACCTGTACAGGAATGTTCACAGCAGCTTTATTCAGAACAGCCAAAAATGGAAACAGCCCAGTGTCCATCAACAGATAAATGGAGGAAAAAACCTATGGTACAGCCATACAATGGAATACTCTTCAGAAATAGAAAGTAACAAACTACTAATACACACAACAACACAGATGAATCTCAGAAACATACGAAGTAAAAGAAACTTCAAACCAAAATATACAAACTGTGTGATTCCTTTTATATGAAGTTCTAGAAAAGGCTCAATGGCTCTAAGATTTAAAAGTCAGAACAAAGGCCTATTCTGGAGAGTGGGAACAGAGACTGGGAAGGAATATAAAGAAATTTTCTGGGATGCCCAAATCTTGAAAGGGGCTTGCATTGCATTGTGCATGTATCTGTCAAAAGTCATACAATGGTACACTTAGGATTTATGCACTTCACTGTATGTAAATTTTACCTCAAAAGAAAAATAACATAAATAACCATTGAACTCTAATTAATGGTATGCATGCTTAAGTATTTAGGAGGAAATGTACTAATGTCTGCAACTTGCTTTGAAATATACCACGAAAACAAGAGGGTCTGATGGATAATAGAGGAGTGGGTAGATATGTGACAAAGCAAATACAGTAAAATGCAAATTTTAGAATCTAGGTTGAAGGTATCTAAGTTTTCACTGTATATATGTTTCAACTTTGCTGCATATTTAAAATTTTTCATAATAAAATTATAGAAAACTGTACCTACAATATAAGATTGTCATATCATCCAGAAGTAAGCCCATATTTATATGGGCTAATAATTTTTGAGAAAAAAGCCAAAAACATACAGTGGAAAAAGAAAGCCTCTTCAGTAAATTGGTGCTAGTAAAACTGGAAAGCCACCTGCAAAAGAATGAAACTAGAGTGTTGTCTATCACCACACATCAAAATTAACTCAAAATGGATTAAGGACCTGAATATAAGACCTGAAGTGATAAAATACGTAGAAGAAAACATAAGAACTAAACTCAAGGACCTTGGACTTAAAGAGGATTTTATGAATTTGACCTCAAAAGCAAGGAAAGTAAAAGCTAAGATAAATGAATGGGACTACATCAAACTAAAAAGTTCCTGTTCAGCAAAAGAAATTGTCAACAAGGTAAAGAGACAACCATCCAAACAGGAAAATATATTTGCAAGCAATACCTCCGATAAGGGCCTAATATCCAAAATATACAAAAAACTCAAGCAACTCAATAACAATAAAAAAGCAAATGATCCAGTCAAAAAATGGGCAAAGGACCTGAACAGACACTTCTCCCTAGAGGACATACAAATGACAAACAAATACATAAAAAGACGCTCAACACTGTTAGCTATTAGGAAAATGCAAATCAAAACCACAATGAGATACCATCTCATACCTGTTAGAATAGCCAAAATCAACAGGACAAGTAATAACAAATGCTAGAGAGGATGTGGAGAAAAAGGAACCCTCATACACTGCTGGTGGGACTGCAAATTGGTACAGCCACTATGGAAAACAGTATGGAGGTTCCTCAAAAAACTAAGAATGGATCTACCATATGATCCAGCAATCCCTCTACTGGGTATTTACCCCAAAGACTTGAAAACCCATATCCAAAAAGATATTTGCACACCAAAGTTCATAGCAGCGTTATTCACAGTGGCCAGGACATGGAAGCAACCAAGTGTCCTACGATAGATAATTGGCTAAAGAAGTTGTAGTACATATATACAATGGAATATTACTCAGCCATAAGAAGAGATGAAATACTGTCATTTGTGATAAAATAGATGGACCTCGAGATAATCATGCTAAACAAAATAAGCCAGACAGAAAAAGCTGAAAACCACATGATCTCTTATATGTGGGATATAAACCTAAAAGCAACAAATGAATAGGACAAACAGAGACTCATGGACATGAACTACAGACTAGTGGTTACCAGAGGGTAGGGGGTGAGGGAGGAGGGGGGAGGTAGACAGGGTAAAGGAGATCAAATATATCGTAGCTGAAGGAAACTGGACTTTGGGTGGTAAACACACAATAGAATATACAGTTGTCAAATTATAATGTATACCTGAAAATTATGTAATTGTATTAACCAATATTATCTCAATAAATTTAATTTTTAAAAAGTAAAAAAAAAAGACTCATATCATTTACTCTCTTTTCTGTCATCACTCATATAGTCTCCAAAACCTGCTAACTTCACACTCACTCACATCCCTCCACTTGCTGGCAGTCCTGCAATCTCCTGCCAGATCCAGGCCCAGTTCTCGTATTTGGACTGCAGACCCACAGTCTTCCCTATCACCAGTGTTTCCTCACTTTAATCCATCCTTAATATCACTACCAGGTCAAGCTTTCTAGTTCACAGATTTTATTATGTGAACTGTAATGTTCAACAATATTTGCAAAATCTCCATTAACTAATAACCTCTAAGCTTTCAGCCTGCAGCAAGGACTCTACATTTTAGCCTTATTCTACCATTGTTCTATGGAAATACAGAAATTCCTACCCACAGTCAAATCAGATTACTGCTTATCCTCTAACACAACACATAACACAACACACCCCTCCCATCTCTACATCCTTGTCTCCTCCACAGGAATCTACTTCTGGGTAGCCAGAAACTAAGTTGCAGGTCTTAGCAGTTTAGCATATAACTAGTGCTTTCACTGAGTGAAGAGTAGTTCAGAAAACTTCAGCCTTGATAGATTTGAGTTTCAAGGCCTCCTATAGATATTCAACAATGCTGTGCTACCCCAGAAAGCACCTACCCCTTTTGTTCATTTGTTCATTCATTTACTCACTCTCTAGCTCACTCGCTAAGTACTTACTATGTGCCAGATATCTGCTATGAACTACAAAAGAGGTAAAATGATAGGACTCCGCCCTGAAGCAACTCATTTCGTGAAAGAGTATGGTACAAAAATAGTATAACCATAGTAAGTCCTGATCTGAAGGTGGCAGTACCAGAAGTTTCACTCAAGTGTCACTCCAAATTGAGGTTGGTGTGCATGTAGTAGGATCCATGCAACAGTTTTAAAACATGGCCCCAAAGTTTTGACACTCCTCCTCCAAAGTACAGAGGAATCTATGCTCCCTCTCCCTAGAATCTGGGAAGGCTTTTGATTGTCTGTCACAGTGAAAGTGATATTCTTTGACTTCTGAGGTAATAAAAGACCAGAGAGGTTCCACCTGGCTCTCATGGAATATTCATTCTTTGAACACTCTTTCTGGAGACACTCCCTTGCGGAACACAGCTACCATGCTGTGAGGAAGCCCAAGCCAAAGGGAGAGGTCACATGTGGGCAAGCTGGTTGCACATGCCTCAGCTGAGCCCAGCTTTCAAGTCATCTCAGCCTAGGTACCAGATAGTAGGTGAAGAAGATTTCAAATGATTCCAGTTTCTAGCCATCTGAGTCACTGGAACCATTCAGATCTTTACAAGCCACCCCACCATGACCCATAGAACTCCTGAGCATAATAAATGTGACTATTATTATGCTGAGCTTAATAATGTTGTTTTATTCTGCTAAGTTTGGGGATGTTTTGTTACCAGCAATGGATAACTGAAACAATCCCTTCAGAAGTAAGTGCTACTTATAGAAGGGCCCTGGGCAGGCTGGACTAGGGGCCTGGGACCAACAAAGAGTGACACTCCCTAAAGATTAAACTGGTACACTCCTTTTAAAATCTTAAACTATTTATCAAGTTTACTATGCCTTCATTTCTCCACTTAGTGGAGAAAACAGACAAGGAAGTAAAATACAAACCATGTAAGGTAAAGGTTAAGTATATGGAGAAAAACTAAAGCCGGGGCATGAAATGTCAGGGGTAGGGTTGAAACTTTAAACAAGGTACCCAGGAAAGGCTTCACAGAAAAGGTGACTTGAAAAAAGTCTTAGAAAATACTAGGCCCATCTGGTTGTCCCCAAATAAGCACCCTCCCATATCAGCTGCTTACCCAGACTCACAACAATCTTTAGGGTCAAGGAGCTTGGGCGTCTCTAAAACATCAACTCTTAAATAAGAAGTATATGACATCAAAGCAGGAGGAACCCGGAGGAGCTATCCAGCCTCACCCGTTATCTTTCAGTAGAGATTCAGAAGCCATGGTGTTTCACCTTACCTAAGACTTAATACGAGATCTACGTATCTGCACAGTCCTGTGTTCTTCTCACTCTCCTCTGGCTTCTCGTTTAAAACCCTCAGGATCTAAGCTCTTTCTCCCTAAGCTACATCACCCCAGCCAGATGCACCTGATGCTCCACATTTGTCACTAGACATAGTCTGAGACCAATCCCCAGGGTGCATAGGGTGAGAGAGTCCAACAACAGAAGCAGCACTGACACTAGGCAAAAGCTAGCCTTCCCACCAGTGGCATTGTTCCTGCCCATAATGTCTTCAACAACATCTCCTCCACAATGCAGCCTGTGATAGAGAAAATGGACACTTCCCATATTCTCGTATCAGCTCCTCTGTTGTGGGTTAAATTGTGTTCTCCAAAAAGTCATGTTTAAGTCCTAACACACACACCGCTGGTCATCCTCTTCCCTAGAGCTTCAGAAGAACATGGCCATGTCAACACCTTGATTTTAGATTTCTAGCTTCCAGAACTGTGAAAATAAATTTCTGTTGTTTTAAGCCACCAGTTCATGGTAGTTATGTTACAGCCTTCCTAAGAAAGTAGAACATCCTCATATATAAAAAGTCTGGAGCCACCTGTGCTCCCTATATAGTCTTTGTCCCTGCAATCCTAGTGCTCAGGAGCATCTCCTGCCTCCCTCAACACCACTTTTTCATGTCTACTTACAGTGTACATGCAAAGACTTCCCACAGAACCCTGTAGAAAGCAGGAAAGAGGCCAGCCATTCCTAGAGCTGTCAGTACAATTTACTGAACAGCTTGGTCTATGTCTTGCTGTAGACACAATCTATTTTATAAGGTTTCTCTCCAACTATTCTAAGATTTATTGGTCTTTTTATCTTCATTAAGAATGACTGATGGGGCCTCTGATGGGCAAAGAGGTCACAGGGAAGTACCACCCACAGGAGATGTAACACTCTCCCGGGTCTAGTAGCAGCCTGTTAAACAGGAATCATTGCACTAACAGGCTATTTGCAATATGGAACAAACAAAAAAAGAGGATCATACCTTTCAACTCGTTAATGCTGTTCTTGGAATATAATTTAAGGAAATGACACAACAACAACAAAAAAATAAACCATTTGGACAGAAATAACAGCAGTTATTTATAATAACAGTTACTCATAATAGTGGAATAAAAACTGAAAATATTAATCGTGGAAAAGTTAAAAGAGCATCACAATAATATGTAACATTTCCTAAGCCCTTACTATATGGCAAGCTTTGTTTGGATTATCTTGTTTATGCCTCACAAAAACCTATGACATAGCTGTATTATCCCAGTTTTATTGAAAAAGAACCCTGTTCAAGGTTATACAGCTAAGAAGAAGAAAATGACTTCTATTTTATGCCCTCTGCTTAGAGTAGTGACTTGACTGTGGCCATGTTAAATTGGGCAAATTCTAGTTAACTTCCCTAAGCCTTCAGCCATTATCTATAAAAAGGGACTGACAAAGATTAAATGCAAAATGTGTGAAGACATAAACTATAAAGCATTAGCTAAATGAAAAGTACTTACAGCCACTTATTGATAACACTGAATATCTATCTTATGTGGTAGAAATCTGACTATAGTCTATTTTGCATGCCAAGTTCAACAGCTAGAACTTTATCTTTTATGTAGTAAAGGATCAAGATTGTTTCGTAACCAAGAGTGTTACAAGCCAATCTGTGTTTTAATGGTTTTAAGGTCCAATAATAGAACATCATCTCAGGGTTACAAAATTGGAACTTTATCTAAATCTTGATCCTCAACAAGTTTTAGAAGCTCTCTAGTAAAAGTCCTGGAATGATTTCTCCAGAGAACAGGCAGAGCTCTGGAAGCAGCACTTTCCTTAACTCACTGACTTTCCGCAAGAAATGCAGGGACTTCATCCCCTAACAGCTGTATCCAAGGGTCTGTCTGAAACGTTCACAAGAGGAAAGCGGAGATCCGATAGCACGCAAAGACTTGAGGGCGTTCTGATAGCATTCACAGAGGACTTTCCTTACCCTTTCCTCACTGGGTGGCTGTAAGAATGATATAAACATGTTCTACCAGCAGTTGAGGGCCTATACATGTATAAAGGAAGGTTATTATAATTGTCAGGTCTTAAAGGCCTGGTACCATCAAATCCCAGGCAAATATGCAATTGGTTCCCATCCCAGTAAACCAGGCTGAATAACGAAAGACAAAAGAACCAAACAATCCAAGACATCACCCAGACCTGGCAGTGGGCCCTTCCTTGCTCCAGAGCAAAATCAGAGACTTGGCTCTTGAGTACTCTCCCTACTCTTCAGTCCAGAAATATCTGAGGAGGGAGAAAGTGACCAATACCATCTCTCCACACCCTAGTCTTCATGTGGATTTTCCCATCATGCTAGCTATTTGTTTAGCATTTTGCTATAGACCTGCCCACCACTCCCTGCTTTATATGCATCAAAGTCCTTTCTCATCTTTTCCAAGCAGGAGTGTGTCAGGTTAACATAACCCTCACATGCGGGGAGGTCGTACAAATCTCCATTTTAAAAATGAGTAACAGAAGTTCAGAGTAGTTAAATAATTTCCCATCTAATAATTTGGGATTCAAACCTAAGTCTGTTAGCTGTAAAGTCCTAAAGAATCCCATCAACTACAAACCCAGTTCTCACAATCAATGAGGAAAAGGAAGTAAGATGGATTCTGCAATCTGCCTGTATGAAACCTGTCTGGTGCACAATGTGACCATGGCACTATGTGGTCAACACATAGCTGACCACAGACATGAAGGTCAAGAGTGCTCACATTCAGGACCCAGCCAAGCCCGGCCCATCCACCTCCACCTCTGCCACATACAGGCACACCCCTCTGTAAAAGGAGACCATGGCCCTAGAAAGGGTCAGTTGAGCCCTTTCGGAACACCAGCACTGGGCTGACATCTGGATGCCTGAGTTCCTGGGTCTGGCAGCCGTCGTGCCAACCACAACCCTCAGAAAAAGGAGAGAGTAATTAGAAAGCAGTGCCCCACAGACCAAACTTAAGTCATGTTTCCAAAATAGTCTCCAAAATGAAAGATCAGCCTGCGCCTGCAGTGACAGTACTTGGGCCCAACTCCTCCACACAACCCCCGCTTCCTCTGGGCACTTAAGGGGACCATAAAGGGAATTCAGCAGAGGTACCACAGATATACATAGTTGTTTCTATCCAGCACAAATGTTTACCAACTTTCCATTCTATGCTTCATGGGAAATAAGAGGTGGCACCATAGTGGTCCTGCTCCTGAGAAACTTACAACTCGGTGACAACACAGTTAAGCAGCAAAGACAGGAAGGCCCAGGTACAGAGAAGATACTCTAAATGAAGTGTAGTTTATCTAAGAATTGCAAGGCTGGTTCAACATTTCAAAATAAATCAATGTAATTTACCACATTAACAGACTACAGCCAAATTGAGCAAACTATGGCCAAATCCAGCCTATTGTCTATTTTGTATATAATGTTTTATTGAAACACTGCTGTGCCCATTCATTTACATATTATCTATGGCCGCTTTCATGCTACCACGGCAGAGCTGAATATTTAAAAATATTTACTCTTTTCAGATAAAATTCCCACCCTTGCCCTAAACTATTGGGGGAAAGCCTTTTCAGCCACAAAACTGTCTCAACTCCAACTCCCTCTCCCCTCTGTTCTACACACCAGGTTGGGAGGTAGACTATAAGGATGCCAAACTATAAGAATTGGAAGACCAGGCAACTGCCTTCCAAGGAGAAAAGCAGTCCAGGGTATGACTTTTGCTCTTCCCTCCCACTGGTGCCCCTTCCCTAATAGAAGCCTCAGGGCTCTCTGGAAGAATCTGGCACAAGCTTCAATAAATGCTTGGAGGTAGAAACACTGGTTCTATACCCCCATATTCCACTTCCCAACTCAACTGTTTCAGAAAAGGAGAGCCATGGAAGTCTCAAATCAATCATCTAAGCTTCCACTCTAGCAAACTAGGCAAAAGAAGGGCAACTAAACCGAGCAAACATAAGAAAAATAACAAAGAAAAAAGAAGAAACCAGTAAAATTGAAAACAGAAACATAACAGAAAAATCAATGAAACTAAAAGCTCGTCTCCTTTGAAAAGATCAGTAAAATTGATAAACCTCTAGCCAGACTGACAGAGAGCAAAAAAGATATAAACTATAAATATTAAGAATAAAAGAGACAACATCACTACAATCCCTAAAGATATTAAAAGGATAAGTAAATATTACAAACCACATTTGCCCATCAATCCCACATGTCAGATGAAATAGACAATACCAAAAGAACACAAACTATCAAAAATCATTCAAGAAAAAAAGATAACCTGAATAGCCCTATATTTGTTAAAGGATTTAATTTATTAAAATTTAATCCTGACCCCCTCCCCCTCCCCAAACACACACACACAAAACTCCAAATGGCTTCACTGGAAAATTTTTACTTAAAATTTAAGGAATGAATAATGATCTTATACAATTGCAAAGGGAAACAAACATTTCTCAACTCATTTTATGAGGCTACCAATACTCTTGACACCAAAATGAGACAGACATTATAAGAAAAGAGACCAATATCCTTCATAAGCATAAAAAAAAACTTTGACAAAATGTTAGCAAATTGAATCCAGCAATATATAAAAAGATTAACAATATTATCATGACCAATTAGAGTTTATTCCTGAAATGTATGGCTAAACATTTGAAAATCAATTAATGTAACTCAGCATAGCAACAGACTAAAGCAGGGGTCAGCAAACTATGCAGTCTGTTTTTGTAGATAATAGTTACTAGAACACAGAGACATCTATTCATCTATGTGTTGTCTATGGTTGCTTTCACGCTACAGAGGTAGAGTCAAGTCACTGAGTATAGACCTTATGAGAGTTGAGTGGAGAGTTGAAGAGACTTATAGCCCACAAAGCCTAAAATATTTACTATCTGGCTACTATAGTCTAAATGTTTGTGTCCTCCTAAAATTCACATTAAAATCCTAGCCCCCAAAGAAATGGAATTAGGAGGTGGAACTTTGGGGAAGTGCTTAAGTCATGAGGGTAGAGTCCTCATGAATGAGCTTACTGCCTTATAAATAAAAGAGACTCCGGAGAGATCCCTAACCACCTCCCACTACGTGAAGACAGAGTGAGAAGGTGCTGGCTATGTACCAGGAAGAGGGCTCTCACCAAAAAGCGAGCATGTCAGTGCCTTGATCTTGGACTTCCCAGCCTATAGGACTGGAGCAATAAGTTCTGTTGTTTGTAAGCTATCCAGCCTATGGTATTTTGTTATAGAGCTTGAACAGACAGACTGACACTTGAACTTTAAAAAAAGTTTGCCAACTCAAAGACAAAAGAAAAAAATATGATCATATTAGCAGATCCAAAAACCACTTGAAAAAAATCATTATCCATTCATGATAAAAAAAAAAAAAATCTCAGCAAACCAGAAGTAGAAGGGAACTTCCTCAACCGGATAAGGGAAATCTACAAAAACCTAATAGCTAATAACATCAATTATAATGGTATGTGACTGAATACTTTCCCCTTAAAATATTGAAAATAAGATTAAAAATAAGGCAATGGTGTCCATTTTCACCACTCCTATTTAACATCATACTGGACATTCTCACCAGCACAATAAAGCAAGAAAAATAAAAATCAATCAGATAACATGATTATTGATGTAGAAAATCCCACAGAAGTTACAAAAAGCTACTAGAACTAATAAGTTCTAAAATGTTACCAGATATAAGATTAATATATAAAAATGAATTTAAAAAAAAAGAAAACCTCAGGGAAATAATTAAGAAATAGATGAGGTCTGAAAATTAGCTCTAAATCCCAGACTCCTAATTTTTTAAAATTACATATTTTTATTTGTTGGTTAAGTACCAATAATTATATACTAATTATATTAATTTTCTAATTCTGTAGGTACCTAATTTGCTTTACTTTATTCTCTGATTTTATTTTTTTAATCAATTAATATAACAAATCAATTATATTTATAAATATTAGCAATGAACAACTGGAAAATAGAATTTTACTAAAAGTACCATTTACAATTGCACCAAAAATATTAAATACATAGCTAAAAATCTAGCAAAATATGTTCAATATTTACATGCTAAAACTATAAAACATTAATGAAGAAACCAAAGATCCAAGTAAATGGAGATATAGCTTATTCATGTATTAGAAGACCCAATATTGTTAAGATATAAATTCTCCCCAAACTGATCTATAGATTCAATACAATACCAAACTTCCAGAGTAAGGTTTTATGTAGAAAACAATAAGATGTATCTAAAATATATATGAAAGGCAAAGACCTAGAATAGCCAAAACAATTTTGAAAAGGAAGAACTAAGAACTCATAATACATGATTTTGAAACTTACAATAAAGCTATAATAATCAAAATAGTGTGGTATCACTGAAAGGATAAACACATAAGCCAAAGGAACAGAATAGTCAGAAATATACCCACAAATATATGCTCAATAGATTTTTAACAATGATACAAAAATAATTCAATAGGGAAAGGATAGTCTTTTCACTGGTGCTAGAATTGGACTTCTATATTCAAAAAAAGAACTTCTATCTATACCTTGCAGCATGTACAAAAAAATAACTCAAAATAAATTAGACCTAAAAGTAATACCTAAAACTATAAAACATCGTTAAGAAAGTACCATAAAAAATCTTAATGACCTCATATTAGGTAAACATTTCCTAGATTCAACTCTAAAAGAACACATTTTTAAAAACTGATAACCTGGACTTCATTAAAATTAAAAACTTCCACTCTGTGATAATAGACATTTTAAGAGAAATAGAACATGTTTTACAAACATGTACTCGATAAAGGATTCATGTCTAGAATATAAAAAGAACTGTATTTCAAATCTTAATTATAAGGAAAGAGTTGAATAAAACTGAGGCAAAAGACTTAAAAGATACTTCACCAAAGACAACATACAAATTACAAATAAACCAATTAACAAAGATGTTCAACATCATTAGTCATTATTGGAATGCAAATGTAAACCTATAAATGATAGATAAAACTATACCTATTACAATATCTAAAATGTAAAAATCTGATACATAATTAGTGCTGACAAGGATGTGAAAAGTACAACCCTCATACATTGCTAATGGGAATGCATAATGGTAGAAGCCACCCTGGAAAATAGTTTGGCATTTTACACTTACCATACCACCCAGCAATCTCATTATTCCAGGTACTAACTCAAGTACCTGTACACTAATATTTATAGTGAATTATTCATTATCACCCTATCTGGAAACAACCCAAACATCCTTCAACTGGTTAATAAACACACTGTAGTACATCCACACAATGAAATAATACTCAGCAATAAAAGAGAACGACCTGCTGATGCACCCAACAACATGGATGAATCTCAAGCACACTGTGCTAAAGAAAGAAGGTGAACTACCTACCATATGATTCTATTTATGTGGCATTCTTAGAAAGGCAAAATCACAGCAATAGAAAATAGATCAGTGGTTTCAGGGTCTTCGGTTGGTGGAAGAGTTGACTACGATGATGTATGAGACAATTGGTGGTGGGGGTGGGGAGATGATAGAATTATTCTGTATTTTGATTGTGATGGTGCTTACATGACTATATATTTGCCAAAACTCAGAATTGTACACTAAAAGAATTGAATTTTTGTATGTAAATTATATCTCAATTTTTTAATGAGAAAGAAAAAATGTCTTAAAAAACTATTCCATTGTGATGCAGCATTTAATAGAAAACTTGTATACCTAAAACAATGCCTACCACTTGACGAGCAATGGAATCAAAAGTCTGAAGAAACTGCCAAATTTATCAGAATATAGTAGAGACTTTTCAAACCTAGGAGAAATTGGTTTGACTGATTTATGTGAAACAGATCATAACTGAGTACTGAAGAATAATTTTTCAAAGCCTTTAGTTAACTTTCAGAAGATGATATTTAAGTTTTAGCAACATTATTTACTTATAGAAAAACAAACAGAACTCTAAGTTTAACCTAAAGGAAATGAAGATAAAACTCTGGTATACTTAGAATGCCTCTGAATTATTTTGTCAGCCCTAAAGGTGCTAAACTTGTCAAAATTGTGGGCACAAACAAAATTGGCCAAGGAAAGCAAAGATGATTAATAGTTTGATCTCACATATGACCATAAATGAAAAAAAATCAAGCAATGAAATATTAGAAAAATCAAAGCCAACAAGGTATATTTTTTAGCCATACATATGACCCAGTATTTATCCCAGAAACTTAAGGATGAATTCAAAGAATTAGAAAATCATGAACAAAGATTATGAAAACCAGCATTTCATCTTGAAATCATGTGCAATTCTGATAGACACAGTTCAGAAGGATTTTAATATTTGATTCTGATAATGAAGAAAGTGATATATAATTTTTAAAATAAAAGCATATAATTAAGAAATTTTTCTAAAATTGTGTATATTAAACGAAGTGGTTTTTTTCCTGAGAAACTATGAAGTGATATGACTCTTACAGCCTATGGTAACTTGGAATCAAGGAAATACAGGAATGTCACCTCCTGCACAATTATTACCTTTTTCTTCTCTTCTACTAGCCTGAGTTGGTTTCTATTAATTTTGAATAATCCTTCCTAATACACAAATCAAAGAAATAATTAGTGAAAAAGCAACCAAGATTGATTCTCAAATCTGACTGGCACTGGAAACACCTGCAGGAGGAGCCTTATGAAAAACAGAAATTCCCTGAGCCCACCCAAGTGCTGGGCTGGGGAGTGGGGTGGCATGAATTATTTTGCAAACAAGGTTCCCAAAGGGACTTTATTATGAGCCGGGTTTTGGATTTGGGAATTATGCTATTAGGAAATAGAGGCATTAGGTATGTCCTCACCTTGAAGTTTTTTCAGCATAGTTGTAGACATAAAAATTTTAGCATGAAAAGTACTAAACAAAGATATAAACATTCCATAATAATATATGACTCATCATTATCAAAAAGATTTTACAGAGACTGCCTCAGACATTTAAATGAGATATTGAGGCTGAGGTCAGAGGCAGACCCTGTTTTGGGGTGTCTAACAGGTATTAGAAACTTAACTTACCCCCCGAAGAAATATTTAAGGATAAAAGGACTTGTCAGTCAAAGAGCCAAGCGAAGAATATTCCAGGTAAGGATAAACTCATAGTCAAAGGCAGAGAGACAGAAAAGTGTAAACGGGGTTCAAGGACAATAAATTAATAAGCCTCCTTGGTTTGAAGGTCAGAATATGGAGACCATTGAACTTCATGTTGACTGTCCAATGAGAAGCAGGGAGCCACTGAAGGTTTCTGAAGGTGGAGTAACAACATTAGACTGTGCTTTATGGTTAAAGCAATCATGTGTAAAAATATATTTGTGCCACAGAGAGGCCATAGTTAATAGTCCACATGTGAACCAGCGAAGGTCTGGTCAAGAGCAGTAGCAATATGAAAGTAAAGCCAAGTCTTTCTTTGTCTGGGATAATCAGAACACCCACAGGAGGAGGGGCTGAGCAGCTATGGTCATCTACCACTAGCTGGTGCCCTAGGTGGCTGTCCAATCACTACAAAAAGTCTGAGAACTCCCTAAATATCACTGGTTGAAGCACAAAGGGGTAAAATCAACAGCCATTGCATTAATTGTATTATGCCCACAGTGAGGCCCTACTGTGAAGACAGCTTTTGGTAATAAGAGGCAAGTTGCAGGGTAGGGCTGTGTTCCCCCAGGTACACTCTGAAACAACCTGTTGCCTCCTTATTAATATAGTCATTTCCAGAAGGTTAGCTACCAAGTGAAAATGATTACTCTTTATACTAATACAAAAATACCAAATGGAACTTAGCTAATAGGGAAGGGTAGGAATGGGTCCATTTTAGGCACCTCTTATGAACAGGCTTAGTGCTTAGCAGGAAAAATGCATAAAGTTCAGAAGAAAAAAATAGAATGGTTATACCTAAGCATAAAGACGACAACTGGAAAAGTGAGACAGATGAATGGAAAGTACCTTCTTATGGAGCAGTAGAGGGGCAATCCCTTAGAATGTTTGTTGAGCACTTCCATTCACCCCATTAGCCACTCCTTCAACCCGGATGCCCAAGAATCTGTGGTGTGTAAGGCACTGAGCTAAGTGTAAGGACACAAAGATGAACCATGGCCTTTGTCCTCAGGAGCTCATGGAGCCTTACAACTACATCACAAGTAAAGGTAACCGAGCACTTGTTCATCTGCCCACAGTCTCCTCAGGTAAACGAAAAAGCAGCTCCTCTCTCCATTTACAGATGCACACACAGAAACCTGGACAGTGCTAGAGCTGACCCCAAACTGTGGGCTCTTCCTAGTTTTTCACACAACCTCAGAGGATACTCCATCTAGTCCAGCCCTAGAAAAGGAGAAGAGCACTCCTGCCAGGGTCAGTGAAGATGGCCAGAGGCTCGAACTGTTTATACGGATGAAAATTCCTGTGAAGGATGGTACATTCCAGATTCAAGGCAGACCCAGAATATAGTGTTAGCCACAGGTATTGAGGTGGGATAGGGGCTAGGACTTTAGGGTGGGTGGAATTTGTATGGGTAGATACAAGGTACCTGGAGGAAGACAGACAGCAGTAATCACAGAAGTTAGGTCAGATAAAGGAACATTCATCCCTGATCCCCACGGACCCTCAGACTAAAGAGAACAAACTTCAAGGACTGTGGAGAACCAGGTAGAGCACATAATGGAACCAATTCTCCTGGCCTATGTCAGGCCTTCCCATCCCATCACCATCCTCCATCAAGGTGCGATAATATGAACTCTGGCTGTTTCCAGCTCTGCCCCCTAATCATTTGGCCCTTTAGACCAGGTTTTCACTTGAGTATAATGCAGGTGTCATGTGGACTGGTCTCCTGCAGCCCTAACATTTGCCATTCCAGAACCGGGAAATGAGCTACAATACATGAAGCATGAAAAAAGCATACAAAGCTCTGGGGACCCGAAAGTCTTCCAGGGGACTGAGCTTTCACCCGCACTCAAGATTTGCTTCTCATTATTTTTGATCCAGTATAAAATTAAAACAAAATTGTTCCAGGAATATCCTAGGCAGTGAAGGGAAAACCAGCCCAGAATGAAAACCACTCCAGGACAAGCAGACTTGCATGGTTGAGAGCTCACCGCAGGGTCAAAGGTATTTCACCTGGTTCCAATAAAGTAGGAGTTGAGAGTTCTGAACACTGGAGCTAGGTGTTCCTGCTTTCCTCTCTCTTGTCCTGTTCATGCCCACCTTCCATTCTCATCTTTGAGACCTTTTCTGACCACTCCAGCCCCTGAATTTCTTGCCACCCAAACATTCCCTAATTGAATCTGTACCACAGAACTTGTCCTTGTTTTCTAAATACTCCATGCATATTAGCTGTTTTCCCATAGAGACCCGAAGTCTCTTGAATATACTATCTTTGCTTCATAATTTTCCACAGGGTTAGATGGAGAGTAGGTCCATAATTAATGTTTGTTGGCTGACGTATAGGTCATTCCATAGGCAGAGAGGTTACTACTCAGCACATAAGTTAATAGCCATTCTTTCTTTTGTGCCTATTTATATTCATATTCATTTATTTTTTATAACCACCCTCATTGTCAGATGAGGAAACTGAAGTCACTCACATGCCCACAAACATCTAGCCAGTCAGTGACCAGGATGGCTCTGAACCCAAGT
Source organism: Macroglossus sobrinus (assembly GCA_004027375.1). Lineage (NCBI taxonomy): Eukaryota > Metazoa > Chordata > Mammalia > Chiroptera > Pteropodidae > Macroglossus > Macroglossus sobrinus. The sequence goes on from PVKZ01000580.1 coordinate 70,783, forward strand.
TTAACACCAAAGATCACATTCTACCTTTGTACTACTTCCTTCTGCTATAAATCTGAAGGAAAGAAACTCTCCACTAGAAACCTCAATCTCTGAAAATAAAAAAGATAAACAGCATTCTAAACTATGAAAGCTCAAACTCATAGGTGTTTGGTTCCCAAATATTGAGAAGTAACTCATAAGGTCCTGCATTAACAAATTAGCATCAGATGGAGCGGTGGATTAGTCAAGAAGCAGATCTGAAAGAAAAGGAAATCCTCTCCTCATTCAGCTTCTTTTGTCTCCAGAGGGCTCTGCACTCAAAAAACCAAGAAAAGGAGAGAAGAGAAAGAGGGACAGAAGTATCAACAGTGAGGGGACGAGGACAATGGGAAATTTGAGAAGCCGGTTCTACAAAAATTCCCCCAGCTCCCAAGTGGAGTGCCCATTGTGAGCATTCACCCTCAGACACCAAGGGACAGTGAAGAGATGGGCAATAAAAAGAAGGTGGTATGAGCATCTGGAAATCCATGCCACCAGCTGTAAACAGGGAGCAATTCTTACTGGCCCTTCTCCTACCCCAGCCCCACTGGGCCTTGCTGTCACTGTCCATTTAACAAGGGCTGCAACCCTGGCACATTGGTGCATACAGCAAGGCAGTTGGCCTACAGAGACAAACAAAAAGGTCTACCCACCTTGAGATTATAAGGAAAACTTATAATTAGGTTGGGCATTTGCCCAACCCATTGGCTTAAAACAAACAGAAAAGAATGAAGCTAAAACTCAAGAGATAGAGAATTCATCTACAGAATGGAACAGGTGGTGGTGGTGAGTGACTCACACACATAGCAGACCCCAGACCAGCACATTCACCTTTATGTGATTGTGGGGCAGGAGGGTAGAGGAGTGATGGGACAGGGCAGAGTCACATGGCACTGAGTCTATCCCAGTGACATCTGTGATGTCCTCACTCTGGATTACTGGCTGATGGTTCCTTGATTCTGAGCCCACTTGCCACCCAAGTGTCCACCTATATGTTTCCTATGCAAATGGTCTTACCTCGGGTCCTCTGGGTACATCTTCTCTTGGTCAGAGGAAAATGACTCAATAATCAAGTTGGGAGAAAACAATGACTTCTGTTGGGAAAGGTTACTTTCTAAGGGTTGTTCTATAATGTCACTATATTTACAGAAAGGAAAGAACAGGAAGCTTATAAGAATTAACAATTTTCTAACCTGTGTGTGTTGGTTTGAATTGGGGGAAGGGCAGTTAGGCTTTTAAGTGGCCTTGTTGTGTATATAAAGAATACTGAGAAATGTTCTCATAAAGATATTAAATAAGACTCCACATGTTCATGGAGTCTCTGAACACTTATCCACAGGCCAGGCTGCATTCTCAAATTGCCACCTCCTGACCTACTTTAAAGACAAAGAGCCAGTAAACCAACTAGTTCTGTTTCACAGACTCTAGACTCATATTTTTTTTTTTGCAGGGGGGGAAGCAAAAAGTCATTCTTGTAGGCACTGAGTATATGGTGGCTCCAGAGCATTCACAATCCATTTGTCTGAGAGTGGCAAAGACCTCCCCAGCCAGATCGAGACTCCTCCCTCACTTTTGGCACTGCATGGGCCTCTCTTCCCTCAGCACCATCTGGAGCCAGGCTCCTTTTCCCAGGAGCCTTCTCAGCAGAATCCTCTGCAACTGATAGCTAGGGGCTCCTGCCCTGTAGTGACTGCACCTATCTGTCTAAGCTTCAGGCAGCAAGTGGGTTCACCTGACCTTACCAATAAGACCAGAACTTCCCAAGGGTCTAGTCTGCTCTGTATATGTCCCCCAAGATTGATCTGGCCCCTGGGCAGAGGACATAACATTCCACAATGGTCTAGGGTACATGGTGCCAGTAGCATCACCCTCCACAGTCCTTGAAGTGTGCAGGGCAGGGAAAGAGACTAAGACAGGATCACAGAAGACAAAAAAGAAGGTCAAGAATTTAAGAGGAAAAAAAAGGGAGGTAGAAGAGAAGAGAGAAAGTGAGAACAATAAAAACGATTTTACTAGAACTTGAAATGCCTTTTAGGAACCCAATAAGGTTGCCATAAGCACCTACACTTCCCTCCAGAGACTTGAATTGTGAATATTGGATGCTTTGAAGTGTGATGGGTTTCCCAAACGGTCTTCTGAAGGCCCCCACTTTGGAAATAATTTTGTGCATTTTTATTAAAAGGATTGCATTAAGTCAGAGAAGAATCTACAGCCCCACTAAGAAGAGGGAGGAAGCTCCAGGCCAGGCTCCCAAAGACTGGGGAGGTGAGAACATTGCACACACTCTGATTTTGCTCTGGGGGAGAGGAGGGATGATGAAAACCAGTGGCCTGAGGCCTGACATTATGCCCACTGCCCAGGTGTATTTCCACCTTGATCCAGCTTGCTGAATGTAAACTGCTACTTTTATCCCCTCTAGACCCCAAAGGAGTTGGGCCTTTCTACTTCCGGTTATGATACAGAAGGTAAGTTCCCCTCTCCAACCAAAACATCCTAGAAAACCTCTCCCCAGCAGCCCATCTGCGCATCTACAATGCTACTCCTAAATTCAGTCCTTTGACTGTTTAAGAATAGATAGTAGCACAAGTTCCAGGGAGGAATTCTACCTCAACCACTGACAGCATAACCTGGAACTTAGTTTATCCAAAACTTTCCAACGGTAATGATCTGCAAGCAAGGGTCCTTCAACCATGGAACCCCAGCTGAAGGAGGCAGAGTAGGCGAAGGGATTTGAGGAGCAGGGAGTGAGAGCGAGAAGGCAACTCCTGACGCTCCCAGCTTTGCCTGAGACCCCGCCACCGCCTTCACCGTCTTACCTTCCTGGTCTCATGTTTGGGCTGAGAAGACCTTCACGTGACGCCCCCGCCCCCGCGGCAGCCGTCACGGAGTCCTCCTGCCAGGGGTTGGAGAACTGGGAGAAAAGCTCACTTAAGGGCTAGCGGCAATTCGCACTCCTCAAATCAAAGGCACGTCCTTCGATGACTCAAACAGAGACAACCGCATCACCGTCCTCCGGCACTTCACCTCCCAAAAGGAAACCCTGGCTCCCTGGAGTCGTGGGGTCGTCTCCTTACGCGCCCCCTGCCCCAACTCTTCGCCACACGAAGGATGCCCTCTCCAACAGAGGAGTCAGAGGCAGGCTTGCGAGGGAGGGTCCCAACCCCTGATCCTCGAGCTCCCACCCTCGGAGGGCCAGCGCCGGGACAAAAGCGTGGGGGCGGGCTCACTCACCCGCGCGGCGAAGGCGGCCCGGGAGCTGAGGCACCGCGCTAGGCGGGAGAGCCCCAGCCGCGGGCGCGCAGCGCGGGCTCAGCACTTGCTTCGCCGCCAGCTGCCGACCTGGCGGTGCGGGGAACCCGTGAGGCGCGTCCCAGGCCGGACGGAGCAGAATGGGGGTGAGCAGCCCGGCGAGAGAGTGAGCAAGTGTGAGTCCAGATCGAACGCGCGTGAAGGCAAGCGACTGAGAGCACGGCGCTCCACGTCCGGACTCAAACTGCGGACGCCGGCTCACACGCGCTGATTTGCATTTCATTTGCATATCGCTCAGGGAATGGTGCTGCGGCCCTTTTAGCCACGCCCACCGCGCTCCTCCCCGGAGTCCCAGTCTGAGAATACAGAGCAGAACCCCGCCCCTGAGGAGGATCCAACTAGCCCGTCCCCTGCGCCGTCCCAAGTCCTCACACACCTAGTGGCAGTGGACTAGTGGCAGAGTGTTTTCTCGACTTTATTTTTGTTTTTTATTTTTTTTCCCCTGGAAGACCACTCCATACAGGACAAAAGAGGAACGCACACTAAGAAAACTCTGTAGACTTTTAAATTAAGTTTTTTATTAGATGTGGCTATCAAAAACAACGAATAATCGAGTAGATTCCCCAAATAAATATAATTTTATTTTTCTGGCAAAGTACCGTGAAAAACTTAACTTGTTTACTTTCCGAATTAGTAATATGTGCAATTTTGTTCAGTAAATGAAGAAATACAGAACTGTGTAGGCAATTGAGAACACTACTCGTCACTTTCTAGGAGCAAGGTTGCTTATCTCTGTTACTCCGTTTTCTCATGTCTAAAATGGGGGAAATCTAAGTGACCCATAGGAATGTGAGGTTTCAGTGAAATGTGGCAGGTAAAGCTCTTAGGACAGTGCCTAATATAGTTATTATTAATGCTTAAATGTGCAAGTATGACCTACGTCTACTTAGCCAAGAGGCAATCAGATCAAGGCGAGGCAAGAAGCAAGGAGAAGGAGTGAAGAGGCTGTAGAAAGCAGAAAGAGAATGCCCTAAGAATAGAGATAGTCTTTGGAGAGTTCAGACCAGAGTTTCCCACCTAACTCCGCTGCCAGACTAACCAGATCCAGGGCTGATGAAGTCTACTCTTGCAGTTCTATCAGCTTTTGCTTCATGTATTTTGTCTCTCTGTCGTTAGGTGCATACATGTTAAGGATTGTTATGACTTCTTGAAAAATTGACCACTTCATTATGCAATGCCCTCCTTATCCCTGATAACTTACATTGCTCTGAAGTCTGCTCTTTCTGAAATTAATATAACTACTTTTCTGATTAGTATTAGCATAGTATATCTTTCTCCAATCATTTACTTTGAATTTATGTCTTTATAGTTAAAGTGGGTTTCTTGTAGACAACATATGTGTCTTGTTTTTTTTTTTAATCTATTCTGACAATCTCTGTCAAATTTGGTGCATTTAGACCACTGATGTTCAAAGTGATTGTTGATATAGTTGAATTAATAGCTACCATATTTGTTACTGTTTTCTGTTTTTGGCCCTGATTCTTTTCTCTAATTTTTACTGTCATAATCAAATTGAGCTACTGGAGGTAAAACACAAAAGTGTGGGCTCCTCCCTATCTTATATGTCTGGGTCTCCCTGAAGTTTTCAACTGTCAGATTTTATTCACACTGAGTTTCCATAAATTCATTTATTATAGTTCAATTTTTTTCTAGCCCAGAACTGGTTCCTGTGGGGATTTCTGCTCCAGTAAATTGTGATTCTCTGTATCCACCTCTCTCTCTAATATTGGAAGTACAGTTAACCTGTGAGATCACTTCTCTTACAGATCTAAGAAGAGTTGTTGATTTTTGTTGTTGTTGTTGTTCAGTTTTTTACTTGTCAGGATGGAGATTTCCAAACTTCTTACATGCCAGACTAGAAACTGAAAGTGTCTCATCAACATTCTAAATTTTCTAGGTTTTTAATAATAGTAGGTGTGAAGTATTTCCAATTGTGGTTTTGGTTTGCATTTCCCTGATGACTAATGATGTTGAATATCATTTCATGTGTTTATTGACTGTTGGTATATTCTTTTTGGAGAAATGTCTTTGAACTCTTTTGCCCACTTTTAAATTGGATTATTGGGTAGTTTTTGGTCACTGAGTTGTAGGGGTTCTTTATATATTCTGGATATTAATCCTTTGCCAGATATATGGTTTGCAAATATTTTCTCCTATTCCTTGGATCACTATTTCACTCTATTGATGTGCCCTTTGATGCACAAAAGTTTTAAATTTTGATGAGATTCAGTTTATGTTTTCTTTCATTGTCTGTGCTATTAGTATTGTACTTAAACTATTGACAAATCCGAGGTCATAAAGATTTTCTTCTATGTATTCTTCTAAGGATTTTATAGCTTTTACTCTTACTTTTAGGTCAGTAGTTCATTTTGAGTTAATTTTTGTATATGGTGTAAGGTAAGAGTCCAACTTCATCCTTTTGCATGTGGTATCTAATTTTCCTAGTAACAATTTGTTGAAAAAACTGTCTTTCCCCCCATTGAATGGTCTTGGCACCCTTGACAACAATCAATTAACCATATACGCAAGGGTTAATTTCTGGACCATTTATTCTATTCCTTTAATCTATATGTCTATTCTTATGCCAGCATCATGCTGTTTGATTACTGTAGTTTTGTACTTAGGAAGTTTTGAAATTAAAAAGTATAAGACCTCCAACTTCATTCATCTTTTTAAATATTGTTTGGGCTCATTTGGTAGCAGGGAGTCCCTTGAAATTTCATTTGAATTTTAGGGTGTTATTTTTCTATTTCTGCAAAAAACCAGCATTGGGATTTTGATAGAGGTTGCCTTGAACCTATAGATTAATTTGGGTAGTGTTATTATTTTAACAATATTAAATCTTCTAGTCTATAAATGTAGCATGTCTTCCCATTTATTTAGGTCTTCTTTAATTTATTTTAGCAGTGTTTTTTAGTTTTCAGTGTACAAGTCTTTCACTTCCTTGGTTATATTTACTTCAAATGCTATCAAAAATGGAATTGTTTTCTTAATTTCCTTTTCAAATTGTTCATTGCATGTATATAGAAATACAACTGATCTTTTGCTTATTGATTCTGTATTCTGCCATATGATGTCAATTTTATTTCACTTCCAAAATTTCTTTTTAGTGTCCTCTAAGGGAGCCTTGGCTGGTCAGTTTCAAGAGTAGATGCAGACTAGACTGCACCAGTCCTTCCAAACTCTGGCTAGTGATTAGAGATCAAGAGAGTTTGCACAGAGTTCTAGGAAATATATCAATTAACATGAAAAATATCACAGTCCAAACACACAAACCCAGCACATGGTGTCTGGTTTGTCAAGATAAATAAATGTGACAAAAATTTGTCTGTTTGTTCCATTGAAATAATGCAGTTTAGCTCCATTGTCCCAAAGCAAGACCCTAGTTGTAGAAAATATTCCTTTGCTTTGTGGGATGGAGGTTGCCTGTTTATATTTACTGCCTTTCGAGGAAGTTTCATCTGCAAGCCCTGGCCTCCATCTATCTGTGTACATCCTCTGCATTTCCTTCCTATCTCTGAATCCCTTCCCTGGCCTGGCCCCCTTCATTGCTGGTTTCTCTTTAGGAAAGCCAAAGGAGAAGAAAAGAGAAGGAAGAGAAGTAAAATGTCACAGTTTATTAATTTCTCACAAATGTTGAATAATAAATAGCTCACCTTAGTTTATGAATTTGTTAAATCCACTTAGGTAAACATTGATGAATTAAGGCTAAAGACTCACTGGTCCTCAAGTTTGGTTGCATGTTGGACTCACCTGTAGAGCTTTTCAAAAGTACTTTGAATAGTTGGTCTGGGATAGGGCATACAAAATAATTTTTTAAAAAATTCCCCAGTAATTCTGATCTGGGACCAGAGTTGAGAATTACTAATAGCTTAGGTAAAATCCAAAACAGAAAGAACAATTTGGAAATAAACTGTGTTTCCATTTGCTCTTCAGTTCTAAGGCTTTGTTTAAATAACAGTGCCTTGACCAATGCATTGACACATGAAAATACAGATATACTAAACTCCAGAATGTATTTGTGGATTTGTTCTTATAAATATTTACTATAAATTGATTTTTCTGTTTTTTAAATTCTATTACCTCATGCATTATCATTACATAATTGAAAAAGATAATCTTTTGGGGGAAAAACATTGACTACAAAGCCCCTAATGAAAATATAATTCCAAATTCCAGAAAAAAAATTAAATTAATTTTTTAACTGTAAAAGTCACACATTCTAATTGCTAAAAAAAATGAAGGATAGAACAGTCCAGAAGGTAGGAAGTAAAAAGTACTGTCATCTCCCCCACAGCCACCTTTTGCAATCCCCCAAGTAACATCTGTTGAGAATTTCTTGGCCATCTTTCAGGAAAGGACTGTTTCATTTACTATAATAACTCTAAATTTTAGTCCAAAATGTTATTTTAAAGTTCCTGTGGTTATTATTATGTTAGAAACAAGTTTAAGAACTAAATAAATGATTTCAAGCTGCAGAACTCTGGGATCTAAGAAGGTGATTGGAGTGAACAGGGTGGTGACTGGGGCCAAGATCCCAGGACCCCACCTGCTCCTTGTCCAGAGCTGCTCTGCCTTTCCCTATTTCATGCACTGGGCTTTTTGTAAGACTTTGTGGAACACTTAAATTCACTGTTTTATATAGTCTGTTAGAATAGCAACAATAGTTTAAATGAACAGACAAATATGAACTCAAGTGACCATGTTCTATTATTTTACATTCTATCTAACATAATTCCTTATAATTTACTGCTAATAATCTACAGGCTCTCTATTTACTCTCCCACAAATACATTGTGAGATTTATGTTAGAAACCAGAAAGGAAAATACTATAAAAACCCAGCACAGCAAAGACCACATTTAAGGACAAAATGAGCACATGAAAATCATGGGTAAGTAATCTATCATATAAAGCAAATTTAGGGGTATTATATATGTAAGAGCCTTGATTTATAAATTCTGTAAACTCAACTTCTGCATAATGAGCATCTACAGCCAGATAATATCTATTAAAAATCCATTGTTTTGCAGAAGGGGAAATGGAGATTAAGAAGTAAGTTATACATTTCTACCTCAAATTATTAGTGTGGAAGAAGTACAGTATAGCTGTAAAATCTGAGTCAGCCACTTGGTTTGCATTAAAGTTTTTTCATTAACTAGTTGTGTGACCTTAGACAAGTAACCTAAATACTTCTGGGCCTTAATTTCCTAATTGTTAAAAACGCAATACAAATGAAATAAACCTTGTTCATTTCATAGGATTGTTTTGAAGGCTGAATGAGAAAATGCACTGCAAAGCATATTGGCAGAGTGCTTGACACATAATAATTGTTCCATAAATGGTAACTATTATTCTGTGGAATATCAATTAGTTACTCAAACATGCCATGCCAAATTCAATATTCTGGCCGGTGGGCTAAAATTCTTTTCATTATTTGTGAATACCCAAAGTGAATGAATAAGTACATTTATCATATTACTTACTTGTGGAAATAACAACAAAAATATAGTAATTGCAAAAACAAATCAGCTAAACTATATCATAACAACAAAATGGTATTTCTAAGAGGAAAGAAAAAAAAAAAACAGAAGAAATCCTTCTCTAGAAAATTTTTGCTCTGGATTAACCTAGCGTGTTTTGTAATAGTCTCTCCTACATGTCCATGTACGCACTGTAAAAAACTGAACAGAGGCCTGAAATTAGGAGGTTAGCTAAAAGAGCCACAGTCCAGATTTCTCTTTTTTGTAGGTCTTTCAGGGTCTCAACTGGTCCCTCCCCCTACCTCTCATCAAGACTATACCTAAGTGGTCTTAGAAAGATGTATATCTACTTTTCCTTCCCAGTAATATAAGAAGAAGCCTTTAAGTTCAGTCATGAGTTCCAGTGAGTGGACATTCTGCCTGAAAAGTTCTTTCTTATGACCATATAATTATTCATGCTGCCAATAAAATGCCATTCAAATTATGATAGCGACAAAAATTTTAAAGACTTATAAATTTAACAAGATAGACTCAGAATTTATATTGAAAAAAAAACTGGGGAAAAACTGTTAAAAGACAAAACAGGATTTGAATAAAATGAAAGTTACATCATGTTCCTGGAAGGAATTACAATATAAAACTGTTAACACTAGAAATTTTAATAAACAAATTTAATGTAGTTCCAATTATAATCCCAAAAGAGTTTTTCTTGTAATTAGATAAAATGATTACAAAGTTCTCATAGAGAAAGAATGCCAATTAATAGCTAATACAACCGTAAAATTGTAATATAAGAGAAAGGGTGTATATGAGGGGCTTACTAAGGTATCAGTCATACTATAAAGTTTATATACTCAAATCAGTATAGCACTGGTAAGAGTATATAAAATATATTTGTGAAACAGAATAAATAATTGACAATTATATCACAGTAGTTATTAGAAATGTTTGTGTGCTAAAGTAATAGTTCAAATGGGAAAATGATAATTTTTTTAAGTGCAAGTGCCACTGGCCACCTATATAAAAGAAAATAAAACTGTACTGCCATTTTATACTAAATTGAAAAGTAAATTGCAAATGGATTAAAGATTTAAATGTAAAAGAAAAATAATTTTAAACTTCAAGAAAAATATGTAGGAGATTACATGTACAATCTATGGTTTGAGGAGACATTCCTTACTAAGAATCAAGGACTATAAAACAAAAAGCAGGCATATTTGATTATATACAAGAAACTTTTTTTAGAATGATCAGAGGCACTAAAACAAAGTTAATAGCAATAAATATGTTTGGAAAAATGTGATACTATATTGTCTAAAGGGATTGCTTTCTACACAAAGCACTTTAAAAACTGATAATACAAAACCAATAAATGAAAAGAAAATTGTGCAAAGGATGCAAATAAAAAATTCACTAGTGAGTAAACCCAAAAGACCCAATAAACATGAATATGCTCAAATTCACTAGAAATTAGGGAAATAAAAATGAAAGTAGCATCAAATTACTTGATACCTATCACACTGGCAACACATAAAAACAGCCATTGCAAAGCTTCCACTGATCAAATATGAGACAATTTATATGTCAATAACAATCATAACTGTAATGATTGAAATAGGTCAAATAAATTTAATCAATGAATTTACAGTGATACTAAAAAACAAGTTACCATTGAAGGATGTTAGAACACTAATTTATTATTTTGAAAACTGGTAAATAACTGGAAAAACTCAAGCATTTTCTTGTCTTCTGTATTATTGGGTAATTGAAAATCAGAAATAAAGAATTTTTTCTATATAGATGTCTTCCACATCATAAATAAAAGAAGAGAGAGTTGGACTATCATCATTTTGCAACATTAATGGATCAGGACACTGAGTATTAATAATTGCTAACATCACAAAGAGAGAGACAACTGGACAATATGTGACTCCTGATGGGAGGAACAGACACCAGTCTATGAATTATTCTTGCCGTAAAGGTCAAACTCCAATGTGACCAAGCCTATAGATTCTATGACCAATTCACAGGAAATAAGAAGAAAATATTTCACAGCAACATAGGGAGGCAATCTGCAAAATTCAGACTGTGGGAAAATTCACAGCACCAACAGCCTGGTTCCTCCAACAAATAAATTTTAAGGAACAAAAAGATAGAGGGGAAAACTGTAAATTAAAAGAGATGTAAAAGACTAATCGATGCAATTTGTGGGCCTTATTTGAATCTTTATACAACAAAATATAAACACTGACTGAATATTTAATGACTAATTATTCTTAATTTTTAAGATATGATAATATTGTGCTTATTTTATCTTTTAAAAATATACTTATATCTATGGATAAAATGATGTCTGGATTTTTTAAAAAATGATATGAAACGGGAAAGTGGATGGGACAGAATTGGGCATGCATTGATGGTGGTTGAGGCTAGCTAATGGGAACATGAGTATTTATTATACTATTTGCCTACTTTTAGGTGTATTTGAAATTCTCCATAATAAAAAGTAAATATACACACACGCATGTGTGCGCGCGCACACACACACACACATACACATCAAGCCATAGTTCCTATTGTTGATTGCTGGTGGTATGTATGAAGGCAATTCTTACACATTGCTGGCAGGCATGTAAAGTGTTACAACCTTTTTAGAAGGCAATTTGGCAAGATCTATTATTAAAAATACATATATATCCTTTAACCTCAAAATTCTATTCCTGGGACACTATTCTTTAGAAATAGAAGTAGAAACACATGAGACCACATGATAAGTATGCTTACAGTAAAATTGTTCATAGGGGACCCCAAACGAATCTCTCATTTCACAGAAGAGAAAAGGGTTCAGAATAACCAATACAATAAGAAGAAAGGCTCACCCTATCAGATATCAAGATGTTACAAATCTATAAATCGACAATAGTTAAAAGTGTGGTATTGCATAGAGGTAGAATGCACATAAAGGAAACAGACTAAAGAGAATAGAAATATAGACCCTCAGATGTTGCACAACTTGGTTTGTGACAGAGATGACATTACACATTGGTGGGGAGGATGGGATGGCAAACAAACAAGGGTTGCTGTCCTCCTTTCAAAACCAACCCTAGAAATGCTACAGAAGTGACAAACATGTCAATAGATGACAGAATATAATATAAAAACATTGAGAAACTTTTAGAAAGACATGAATATGAGAAATGGCAGCCTGAAATGAAAGATAGCCAGGCAAATGATGGGTTGCAAAAGAACAATCTCACTGCATTTTCTTCCCTCCCCACATTGTTCTGGAGGAGTCACTACTCACTTCATCACCTCTGTGGGGCAGAAGAATTGTAAAGCCAACACAGTGCCACTGGCTATATGAATGATGTTATGGCAGAGCCGGAATCTGGCTGTTTGGGAACAGCAAATAACAGGTGCAGATCAAGGTCTTGACATCTAAGCAGGCCTAACTCCTATCCCAAACCTAAGGGAGGAAGTTCTTTAAAAAGAGCAGAGCTGAGGGAGAAGATACAAGAAAAGTCAACTCATATGTGTCAGTAAATATGAAGTGATGAAGTCCAGACTGAAATAACAGAAGTCATCAGTCTAAGGACTATTTCCTATCACTATGACCACTGCCCTACAAAATCATACACATTCTATAAACTCGTCATGATTTCAGTTACCTTTCCCAGGAATACATTACTTATCTAGGTAGCATTGCCAAGGAAATGTGAACGTACAGGGGGAAAGAATAGTACAAACAAGGTGCAGGTGTACATGCTTAACATTCTATGCTAAAGGAAACAGAACCAATGAACCAGACAAACAAGAATTTAACATATACATAATAAATATGTTAACATGAAGCAGAAATAGGCAATTATAAAAAAGAATAAAGTGAATAATATAATAGCTGAAATTAGGAATCAGTGAATAAATTATCAGCAAAATAGATATGGCTGAAGAGCTGATTAGTGAGATGAAAGATCAGATCAGGAATCTTTTCCCAGAAGAGTTAAGAATGGAAATGGTAAAAAATAAGAGAAAAGAGACATGAAGCTTTGAACTAGAGGCTTAATAGGAATCACAGGAGAGAGAAAAATAAGTTACAAGGAAATATTTGAAGAAATGCTAAAATTTTTCCAGAATTAGAAAGAGATATAAGATCACTGATTTAAAGAGCTAATAGAGCACCAATAGGAGACATTTAAAAAACAACAATAACACTGTCATATTCATTACAGTGAAATTTAATATCATCAAAACAAAAAAAAAATTCTAAAGACTTCCAAAGAGAAAAATTATATCACTTTCAAAGCCACAGGATATGACAGGTTTCTTAATAGCCACAGTGAGAGTGAGAAGACAAAGGCGGAACAGGCAAAGTGCTGAAGAAAAACAAGTGTAAACCTAGGTTTTGGTACCAAAACTATCATATTTTAAATTTATTGATTTTCGCTTGCCTTATTTTCATATATTTGCCTTCATTTCTGAGATGGCTCAATTTTTTTCTTCCATTTCTTTCCTAAGCTCTTCTAATTCCTGCTTCATCTCCTCTTGTCGACTCATTACCTTGTACCTAAGTTCTTGCTTCTCTGCTCAAATATTTGGCCAAATATTTGGTTACAATTTTTATCTATTCTGTGGTAACATTATTCCTGATAAGTGTTTTTAACTTAATTTTTCTATTTCTTTTCTCTTTTTTTCCCCTCAAAATATTTTAGGTTTTCCCGCCATCCAAACTCCAGTCCGTAGGCCCTCAGTTGTCGGGTTTTGTGCACTCTCAGACTGAAAGAGTGACGGTGCTGCTAGGATGAAGATCATGAGATTTTTGATGAAACTGAGTCACGAAACTGTAACTACAGAATTAAAAAATGGGACTCAGGTCCATGGAACAATCACAGGTGTAGTCAGCAAGAATATGCACCATAAAGCTGTGAAAATGACCTTGAAGAATTGAGAACCTGTACAACTGGAAACACTGAGTATTTGAGGAAATAACATTCGATTTTGTGTTCTGCCAGACAGCTTACTTCTGATATGCTACTCGTGGATGTTGAACCAAAAATGAGATCTGAGAAAAGGGAAGCTGTTGCAGGAAGAGGCCAGGGCAGAGGAAGAGGGGATCCTAGGCGATAAGTTCTCTCAAGATTACTGTTTCAAAGTGATATGTGATTTGGTTTATTTTTTGTAAAGATTTTGTTTGTTTATGTCAATTTTTAATAAATATAAATGTAGGACAGTTGTTTATTGACTATATCAAAATAAATTTTGATAATTCACATATTTTAGCACAGTAAGAAATGAGCATTACTGCTAAGCAGTCTCAGAAGAATTCCATTCTTAGATCAGGCTTTTAATTTTTTTTAACTAAAATATTTCCTTTATGAATACATGTAGAATATACACCTTTTTATTTCACATGCACTGGGTATGTATTTTGTTTCAGTTTGACTCATTTTCTGTAAAACCTACCTACAAGTGAAGTAATGTGCTTTTGGGGTATTTCAGAAGCTAAAGTTCTATGGATTGGGGTCTGAAATTGGTTCCCCTGTCTTAGGTTTTACTCCATGGAGACGTAGGTCCTTAGTAAAAGGTATTAGTCATTTAATTCAAGAGTAACTGATTTTGTCCTGATTGTTAATATTTTTTTGGTTCTGTTTTACTTTTTCAGTAGGTTCTCAATAGAATATAGTTTTACACTCTCCTGGATTGAAACTACAGAACATGTTTACTAGATTATTAATTCTAAGCAGTGTTGAAACATGTTAATGTGGAATGTACCTGTTAGTGTATCCTTCATCGAGTACTTTTATAAGGAGTCCTTTGAGAACCAAAGGAAAAAGACCTACTTTATTTGATGGTAAAACTGGATTCTTTCCATTGTTGATAAGGATTTTTAAAAATTGTTTTAATTGGTTAAGTTTAGAGAAAAATTCTCAGCATATACAATTGCTTGTAAAGCTTACTACCATTTGTTTATATGCTTAAAGAAAAAACCTAACTTTGAGGATTGGGGGCAACTAAATTTGTATTTTCATTTAATTATGCTTGTAGATTTTTGTTTTTAAAATGAAAAAGTTTTCCGCAAAGATTGTTGTATAAAAAGAAGGTTTTACGCCCTGTTGGGAGGGTTACATAAATTAAGAAATAGCAAGAACATTTATGTGTGGTGTGTGTGGGTATCTCATTCTTTTCCATCCTCTGATCTGTTGGTGCTGCTATATTTAAACTCAGGTAGAAGGCAAGGGAGCCCAATGATGCAGCAAGGTGGAGAGATTTGAAGGAAGCAAAGAAAAGACCTGGCACAAGCCAATAAACATAAGTTGAATCCTGTCCTCATGGCACTTATAGGTAAAAGAGAAGCAGAATTAAATAAACATTGATAGGTAATTTCAAATTGTGACAACTCTGATGATAAAGAGTACTCCAGATTAAAAAAATAATAATAATATAGATTCTCTGCTGGTACTTCTTGATGACTCACTTTTTTTGAAGCAGAAAAAATATCTTTCCAGATAAGTTATTTCCAGAATTCTTGTGTGTAAGGAGGACCAGAATTTCCCTTAGCATTTGGGGTTTTGTGCATTAATTTGTTTGATGCTTAGTCCTTCACATGGCAATAGGCATCTATGTTTTCCCCCAATGTAAAGTCTATGAATCTTCCTCCCACTGTCATAAACTAAGGATTTAAAACTTTTCCCCCTGGGTGAGCTGTTTATCATAGAGAATAGTACTCTCTGCTAGCTCTTTTTGCTTGCTATCTTGGGCTAGCATCCCTTCTGTTTCCTCTCATAGGCACCCTGCTTGATAACTACTGATTTTGGCAGTCCTTCTACCTAATTTGTGGCTTGGCTTTAGAGCTCTCTCCTAGTTTCCCCCATAAATGTTTTTGATTTCTACAAAGAAAGGAGAAAGGAGTAACTTTACATGACCATTTTTGTGTTGAAATCCAATGGAAGCTATCATTTCAGTGTGTGGGTGAAATAAAAATATTCAAGTCTTCAGAGAGTCACTACATAGATATTTAAAAATGACATCAAATAAATGTGGAGGGAACCTAAGATAAGAGAAAGAGCAGCAATCCAAAGCTAAAATTCTATATGACACAACCATGGTATGAGTGTATGTAAACCAGAGCTATGTATCTAGTTCCTGTGGTGTTGGGAGCCTTCTCCTTGGAAAATGTAGCATTTTGAGCTGGAGAGGGTCTTTGAGATTAACTCCTCATTTGGTAGGTCCTTGAGCTCTAGGTCTCTCAGAGGCACACTTTGTCTTATTTGCTTTTAAATGCTTAGTGTGTAGCACACAGTAGAGAGCTAATAAATTATAAATGAAGGTCGTGTGTTATATGAAGACAGTCAGTAGGTCACAACTCCTGATCCAGGGCTCTTGCTCTTCTAATGCAATTATTAAAATGAACTTTCCCATGCACTAAAATATCTTTGCCTGTTCAAGTGTCTTGTAGTCATCAAAGATCTATTATGACCTTTCTCAAACTTTAGCCAAAGATACAAACGACAATTTAAATTCTCATACTCTTTCTGGGCAAGTTAGGCATTGCTTTATATGTTAGTCATTCATTATTACAAAAATCTGACCAGAATTTTTTAGACTGGTTGGGATCGGAGTAGGGAAGAGGTAATAATAATAATCTGAGTAGCTGGTGAAAAAATCATCATTAGCGCTGTGCTGGGGGAAGGGTGAAGTGGTGGGATATAGGTCATGGCTCTAAATAGTGAAGACCTACTTCCTTAAATATTTCTTTGTTGACTTGTTCTAGTTTGTCTCATCTTCCACCAATCTATCTCCCTACCCTAAGATAGCAAGTCTGATAGTATTGACTGACCTAAAAAAAATGATTAATTTTCTCTCCATCCACTGAGGCTCTGGATTTGAAATTTTATTTTCCTTTACACATTTCTTCTTGCCAAACCACAAACAAACTGCTACCCTCCAAGAGGGTCTATGCTGCTTGTTTTGGAGCTGCTAACTTTTTAAATATTTGATTCTGGTCTCCTACTCCATTCTGAGCCTAGAGCTCACAGCCAAGTGCAGAATAATCTGGAAAGGATAATGGGGTGAAAATATGTACCTTGGCTGTGTGTCCCCTACTGAGCAGTGGGCAACATTCCTTGTTATAAACTTGAACAAATGTGTTAAGTCTCTAGCTCCAAAAGGGGATCACATTTTCCTCCTGCATAGTTTGTGATACCTCTGTGTGTCTCCCTGAGATCTCCATGGTGGAATGAGCCATTCTACCCTCCAGGCTGAGCAGAAGATAGTGCTGGGGTCCCTGTGATCGTCAGAAGTCCCTATGAATGCCAGTGTTAATGGGAGAAAAACTCAAGTAACTTTCTCCATCTACTTTTTAAATAGATGGAATTGGCTGGGTGACAGGTGGGAAAATTGTTTTACCAGCATTATGCCACATGCTAAACAGATTTTAAGGACACTGTGTGTTTTCTATAAAGTAAAAGTAAAACCTTAAGTGTCTAGTACAGTATATACACATAGACCACCTACATATAATGATCATTAGCATATATTTAGTATTTATAATTCACAAAACATTTTCACTTATTTAATCCTCACAACAAATCCCAGAAGGAATTCCTTATTATTAGACTATGCTAGTAGAGAATGGCACATAGCTAGATTCTGGTAACAGATTTGGGGCCCCAGGGGTTCAAATGGTCATGAAATTTAGCTGATAGTGAGAAGACAATAGGGAAAATAGACTGAGAATCACAATATCTGCTTCAAGGTGTTAGCTGTGTAGCCCTGAGCAAGTGTCTTTAATATTTTTTTGTCTATTTCCATGTTTCTAAAAACAAAGTTGGACTAGATGATCATTAGTTCCCTATAAGCTATAAAAGTAAAAATCTGTAAAAATAAAGCAAAAATTATCCACAGTATTTTTATACCAGAAGTACTGCAACCTTCTAAGTAGAAAATGCTAATGGAAATGGTGATGTTAAAAAATTAGTCCTGAGATAGATAGAATTATTAACAAAGATACCAGGTGTGTCACAGCTTTTTTGAATCATATGTGACAAATAATGACCTTCCTTCTTTCTCTAAATCTTCTCTGGAGTTGGGAGAATGGCCTGTTTACTTCATGTAGAGTTCTAAATACTCTAACAGAACCCTCATGGTTGACTAATTGAAAGAGAAGTCCTGTCAAATGCTAGAATACATTATTAAATTGTCAAAGCATGGAGTGACCATAAACTCTTAGTCAAATCCTCATATTTTATAACTGGAAAACAAGGTTCATACAGAAAAAATAGCAGCAGAACGTGTGTAAAAACCTACGTTTCGTGATTCTGTATAGTTCTTCTCTCCATTCTTTACAGCCTTTGAAGATCTGGCTTCATGGAAAATGACACTTTGAGTTTGTGGTAAATGTGAGCTCTTCTTTTAGTAGTAGATGAAGCCACCTGTTTGGTTAGAACTTCAGTCTTTGAGGAACTGCTTGTTTCTAGCAGAACAGGACCTGCTCCACCCCCCTGATCTGTCCTAACATGATGCCACTCAGCCCTGAGAATGACAACATAACTAGGAACTAAATACAGCCCCAATATAATCTGCAGTAATATATTATGGCTAAAGATAGCCAACTCAATCTTTGTCCATTTGAAAGCAACATTAACAGGATTGTAGAAAATGATAACCTAACTGTATTTTGCTTCATCACATCTGGATGAAGTTCATTGCTCACTGTTGGATTTAAATTTTAAGACATGGACAAACTGAAGGACATCAAAAGAGGCCAAGAATGGTGAAGTTTCTTTAAATGTTGTTATAAGTCACAGATTGTTCAGTGCCCTAATTTTCAAAGCGCTTTTGCCTATTTATCCCTCAAACAAATTATTGAGGTAGGCTGGTGGGATAGAGTACCTCTGCACTTGTGATAAGTGTTAAAAATGTTTCTGTTATCTCCTCTCTTAAATATCTATCTGTGGCTTCTCCTCAGAATAAGCAGTAGTGTGTAAGTGTTTGATAAAAGTACATTTTGTTTCAGGAGTAAATAATAGGAATAAAGAATAAAAGTTATAGGAAGGCTTATGCAAATAGCTTAGACATGTGCAATAAAACTATAAAGAAGCTGTTGCATGAATTTACCAAGAGAAAATCAAGCGATGTTGACATTTTGTCAGAGATTTAGTTAAGTCCAACAATAGTTAACTGTTGATTATGATAGACACCAAGTGTCACAGGGAGCATCAAAGATGAATAAATCCTAGTCCCTGCTTTTAAGCGTACAGGGTAGCAAGGTTGACATGCAAACTGATACAACCATCAGTAGAAATATGTACAAGGCACAGAAGTAGGTACCAGGGGTTTGAAGAATGAGTAAAAATTTGTCAAGATGCCTGGGCAAAAGGACGGCCCAAGCAAAAATACACATGGCGTGCTTGAGATCTTACCAGCTCACGTATCACTGTAGAACAGCTTCTTTCTTTGGGTGAGTCTGGGATAGGTAACTTCTAAAGTCATTTAAAAAACTCAACTTGTGAGCCCTTCAGAAGTCCCCAAGATCTTACCATTTCTAATAATAATTCTCTGGGAGGTCTTACTTAGGCCAACTGTTTTAAAAAGTGCCCTGTTCTCTATAAGTGGTATACAAAAACATCAAAACATAAGGTGTAATAGTTGTATAAATCATTCATTTAAGCAATTCTGAGTGGAAGGAAATTTAGAACAGATTTGAAATATAGTTGTTAGCTAGCAAATCAAATCCAACTTTATCTTTTGAGGTATGCTTAAATTCCGGACTCCTAAATATAATTTTTGAGAAGGGGACTCTTGCCCTAATAATTAAAACTTAAGCCAATTTTGTCACTTTGTCCCTTTACCCTGTTTCTCTTCACACTACTTATCATTATATGTTCTTGTCCCACTGTAATGTAAGCTGCTTGAGGGCAGAGAATATCCATCTTGTTTACTGTTGTATTCTCTGAGTCCAGAGTAGGACCTGGCACATATTAGAGCTTTTATTTTATTCATCAATTGAATACATGAATGAACCTTTAGCTGAAGGGATCACCCCACAGTGTGAGCACTAGCTACATATTTGGTAAGACGTGATTTGACTGCATGCCCTTTCTAACCAGGATTTGCAATTCTGCCCTACTTTCCATATAGTTTAAGTAGGCCTTTATAACTTTAAAAGTACTTGGCATAAATGTGACCATTAGTGAAAAGTAGATTTCTTAAGACTTACTAAACTCCAAGGTAGTGGGAGTAAGGGAAGAATGTGTACTAAGTACTTCTTTGGCTTTTTTAACCCTGAGGATCTCTCCTATGTCAAGTACAATCAGATTCTTTCGTTTTCAGTGGTATTCACAAATATGAAATTCATTGTGAAAAGTTTGTACATTACCACCATAGATACAAGAAAGGACAGTAGAATAGCGACAAATGCTGGAGGATGGTTTTTTCCCCCATTCTATACACAGTATCTATGAGGAGATAACGCTGGCAGAGGTTAGGGTATACTTCAATAATATGCTTCTCACACTCTGGGAAATCTAAAAGCATTTGTGAGAATGCCGGGATTTGGGGCCAGGCTGACCCTCCTGAGACTATGATGGGTACTTATTCTGACTCCTGGTGTGAAGATCTAAAGACAACTACTGAGAACATTCATTCTTTCCTTTATTTCTTGCTCTCCATTACAGTTCCATCATCAAGATTCATCTTGGAATTTAATGGCTTGGAACTTAACCAAGAACTTGATTTTCCATTTTAGACGTTGTTCAGTGTGACTTAAAACTGATCAAATTGGAAATCTTGGAGTAATCTTTGATTTCCCCTTTTCTTTCATTTCCTATGAAATGTCATCAAGCCTGCTGAAAATTTTTCATTTTGTCTCTCCTTTTCACTTTTATTGCCAAAGGCTTATCAATTTATGTCTAGACTACTGTGACAGCTTTTTAAGTGCTCTCCAGTCTCTCCCTCCTCTAATTATTTACCATCACTCTATGCAGTTTTAAGAACACCCAATTTCATCTGGTGATCCTCAAATAAAAAACAGCACCACCACCAAAGATACCCAAACACCCAATGACTTCACGTTTAATAATTATTCCACAGCCTGGAGCTTAAGACATTTTACAATATGACCCCAACTCTTCGAAATGTGTTATCATCTATTATTACCATTATCATATAATCTTGACACCTTTATTTTAGTCAGGTTGCTGTTATCTACCATCTTCTTAATATTCCACTCAGCCAAATTCCATGTATTGTGATACTTTCTATGGGATAAACATTTTGAGGATAGTCACAGGATTATCCAAATCCTATATACTCTTTAAGATCCAAATGAAATTTCTTTTCTTCTAGGTCTTTCTTGCTTTATTATTTTGTACTTCTGAACCATACTTCTGTACTTATGTTAAAGAGTTGTGACCTGTTACCTTTAAATAAATCAATGAATTAATTTATGAATACTGGAAGTGAGAAAAATTATAAGTTTAATGAACAATTCTGTGAAAATAGCCTAGAATTCATCTAATATTTTTAGACTTAAGAAGTCTGTCTATGAAGTCTGGACATGTCAGAGAGACTATATATGGGTACTTAAGAAGTTGTAGCACCAACACTTAAAAAACCAGCATGAAGAGGTGCTGGGACCAGCAGAACACTCTTTAATGCCAAGGCCTGCCTAAGCACTAAACATATAACACTAAGCAAATGACTTGTATGGAGTGCTAGTGATAGCACAACACTCAACTTCCTAAGAGTTAAAATGTACTGCTTATGGAGATGAAAGAAATACTGAGTAATTTAGAGGTGTTAGTATAGAGAAGCAGAGTACAACCTAGTTCATATTAATTATTAGAATAGAGAATGTTCTCAGCTCAGGAGCTGAAAAAATTGATCAGAAAGGCAAATTACAACCAGTGCAAGATTTACAAACTCCGTCATGTTCAAATATAAGGACAAAAAACAAACATTCCTTATTTATTAAAAAAAAAAATTGCCCAAACTGAAACTTATCTATTAGCATTTATCAATCTGACTTTATTTTTTCAAGGCCTTAAACATGCATTCAGTATAAAAACAAATAAAAGTGCCCAAGTTTTAAGAAACCATATGCTAACTGAGGATGTTACCTATATTTGATTGGATCAATGTTTCTTAAGAGGTAGACTATTTTTTGGCCTTAAAAGAAATGTTTACACATTTCACTAAAAAACCTAGCCTGTAGCATAAAATACGCCATATAAAAACACAATGCCATTAAAACAACAAAAGGAATCCCAGAAGAGAAACTGGTTTGAATATAGTAATTGCACCAAGACACTCTTCCAATTATCCTTTAGGACAACCAGAGAATCCTTCCAACCTGTACTCTTTACCCAGAAGGGTAATAAAAGAACTCTAATTGCTAAGAACTAAAATAACATATTATATATAATACTCCCCTAGTTACTTATAACTTTCTTCCCTTAGCACATGTCAGTTTAAGATGACTTGTTTTTACAAGCTCCAGTGTTGATATAGTCCAATAATAAATTTATTATTCAATTTATTTTCACACATAATTAATATAAAACATTTCTCTAAAGAAATTTAAAGTATACATTCCATGTAACCAAGTCTAGTCTTCAAAAGAAGCACTCAATCAATTTTTCTTCTGAGTTCATTTCTCTAGAAGACCAGTCCTTAAAGACTCCTGGAGTCTAGCAATGTTGGCGTCCAGTGCTGCAAGGCCATTTCGAAAGTCTTGTTCATCATGAGAAGTGAATGTTGAAAAAGAAGAGATGCTCCAGTCAGATGTGAAGTCAGAATTTAAAAAGCTACCATCAGAGAGGGCACTACTTTTCACTTGAAAGCTGCTGCTCTGGCAAGTGGAGGGGCCGTAACACATGACTGGTGCATGTGGATTCTCAGTGGCAGCAGGGATCTTGCAGATGGCTTCCTTTATTTTCTTGAGGAGCTGCTTATCCTTCATTTCGGCTGTTCTGGAAAGTTTCTCAAGTACATTTTCTGTTTCTTTTTTGGAAGAATAACAATCTCCGAGTGCACACAATTTGTTTTCTTTTTCAGGGGCAAGTCCACTGTTGCTGACTGGCTGTGGTGGAGCTACACTGACCTGTGGCTGTGGAGATAGTGCTGATATCCTTTTAGAAGTGCTTCTAGAAAACGGGATGTAAATTGTATTATCCAGATTACACTCATCTTCTATTAAAGTTGTAATTTCACTCTCTTCATCAGAATCCTGTTTTGAAAGGGTAGAAATGATTCCAGGGGCAGACACTTCCTCCGTGCTCCTAGTGTTACTATGCTGCGGGCCTTTGGAAGACAAAGCACTTTCATAGGGCCTGTCTGGCACTATGTTTTTCTCATTGTTAACTGTAGAGAGTGGCTCTGAATGTGTAAAAATGTGATCTGTTTCTAACTTATTTAGGTAGCTCATTATGGAAGTGTGAGCAGGGATTGGGTCATGTTGAGGTTGTTTATCATAAATGTTCAGAAGTGATTTGGTAAGATTATTCCCAGGCTTGCCGCGAGCAGTGTCCATACTAAGATCTGAGAGAAGCTTTGCCATACTGCTCTGTAAAGTTCTGTTAAGAAGAATTTAGTACACTAATTATTTTTTTACTCATTTATTTATATATACCCTGTCTTTCAAAAAAAGAATTTGAGGTAATGTCTGGGTCTTAATATGGAGAAAAGCAACTAATAGCACAAAATCATAGAACATGTTCAAGAGTAAGTTAAAAATAACAAATTATAAAAGATCTTGAGGTCTGTATGAAATCTAATATATCTAAAAATAGAAGCTCAGAAATTTTTCCTCTTAAAGTATGGAGATGCTTTATTCTTGAGCAACATTACAAAGTGGCAAATATACTACTCATCTGATATATATATTCTGTTAGTAATTAAGATATTTCTCTCCATTCAAAATGTATATGCAAATGACACTGGAACAATACTGGAAAAAAAAAGACAGAAAATTATCTGGCATAAACAGGTATAAATAACAGCAAAGTACTAGGAAAGGAGTAATGTAATGAAAACCACAAAAGGTTTGAGGTCAGACAGAAACAGAATCAAATCTTGGGCAAGTCACTCAACCTTTCAGAATCTTAAGTTCTTCAACTGCAAAATGAAGATATCTACTTCAGAATGACAATGAACATTAAATAAGATAAAATAATAAAATATAAAGGTAAAGTGTTTAGCACAGTTTCAGGATGAGTATTCATTTAATGATAGCTTATATTAGTAGTCCTATTAAAGCCATTTTATATCAAGCCTTAGTCTATTTGAAATCAATCATGTATGTTCTTACATACTAAGAAAAAGAAACATACCAATTTTAAAAAGATACAAAAGACCTCAACAAGTAATTTTCAAAGATGACAACTAGTCAATAACATGTTTTAAAAGTTCAGCTTTTAATCAGAGGAAGTCAAATTTTTAAATGTGATTTTTTTTTTTTGGCCTATCAAGTTAACATAGTAAAATAAGAATAATATCACTGTTAGAGAAGCTTGAAGAAGCAGGTACTTGTATTATTCTGGAGAGCACACTGACAATACATAACAAGATTTGTATATCCCATGCTTTTTGACCCACCAATTTACACTTCTAGGAATTTATACTATTGATATACACTATAAACAAGAGCCTGTACCCAAAGATATATTTACAAAGATATAACTTGAAATAAAAAATAGATGAACTTAAAACCTTTATCTTCAAATACAGTAGACTAGTTTAGAGAAATTATAGTATAACTACAACAAAGCCATTTATAGTCATGTTGCAAAGAATGAAGACTGATGCGGAAATGTTTATTATATGAGGTTAAATTAAAAAGAGCAGGCCATAAGTTATATGCATATAATACTATTTTTGTAAAAAAAACATTTACACACATTCAAATAAAATACTAAATCTCTATATTAAACAGCAGTGATTATATCTCTGGATATAAAAATGAGTGATTTTTTTCTCTCTACAAAAGAAAAAAGTTTTTCCAACTTGGCTTACACTGTTATCTTAAACATGCTCTATTCTGAGTTCTGATTGCTCTTCAAATGGCAATGGCTCCTGTCATTTTTTTCTCATATTTCTTCCAAGAAGATAATAAGCTATTATTAAAAGACAAAAATATTCTATAGGAACATATATTTAAAGGAATACTATAATAATGATCCACTAATTAATCCCATCAGAACTTCATACCAAAACTTTTATTTTTCGAAAATGAATATATATTTATGTTGACATTTCTTTCCAGACTTAAATAAAAATGTTACCTTTGTTGTCGACAAAATCAGTGATACAGAAAGGAAGGAAGGGACAATGACATTAATAACAGCTTCATCTATAGAAATTAATAGCAACCATTAAGCTCCTGATGTATAAACAAAATGTGATTCACCACTATCTCTGAAATTAAGAGAAAAATCTCTAATTAAAGATATGAGTATATGCCAAAATTTTAAAGGAAGCAATATAGGCACCGTAAAAACTATAAAGTGGATATATTTGTATTTGTATTACATGGGGTACAACACATGGATTTTTAATGCTTAAAAAATTGGCACATTTCGTAAGACAAGCAAGGTTCTTTCTTGGCTAGTTATAAAAATATACTAATTTAAATAACTATCAGCACTTGTAAGAGTGCTCTTAGAGGCTATAAGAAGAGTTACTACTTATTTATTAAAATATATTAATTTTTCCCACATTTCTAATGGTTTTATGTGTTACAGTAAAATATAAAAAAAATGATAAAGATTATTTCAAAATTACTGAAAGTTAGAGAGGTGAGAGAGAGAGAGATGGTTTAAGATATTAGTTTAAAACTAATATCTTATGTGTACCTTCTAGTTCCAGTATCCCTTCCCAATAGTCTGAGAAAGGCATTCAGAAATTTTGTGTACTCTCTTTCTAAGAGATTATTTAACACGCATGCAAAAGACATACACAATTAGCATTAATGTATTGGTTAGGTAGAAAGCCAGAGGAGAGAAAAGAGCAATTAGGTTATAAACTATATAAATATATAATAGTCTAACCAAGGTACTGTATACTTGAAATTAATAAGATTAAAAAAAAAAAGACATACACTTATCTGACTCAGGTGTAGTACTATGGGGTAGATGAATGTGAGACTATATCTGAATTGTTGGATGTTGCTACTTCACCTTCTAATGTCAAAGGAAAATTAAAGTGGCCACAGAAGCCCAGTTTCAGTACTGGAGATGTTTCTAATTAATTGAATTGCATAGGCTGTCAGTCACCAAACATATATCAACAACAACGGGTGAATTTAGACACAATTATGCTCAAAACCAGGCTTTTTGTTTTGTTATGCTTTTTAATTTAAAGAATAAAACAAAAATTGCTATTAATGAGTATACATACTTGCATTTTAAAGCTGTTACTTGATCTTCAGAAAATGTAGGGGTAGTACTAAACTTTATAAGACACTGTGCCAGCCCACTAATGATTCTACAATCATTCAGAGTTCAGTTAATCTAATGGATGAGCTAGCAGTCATGAGGCCAGATTTATGCTAGAATAAAGATAAAAGGTCTTTGACAATAATGGGAAAAAATTGACATGAAAATTCTTGAGAGTTTTAAGAAAAAGAGAGCAAAATTTCTGCACCTAATAGTTTAGACACAGTATACTCTAAGAGCAGAAAACACAAGAATTAATGAGCTTTTTCAGTTTCTACCCTTCTACGTTAGGGTAAATGTCAAGAAAAGGCTTCAACTGCACATGAATACTTTTTCATTTTTAATAAACACTAGAAAAAGGCAGACTGTGTTATTTTGAAAGAATGAGCAAATATAAAGATATCTTCTACAAAGAAAAATCTCTCAATAATGAAGCATTTTCTCTCAGAGAGAAGCTGTCCTTTTTAAAACAGGAAACAGGCTGAAGAGGGAATCCAAAATCTTGGCTCAGGTCTCAGCTCAGGCACTAACTAGCTGTGAAAGTCAGGTAAGTTCCTTCATTTCTTTGGGCTTCCATTTATGCTAATTTCTAGAATAATTATACGAATACTCTGAAAACTGTTCTTACATTTTTATTAATTTTCTTCACAAATGCACCACACATGTTAAATAGTTTTTAGTCCAGTTTATCCTTTAAAAAAGATTTATTTTCCTACATAAACATCAAAGCACTGGAATAAGCTTTTTGCTTAATGACGTGCATATTTAGCAACTAAAATGATTACATTTTTTTTATGTTTCATATATATATTGGAACATAATATACAATAAATGTTTGTTGAACAAATGAATAGACAAATGAATCCATCCATTTATTTATCCATTGTCTCCCTGGTAAAAAAAAAATGGCTAAAGTTTACTTAGTCTGCATTAGTCTGCATTAGTTTATTGTTACCAGCAATAAACTATTCTAGCTAAGGCCATGACATGTGCAAGAGTAAAAGAAAACATAGCTAGGAATTAAGAGACGTGAGTTCTAGTCCCAGCTCTGTTATTAAATTTCTACTAATATTTAACTTGCATGGTCCCAGTTTCCCCAATTATGAAGATGCAGATATTAAAATCTTCCCTCCATATGTGAGACAAATAAAATAATAGCTATGAGAGAGAATCCTTTTTAAAAAATCAAAGTATTTTATAAATAAAAGATAACATCAGCTCTGATTTCATGCCCATAAAGGAGCTGGCTTTTGTGGTATGAAGCAAAGATTGTGAGAAGAAAAGAACACTCCTATGGAATAGATTTCCTTTGTTTCATTTTCTGCTTGGGGCTGAGAGCCAAGCCCCTTAAAATGAAGAGATGCTCCCATGACATGTAAACAGCGGCACATGAACCTTGACCATGCTGCACAACTTAGTGGGTTTTAGGATATTCACAGAATTATACAATCATTACCACTATCTAGTATCAGAACATTTCTACCACTTCTTTAAAAAGAACTCTGTATCTATTAGTAGTTACTTCCCATTCTTCTCCTCTTTCCCATCCTTTGGCAACCACTAACCTTCTTTTTGTTTCCATAATTTTGCCTGTTCCGGACATTTCAGATACATGGAATCGTACAATATGTGGCCCTTTGTGACTGGCTTCTTTTACCATAAATACTGGTAACAATGGAGTTTTCACCCCCAAAGTACTCCTCAGAAAAGAAAAGCTTTTTCTTTGTAAACCTAAAGCCTTTCATAAGAAGGGACAGTCTCTCAGTTACTTTACTTTGAACGACAGTGGTACACACCAATGTTTTAAGAACTCTGACTGAGCCTAGTTATAACACTGCATGGATATAAGAAGTGTCTTTTGCTTCCTACTATTTAATAAAGTCTAAGTGAAATTATTCTTTGAAATATAAATGTGCACAAAAAGCAATATTTCTATGCTAACATAGTCTTATATAAAGTAATTTTAAATGTTAAAAAATTAATAAGTTAAATATTATATACATATTACTCTTTCATCTATTTCCCTAAAAGTTTGTAATTCAAAATGGATCTTCTCATTTGGAATACAAAGGAGATTGTTTTATATTCAAGACTGTTTTATATTTGGAACTATGAATTTCCAAGATCATTCAAAGGCATGGCCAGATCTGATGATATTCAGGCCTAAATATCTGATTTCTCCTCTGGAGTTTTAAAAAGTAGTTAAAAAATCCAATCCTTAGGAAATGTCTCAAGGGAAAACTGAACCTGATAAGTGTATATTATATAAAAATTGAGTGATATGAGTAAAGATATGGGAATGAAGGGATCTTGGGGGTTGCTGCTAACTTCCTCATTTTGAAACAAATGAGGCTCAAAGAGGCTAAATGACTTATCCAAGATCATATGGTGTGAGAGTTTACTGTGCTAAGTGCTTATCCTGAGTTATTTCTTAGACCCCCTTATCAATCCTATTCATTTCCCCACTTTATAGTGGAGGTTTAGAGAGGTAAATAACTTGCTCAAAGTCATATAGCTAATGCATGATATAGCTGGGATTCCACTTAGGTCTCTTGAGCTTCAGAGCCAGAGCTCTTAACCATTCTGCTAAAAAAGTCTTCAGGTCCTCATCAGAGAAATCACATGATTTAAAAAAGCATTTAGCCAGGTTCAAAATTTCTAAACTAACTGGAACAAAAAAAGAAATTATTAGAAATTAGCAAAAACATTGACAAAATAAGAGAAAAAGACAGGAGGCAGATCTAAAAATATTTTATAGTTTATAGATATCTAATAGAAGAAATAACTTATTCAAATGTTCAGTATTACCTGGTTAAGTCTCTCAGTTGAGTCACCTCGGCATCACGCTGACGTAATGTTATTCCCAATATCTGATTTTCCTTTTTAGCAGCTTCTAATTTAAACTGGGAGCTTTTCACATTGACTAAGGCTTCCTCCAATTCTAAAATGACAAACAAGTTTGTTTCCTTATTCCATTTTTAAAAATTTGTCCATAATTACAGTTCAAATACATACCAATTTTTATTCTGGTTGTCTCAATGTCAAATTGCTGCTTATTATCAAGTATAGTTTGATCTTTCTCTTTAAATATATCAGCAAATTTTTTGTTTTCATCTTTCTGATTTTCGATCACTTTTAAAAGCTCTTCATTTTTACTCTGTAGTAATTCCTGGCTCTTCAATGATTCTTGTAATTGATTTTGCAAGGACTTATTCAATGACTGAAGAGAAAACACTGTGAGACAAAACAGATCAAATAATTATTTCCCCAATTTAAAAAGTACAAACCTGGAAAAGATCTGCTTTTAAAAAAGAAAAGGTTTAGAATTCATTGATTTTGTTTAATAATTGGTATGCTTGAGCAGTTCTATGTTAATACTAAATGTATTTTTTTTAATTGCTTGGCAGAAGTCATGCCTTTCTTATATAATTGATATTTTGGGCATTAAAAACAATTTTTTTTTTTACTTTTTTAAATGAAAGAATAACACATGAACAAATTAAAAAAAATTTCAAACACCACAAAATACCAATGATACCAATAATTCTCAATGAAGAGTTTCTCTCCGACCCCACCTCCACTCTCCCCAGAGGTAATCATTATTAACTTTGGTATCATTCTGAAAAATAACTTTGCACAGAATATATTTAAATGCAAATAAATCACAGTACAGTATACTCTGTTTTTAACCTTGCCTTTTTTCCCCCTTAATATTTTATGTATCAGCACAAAGGTCTATGATATTCTTTTTAATGGTTATAAAAGTATACCACACCATTAGTTTAAAAAATGCAGCTTTGAATAAAGGCTTACTTTGAGGCATTATAGTAGAATCTGGGCATCCTGGGGTGAATAACAGAGACACAGTCCATGTTCTCATGGAGCTGGCAACAAATAAGTAATTATAAATAGCAATAAATGGTCTCAAGAAAATAATAAGTACATGTATAGAGAATAAACAGAGAAGCTATTAGATTGAGAACCACTGATCTCCCACTTCCGATCTTGGCCTCCTCTCTCCCACCCATCCTCTCTCTCCCCATTATTTATTCAGAGTAAAATCAAAATTATCTTTCCCAAAATTACTCTTGTGAAGTCAAACACATTTATGAAGTTGTGTATCCTATTGAGTGCTCATATATTTCTATTCCTTTGTAAAAAATATTTATATATTAAGAAAATTAAGCCTTGTCATATCATGTATTACAAAAAAAGTTCTAATTTTGTTGATGTATTTTGGATGTATTTATAATTGTGCTATGTGGAAAACGATAAAAAATTTCTGGGACATATTTTATCAATCTTTTCCTTTGTGGCATATGAGTTTTCGTCAGGCTCAGGAAAAAGTCCCCTCACCCCTCATGCTCGCCCTGCTATAATCTATAAAAATGCCCACACATGTGCACAAAGACATATGTACAAGATTTTCATTGAAGCACTGCTTGCATTGGGAAAGTGAGGTAAAAATGGGGTATCTAGATATCTATAAGCAGAACACTTTCAATACATTATGATATAACCATATAAGCAGAATATCCAAGTAGTTCATGAACAGAAAGAAACATATTTATGTATTGTAATAAGGAAACGTATCTACTACATGTTATGTGAATCAACGCAAGCTGCAAAAGAGAATATACCATACACATCTCATTTCTAAAACAGAAAAACTATTTTTATATAGTTCTATTAGTGCCTGTCATGTAGTAGGCACTCAGTAACTATTTATGAAATAAATCAATTCTATGTGAACAAAAGATATATGAAAGGATATACACCCTTTTAAAAAAAAATAGGGGTATATTATTAGGAAGTGATAGCATGAATCTTTTATTTTTTTGTTTCTGCATTACTTTAAATTTTAATAAGGAGTATTAGTCCCATTTTTAAAAAAATTTTGATTAAAAAAAAAAAGTCCACTTAAGACAAAGTAATTAAGAAAGCTCAATTCTTTATCAACATTTCCAGGGCCACAAAGAATTTACATCAGTTTTGAAAGTTCTTTTACCTACATTCAAGGCTGCATTCTCGAGAACCAGATGCCTTTTGAGTTTTTTCTTGTTCTCTAAGTTGCTGGTTCAAAATTCTCAACTGCCTAAAGGAAATAATGAAGAAATACAAACACAAATGTAAGAATTCCAAGCTGATTTAACAGTGTATATTTGACAGCCTTTTTAAAAAGACAACATAAACCATGGTAACCAGAAGGATCTGATCCCCCAAACAAAAGACAAAACCAAATAAAACCACATTACTGTTATTATTTACAGGCCTGAAAGCCAGGGATAACATAAAACCTTCCCTCACTAGAAAAAGGTTAACTTCTCTGATTTTTCCTTTCTTTTTTTGTTCTCTTATCTTTTCAGTGATGCCCTATCCTTTCATTTCTTATCTCTTCTTGCTATTTTTGTCTTCTCTGTACTTTCATTCTTGTAGTAATGATCTTTTTAAAAGATGTGTCATAACTATGAACTAGAATGCCTAAAGGGACTGACTGTTATCAGACATCTACCTGCTTAGTTTGTCACACACTGTAAAAATCTGGAAATACAAATCTATGCTTCTAATAATTTCTTTATTGGATAGAAAAGTCACTATTTAAGAAAATGCTAATAAGCAGGAACTCTGCCCTACAATAAACACCACAATTTGTAGCTGCTTCACAAATAAGAACATACAAAAGGAAATACAAGTGTTTTCTTTACTTTTAAGAAGTTAACACTAATAAAGATTATCTCTAGTATCTTTCCAGAATTACTTACCTGAAAACATTCTGGCTTACAGTATTTGTTTTTGTTTTTGAGTCTAAAATGATAGTGTACTATCCTATTATCATTTACACATATTAATGCCAAATGGATTAAAGAGCAAAACGTAAAATATACAACAAACAAAACCAACTATACAAGTTTTAGGTGGAAATCTATATAATCTTGAAGTGGGAAGGCATTCCTAAACAGGACTCAAAATCTAGCAACCATCAGGGGAAAGAATGAAGGATTAACTATATCAAAATTTAAACTTGTTCTCAAATTAACAATCTAGAAGAAGATAGCTTCCACATGTATAAAAGACAAAAGGTCCTCAACATTTAATGAGTTCCTATAAATCAGCAAGAAAGGCAGTAAAAAGTGACCAAGACTAAGAATGAGCAATTCATATAACATAGAAATGGCCAATAAGCATGTAAAAAATGCTCAGTCTCACTAGTTACGAAGAAATACAAGTTTAAAACAGGAGCTATTTTATGGCCACGGGACTGACAAAAATAAAAGGAAATAACACTTTGTTGGTGAAGGAAACATGGTATAGGGAAATAAATTATCCCTATAATTTCACCCAGTTGATGGGAGTCTATTGGTATAACTATATTGGATGGCAATTTGGCAATATCCAGTAAAATGTAAAAACGTTTCATAATCTTTGATAAAATGATTTAACTAAATTATCTAGCCTCAGAAATTGTTACACATGTGCAAAACATCTATAATCTTGTAGATCTATACAAGGATGTTCACAATAGTAATATGTAATATTACTAAGTAACAACTTAAAATACCACATAAATTATAATATATCCATGAAATACTAACACATAGGTATTAAAAAAAATAAGACATCCATTTGTACTGACATGGAAAGATCTCCAAGACATATTATTTAATAGAATTCTTCTTTTCTGAAGTTTCTCCTTTATGACAAAGAATGCAGATCTAGAAAAGGCAGCACAGGCTAGTATCAACAACTCCAACTGGAACACTTCTTTTGGTATTTTCCAGAAAAACAACAGGTGCTGAGGTCCTCTTACATACCATGTGTGTGATAGAAATTTTCCTTGGTCAGAGTCTTCTCTTTTCTTCTCTAACAAAGCCAATCTAAACTTTTCATCATTTATTATAAATCTCTCAACCCTACCCTCCTCTCAGTAAAATACTTTCCTATTTTCACTAAAAATAATATGGTTTGAGGACAAACTCTGTTATCCTTCTGTCCCAGGGTATACAAATTTATCCATATGTATACTAATCCTCACTTTTTTCTTCTAGTCTTAGAGAACGTGAGCCTCATCAACTCCCTGGATCCCATCTCCTCTTATACCCGAAGCCCAAGGGAGTCTGTTCCTATTCCACTCTCTTCATCTTCTCCATCTGCATCTTCTCCCTCTTTACTGGCTCATGTGCCTGAGTTGAGAAGCATAATTGCTCCCATATTTAAGAAAACATTCCCCCTAACCTAACTGTACCATTAGCTACTCTCCTTCCTTCTAATTCTTGGCTTTCAAAACATGATTGTTCTATACACAATTGTTCTATAATCTCTGTAGAGATTATTCTTGAATCTACCTTTGTCCCTTCTGTCAGTTCATTTTGAATGTTATGCAAAGATCTCTCCCTTTATAAATTATTTCTTCCTATAACTTTTTTGATATCACTTTTTCTTAGTTTTCCTGTTACTTCCTTACTTGTTCCTTCTCAGGTTTCTTTGACAAGCTACTCTTCTTGTGTTCTATCTCTAAAAAGCTATTACCCAGTAATATACCCTCAACTGTGTTCATACTCTATACCTTCTTGTGAATTTACCACTTCTACACTGATAACAAACCACTTGCTTTTATCATCATTGTTTTCAGTGCCCAAAACAGTGCCAGGTCTATAGTAAAAGCTCAGTAAAAATGTGTTCAGTGAATAACTCTCAAGTCTACATTTCTATCATGGACCAAGTTCCTGTGCTCTACTTGTACCATACATAAGTCCAGATGGTCTAATGACATTCAGCAATCTTAACTTACTGGCTCTCTCCCAGTACATCTTTTAATTCAAAAATAACATAAAATAAAAATCTGTTTGTTTTCTTATTATTGAGTTTATGAGTTATTTAAATATTTTGAATATTAGCCCCTTATCAGGAGCGTTGTAATAAGCAGAGGACCTGAACCAATACTTCTCCCAAGAAGCCATACAACTGGCCAACAGACACATGAAAAGATGCTCAGCTTCACTAGCTATTAAAAAAATGCAAATCAAAACCACATAAGATATCATCTCATACCTGTTAAAAAGGTTACTATCAACAGGACAAGTAATAATAAGTGTTGAGAGGTTGTGGGGAGAAAGAAACTCTCAAACACTGCTCATGGAAATGTAAATTGGTACAGCCACTATGGAAAACAGCATGGAGGTTCCTTAAAAAACAAAAAACAAAACTCAAAAAAACTGAAAATATTTATCTGAAAAGATACATGCACTCTGATGTTCATAGCAGCATTATTCACAGTGGCCAGGACATGGAAACAACTGAAGTGTCCTATGATAGATGATTCTATAAAGAAGATGTGGTACATATATACAATGGAATATTACTCAGCCATAAGAAAAGATGCAATATATATACATGTATATGTGACAGACTGTTGAATTGTACACTTGAAACTTATTTGGTTTTATTAATCAATGTCAACCCCAACAATTTTTAATAAAAAAAAAATTTTTCAAGAACAAATAATCTGTTCTTCTTCTAGTAGCTTCTACCTGGAAAAATTATGTTATCATCTATCAAATGATCAAACCAAGACTGAGTCAGCCCTGGCTCCTCCCAATAACTCTCATTTCACTTTTTTGTGCTGCATGGGTACATAATGGTCTAATATTTGAGTCTAAAATCAGAAAGTGGTCATGAATTTTAACTTGCCCTATGAATATTAAGGCACTCTCTAGGTCAATGGTTCCTAACTGAAGTAGTACCCCTTCAACCGTCATCCAAAAAATTTGGGAATGGCTTTTGGTAGTCACAATGAATGAGGCACTACAGATACTTTGTGGGTAGAAACCAGGAAGGCTAAATGTTGAGCAATGTGTCAGGAGTCCCACCACACAAAAACTGTCTAGACCAAAATGCCAAAAATACTAAAATGCCATAGAAACAATTCACCTAGCTATTTTTTATTTCAACCCACAAGATGGCAATAAACTCCAAGGAAATCCTGAAAGATCACTTTCTGGCTAAAAAGAAATGTATAGTTTCTAGATATCCAAATAGAAAACAATTTTTTTGTTGTTTGAAAGTGCTAAAAAACAGTTTTCAATGTGCGTATGCATTCTAACTTTTATTTGTAATGGAGATTATGGACGATTCTAAGTTAAGATTTCCAAAGAGGCACAAAATTTTCTACGCTTCTGCTGGAAACATCATTCTGCTAAAAAGCATAAATTTGTCAAATTCTTCATTTTTTAACAATTTCATTTTCAGAAGGTCAAGTAAACAGTGGCAATAGCATGCAAGATAATCTTTGACCTCTAAGGATACAGAGCCAAAAAGCTCTGGTGCTAAAGTCTATAGAATTAGTTTAAGATATCAAACTAATATCTTTTTAAAAAAATTAAAAACAAACAATGAGTGAAGTAGTAAGTATCGTTTTTTTTAAAAGGGTTTTATAAATTAGCTCCTAAAACAATTCTAAAATGTTCTAAGGAATAGAAATAAATAGAACCATTGATATTTCTGACGGTCACAATGTTAAAATAGATAATATTCTGACCCTAAGTTCTGGTAGTTTATTTAAGAAATCACTTAATTTTAAATACATTACAATATATTCTTTTGTTCCACAAAACACACTTAAACACTGAAGTATAAATAAGTGGGTCTCTACTTCCTCGCAGAGGCAATATAGAAGTACAGAAATTACGATCATTGTGCTCTAAAATAAAACTGCCAGGTTTGAATCCTATATCTGTTATTTCTTAGGTTTGTGATCGTAGGCAAACAACATTAATTTCTCTGTGCTTTGGTTTCCTCATCTGTAAATGAGAAAAACAAAACACCTACCCCAGAGTTGTGAGAATTTAAAGAGATGACACATATAAAGGTTGTTGATAGCCTGGCACATAAGAAACATCCAATAAATGTTAGAAGAAGTATTGACTATTACCATTAGTATTATTTATTTTTGGTTTTGATTTTGAAAAACTTATGTTTTTATCACAGAGATCACTTAGGCCAGGACTGAAGACAATATTATTAGAATTTAAACCCAGAAACCCCATCATATGTCATAATATCTAGAGACTAATGCTTATTAGAGAAATAATCTTAAGCAGGTAAATCTTACTAGGTATTGTGCCTTTACAGGCTCCAGATCCATGAATTTAAGCTACTTTCCAACTAAGAATCCTATTTTATTGCTTTTCAGTTTCTTAACCATATTTATACAAGTCCTTGCAGGTCCTGTCTGGTACAAGGTCTATAGCTCATGCAACTGTAATGCCCTCTTAGAGTATACTCACATTGCAACACTACAGAAGCACCTGAAAATGTACTCCAGTTCTCTGCAACGTATACTGGTAAATAGACACTGGATTGGTGGCCTTAGTGATCATCAATGAAACATTCAAAGTTAAGATGTTATTGATAATATGTTAGTGATTTCTATATTTCAAGATTAGATCCCTGGTTTACACCCTAAACGTAAAAGGTTTAGTTTCCTAAATGAATTAAGACTATAATTCCAATATAAATTAAGATGATCAAGAAAAAATACCTAAAATTGAAATGACTTTTTGTTTACGTTTGCGTGTGATATGGCTACTAGTGCTCACCTATATCAGGTTCTCCTTTCCTTCTGGGGTATATGAAAAGTAAGGGCATTTATGTCCCAGATATTTATGTAGGCAGGGCCATATGCCTTATTTTAGCCTACAAAATGTAAGAAGTGAGATTGTCACTTCTGGGCTGCGGCATGTAAGATTTGGTGTGCCATATCCATGTTCTTTTTTTTCCTGAAAAATACTTATTGAAACAGTGGCCTCATAGTGGAGTGAACCTAAATCCTAAGTTATAGGATAAAAGAGAATCTCTGATGACCTATGTTGATCTTGGTGTGAGGGAGAAAAAACTTTTGCTGTGTTATGCCACTGAGATTTTGGAGTTTATTACTGTAGCATAGCCTACATTAGCCTGATAAATACCCTGAAGTATTTCATTTTCCTCTCTATAAACCACCAAACAATAACAGAGGTAAAAAGAGGCAGGAGAAAATATGGACTAGTGGGTGAAAGTAATGAAAGCATTAGAGAATGCTGGTAATGTTTAGAAAATGGGGAAGAAAAAGTAGAAACACAAGAAGACAGTAAATCTATTGTCCTTATGGAGCCCTAGATAATCTCACTTGACACCTTTTGTTCTGGCCATGAGACATCTCTGCATAGAGACAAAAATACTCAGAGCAATTCTTACCTGCGTAACTGAGCATTTTCACTTCTTAGTGGTTGCATGGCCAGTGCTATTTCAACTTGAATATCTGTATTTCCACTTATTGCTGGAAGAAGAAATATACATGCTTCCAATTCTGTAATCAATCTCTGAACTTCCGAATCCTCTACAAAAGGCAAAAGAAATGAGTAAAAACAATATTGTAAATTATTTTTGGATAAGATTATTCTTGTGTATTACTAAAAAAAAAAATTTTTAGATATGTACATACTTGCTATAAATAAATTCAATTCAATTATTTCTAAATCTAATATATAACTTCTATTTTCCTTTTTTCTGGATTATTCAGAAAAATTCTGAAGAAGTTAAATTCAGTAAACTAAAGATTAATCTTAAATCAAAAGATTATTATATTAGTGATTTTTTTTCAGTTACAGAGTCTGGTAGAAGATAATTTACACCTACCTCTTAGTTCACATTACTAAAGGACTACTGCACTCCTATAACTGCTAAAAGGTTTCCTATAATTGATACGGTATTCACATTTAAAACACAACATCTGATCCTGACATAAGCAAATAATTCACTCACTTTAGGTGAGTTAATCTGGCAAAATATTGAGAGAGGGTCTATTAAGGTTTTATAATTTAATTTTCTAAAGGAGATTTAACATAATCAACCACACTCATTTGCTGTAGCATCAAAAGCAGCATTATTTTAGTGACTAATTGGGGGAAGTAGCTGGTTTTGTAGGTGGCAAACAGACATAGGTAGAAAGTCAATTTTATATCTTTTGTCCTTTTGTTTTTGTGTTCCTTTATTTCCATTCAAATTTTCTAGGGACTGAAAATATTTAATAATATTAACTGTCTGATACTCAAAAGAGGTAGGAAGTATATTTTAAGTTAAAAAAATAACTCAATCTCACAGGTATTTTCACACCCTAATGAAAAGTGTATGCGCACAGTAAACAACTGTGCCCAATTACTAAGCAGTCCACTACCAGTCCTTTGCACAGTGGTTTCACTCATAAACACTGAAGGCAAAGACCTGGGCTTCACTATTTTCTAACAATATAGTTTTAGTCAAATTACTTAACTCTTGAAGCCTAGATTTCTTCACGGTTAAATGGAGATAATAACAGTACCTCACAGGGTTGCTGAAAGGATTAAATGAGATACTATTCTCCAAGCCTCAATTTCCTCAATTGTAAAATGGAAGCAATAACAATACCTTATAGGGATGCTGTGGGGATTAAATGAGATAATATACATAAAACGGCACAGTGCCAGACACATGGTAAATGTTCAACAAATGACAGCTAATATTGTTACTATTATTATTACTATTGTTACCATGGTTAAATACTTAGTTAAGAGAATAGTAGTAAATTGAAGATCTAAAAACAGAGATTTTAATATATTAAACATTTAGATTAATACTGCCCACTGTATTTCTATAGATACATTTTAAGATTTGGTATTTCATTTGTCAGTCTGCAAATATTAAGTATTCAATCAGTGCTTCTACAATCAATTACTGTGTTTTCCAAGATGACAAACCTATAACTCACTCTAAGCAAAAGCCGTTATTTGGAATATAGTACCCATGTAATAGAAACAGAGGAATACAACCTGGTTCAAA
This sequence comes from Macroglossus sobrinus, assembly GCA_004027375.1. NCBI lineage: Eukaryota > Metazoa > Chordata > Mammalia > Chiroptera > Pteropodidae > Macroglossus > Macroglossus sobrinus. The sequence continues at coordinate 109,873 of PVKZ01000580.1, forward strand.
TATCTCATAACTCCACTTAAAACATTTTCCTTGATTTTATTTTTAAAAAATGACAAAAAGTAAACTGAAAAAGGCATAAAAAATTTAGATCCTTAAAAGTTTATCTCTACAAATTCTCTTTGGTCAAATATTTTCAAGATCCCTTTAGATCAAGTAGAATGAATATACATTTGTAAGTAAGACTGTCAGGTATTCCCTAGTACATTTCAAATCCACAGGAGAGAAGAGAGATCAAAAACTAAAAAATAAGAATAAAACTGGGCAGAACTCATTTCCTTATTAGAAAAATATTGACTAATATAAGAAATAGTAGCAAGACATATTTCTTTGAAAAAATCACAAATTCTATGTCAATTCGTCTAAATTTTAAATGACTAAATAATATGACACTGCAATACAGCATTAGCACCATGCTACAGAAAATTATAAAAAAAGTAGTTATCTACCTTGCTCTGCTAACAAGGACTTCAGTTCTCCCAACAAATACTTTGCAGTTCTAACTTTTTCAGCACTCTGGTTCCCATTTTTTGCCTTTTGGACATCTTTTATTCCCAAATCTCGCACATGTATGTTTAAATCCTTTCCTTCACTTGTGACCTCTTCAGTTTGTTCTTTGTCACATTTTTCTTCATTGGTGGTCAAGAAAGCTGGCTGTAATATAGCGGGGCTTTGGTGTGTCTTACCATCTCGATGACAACACAACAGATTCATATATGTTTGGAAACACTTTAGTAGGTCTGACTCCTTAGGAACTTCTTGTTGTGGCAGAATACCATTAGCAAGATCCAGCAGCTGAGATGCTAGAATAGCTGGTTTGTCAGTTTGGGGCAGGCTACATGGAACTCCAGGATTAGTACTGAAGGAATTCCTTAGACTATCGGTACAGTTCACAGAAATTGTTCTACGTTGTGATGCAAACTGGTTATCACCATCGATCTGAACTTCCTAAAGAAAGAAAAAAACAAGCCTTCAAAAATGTGAGCATAGACTCATTATTATAATAAACTAGAGCCAGAAATGTTAGAAAATTACTTTTGCAAGATAGAGTTATAGATTACCAGTGAGTAAGCTGGAGTTCTCTTTAATACAATATTCCAGTTTTTAAAGCCTAATTAGTTTACTCTACAATATGAGAACTTTATAAAACCATGACTAAAACAAATTGTTTACCAACATAACACATGGTTTAAAAGCATCAAAAATTAGTCCACTTTGGGAATAAAACAAACTTCCACTTTGAGAAATTGCATTGTAAGAAAATAAGTTCAAACATACAAAAAGCTTTGTACATACTTACAGAAATGTTATAGTATAAAAAAACTGACTGTTGCTTAAATGTCTAACCATAGGGAATAGACAATGATCCACTAAATAGAGTATTAAACTATATATAGTTTTTAAAAATTTTAAAAACTACATATAAATAAACGTTTCATAAAATGTTAAGTGAAAAAAGCAGTACATAGAACTATATAAAATTTAATTATGACTATATTTTTAAAAAAAACTTTTAAAAAAACCAGAAAACAAAATCACACAGATAAATGACCAGAAAGCGCTCTCTCAATGTGTTTGGGTGTTAAGTATAGATGATTTCTTTTTTCCATTGGTATCTCCATTCTTTCCCCCTCACCACTGTCCTTAAAAATACATAAAACTTTTGTAATAAAAAATAACTTGGAAAAAACAATTGGTCTTTACACAACCTAGGGCATCAATATACAATCCAAATTCAATTTTCTGTTTTAAAGATGACAACTTCTAAAAAGCAAAGAATTATTTGTATAGCATATAAACTATACCTACAGAATGAACCACTGGAGGGCAGGGTAGCTGCTGAGGTAACTGGACTGGAGTGGAAGTTGATAAGCCATAACTCGAATGTGGAGTTGCCTGAGATTCCAAAAGAGAGTCTAAAAGGTAAGAGAGAGAAAAAAAATTCACATCTCACAGTGCTTATATAATAACCAGGTAACTTAATTAGAGTTTATATTCATGCTTTTAAAAACATCATTCATACTAACCAGAACCAGACACAGTATGGCAAGGTACAGCAGGAATTCCATTAGGGTTGTTCTTTGAAGCCAAGTTATTCATCAGTGACATTTGAGTCTGCACATGCTCACAGAGGGCTTGGTAAATTATGGGTGAATACATTCTATAATGATCTTGGAATGACCAATTTTGTGGTATATTTGATGAGTCTCTTTCACTTCCAGCAGAAGCTTCAGTAGGTATCTGTTTCTTATAATCTGAAGATACTAATGTGGAATAGAGAAAAAAGTTCTGGAAGTATGATTCTTCAAAAACTTTTATCATAAGACATGAGGGAAGAAATAGGACTCTCAGAAGTAGCTCAATTCAATATATGCCTCATCACTATCACCCCTTAAGAAAATCACCTCTAATTCTTTTTTTACAGTTCATCATCACTTAAGTTCTCTTTAAATTCTCTATTAAATGTTATTTGTAAAATCTCTCCTCCAATTATAAAACCCCTTTAAGGGTGTTACTTCACTCTAAAATCCAATAACACTCTTACACCTTGCTCCTTTGTCTAGTTCATGCTTTCAGGGGAAAATGGAACTGAAAAAAGCAGAATACCTTACAACTATTCAAATGCTTTGATAATAAACAAAAATCAATCAATCAGAGCTTTGAAAGCAAGAATAAATGTAAACTTAATCTACACATTAGGCCCTCAAACAAAATCCTAATCTGGCATTTAAAGTTTCTGAAGCCTGACAACAATATCCAAATAGCCATGAATACTAAGAAATGGATAAATTGTGGTATATTACAGAACACTATATAGCAATGGAAAAGAACAAATTACCGATATACACAACTACCTATATAAATTTAACAATGTTTTGTGAAAGATGTCAGACATAACACTCTACAGTGTATAACTGCATTTATACGAAGTTCAAAAACAGGAAAAACTATCCCATGGAGATAGAAGTTAGAAAAGTGAATACCCAGGGATGAGTGCATAGGTGGTGATGAAGATACCAATGAGGCAGGAGCCTGGTAGGGTGCTGAAAATGTTCTATATCTTCATCTGGGCGGTGAATATATAGAAGTATACAAATACAAACATTTATAGAGATGTATATACTTCCTTTATGAAAGTTAGTCCTTAATTGTTTAGAGTGAAGCAGTTGAAATATTTTAAATGGTATGGAATTCCCCAAATATATATTCAGTTTATTGAAAATAAAAACACTGCTAAAAGCATAAATTTACATGTAAAAACAAAAAGTTAAAGGTGGATCAAATACTGTAACCAATGAAGACAAAAAAACTTTTAAAGATGATTAAATTAAAATGTTAGTATGCAAATAGCTGGAGATGTTAGATGCTTCCATTTTGTTCAGGGTATGCTTTCTTTTGAGATGATCTGTTGCTGGGAACATATTTCCCAGGCCCAAATATGAGTTCTGACAGTAATTAGATGAATAATTTTTGGCAAATTATTTAAGCTCTCTTGATTTCCTCTTCTTCATCAGAAAAAATGATGATGATAAAAGTATCACTAACTTCATAAGATTGTTATGACAAGTAAATGAGCTAACATTTGTAACATATCAATGTCTAGCATATAGTAAGAACTCAATAAATGTTACCTCTATTACCAAATGGCTGCAGTCTTAAGACAAATAAATATTTCATATTCACAATTTTTCCATCTGATTTCAATAATATAACCTTTAAGTCCCACCTGAGGTGATTACAAGCAAAAACATTAATAGTTATTCTTCACTATCTGAATAGATGAGTTACAACAAAATGAACATTTCTAAAAAAAGTTATTTCTTATTGTAAATGGTTTTATAATAAAACAAATGAAAAAGTAGCCTCTAAAATATTGTATCTTTGAAATCTAAAATGATGGATGATGAGCTCATAGCCCATGGCCATCCAGTACACAGCTCTTCCTTTCTTCTTGATTTGTTGGTCTCTCTTCTGCTCTTAGATTTCCTTTGGCCCCATTTAATATAACAATTGCTTGGTTTGAAGAATTCTCAGCTTTCACATCCATAGGTCCCAGGGATTAGATCATTCATCTTCTTTTCAAAGGTTGGTTTTCACAATCTCTGATAAAGCTAAGCTACAATATTATGTCTCTGCCAGTAGATGTCATCATCCAACATAAATTAGTGAACTTCAAACAGACTTCTTAAAATACGAATTAGAATTAAAATGACATATTTTGCTCCTTTATTAACTCAGTCCATATGAAATTCTACTGATAATGTTGAAGATTTATATTTAACAAAAAATCTTAAAGCAAATTTTCTAAGACATGTTAAAAACAATAAATGGATATAAAAGATTGCATTTTATTACTATATAATTTTAAAATAAACAAACAACAAACAGCGCGTTACTACACCAATACCAATAAAGCATATTTTCTTGTCCTTGTTCATTATACCAAAGCACTCTACATGAAAATTTGACCTAACAGATAAGGATGGCAATGTATCTCATTGATGTCAATTGATAAACAGAATTCAAGAAATGGAGGCATTCAGTCCACAAAACTTTTTCAGTCTTTGAATTCCAGCTGTTGTACAGCATTGAAGCTTGTATGTACATGTACTGTCTGATAGGTAAGATAATTCCATTCAAATGTAAAACAAATATCTATTGCAGATAAGAGCTGCTAGATGCCTAAAAGGACACTTGGCCTAGATGGAGGCAATCACTGTTGAAAGTATTCTACCTGTTGTGGTTTATTTCCCCAAGGTGAGGGCAGCAATATATACATTACTGAAAACAGAGCCATGTGTCTACAGCATTCAACACAATTATAAAATGTAAAAAATTGCTTATTAAAAAATGTTTTTTCTTTAAAGGTCAGGAGCACTCTAAAGTAAGCTCAATGACTCTCTGCCTCCTTATTCCCAGTATGTTATCTAGGTGGGTAGGCTTGACTCCACAGACACTAAATGATCAGTTAGGTCCCAAGCAGACATATATAAGGAGACCACTCCTCAGAAGACGGTTAACATAAAATAGTAAAATAATGTATGTCAAAATTAAAATTATACATAGATAGTAGTTAACACACTATAACGAAGTCCTTAAAATTCTATTTATGATTTACTTCACTGTGGAGAGATGGAAAAGAGCAAATGCTGTTGTGTAGTTTTGCGTATTGTTGGGCACTGTAATAACAGAGCAAAAACTCTGCACAGGTTAACAGCTGCCAACCACACACACAAAAAGATATCCTTTTTAGACAGAGTACTGCAGTTTAGTAAACTAGAAAAGACAGTCATTGAACCAAAAGAAAGAAGGTTTCTGCTTTTAATGAGTCAACCTTAGGAGTAAATAATTTCTTAGGAAAACTAATTTCTACTATTGCAATCCTAAAAAAAGATCGTCCTGTGGGAAGCAGGTCCTTCCTTCCATGATTATAGAGGAAAGGATGATAGGAATATTGTATCCTGATCACAGGACAAAACTACTGATCTAATTCAAACAAGAATTTAATGCTAGAGGATCAGAATGCATGATATGCTCATCTGCTCCTCCAAATCCATGCCATATTCATCTCTACTCTGCTCTACCTAAGATGCTGACCTATATGGATTATATTGCTAAGGGACAGTTCTTCATGGGTTTCTTCTGCTCCTACATGCCTTGCTGGGTATACCAAGAAAGACCCTGACCTAAGCTCTTTACTTGGGCCAATTCACAGAGTTATGTTTATAGTAAACAACCTTGAGGGGTAAGGTAATGTTTCCCCTGAGACAAATATAGGCTTGCTTACTACCAAAGTGATAAATTCCCCAATCCAGCGTCTCGCACCTGAAATTTAATCTACAGCAGGCACAGCATCCATCTGAGTTTATCACACACCCATAAGAAATAGGGATGAGGGGGAACCAACACAAATATGCTGATGTACATGCTGCTTGCTGTAGTATGTATAGTACAGTCCTTTGTCTCTGATCCAGGAAACTTCTGTCTCCTGCCAACATCCATAACATAGTAAGGCTAACTTATTAGCTTGTACAAATTCTAAACCTGATATACATCAAAAGGGTTTCAGTTGAGTCTAATCAATGAGAGTGTTGAAATTACCAAAGAAAGGAAGAAGCAATGTCAGAATATTTATTCCCAATTCCTTTTCTAGGAGGCCACCTTGGGTTGGCTTTGTTCCTTAAATGAAGCTCATTGCTCTTCTAAAGGCCGCCTACTCTACACAACAGTTATCTCTAAATCCTAGTAACCTCTCCTTCACCTCATTCCTTAAGGCCTACGGAGGATAACATCTCTGCTGTTGCTGCTGCTGCTAGAACTGAGCTAGCATAATCCCTTCTGGTTTCCCTACACCCCACTCACACCTTTGTAATGATTTCCTTTGTAAATAAATCCTCCTTAAATTATCTTAATTTGGGTGTTGCCTTCTATTTCTATTGGAACTCTGAGTAACAAGCAGTTGAGCTGGGATCCAAGTAGCTACCATGGCACCACTGTCAGCCACATGCATTCCAAATGAGGGTTCCTTAAGGAAGGGTGCCCTGGACAAGAAATAACCTGCCTTAAGAAAAAGTAGGACCCTGGAGAAACAGGCAGTTGGTACTAACACTCCTGTCTTTGTCTATTGGGCCTCCAAATCATAGGTCTTCACTTTAAGAGTTTAAACCAGAGATTGGCACACTTTTTCTTAAAAGGATAAAGGACAAATATTTTAGGCTTAGCAGCATAATGGCCTCTGTCACAACTACTCACCTTGGACGATGTAGCACAAAAGCAGCCATAAAAAATACATAAATAAATTAGCATGGCCGTGCTGATAAAACTTTATTTATAAAATAAAAAAACTTTATTTATAAAATAAAACCTCAATCTGGATACTAAATTTTCATAAAAATATACTTGATCTGTATTTAGATTTGATGAAATTTACAGTTGATAAAATGGACTCATGTACCTGTTACTCCAAACATTCTTAAGTTTTCTAATAACTAGATCAAGTAACAGTTTTCAAATTTAAATTTAAATTAATTAAAATTAAATAACGTTTAGAAGTCAGCTCCTTGGTTGTATTAGCTGTACTTTAAGCACTCAATGGCTACATGTGGTTAGTGACTACCATTACAAACTGTGCAGGTCAGGATAATCTGAGGCTAAATGTGACTGGCCTCCGAGACAAGTTAGTAAGCTGTTTTCTCTGCCTTAGTCCTGACTCAGGGACCATATGGAACGTCAACTTCTAGGTCTATGAATGCTCTACCCTCATTTTCTCAGCCTCTTTGCCTGGATTCCAATCTCTCAATATCCATGGCTACTGCTATAGATAATTTTCTAAACTTCATTCATTGCCTGAGCTGAATCACAGAATGTACTGCTGTGCTAACATTTTTGGCCCACCTGAGCTATGGAACTAGCTAGACCCATTTTTGTCCACCTGAATTTCTATGGAGGACTTTTTCATCTCCACTTTGGGTTATCGTGTTCTACAGGCCTCCAAGGGACAACGTAATCAAAACTTGCTTATTCAAAGCTGTTTGCTGAATTAATACACTTAATTAAGTCAACAAGTTAACTATGAAAGTATAAAATATCATTGGCTACATTCACTGTCAATTAGTGGCAGGCCCTCTCTCCTTACTTACCTATAAAACTTGGAATTTTACCTTGTTATGTATCGTGTATTCTAACCTGTGCAGCTCAACAAGTTGAGCTACTAAACCCAAAAGAATATATACATATCGCATAATTTTAAAACAATAAGTATACACATGAAACACAACCAATTTGTGATTATCTATGGAACAACGATGACTCTATACACCTTCCAAATGTCATTCATTCTGAGTTTCAATATTTTTTCCTACAAAACTCCGATAATCTTTTCTACTTTTCTTCTTGGGAAAGTAATAGTAAGCAAAGTAACTACTTAGCAATTAGAAGATGAGTAAAGAAAGAGAAGCATAAGCACACAAAACTAAATAACCAATATATTATTAAAATGAAAGACCAACTGCATAATTCTAATAACTTATCAAAACCTTCAGAATTAAGTAATATATTCAAATAAATAAGAGAAAAAATACTTACAAAGTTCTTTCTGGACTACTGAAGGAACAGTATGTTTTTCATGTCCTTTCTTTTTAGATCCATTTCTTTTGCCTTTTAAGGGTCTGGGATTATGTCTATTTTCTGAATATGCTACTTCCGAACCTATTAATAATTAAAATAAAAATTCATTAGCATTAAGAGAACCATTTAATTGAAAAAAGGCAAACAACAAAGCACTTAAAAAATAAAACCTGAATCTTCATTTCTCAAAATGTCCCGTAGCAAAGAAGCACAACCATCAAGCCCCTGTATCGTTTCAGTCTGTAAAGAGAAAGTCATTTAGAAATGTTTATGTAAAATTTTAATGCAGAAAAAATAATTACATAGTTTTAAATTTTCTTTTAGGAGTAATTATTACCAGTAAAAAATATGTTTTAAAGCAAAGGCCTTCATACTTTCTTAGGGCAATTAATACTTTACTTTTAAATTTTTATCCCCACTTCTTAGCTTTTACCTGAAGATTAATTAAAATAGTGTACATTGTGTCTATTCACACAATGTTTAATCTTACCTGACTTTCTGAATCAGAATGAATGGGATGGCCAGAATCTGCATTAAAACGTGATATCTTTCTTAAATGAATCCTAGAAAAAAGTTCGTTAATATTTTTATAAATACGAAAAATTGTTTTCTAAAATATATTATAAGTAGTCATTTTCTTTTCAGCAAAGGTTGGATAAAAGGTTGTATAAGATGGAATTACATAGAACTTTATACAGATTTAGTTAAATAGTAAAATGGTTGACATGGGTATATATGTAAAGCTCCTTCTCAGAGTTTTGTGAGGGTAGAGACCAATCTAGTTTTCTTGGGTAGGCTAAATTTAGTCTAGCACAAGAACTGAAAAATCTCTTGAGATTTCCTGAACTTGTAACCTTCTTTAAATACTTACCCTTTCTTTCCATTTGTTAATTTAGCAGGTTCAGGGTACTTTCTTGAAGATAACACCTATGAAATAATGCATTATATTACAGTAGATACACAGTATTTTTCTATTATGTTCAGTATGTTATCTTGACAAAACATGAAACGTTACTCATTGTTTTCTTTTTTTTGTTACTGTGGTAAAGCATACATAACATAAAATTTACCATTTTATTCATTTCTAAATGTACAGTTCTGTGGCAACAAATACATTCACATTGTTATGCAACCATCACCATCATCTATCTCTAAAACTTTTTCATCTTTCCAAACTGAAATTCTGTACCCATCAAACATTAACTCCCTAACTCCTCCCCACCCAACCCCTGGCAACTGCCCTTCTACTTTGTCTATGAATCTGACTACTCTAGGAAGTTTATATAAGTACAATTATACAGTATTTGTCCTTTTGTGACTGGCTTATTCCACTTAGAATATCCTCAAAGTTCATCTATGCTGTGGCATGTCAAAATTTCCTACCTTTTAAAGGCTAAATAATATTCCATTTTATGAATGTACCATGTTAATTTTTAATAAATGTGATATATTCTAAAACTCTGCAATTACAATTGAACTCTTATAATCTGTTCTTTATAAAATATCAAACAAGCAACAAGTATGTTTGTTCCTCAAGCCTAGTTAACCTTAAAATTGATGTCAAGATATTATTTTAACCAGAAGTACCTGCTACAGTAAGTTGGACACTACTCAATCCTTGAGCATGTTCTAGATTCCCCAAATTCTTCAAAACATGTTACTTCAACATATAGGGCAGAGTTCATATCTGATTTTATTTATCCACACTCTTTAAAATGCCTAACAATACTAGCATACAAAAACTCTTTAACATTCCTCTTAATCTACATCCCATTCTCTCAATCTTTCTTTTTAAACTCACATAGCAATGCTATTTTATTTTAAAAGTAACATACATTGGCTACCTTTTCTGTAGAAGAAAAAACATGCATTTCCTTTTACATGCATCCAGTATCTTGAGAGTTACACATGAAACAGTTAATTGTAGTTGCCCCTGGCGAGGGAAACTGAAAATCTGGGGGACAGAGTAAGGGAGACTTTCCATGGTATATTTCTTTATATCTTAAACAACTTTATAACAGAGAACTATAATCTCTATTTAAAATATAATTTAAAAAATTTTGTTTATATTTCCGTATTCCCTTGTTTCACCCTTCAGGTGTAGTCACTATTGGCAGTTACATTTATGATTTTTCTTGACATGTTTACATATTTCATCCCAAGACAGCTTTGAGTAATAACTATTAAACTTTCTGGAGTTATATAATATTCTATTATTTGTTTGAATATGTACTCCCTCCTTCTAAGACTGCTACTGAGAACATATTGAAAAGTTGGGCTTACAGAGTTATGCTTCTCCTTGCAACAACTTGGAATGTGACATAGTAATGAAACCAGCAGTGAGAAACAATGCTGTAGGAAATCAGACCCCATATCCTGTAGCTCCACTAGGCCCTGCATGACACTCTCCAGGTCTTTCCCTTCTGTTGGTGTCCTGGCCAGAACCATAATAAAAAAACAAACCAAACATCGTGCTGCTAAGTCCAAAAGCAACTACTACAATTATTATTTCTTAATTTTTAAAAATATACTGAGATAAATGAGATTATAGTACAATCAGGTAAGAAAATCACCCAACATAAAAAACCTGGCAACAGTAATTATGAGATTGGCACATTTCCTTTTTTTTTTGTATTTTTTATTTCGAAATAATAGTACGAAGAACTGTATACACTTACTCAGATTCTCCAACTGTTGGCATTTTACTACATCTGCCTTATTCTCTCTCAAAATATATACATAGTACTATTTGTCTGAATCATTTCAGAGTAAACTGCAGACATGACACTCCTTTATATTTAAATATTTATTCCTACATACTTCCTAAAAACAGTTACTCTCTCATGTAACCAAAGAATAATGATCAAAATCAAGAAATTAACAGTGAGACCATAGTATAATCTAATCTACAGATTTTATTCGCATTTGCCAATTATCCCAATACGGTACTTTATAGAAAAAATCTGGTCCATGTCCAATCCAGGATGATATGTTGCAATAAGCTGTCATATCTCTTTAGCCTCCTTAGTCCGAAACAGCTCCTTGGGTTGTCACTCATTGTCTTTTACAGACTTGACATATTTAAAGAGTACAAGCCAGTTACTTTGGTAGACTGTCCCTCTGGACATTTAGACTTGTTTCCTCATGATTAGATTCAGATGGAGAATTTTTGACAGTAATATCACAAAGGGATTCTGTGTCCCTCTCAATACAACACGAGTAGGCATGACGTCAGTTTGCCCCATTACTGGTGATCTAAACTTGCCAAGTTTTTCACTGTAACATACTATTTTTACCTTTGTAAATATGAAGCATTTTGTGGAGAGATACTTTGAGATTACACATCCTATTCATCAAATTTTTACCCAGTAGTTTTAGTATCCATTGATAATTCTTGTCTTAATCGTTTGTCAATTGGTGATTGTTTTTAGATCATTCTTTCTATATTAGTTGGCATTCAACTTTCAGTGAAGCACTTTTCCTTCTTCATTTATTTGGTACTATAGACTCACTGATTCCTACTTTATTCAATGGTTCATAATCCATTGTCATTAATTCTGATGCTCAAATTGTCCCAGATTCTGTCAGTACCAGTCTCTTCAAACCAGCTCCTATATCCTTTAACATGCCCCCATTCATTTTTAAGGTATCCTTTACTTTCTACAAGGTGCACCAGTCTCAACGTTTTTTCATTGTGGTAAGAACGCTTTACATGGGATCTACCTTAACAAAATGTTAAATGTACAGCACGGTACTGTTAACTATAGGCACTACGTTGTACAGGAGCACTCTAGAACTTATTCATCTTGCATAACTGAAACTTTACGCTCATTAAATAGCAATTCCCCATCACCCGCTCCCTCCAGACCCTGGTAATTACCACTGTACTTTCTGCTTCTATAAATTTAACTATTTTAGATACCTTATATAAATGGAATGTAATATGTGCCTTTCTGTAACTGGCTTATTTCACTTAACATAATATCCTCAGTTTTCATCCATGTTGTATATGGTAAGATTTCCTTCTTTTCAAGGCTGAATATTCCATTGTGTATATATAGCACATTTTCTTTATCCATTCATGAGTATTTATTTCTACATCTTGACTATTGAAAAATGCTGCACTGAACATAGGAACATAAATATCTCAAGATTGTTTTTATTTTTGGATAAATACCGAAAGTGGGATTCATTTTTTGAGGAACTTTCAGTTTTTCATAGTGGCTGCAACCTTTTACATTATTATCAACAGTGTACGAAGGTTCCAATTTCTCCACATCCTCACCAACGCTTATTTTTTTTTATAATAGCCATCCTAACAGGTGTGAGGTGATATCTCACTGTGATTTTAATTTGCATTTCCCTGATGATTAGTGACCATCTTTTCATATACTTGTTGACTATTTGTATATCTTTGGAGAAATATCTATTCAAGTTCTTTGCCCATTTTTTAATTAGGTTACTTTCATTCTAACTCTTGTTTTGTAGTTCCTTATGTATTGTGGATATTAATCCTTTATTAGTTATATGACTTACAAATATTTTTCCCATTCCGTACGTTGCCTTTTCACTGTTAATCATTTCCTTTGCTGTGCAGAAGTTTTTCATTTTGATGTATTCAAGTTCATCTTATCACTTCCCTGTCTCAGCCCTGGAGTTGACCATTTCTCCAGGAAGCTGTGGTTCCCTTTAGTGAACAACAGTATTTAGAAACCAAGGCACCAGTTGTACACTTTGCTTCTGTGCCTTCCAATTTTTTCATAATTTTTCATTACTCACTTATCTTATGGTCATCATAACTAGATAGATGCAATTTTGAATCTTGTATTTTTACTTTTAAATCTTTCTATATTAACATAGTCTTCAAAATTTGTTAATTGTTGCATAGTATTTCCTTGAGTGCAAGTACATAATGTGCCCTTGGTTGGCTTCATGTTTCTCAAATAAGAAACAAACATGAAATCAACCTTTCCATATATTGAAAATAGCCTTTCGTATTCGGGATTAAAAGCTTAATTATTTGGTGAGAGACTACTAGCCATTTAAAGGCCCTTGATACAAATTGCTAAATCACTGAGTGCCCCAAACCACAATGCATTAGTGAATCAGTTTGTTTTACCTCACATTTTCTTCTACCAGGTATTATGATTAAACTTTTCACTTTGCTATTTGAGAAAAACATAAGCATTTCTTGGAAGTTGTTATCTCCTACCAACAAGTGCAAGACAAATTACATTTGTGGAACGATTCGGAGTATACTAAAGCCTTTCATTTACACTTAATAAACACTCTGTGAGTTATTATTTCAGAAAGGTGGCTTGTTCAGTCATACATCTTCTTAGCATAATGTTTAAAAGAATGGACTCTGTCACTAGCCCTTTAGATCTGATTCCTATCTCCACTGATAACCAGTTGTGTAACTGCTAGAAAGTTATTTGAACATTCCATGCCAATTTCCCCATCTATAAAATGGGGGTGATAATAATATCTACCTCCTAAGGCTACTGTGAAGATTAAATGAGAAATTATGTGTAATATGTAAAAGTACTTATATTACCTGCCACAAAGCTATCTAAATGTTAGCTATAATTATCATTAAGATAGTAGTAACTAAGTGTTTTTAAGAGGGCTAAATTATGTTGCAAATATATGCCAAGTGTTAAGGCAGATGTTTAACCATGTTCTCTAACTTAATCTCCCCAATTCTTTTATACGTATTTTATAGATAAAAGGAATAAGGCTCAGAGAAGTAAAAAGTACTTTGCTTACTATCACTACCATGGTAGTGACACAATTGGAACTTGAATCTGTAAGTGACGATGACTACAAAAACTATGTTTCTCCTCTTGCTGACTGCACATATTGAGTTCATTCAATATAAGAGAAAAAATCTGTAAGGGTGGAGCTAGTCTAGAAGTACTCATGTCCTCTTGAGCAAGGACTTGAAAAAAGGGTAAGATTCACTTTAATGGGGGAAGGCAGCATTACAGGTGAGTTAATAAATGAAGGAGGACCAAAAAAGGGGGTGGTGGTATATAGATTAAAAGAAGAGTAAGATCACTGAGTAGTGGGTCTGTGTTAAAGTTGATTCATTACCTGAAAATCGACTGTATGAGAGGTGCTTTCCCAGGCCTGAAGATGCAGAGATAAATGGTGTAGTAAAGGAGGCAGATAGATTAGCAACTTCTCTATCCTAAAATATGTGATTTGATAAAGGTATCACAGGGCACAAAAAGGCATCAAGGGACCCAAACAATGGGGATGTTAAAGTGCTAGGCAAACTTTCCAGGAGTGGCCCTTGAACTGAAGGCCAGGAGATGGGAAGTGAAGGTGTCAGTGATAAAAGGGGCATTAAAGGTGTAACAAAAATTGCAAAGGCATGGAAGCACAAGAGGGCACGGGGCATTCAGAATACTGCAGAATAGGTAAACAGAGGAGATTAATATTGGAATGTGGGGAAGAGGCTAGTAAGTCATGCACTGGCTGGGATTTTTAAAATGGCTGTGTAGACAAGGCCAAAGAACTGAGATTTTTATCTTGAAAAAGAAGTGTTCCAGTGTCAGATTTTAAGCATAAAAAAGAATAATTTAGTTACAACGAAGGGCGTGCATTTGAGAGGGGTAAGGCAAAGGTAGGAACACTAATTAGACTTTTTTTTTTTTTCACAAATAGTAAAACACCAGCAATCGTGGCGAAAGATCAGCTAATAGCGGCACTTGCTGGAAAAGCCTAAAACCTGGATTGGCTGCAACAACACGTAAAGAGGTTAAGTAACCGCACCCAACAGCTGAGGCTGAACTCGAACCCGGGTCCGCTACAGGGCTACAATGATTAAAATAAAATGTGCATCTATGGACAGTGCGGCTGTGTCAAGATGTGAAGATGAGATGTCTCCCCCTCACACTATACACACACACTCTCCTTCCCCAGCATTTGGAATGCGGCCGCAATATTTTTGTTGGTATTTTTTTTTCAGAGTTTTGCACTTCTACCACCCGAGAACCCCTTCGGTCTCTTTCCACCCCCAGAATGGACGCCTCAGATCCACGGCCCTCACCTGGCTCGGTCGAGATCCGGACCTGACCATCTCTCGCAGACTCAGAGAAGCCAAGACCGAGGAAAGCCAAGCCGAACGGTAAAAGGAATTAACCGCCGTGGGCTCCGGACCTCCCTCGGCCCGCCCCCGGGCTTCCGCTTCCGGGAAGAGCCCGCCGAACGCAGCGGCCTCACAGTCCCAGCGCGCCGCTGAGGCCTCTACGCTTCTCCCAGCCCGGCGCACTGGGCTTGCGCAATAGACCCCGCCGCGCTCCCCGCTCTTTACACCCTGCGGGAGGGTAGGGAAGGCGCTGAAAGCTAGGGGAGCGGGGCCGGGGAGGGCCCAGGTGGGAAGGGGCCGAACAGCGAGGGGCCCAGGTGGGAAGGGGCCGGGCCGGGAAGGGCCGGACGAGGAGTCGGGGCGCTGGGCTGAGAGTAGCCGAGTTCCTGAACACCTGGAAGGGCAGAGTTTGTGGTCCTGGTGGGAGGGCTTTTGGTGGAGGATCGCTGCCCTGCATCAGCTGGGGCAAGTGGCCACAAGCACCCGTCAGGGCCAGGGGAAGGGATGCGAGTAGGCGTCAGAGAGAATTGCGCTGGGCTCTTGGGTTTGAGCTCTTTACTTTTTTTGTTCGGTGTCTTGTGTGCCATTTTCAATGATTTTCTTCTTGATAGTCAATTAAAATCTTCGGTCTCGCTATCTTTGCATAATTCTAATGGAAATTTCAAAATTATTCAGTGCAGCCCTTGATCTCAGAACGATACTCATTAGATGGGATCTGGGTTTTACTTCCATGCATAGTCGTTTTCTCTTCAGTCTAGGTTACTAGACTGTTAAAGAATGACAGGATATTCTGACCACGGCATGCTGCACGAATTTTAATGGGTATTAGTCTGATTTTTAAGGCATCCAGCTGGGTTAATGCTTTAGAACTAGTAAGGGCGAAATTAACCCAACTGATACCATTTTTCTAAAACGGAAAAAGAGCTACCCTTTGAAAGTCTCAATTACAATTAAAACAAAAACCTAGAAACTAAAATATGTCCACCAATATATTGCACACTGAGTGATTTGTGAAACTAGGTATTTAATAAATTTAGTTTTGAATTAGACTGAACCATCTCCCTTCTTCATCCCTCGCCTGTAATATGTGTTTATTATAAGTACCCATGATTAGATTTTTTTAGTTGACTTGATTTTTAAAAACTGGTATTGCTTTTTCTTAATTAGCACGTGCTTATTTTAGAAATTATGGATGAGCAAGAAACAAAAATCACCCACATAATCCTACTATCCAGGGAATACCACTCTTAACACTTTGGTGCATTCCCTTCTAGATTTTTTCCAACTGGTATACATATATAAATATATTTGTATACAATATGATACATTTACTATAACGTGAGTGATTTCTGTTAAGATCAACATTGTTTCCATTAATCTACAATTACAAAATGACTGCCTGGTGTTCCAGTTCTCTACAGTTTGGAGTTTTATGTTCCCAGTTTTTTTTTTTTGTTTGCCTGAGGTTTTAGTTTTGTTTTGTTCTGTTTGCGTTTACACCAAACATAAAATTTACCATCTTAACCAATTTTAAGAATGATTCAGTGACATTAAATACATAGGTAATATTATGCAATCATCACTCTCATCCATTTCCAGAACTATTTTCATTTTGTAAAACTGAAACTCTATACCAATTAAACAATAACTCCCAATCCACCCTTTCCCCAGTGCCTGGTAAACAGCATTCTAAGTTTCTGTCTCCATGATTTTGACTACTATAAGTACCTCATCGAAGTATTTATTCTTTTGCAACTGGTTTATTTTGCTTCTCTTCAAGGTTCATTCATATTGCAGCATGTGTCAAAATGTCCTTCCTTTTTAAACCTAAGTAATATTCCATTGTACGTTTATACCATATTTACTTTATCCATTTATTTCTTGATGTATATGTAGGTTGCTTCTACATTTTAGTTATTGTGAATATTGCTGCTGTGAACATGGGTGTACCAATATCTCTCCCAGGGCTGCTTTTGATTCTTTTGCTTATATGCCCAGAATTGCTGAAGCATGTGGTAATTCTATTTTTAATTTTTTGAGGAACCACCATACTCTTCCACAATGGCTGTACCAATTTACATTCCCACCAACAGTACTAAAGGTTCCAATTTTTCCACATCCTCGCCAGCACTTGTCATTTTTTTTAAAACCAGTAGCCATCATAATGAATATGAGGTGGTATATTATTGTAATTTTAATTTATTTGCATTTCCCTGATGCTTAGTGATGTTTAGTATCTTTTCATGTGCTTATTGACCATCTGTTTATCTTCTTTGGAGAAATATCTTTTCAATTCCTTTTTCTATTTTTTAAATTGGGTTGTTTGTAATTTTGTTTTTGATATTTTAGAAGTTCTCTGAATATTCTGGATATTAATCTTGTGTCAGATAAATGATTTGTAAATATTTTCTCCCATTCTGTGGGTTGCCCTTTTATTCTGTTGATATTGCCTTTTGATGTACAAAAGATTTTTATTTCCATGAAATTTCCAATTTTCCATTATGTCGTTTGTTGCCTATGTCTTTGGTGTCATATCCAAGTAATAATTGGTAAATTAATGTCATGAAGCTTTTGCCCTGTTTTCCTTCTAATATTTCTATAGTGTTAAGTCTTACATTTGGGTCTTTGATCCATTTTTAGTTACTTTTTGTATCTGGTGTTAGGTAAGGTTTTATCTTCATTCTTTTGTATGTAGATATTCATTTTCCCAGCATGATTTGTGAGAGAGACTGTCCTTTCCCTATTAATGGTCTTGGCACTCTTATCATAAAATCATTTGACCATATATGTAAGGGTTTATTTCTGGGCTCTCTATTCCCTTGGTCTATAGGTATGCCTTTATGACAGTACCACAATGTTTTTATTATGGTAGCCTTGTACTAAGTTTAAAAGCAGGAAGTGTGAATCCTCCAGCTTTGTTGTTCTCTTTCAAGATTGCTTTGCCTATTTAGAGTTTCTTGAAGTTCCATATGAATTTCAGGATGAGTTTTTCAAGATCTGAAAAACCCATCACTGGTATTGTGATAGGGATTGAACTGTAAATCACTCTGAATAGCATTAATATCTTAATATTAAATATTGCAATCCACAAACATGGGACGTGTTTGCATTTTTTTCCCATTCCTTTTATCATTGTTTTGAAGTTTTCATCATACAAGTCTTTCACCTCCTGGTTAATTCCTAAGTATTTTATTCTTTTTGATATTTAAATGGAATTGTTTTAATTTCCTTTTCAGATTGTTCATTGTTAATTATGTGGAAACACAACTAATTGTTTTATGTTGACTTTGTATCCTACTTTGTTGAATTCATTGATTCATTAACATGCTTTTGGGAGGAATCTTTAGGATTTTCTACATATAAGATCATATAATCTGTGAAAAAATATAATTTTAATTCTTCCTTCCAATCTGAATGCCTTTTGTTTCTTTTTCTTGCTTAATTGGCCTAGCTAGAACTTCCTGTACTATGTTGAATAGAAATGGCAAAAATGGACATCCTTGCCTTGTTCCCGATCTTTGAGGAAAAGTTTTCAGTCTTTCACCACTGAGTATTATATTCACTGTGAGGTTTTCACATATGGCTTTTATTATGAAGTCGTTTCTTTTATTTTTAGTTTGCTGAGTGTTTTTTTGTTTTGTTTTGTTTTAAATCATGAAAGACTGGTTTGCTAGTCTCTGAGTGCCTCAACTCTCCTTATTGGTTTCCTCATCCACATCTCTGTAAACTTTTAAATTATCTTTAAAATCTCAGCTGAGGGTTTCTTCTGTTTCCTATCATGATCAGACTCATGAAAAGCCACCATATTGTCCAGAGGAAATATGTTGGTAGCTAGCTGGGAGTGGAGGATTGGGTGAGGAAAGATGAAGAGGAGAGATGTGCTTCTGCAAAGGAGGTGAAATGGACAAGACTTAGTGATAGATTTGGGAAGTGAGGCAAGGGGGAGGTATTTACACTGACCTTGATTTCTAAGTTTTTTCATTTTGATAGGTGATATGAGAGATCCATATTTAGTAGGGAGCTTTATGAACTCACTTCCTCCAAAATTTTATTATGAAAAAAGTAAACTAGGAACTAATTTGGGGGCTTATTAATTAGGAGTGCCTTGGAGTCACCTAAGAGATGATATTAAGTAGGCTACTGGGTATTTGAGTCTGGAGCTTGGTGGAGAGGTATGGGCTACAGATACACATTTCTCAGTCATCTGTAGTAACTGAAGTCACAGGCTTCTGAGTTCATGCTCAAGTTACTGCTTCAGGAAAGCCTTTCCTTCCACCTCTCTATTCCATTCCCACTAACTAGATTGTATGCCCCTATACTAGGATGTAATAACACTACTTTTCATTTGTGTGATTAGTTATTTAATGTTTGCCTTCTCAAGTAGAATTTAGCCTCTCTGAAAGCAGGGACCATATCTTATTCAGTATAATATTCCAATACCTAATGAAATGCCTTGCACATAGTAGGAATTTTTAAATTGCTGAGTAAATAAATGAACCAACCAGTGTTTGGACTTCTTTGGTGCATTGAGGCTGATAGGCACTTGAATGCTCCGAGACTCAGGATTATTCAGGGCTCATCCCTTTGAGCCTGATGTAGAAGTTTAGGT
The DNA here is from genome assembly GCA_004027375.1 of Macroglossus sobrinus. Taxonomy (NCBI): domain Eukaryota; kingdom Metazoa; phylum Chordata; class Mammalia; order Chiroptera; family Pteropodidae; genus Macroglossus; species Macroglossus sobrinus. The sequence continues at coordinate 129,702 of PVKZ01000580.1, forward strand.
CCCCCTAATATCATAGTTAATGATTCTGCTTGGTCTAGGCAGTGTTTTATAATTTAGTGCAATGGACCAGTGGCTTCTCCAATTGGCTCACTTCTGAAGTGTGAAAGTCTCTTTATATTTAATCATGTTCCACTTTATAAGAAACCACCAAAATTGAAAAGTATATGAAAATCTAAACTAAAGACACTATTGAGACTTATAGCCAGAATTCAAGATTCAAAAATAAGTGGCTATGGACAGGATAATAAATGTAGTGAGGGAGTATGAGCTCAGTTCTGCTTGGAAAGATCTGAGACTGCCATATTGCTTTTCCTTAGGCCATTTGGTGTCTTCTGGAATTATTTCTAACCTAACGGTTTTTCAACCTTTTGAGATCATATACAATTTTGAGAATTTGCTAAAAGCTTTGCACTTTTTCCTCAGAAAAATGCTAATATGCACATTTCTGAAACATTTATATGTGTGTGTGTATCTATATACATAATGTTATCAGAAGCATTCAGGATCCTCTTCAAGAATTTTAGGTTTAAGAATCCTATTCTTAACTAATTCAAAACCAGCTTTCTACAGTCGAGTGTCCAGCTCCTTCTGTTGCCTTGGTGATCTTGGAAGTTGTCAGTTAACTAGTGATAGTGAGGTGTCTGACTGAAAAGTATCAGAGAGAGGGAGGGAATGGAGCACAGAGAAAATGTAATAAAGCCATAGTCTTTGCATTTCCCACTGAAAATTTAAATGTATCTGCAGTCTTCTTTAATCAAAATAGCTCAATTTAGGAAACAAAGAGCCCACTTCTTTTTCTTGATAAAATCCTAATTTTATTGCTTCCTGAATATTCTTCTTCATAAAGGAGAAATACAAACCGTATGTTACAGGGTTCTCAGTTTGTCAGCTTAACTGGAGTCATGCTAGGATTCAAGTATTTCTGGTCATGATAGGAAGGCCAGTGGGCTTGGTCTGACAAGGGTCTATTGGCAGTAGAGACTAAGAGAGTCCCGTCAGAATGATCTCATCACATGGAAGAAACAGTTGGTTTGGGACAATAGGCCAGATCTGAGGATCAGGTGTGATTTTAATACAGTACAATGTCAGTCACTTACTGCCCTGCAGCCTCTGTGGACTTGTGCCTGACCTGAGTAGAAAAACAGTAGTGATTAAAATACTAAAAATTTGAATTATGAAAATCTCTGTAAGGCATTGTAAACAGATGTTGATGGTGCCCCATTCATATGCCTTCAAAGGCTGTTTATGGTGAACACCTATGCCTTCTTACCTGAGAGGTTTTTTTTTTTTTTTTTTTTTTTTTTTTGTCTGGAGCAAAAGGAGCAAGTTCAGGTCATGAGCTGGGCAAGCCAGAAATGCCAAAAAGTTAATACCCCTAGAAGCAGCCATCAGCCATTGACAGATGAGAACTTAGTGAAGAATCTGCCTTTATGAAGTACAGTGCCAGGTTTCCCCTGTAGTGCCTCAGCCTTTTCAAATAGCTTAAGGTCCCAGAGTGGATGCAAATGATAGGTTGCTCTGGCTAAGATGTCAAACAGCAGGAGGATTAATTGTTGCCACGCCCCTGCAGGTGAAGCCAGATGACTATGGGGGGAGAATATGTTTTTCAGCTCTTTATTGTTTCATTCTAGGTCAAAATCAAGTGCCTATGGTGATATGCCATCATAATCTTTTACTTATTTAGACACTAATAGACAAATTTCTCCCCAATTCAGTAAAGAGATATATGTATATTAGAAAAAGCAAGCTAACATGATTTTCATACAAAAAACACTTTTGAGAGGGGATAGTATTACAGATAGAAGGGATCCAGCAACTGTGGCACACCCCAGTTTAAGAACAATAGCCACACAGCCTGGTAATTTCATCTGCCTCCTAGGAGAAAGAAAAATTTTTCTATGACCTTGTCAGAGGTCTTAAACTCATGCAGAGGATTTTCCCGAGAGGGTCCCAAACATCTATATATGATGTCAGACAAATCTTTTGACTTTAATACTGATCTCTGAAACACCTTATGAGTACTTCTTGGGGCTACCGACATTAAAGTGGTTGAAGTTTATGTCTTAGTGTTTGACTGTGATCTCCCTGAGGGCAGAATTCAGATGCTATTTATTTGTAAATGCCCAGAACCCAGCACAGTTCCTTCCTAGGGTTGCCAAGTTTGGAGGAAAAGAACTAAGAAAGTGTTGTTTATTCAAAATTCACATTTAACCAGGTGTCCTTGATTTCAGCTGGCAATCCTGTCCCTGGTATATAGCCCACCTCAGTAAAAGTCGGTGAGTAAATGAATAAATGAATGATTAGCATTGTACTAAAAAAATGGAGAAATAAACTGGTAAAAATGTGGATTAACCATGTAAAAGATACTCATCTAAGTTATGCCTAATAATCAAAAACATCAAAACTGCATCTGGTTAATATTCTACCTTTGAAAATCTGCCAGTCTGGTTTTCACTGAGATACATTTTCTATCCATACTTCCTCAGCCACTTTTACTCAGTATCTGTGTGGGAAGAATTCTAATCTTCTGCTAATGTGTTTTGTTCCAATACGTTTACATCTTAATTCTACTCATTTCCGATTTCATGTTTGCCTAATTGTTTATTAGCATGTTCCAGTTGTACAAGAAAATGGACATTGGATGGTGTGTGGGATTCAGTCATTGTGAAGCACAATCATCTCTGTATCTTCCTTTAAAATTGCCAAAATTGTGCTTTTACTCCAGCCGAACCCTAGGGTTTTGGGTAAAGTCATTCACCTTGATTAAACCATCAGGACCAATTCTGTTTGGGGAAAAAATATATATATCTGGGGTTAGTTCTTTTAACAATTAATCTTAAGAAAGAATATAAAAGGCTCGTACTCTAAAGGAACTCTGCTATGGCTCCTACCCTCATCACCCTCTTTCTCTCTTAAGTTCTGACTGCTTGCTCTTCCTCCTCCACTGGTACCCACTGGTCAAACCTGACCATGAGCCAGAGTTACCTTTAGGGCTTGCTTGCTAAGACACAGATACCTGGGCCCCAGCCCATGAGTTTCCAAATGACTGGGTAAGTTCACTATGTAGCCTTAGAAATTGCATTTCTAAGAGTTCCCAGGTAATGCTGCGCTGCTGGTCTCGGTAGCACTCTTAAGAATTGGTTGTCTGCTACCATTCTTCCTCCACCCTTTCTCCTTCAGATTCCTATCTTTTTCTTCATGATATTTGTGTTCCTAGAGCAGTATAACAGTAACCTCACTATATTATCTTGGTCTGCTAGACTTATTTTCCCTGTATTCTTTCCCCTCCAGCTGGTAAAAGTTTACTTACATTTCCTGTTCAATGTAGCTTAGCATTCGGCTGACATGCGATGCAGAGATCTCCCCGTCCACTTCGGCAATGTATGTGTAGAGAAACTGGAAGGTGCTAAAAGGGATCCTGGGAGGTCCACCATCATGGTCAGATGATAAAACTTCACACACTATCTTAAGAGTTTTGGAAATAGTCTATAAAGTCATAAAATTGAAGATAAAGTCACTATTTCAGACTAGATTCCTAAGATCAGTTTAGAGACTACAAAGAAAAATTTAACTCTCATAAAATGAAGTTGGGATGATATATTATGGAAAGTAAATTTTTTACACCTAAATGTCATTTAATTAAAAAATATATATTGATCTACTGGGTGTCTGTTTTTTATTTTCCTTTCCTTTCTGTGTTGGAGGGTTACTCTCAAGAAATTAAGTTTATAAACTGCTGAATATTTTAAGATATTTATTACTTTTATCAGAATAGCCTTACTAAAAGAGAATTTGATTTGCATGAATATTCTTATTGTTCTCCAATCTTATCTTCAAAGAGATGAAGTGATTAATTTAGCTTACATATTCCAGTGAGCTACTTGGAGCAATGCCACAGGATAGGAAAAGGGGTAGGAGAAGGGCGCTTTTCTTGGGAAGATAAGGGTCCCAGATGCAGGAAAAGTGACACCAAACATCACGACAAAAACAATTCTTCTAAAACATGTGGATCCATCTAATCAGAACTACCCAGCACTTTATATGACATAATAATAACCTTGTAGTTTCTGGGAAAAATTAGTAAATGATGAATGCCAGAAGGTTTAATGAAAGGGTTGCTACAGAAGCAAATACTCCTTACAGTGAAACTTGAACATTAAAAGATTATGTTCAGAACTGAGGTTTTACTTACTTTGTCTTTAAATAAACCTATCCTTGGAATAAAGGATAGGTTGTGAAATGATAGGATAAAGAAAAATGATTCAAAGGATTGTTTACTCTGGATTAGCAAAGATAGGTCAACATATATCTTAATAGTTTACCAAAACATGTGCAAATTCTCCTTACATACTCTCCAGGGATCAGGGAAAAATTAGTCCTGAGTGGTGTACTGGGTGAATGAACAAGCAGCTGCTGAAACTCCCCAAATGCTGGCCAGCATTGTTCTTCCCTTGCAGTTGCTGTTTGCTCTTCTGCACCCTTCCTTTCTTCCCGAGTGTAATGGATATCCACATGGTGCTTCTTTAACTGTGATGTGTGTTACCCAGGAATTTAAGTCTGTATGTCTGTATGAAGATGCTAAATAAACTTGGCCCAAATTCCTGGAGTGACAGTTTTACCTGATGGCAGGTACTTTACATATTTTTGTATTAATCATTAATTTTAATTGATTTAATATTTAAATTTTGTTTCTTTACATTTACAAATGTTGCTGTTTTATAAAATTGAATCTTCAATATACATGAATTTTAAAATGATAAGCCATGGATGGCAAAGAATGTTAGGTTTGCAGCAAGCGACTTTTAATTACTGTCTCCTGCCCTTGGGAGTCCTCTCCTGCTAAGTGTTGTGAAGCCCTGTATGAGGCAGTGTGCCGGCCACTTCCATGAGGGAGGTTCAGAGGCTGGGCATACAGGAAACTGGGTAAGAGGCTGTCAGTGAGAATGGGAGGGCAAGGATGTGAGATGAGGTCAGGATGCCAATGGTTTTAAGTAGATTTGCAAGCACGTGGTTCATTGGATGTCATAATTTCTGTCCATAGCTCATTCTCTCTGCTTCTCTTAAAAAAAAAAAAAAAACCCTATTCTCCTATTGCCTCTGTTCTGTTCTCTTCTTCCTACAGTCTTATCCAAATTGGAGTGCTGTTATAGGGCTGAATTGTGTCTGCCCAAAGTTCATATGTTGAAGCCCCACACACCCTAGTATTTCAGAATATGACTGTATTTGAAGACAGAGCCTTTAAAGAGGTAATTAAGCTAAAATGAAGTCATCAGAGTGGCCCTTAATCTAATAGGTCTGGTGTCCTTATATGAAGAGGTGATTAGAAGACAGGGGGGATGGAGAGAGAGAGAGCAAGAAGGAGAGCGAGGGAGAGAGGCAAAGAGAGGAGAGAAGGGAGTGGAGAGGGGAGAGAGAGTGAGGGTGAGCAGGAGCGACCAGACAGATACAAGCACAGAGGGACAAGCACGTGAAGAAGGAAGGAGATGATGGCCATTTACAAGCCAAATGAGACTTGTCTCAGACATACCTTGATCTTAGATTTCCCAGCCTCCCGAGCTGTGAGAAGATAAATTTCTCTCGTTTAAGCCACCCAGTCTGTAGTACTTGTTATGGAGCCCTAGCAAACTAATATAGATGTGCTTTCTACCCCCAAATACCTTTCATTGGTTCAAACAACAAACCTTCAAATGCTATTGCCCTCATAAGATTGTAGAATAGTTTAAAAGGTTTACTAAATGGATGAATGTATGAAAAAACATGCTGGTCTGGAGATTTTTGGTAAACTTAAATAAACCTAATGTAAACAAAAATCTGTATTCTGTTGCATAAGATTTTTTTGTCAGATAGGAATCCACTTATAAGAGATAACTTTAAGCATCTTATGAGCCACATTTTCAAACGTAGAGATGAAAGACTCTGAAAGTGAATTATTTGCTAACAAAATACATCATTCCTTCCAATGAACACAATTACATGATTTCTTTTATGTAATTGGTCTCAGTGGAACAGGAGGTTGTGTAAGCTATTCTAGAAAAAGAATGCTGAAAAGGAAGAGGAATGCAGGTCTGCATGCTATAGCATTTTGAATCACATGGGTAGACTCAGATCTCAAGACTCAGGTAAATATATTTACTACCTAAAATTCCTGCCATTAGACTCTTCTATACAGAAGGAACTGGATTTTCTAAATGGAACAGAGACTATGGTGAGTTGGCAAAAAAAGGAGGAATTTCTGGGCTTGTCTCTAAGGATGTATGGATTAATTAGAATGCAAATTTTCCTCCAGCTGGTGATACCCTGACCACCCCCACAATTAAGCTCCCAGCAATAGTCCAACATGAAACAAGTGGGTATAATGGTGTTGGTTCCTGGATTCACAGGACACTCTTTATTTACAGACTAGACCTTCGGGCTGACTTCACCTCTAAGTGTTCTTTGACATAGAAATGATGAGAGGCAAATTCAGACACCTCAGGACCTCTCAGAATTGGAAGGGTTCACTGTTATCCAGAGCCAGGCCTGAGTGGAAGCAGAGGAGGGAGAAAAGGATCACAGAATATGAGTGATAAAAGAATCTCATGGAACATCTAATTCAACCTCCTCGTTTTAGCAAGGAGGTAGAAAGATACAACACCTTATGGCTTCCCCTCTCCAACTGAGAGGCAGCCTTTCAAAGAAAACTTAGTAGCTACATAGTGAGCTAAGCAGAGGGAGTATTGGAATTTGGCTTTCCAAAGTCACTCTTGGTTATTGTGAGATACTTGGACAAGAGAGAATCGGACATCTCACAAGGTGGTGAGGGGCTGTGAAGTAGAACACAGGCCAGGCAACAGATGAGGGCAACTTAGAAGAGACTAAAGGATGCCCTGAGCACCAGCAGGAACACAGGTGAGCCAGTGGAGACTACTGTGCTGTGAGAGAGGAAAAACCAAAGACTTAAGTTTCAGTTAGCAACTAAAAGACAAATATTTACCATGCAGATCTGAGGTGCCAGAAAAGACTGAGAGATTTGAGAAACGCTTCACCTGACTGCTCTGAGGTCCTAAAGTCACCACTTTCTTTATATACGCAACTGCCATCTTAGGAGCAGTGAAGAGAAACCTGAGAGACTGGACAATTTACCTTAAAGCTGTTTTAGTTATTGTATCTGGTGAAAATTCTTAGATTGAATTGAATCTATTTATTTTCTGACTCCACCCTTTGTGAGTTGGGTAGATCACCCCTAAAATCCCTGAATGTGGTCTGAATAAATTTGTGACTCTGATAAAATGTGTCAAGTTTTTATTTTTTCTTCTGTGATTTCCCCCCAATCCTTGGGGATATTTCCACAGAAATATGATTGGCAACTCACCTGCCCCTGCTGAATTTTCTCTCCTCTTTGGAGGATAGTAATTTATTCACTATATAAAGTTTCTGTACAGAACAAGGAAGACAAAACAAAAAACAAAAAAACCCACGAATGGCCTCTCCTCTCCTCTCTAAATAAATGATTATGATAAAAATTGCAGGGAAAACCCATAGAGAAAGTTGGACTACAATATTTCTGGTATGTTTTCCCAGAAGTTAAAATGTCAAATATGCATTTCAAGCCTATTTGAGATGAAAGAACAAGATCGTGTTTAGATAAGCCAAATGATTCAAACTACCTTCTCATGCCATTTGGTTTTGGCAGAGGCAATAATTTTCTCATTAACTTTTAAACTTGTATATATTTCAGGACTTAAAAAAAAAAACATGTTTCTGATTAATTTTATTATAACAGTGTTTAACAAGAGTGAGTCACGTATGATACCTAAAGCTTTTAAATATACACACACATACATATACATACACACACACACACACACACACACACACACACACACACACACACATATATATATATAAACTGGTTGCAGTCTTTTTCTTTAAAACAAGAAAATGGCTTTTCTGATTGTAAACCAAGTCAAATTTGGAGAAGGCATTAATTTGTATGAGGACTCTGTATCCATAATGATGTCATAACTGTAAGTCTGGAAATAGCCTCATGGCTCCCTTCCTGCTCTCTTGTCTCTGATTTTTTTATTCAATTATGCTTCTCAAATAGCTTTTTATAATGCTGCACCTCTTCGGTATATCTTCTAGGTGTCTGGCACTCAAGTGTATCTTATTTTACAACTGGATCTTGGTTATCTTTAGGAATATGAATGGAGTGAAGTGGTGATGGAAATAAATCTAGGTGCAATGATTAAAGTTCATAAATAAACCAAAGCCACATTTAAGTCAACCTCTCCCCAGAGCCTAATGACAGATTTCCCCTCTCTTTTCTCCTAACCTCTACTTTTGGCCGATGAGTGGAGAAATGACTTAATTCAGACAAGAGAAAGACTATAAAGAAGAGACGAGCTAATCATCAGCCCTGGGGAGTTGACTGTGTGTATAGATACACTACTCTTCTAGGCCCAGAGAGAAACTTTCTCCTAAGGACAAAAAGCATTAAAGTGAACTTACGACACCAAGAGAGCTGCAAGCAAGGGCTAAAAACTTCAGCCACTCAATCTCCTCCGTGAAGCGGCCCACATTCATCACACTATTAAACAGATCTGTTGGTAGACTCAGCACCTTCCACATCTGGGCCAGCTCATCAACATGGATGATCAGTCTGCCACCAACCTGGAGGGCAAGAGACAGAGATATGAGACAGAGAATAAGGGATGAGAAGAGCATGCCCTGAGAAACACCTGCCCAGGCAAGGCCCTGTGTTCTTGCAGCACACAGCAACGGGTGGGGGTGCTGGGGGAGAAAGGGGACTCTGATTGGCACTTCTCTTTGCAAGGGTATAGAAATAGCAGGTGAAGAACAATCTGATATATGATTTAATCATTTTAACTTCAGCTGTCTGAATTATGGGGAACATGTACCTTTATATTTTAATTTCTTTCTGCTGTTTTTATTATCTGCTGTTTCATTCCTGGTTGTCCCTGTAAGGCAGAGTGCAGCTGGAAAATGAAACCAAGGGCACAGGACTGTCTTAGACTAAAATTAGTGGTGAAACCAGAACTAGATGTTAAGTCTCTTGCCTCTAGAGTCCACTGAATTTTTTGCACTGGACCGCACATGCACCCCTCACAGTTTCCCAGGAATAACGCGGGGTCTATGGTCTGTATGCCACATGTGGTTCAGTTCCAGGTACCTCAAACTGCGCCTTGTCTACTGCACAAGTTGCTGGGTGGTTAAGAGGAGCAGGGAATGAACTGCTGCTTGTTGGCCAACAATGTGATAAGGATGTAGATACCCTGGTGAAGCCTAATACACCTTCTCTGGCCCTCTGATCCTAGAGAAATGCTAAGCCTCTGACAGTTGGCTAAATCAATCCTGACTCCCTCCACACCACCCTGTCCTGAATCCTAAGGCAGTGGTGCTAAATCACACTTCCTCATCCATTCAGCAGGCAGCTCCCAGGATAATGTGGCTGTATAAAGTGGCAGGGTTTTCCATGAAAGTTAGGCTATGTCCGCACCTGGGATAACTGGGGAATGACGACGTGCCCCTTCCCAAACTGTGATTGTCTTCATCTTATGGTATTAATCAGAAAAGGGATACTTTAAGAGATGTGGACCCGCACTTTCTGGAAAGAATGATTAGCATTGCATGGGGCCCTTGGACATCCTACCAGCTTCAGGGACATCTGGGATGACCCCACTGACAACTTAACTTACTGCCCACTTCAGTATCATTCCTATTTCCCCCAGGGAAGTTACTTTCAGTGCAAGGTTTAGTGCACTTTAGGACGATGCTGAGTTGCCAGCCGACTTGAGAGGGGTATGGTAGGCTTCTGTCTGTACCCACCTGGGCTCAACATTGTCCCCGCATTCCTACTTTACTCTGAAGTATGGCCCTTACCCTAGAATGCAGGATCTTCAACAGCTCAGGTGTAAGTTCTGCCCAGGTAGACAAAGCAACTCGCTCAGAACGCTCTCTCACTGGAGGAATCTCTCCTTGGGACATAGCCCCAAAATACCTACAAGAAAAAAGTTTCTTCATTGACGGCACATATGCAGGGACATTCTTGCTCATGGTGAATTAAATTTATATTCTGTCTTGGAAATACTTTGTGGAGTTTTTTGCTCTAAAATGCTGCCGATTTGTAAATCACATAAAACCATCTGCTAAGAGCTTTTCATGTCTGAATAGATGGAGAGTGCTCTTAGGTCCTGCTCTCCTTTTTTACTGCAGTTGAACTACAAACTGATCATTCATGGGTATCCAAAAAATTTATAGCAAACGATGCAATACGGGAGTAAGCAGGCTACAACACTGGAATGTTTTCTTACATAAATGTCAGGGACGATACCAAGAAGTATCGTTTTTCTTGCTATAAAACAGCAGCACAAGAACAATAAAATGGGGTTTTAAACTACTGTATGATATAAAACAAAATCGGTCTGAGATGCCAAAAGAAATTAGTCTTCTGACGCTGAAGTTTAATCTTTGAGGTAATATATAAAATTTAGAATGGAAAGCTAAACAAGCCTCATTACTAGCAAGGCAACCCCATTCATGTCTCTTTTTATGAGCACCACTAGCTTATTTCCCTTCCATTTGTAAAAGCTTCATCATTGTCCAACCCAGGAGCATGAGCACACTGGAACCGAGCCCCTGGAAGGCTCCTCTTAGATTCTATTGTATGCCTTTTCAAGATTTTACCTCCTTCCCACCACCTGCTCAATACACCTACTCAACCTCATACTGAGGACATGCTCCCTTCTACCAATCCGCCATCTCCACTCAGTGGCTTCTCTTATCTCCCTTTCCCACTGAAATGCTACTAAGGAGGTCATCAAACAGTAAAAATAGCCTGAAAATGGTCCGCTTAACTCCTAACTCCTGCCCCAAAGCCCCAGTTTCCCAGTTTCAGGCAGTAACTTCGTCTAAGAAGCAATTTCAAAACTGAGAGGCTTTCCATATAAAGCTGTTTTAATCCTGGCCAGCAGCTTTTGTGTAAGCACCTTCCACTGAGCAGCCCCAGGGTAGTCTCTCCTGACAAAGGGCGCCTGTGTTAGAGGCACACAGTTTTCAGCCAGACCAGGTGCTTCTACTGCCCTGGGAGCTCTGTTTTGCCTCCTTTCTTTGCATTGTAAGTGTGTACTGTGTGGACATCTTGTAGCTGAGGGAACAAGACGGTTGAAAAAAAACACAAAAGAGAATAACAGTTTCCCACAAAACAAGATACAAAATGTCTCCGATTGGGGCAAGCTGTGGAGGAAGGTGCCTTTTGAAAGCCGTGAACCAGCTTGCACCGGTCTCACGCGATCCATCCCGCCCGCTCATAGCCGCGCTCCCTTAGGTGCACTGCTGCCACCTAGTGGTGAGGTCCGAGGACTCACTAGTTTTCACTGGGGAAGGTCCCGCTAAACTCCAAGAGGATACTGAACTCTACTTTTCACTGGGACAGGGGCGAGACTTTCAGGGACAGGGTGGTGTGCTCCTGTGATATGATAATCTAACTCTTGTTGATTGCCCCAGGACACTCTTCTTATTGCCCTGGTGTTCTATTGCTCAGTCTGCTTTGCTTAAGGGGGAGGGCATCTCATCCTTGCCCAATTTGATGGATTTGTGTGTGAATTTTAAAGCACCAAATCAATGCGAGAGCTGAACATCACAAAGATTATGCTAATCAGCCCCAACTCCCAGGATGCAGCCATGCCAACCTCCTATTAGTTTCCCAAAACCTTCCCTCCCCCACCCGCTCTTCCACCTGCAATGGAAACCAGAGGCTGGACGTGAGAAAGAAGCACGTACTCGGCAGCCCACTGGATGAGATCCGGAGGCTGCGTCCGAATGGCGGCTTTGGTAAATTGCTTCAGCAATTCCGGCAGCTCCGGGGGAATGCATATTTGCTTATCCGTCTGAGGCATTGATTGGATGACCTATTGGCAGGGAAAAACATAGTAAAGAAATAGAAAATCTTTGACATCTTCAATATTGGAGAGTTCACAACCCCAAAAGACAGATGCATTCATTCTACTGCTACACAACCCAGAGGTTAGTAAGTGGTTTACTAATTCCTTTTTGTTGTTGTAAATAATTCTGCCCTTTACATAAAAGCACACGAAATACTTGTTCATTAAAAAGTAGTGATCAACAAGAAGCAAGCACTATCCTCTAGTGATGCCATCTAAAAATATTGGATGTCTACTTCCAGAATTTTTTCAATAGAAATATATACTTGTACAAAAAAGAATGGGGTCATACAAAACATCTTATTTACTCAACAGCTTATCATGAACATCTTTCATGTCACATCAGCTCTTATTGGCAGAATAAGAATGGTAGCCAAATTTACTCTGAATCCTCTATTATTTGATATTAGGTAATCTCCAAATAAAAATAATCATTAAACAGTCATTTGATGAACATCTCTCTTTACATCTGTATGTACTTAACTACTCTGTAAAAGAGAAAACTTGTACTGTACACTTCACTCAAAAATTTCCAGGACAAGTCGAAACAAAATATGACAAGCCACAGATTGTATACAACTCTATATACAAATAACAGATTAAAAGATTTTGTTTGCTTTTAGTAGAGAAAGAGTCTAGATATTCTGAAGAGCCCTCTTTCTTCAAAACACCTAGATGTTAGACAAACTCCAGCAAACTATACCTTTCATATTGCCTTAAGCTGAAAGATAGAGGAAAACCCTCAAGTGCCAAATGAAGTGAGTAAAGCAGAAACCAGAATTATAAGTAAATGAAATTAAGGGCAAGTGGAGATGCTAGGAACGTGAACCTTTTAGACAAATCGCCAGGCAAGTTGCAAGCAGAGCAGGTCTTGGGTCCACAAAAAGTAAACAGCTGAACCCAGAGACTCTCTTACACACCACTCACCCTCCCCCACACCCCTGAAACTTGAGACCCTCCAATGTTCATTCACCCTTTGTATGAAAGGGTGGGACTCAAAATATCTGCCTACTGGCAGGGGGAAAGGGCACAGAAATCTATCTTCATTGTTGTTTCTTGTTTGAAGCTGTGATCGTCTTTTTTGAGTTTGTAGCCATGAACTAGATTTAAGTTTTAAATTTAAACCACCAGGCTGGTTGGAAAATCTCAAAACAAAAAATTAAAGTGGCCTCAGGTTAGTGACATTCCTTTATCTTTTACCTTATGTTCTTTTATTTAGAGGAAGAGGAGTATTAATTTTAGACTTTGTAAAAAGTCAAGTATACAAGTAAAATTTCAAGGATAATTACAATAAAGTAATATCACTACCAAACTGGTAGAGAAGAAAAAAGGAATTAAAAATAACAGCAGCAAAACAACTTGATCCAACTAAAAGAAGGTAAGAAAGAAGAAGGGAAAACATAAGAAAAGTGGATAAATAACATGATAGGAAAGAGTCTATATATATCAGTAATCAAAATAAAAAGAAACAGTCTTAAATGTTCCAGTTAAAATATAGAAATTATCAGAGTGGATTATTTTAAAATCCAGCTATAAGCACATCGAAAAAGACATAAAAACCCAAAGACTGAAGCTAAAAGTACATATGGATAAATAGGCAAACTATAACCAAAAGAAAATTGATATAGACATGTTACTACTAGACAAAAGAGACTTTAAGACAAGATGCATTATTAGGAATTAAGAGGTTTACTACATAACAATGAAAACTTCAAATCATTGAGAAGGTAGTGCAGTTCTTAGTGAGCATGCTACAAATATCAACATAGGTGAACCTCATGATGCTGGGTGGAAAGGCAATATATTGTTTAGAGTTACATATATATGTAATAATACTATAATAAAGAGCAAAGGATGATAAACACACATTCAGAATAGCAGTTATCCTGTGTCAGGGGCGGAAAGGGATGTCATCACGGAGATGCAGCAAGGTTCCCAATACTATTAGTGATCATATTTTAATCTGGATGGTGGCTGCTTATATTTTTCTTTATTTTTATGTCTATATTTACATTGTGCATTTTGTTTTGTATGTATAAAATGTTTCATATTTTTCAAAGTTACATTACAAGTTGATCGTCTCATAATTTTTCAATCCATTTTATTTTGCAAAGGGCATTGCTTTATTTTGCTCATATTGTCTCTCTCTCTCTCTATCGATCGCGATCAATCGATAGATAACACACAATCTGATGTGGGAAGTGGCCTGTTAAACATGACTGTCCTTTCCTTCTTGAGGCTTTCTTTTTCTTTGATGGCATACAGCATTCTTGTTTTTCTATTTTCCTTTCCTTTGTCACCATAACTCTTCTTCCTCCTTCCTCCTGCTAAGCATGAGTTCCCAATGTTCCCAAAGCTGAGTCTTCAGCATTCTGAGCTCACCTCTTCTTGCTGTTCTTCTGGGAGAGCTCACATCTTCTCACAGCTTCATCTACCACAAAATGTGTTGATTATACTTGTTTGTCCATACCTGACCTCTCACCTGTGTTCCCATCCCACACTTCCTGCTGCCTCTAGGACACATCTCACTAAAATTCATTCTTCATCTCCCAACTAAATCCCCTTCCCATATTCATTTCTGAACACAGTTTCACCATTTTCTTAGTACTTTGTAATCAAAGCCCTAAGGCCATTTATTCTCTTCAATCTGTTGAATCCCTTTGATATTTCCTTTGAATTGTGTCTCCAATTCATCTTTTCCTCTCTATTTCCACTTTTTTTTTGAACCCCAGCACAGCCTCTCACCACTTATTGTGCGGTGCCCTGATACCCATCTCTGACCATTCTCTGGTCTATTCTGTCTACTGTGCCTAGATCTATCTTCCATACTGCTGTTGATTAGTCAGACACCCCTGCTCACGATATGGCAATGTTATCCTGACTCTCAAGGTTCTCCATGATTCAGACACATAATTTTAAGCTATAAAATTATGCAAGCACTGCAGTTTCTAGATTATGCAAACACAGCGGTTTCTGTACTGGTGGGAAAGCTATGATGACAGGAAGATGGGAAAGCTTTCCTTCAAATCTGTTCTCTACTGAACACTAGATGCAGGTCAGAGACAGTTTTGTTGACACAGAGCTCTTGTCTATATATTTGCTTATAGATGTAAATTCCACATTAAAAGATGTTATGAGTAAAATCCAAGCCACTATGATTTTGTCAGTCTCTTTTCAGCTTTATGTTCAGAAACAGTCTGTTCCTACAAAGGTACCTATCAAAATAAAAGGGTTTTTTCCCCCCTTGAGTATAGGAGCTAAAATAACAATTTAAAAAGATGTCAATGATCCTTATTGCAGAGTTGTTGAGGAGAGTTTAATGTCTTCCGAAAATGGCATACTTCACATTTTTTAACACCAGAATGAATTTAATCAAAATTGCAAAGAGTGTGTGAAAATATAATATAAAACATTACAACAATGCTCATGAATTCAAAGGAAATGTGAGGTTAGAAGTAGTTCAGCTGGGGAAGAGGTAACTGATCTAACTTCAGTCTTAAAGAAGACATCTTTAAAGTGGTAAAACATCTGTTACATGTCACATTATTTGGAAATATATGATATGAAAAGTTAAAGTGCATTAGAAATCCAATCACATTATCACAAGAAAGAAAGAAATAATCAAACTATCTAAATTCTGGTTAATAGTGAGAAAATTTCTGCTTATTGCAGAAAAATCAATAAATACACTTTTACCGTTTGCTAAGACCCATCTGTGAGTCTGATTTTCCCACTGACAGTGACTAAAAAAACTTGAAGGGAACGTCATTAAAAATATTTGATCAGAAACTGCATGTAGTAATTTCAACACTTAGTATTAAAGCAAACACATGATAAGAAAGTAAGCGTGATTTCTCCTTAAAAAGTTTTACAATATTCGTTTGGAAGTTTTATTCAAATTAAACTTTTAATAGCTTCACTCTCACTCTGTAGTTTACTTTTTATTATAATTATGTAATATATATACATATATGTATATACATATATATATATATACATATGTATATATGTATGTTGAATTTTTTTCATGTGCTCCATAGAGACCGCCAATGCCCTACAGTTTACCTAGTGTGCTTTACAAATATTTTCTCTGTGTGCTGTGACATGAGGAAGCTCTGCTGCATAGTGCTTTGTCAGGTACTTCTGTTGAAAATTTTCTAAGTTTTGTTTCAATCTTTTAAGATTATGTGTTATAGAAGAGATTCTGATGGTTATTGAAATCAATTTCTGGTAAAATATGAGGTTTATCTATTGTAAAAGGAAGCTTCATTAAAAAGTGAACTGCAAAAATACTGGTTATTAAGGGAACAATTGGCTTCAAATTTGTTACTCAACTAAAGTATTGATTAGGAGCCAGGAAGAATGTATGAGACAAATTAGCAAAGCAAATAAACTTCTTTTGATGGCAAAGAAATTTTGATTGCAGAATTCACAGAATATCACAGAGGCCAAAGACATCAGGTACTTTCTAAAGAAAATAGGAGCCAAGAGATAGAAATAGGAACATCTAGCTAACCACTAACTTAACTCTCTTACTGAGGCAACATGAGAAAACAATGTAATTTTGTATCAGTTTATAAATAGGAACTGGTTTCCCTCATAAGAAGTAAAGTTGCTTCTGGGGTTGGTAGAAGGAGGGGGTCTTTAAGATTTCTGACACCTATAAAACACCAAAGTGTAAACAAATTTTAAGATGTTATGTGATTCTAAGACTGCAATAAAATGTGTGAGTTTGAAAGAACAGGAAAAGTAGGCTTATATCAAGTTAGGCTTAATTTAATTGTCAATCACATTTAGACCCAGGTTATTCATTAGGCCTTACATTACTTAGTTTTATTTTATATAGCAATAACAACACAATAGTAATCTTTACAATATCATCCAGTGCAGCACACTCCAATCTTGCACCAACTCTACTATTTAGCTCTTTCGCTCCTGCTCCTGCTGTGATCTTTGCCATTTCTCAACAATATAATTCTTTTTCTTAATCTCCAGTAAATGACTTTCCCCTAAAGGCTGCATCCCACCCAGTTATTGTCCTCACTCTCAGTAGATGATGTCATTTCCTACCTGAGACCAAGGATGTCCGAATGCATTCACACTGTCATCCTTTGCCTACTTCAGTCTATCTCTTTGATCTCATATTCTTTCCCCTACCTCTTGAGATCTTAGTTCTTGCCTTGTCCAAAACCCGAGGAAACAGACTTTGGCCATCACCCTCTACATTCTCCAGAAAATTTTCTTTTCCATCTCCTGGTATCTTCTCTTCCATCAAATAGGCACAATCTGGCCATGTCTTCTTAAAAAGTTTTTTTTTTTTTTTTAATCTTACTCTATTTTCCAATGTTCTATGTCTCTTTTTCATGGTCATACTTCCCAAGTTCCCCAAGGACTGGCTCTCTTCCCTCTTTCATGATTATTCCTCCTTTAACCCTTTATAAGGCTTCCATCCTGGTTGTCCTGAAACTGCTTTCACAAATATAAATATCAACGAAGTCTCAGGGGCTGCAAAATCTAGTGATTTTTCCCCATAACATTTATTCCTCTTGGCTTCTGTATTGCATTTGAGAAATTCATCACTCTCTCATGAAACACCTTGTTCCATTGGATAATGGTTATAGAGTCTTGCTTGTCCTAACTCTGTGCTGTTCCTTCTTCATTTCCATTTTGTTCATTTTTGTCTCCACCATCACTTTGTAGAAGTATTTTCTAAAACTCAATATCTGGTTGGTTGTTTCATAATCTATATGTTTGTTCTCTCATATAGTTTTTACAAATTTTGGTAAATGTTTCTTGTGTACCTGGAAAGAATGTTATTCTGCAGTTGTTGGGTGTAATGTTGTACATGTATCAAGAGCTTTAACTATGTAGTTCAAATCTTCTGTATCCTTATTTACTTTTTTGTCTGCTTACTCCATCAGTTACTGAGAGAGTTTTGTTAAAATCTCCAACTAGGAGAAGTAATTTTGTCTATTCTTTCTGTCAATTTCTCTTGATAAATTTTCAAGTTCTATGATTAGGTACATACACATTAGGATTTAAAAATCTTCATATTGAATTGATCATTTTATCATAATGAAATACCCCTTTTTATGTGCAGTTTTGGTTGACTCAAGGTCAACTTGGTTTGCTAGGTTTTTTTTGTTTAATTTTTGCAAGATATACTTTTTTCAAAACTTTTCCTTTCAAGTTTTTGTGTTTTTTTGTTCAAGTATGTCTTTTCTAAACTACTTTAGAAAAATACACTCTGAAAATTTTGTCTGTCGATTGGTCCATTTGCATTTAATTATTGATTTTTTTACCATTTTGTTTTGTTGTCTATTCTTTTCATACCTTTTTAAAGCAAGCATATATTTTTTACTATTCTAATTTTCTCCTCCATTATCTTTTTATTTTATTTTAAAATTTTTTGTCTTTATTGAAATATAATAGATAATTAGTTGCTTGTATTTACATTGTACAGTTCAATGAGTTTTTTTTACTTATAGTTGGCATACGATAATATACCAGTTTCAGTTGTATAGCATAGTGATCAGAGATCCACATAACTCACAAAATGACTACCCCACTAAATCTATTATTCCTCTTCCCCCTTACATATTTATTATAACATTATTGACCATCTTCACCATGCTACACTGTATCTCCCAACTATTCTGCAACTATCCATTTGTACCTCTTAATCCCTTTGTCATTTTTTTTTTGTCTCCTCAACCCCCTTCCCATCTAGTATTCCTCTAAATATTCTCTATATCTATAAGTTTATTTCTGCTTTGGCTGTTATTGTTGTTGATTTTGTTCTTCAGATGCCATACATCTGTGAAATCATGTGATATATGTCTTTCTCTATCCAACCCATTTCATTCAGCTAAATATCCTCTAGGTACATCAAAGCAATATTTTTTCCATCCCCTTCCTTTTAGTCTGTGTGTGTCTTTAAATCTGAAATTAGTCTCTTGTAAGCAGTATGTGTAGGGATCTTGTTTTCTTATCCATTCAGTCACTCTATCTTTTGGTTGGAGCACTTAATTCTTTTCCATTTGAAGTACTTGTTGATAGGAATGTAGTTATTACCATTCTTTATTCCTGTTTTTGATACATGTTTTTTCTTCTTAAAGAAGCCCCTTCAACATTTTCTGTAATACTGGCTTGGTGGTGATAAATTCCTTTAGCTTATTTTTGTATGAGAAGCTCTTTATTTGTCTTTCAACTTTAAATGATAGCTTTGCTGAATAAAGTATTCTTGGTTGTAGATCCTGAGTCTTCATCACGTTGAATACTTGTGCCAAGCCCTTCTGTCATGCATAGTTTCTTTTGAGAAATCAGCTGCCAGTCTTATGGGTGTTCCCTTATAAGTAATTATTTCTTTTTCTCTTGCTGCTTTTAATACTTTCTTTGTATTTGTATTATGATGTGTCTTGGTGTGGGCCTCTTTGGGTTTCTGGTTTTTGGGATTCTCTGAGCTTCCTGGGGTTTTATGTCTATTTCCTTCACCAGGTTAGGTAAGTTTTCCATCATTATTTCTTCAAATATATATACAACTTCTTGTTCTCCCTCTTCAGGTACTCTTATGACACGGATATTTTTACCTTTACTAGTGTCCCATAAGCTCCTTAAATTATTATTATAGTCTTGGCTTCTTTTTTCTTGCTGTTCTGATTGAGTGCCCTTGGCTTTTCCATCCTCTATATAGGTCATTTGATCCTCCTCTTTATTGTTTTTTCCATTTAATACACTTCTTATCTCAGATAATGTGTTTTCATTTCTGACTGGTTCTCTTTTATAATTTCTATTTCCATTTTCATGTCTTTTATCTCTTTGTTGATGTTCTCACTGAATTTATCTCACTTCCCAAAAGTTCATTGAGCATCTTTATAACCAGTGTTTTGAACACGGCATCTGTTAGATTGCTTGACTCCATTATTTCTGGATCTTTTCTGTTCTCTCATATGGTTTCTGCTGCTTTGTCTTTTCATTTTGGCTGCCTTTCTGTATCTGTTTTCTGTGTACTAAGCATAAGCTCCTAAGTCTCTCAGTCTTATTAGTGAGGCTTTATGTGGTAGGTGTCCAGTGGCACATTCCTGAGAGGGACTTAGCTGCAGGCCAAATTTAGCCCAAACCTGTGCCCCTCTGGGGCCACCTGTTAAGATTCAACAAGCAATCCACAGATGCTGTGCTTATAGTTGCCTCAAAAGGCCACACTAGAAACCCAGGCCAGCTGCCACCAGTGTGAGTCTAGGCGCTGCTCAGCAAGGAGCACCTGACTCGTGGAGGATACATGTGGATGTGGCTTGGGTGGGGCTGTGAGTTGGGGGAGGTGGAGTTTCACTCTGGGCTGTGACATCTTTTGTCCAGTTTGATAACGTCTTGGCTATGGCAGTGCTGAGTCTGCATATCACGGAGGAACAGTGGATACCACCGGCACTTCTGTACAGAGTGAGTTGCACCTCAGCCCTCACTCCGACAACTCAGTGTTCTCCTGTAATCTCTGGTGCCTCCTGTGGAGCCCAACCAACACTGGTGCTCAGAGCAAGCAGGTCCGTCATCTCCAAAGTCTTCTTGCAGAAAGGGCCCCTTTAAGAGGCATCAGCAGCTGCCTTGCCACTGATATGGTTCTGTCCCACTCAGCTGCTCAGGACCTGGCAGCAGGGTGATTTCTTAGATTTCTCCCTAGTTGTGTGGCTTGTTAATCTAGATCCCAGGCAATTTTTCCTTGCTGTTTGTTCCTTGTTTTTGTCACGACTCTGATTTGATCACCAGAAAGATGAACAGAGCCTCTACCATCTACGCCATTTTTTTTCCACCTCTTCCATTACCTTTCAAGTTATATATTGTTTTATGATTCCTTTACTGACTACCGTAAAGATTATTCTTTGCATCCTTAATTTATTAGGTCTACCATAATACCAAAACTTCATGAATAATGAAAGTATCTTATAACAATTTAACTTGATAGCCTTCTCCCACCCTTTGTACAATTGTTACCGTTTGCTTTATTTCTACATACATTATTGTGACATATAAAATTATTATTTTTAAACAGTCAACATTAAGTTATTTTATCCACTTATTTAAGCCCATGAGTTCTCCTTTGCTAATGGTCAGAGTCAATCCCCTATTTCTCTTTGGGATCATTTTCTTTCAACCTAAAGAACTCTAATGTTTTCAATACTGTAGATTTGCTGGAGAAGAAGTCTATCATTTTTTGTTTGTGTGAAATGTATTTTGCTTTCCTTTTTAAAGGCATATTTACTGAGTATAGAATTTCTAGATTATAAACTTTTGCCTTTCAGCACTTTAAGTATGAATCCCATTGTCTTTTGATCTTCATAGTTTGTTAAAAATAAGTCAAGTGTCTTTTTGTCGCTCCTTAGTAGATAATGTAGCTTTTCTCCTCTGGTTTTATGATTTTCTCTTCATCTTTTTCATTACTTTGATTAATTATGATATGCCCAGGTATACTAGATGGGCTTGCTGAGCTTGTTGGATTTGTAGGCTGATGTATTTCATCAGTTTTAAATAGATCTTGAACATTACCTCTCCAAATATTGACTCTGCCCTTTACATTCTTTTACTTTATTCTCTCTTTCTGTACCTTCTGGGACTCCAATTATATGTTTTAATCCATACATTCTGTTTTGTTTTTTCCATTTTTTCCAACCTGTGACTCAGTTTGGATATTTTCTATAGGCCTGTTTTTGAGTTCACTAACCATGTTTTCTGCTGTCCAGGCTGCTGTTAAATTCATTCAAATAATTATCAATTTCAGATATTATATTTTGTATTCTAGAATATCAGATGTTTTTATAACTGCAATTTATGTTTTGAAATTCTCCAATTGTTATCCCTTAATGCATCTGTTCACTTGATTTTTCTGAACACATTATTTATAGTTATTTTGGAGTCAATGTCTGATAACTCCACTGGTGAATCTACCTGTGCATCTCCTCTCTGATACCAATTTTTTCTCTTGATTGTAGACACATTTACCTGCTCCTATTCATGCCCAGTATTTTCAAATTGCATGTCAGATTGTGTAAAACTTAAGTGTGTTTGGGTGACTCAAACTTCTAACCTGTCATGTCAGTGCTGTCAGTAAGTCTCTCTGCAAGGGTCAAGCACAGTCCTAAGTCTACATAAACTTGGCAGATGGCCCCAGGGAACAAAATGGCTTGTAACTATCAGCTCATCTTGGAAGGGCTCAGCACCCTCCTGAAATTTTAATCTAGTCCTCACTGCATCTAAAGCTTTCTGATGACTTTATAATGTTTTTTTAAAATTATTATTATAGGTGTTTTTTTTGTTTGTTTGTTTTTTAGTTGCTGCAGTGAGAGCCATGAACTGCTGTCACCTACTACATTCTAGCTGGAGGTAGAGGCTTTTTGGGAGGTGGAAGGATTTAACTAGAGCTCTGTGCTGACAATTCCGAAATCACCAGTTGTAAACTCTCAACCATGCCACAGTCATATCCACCAGCTACCTATTAGTGTAGTTCCCCTTTCCCATAAAAGCATCCAAAACGAACTTCCTTTACTCTTTCAATTGCCTTAGCCTGATATGTCATGGCCATTTTTGATTCATCCTTCTCTTTCATTCCTCACTTCAGTCCTGATGTACTTTTTTTTTTTTAATCTGTCAGAAAAATAAAAAGGAATACTGTTTTTGTTTTAGTTTTTAAGGAAGGGCTTAATTTGACTTACAATGCAGTTCAATATTTTCAATTTGCAAATGAGAGAATTGAAGTGATGTGATTGGCACAAGGTAACAGTTTATGCTGGAGCTGAATCAAGAACTCAGCTATACTTCATTGTTTTATCACACTATACTATATTGCTTCTTCAGGTCAACTCCTGTTTCAAATACTATGTATGACTGTCCCCAGAAATCACTGAAATACCCTGAATATTCCCATTTGCATCATGAAATTACATTTTTAGCACCTCGAAGTGGAACAAAATTATTTGTCGGAGTATGTCTTATTGTTTTGTCCTGGAAATGTGGTCATTGTCTCTTTCACCATATTTCATGCAGTTGCAAGGAATGGAAGCAGGCCCAGCATAAGACGGGTTTCAGACGCTCAGCACACATTTATTATTTCATTTAATCCTTCCAGCAATAAATGGGTAGGTAGGGTCTTGTATTTTAATCATTTTTCCAATGCCAGGAAGTCAAGACTTAGTTTTCCCAGATAACATGACTTAAGTACTCATATTATTACATCACTTTCAAAGTCCTTAAGTGGATCTTCATGTCTTTTCTCATTAAATGATGTTCTAACTTTCAAGCTCTCCACAATCTGTGCTATTCATATTATCTTGCTTTTCCAACTTTATTTCACAGTAGTCTGGATCTTGTTCTATCCTGGGCCAATCTATGATTAAGCCAACCCAGCATTTGGATGCCAAGTGCAATATTACTAAGAGCATTCCTACCAACATGTCTTTTTTTTTTTTGAATAGTAGCTTTTGGCTCTGTTAATTGCTTATACAACATGCTAGTACCCTCTTGAAAGTCATAAATTCCATGTTTATTATTTAACAAGTGAACACGTACCTTTTTTGATTTATCTTAATTTAGCCTGCTCATATTTTAAAAGCTTTCCCCCATGTTAATCTCATGGTCTGCAAGGCTAGAGCTATCATTTAGAAACTGCCATGTTAACCATACTCCATGAAGTTGTGCAACACGACCCCTGATTTCATGATCTGGGGTCACCCTAACCTTGTGTTTCATGGGTGTATGAAAATCTTCATTTTTTTCAGAGTGAAATATCAGAATACTCCTACATCATTTTCATCCTTTCACTTGTCGCCCTTACTTTTGATTTCATTATAGCATTCCTATGATCTAGGGACTCAAAGTATAAAATGGCTCTGAGGGATGACTGCACCAGTTTTCAATATAAGATCAGGGCTATGTTTCTGCCCTATTTCCATTACCATTCCTGATGATGTTCATTATTGCAGTTGACTTTTCCAATACTAAACACAGGGCTGTGGTCCTTCATGGATCCTTTAGGGTAGATTAAGTTATAGTTAAGAAGCACTCTTGACTATGAGGCAGGAGACCAGGATTCTGGTCCTGGGCTTATCTTTGACTCATTATGTGACCTCGGGCAAATAATCAATCCAATAAAACCTATGCATCAGGAATAGTGCTGAACAATGGGGTATAGAAATACATGTCATGCACTCCACCCTCAGAGAGCTCATAGGCTAGGGGAAGAAACTGATAGGAAAATCAGTGATTAAAATGGTTAAGAAGTCTGTACTAGATAAAGGTGAACAGAAACTCCTAGGTGAGGCATCTAATTCATCTGGAGGTAGGAGGAGGTCAGAAAATACTTGAGAAGACTGATTTGTTCATTATTGCATTTCCAGCCCCCAGAACAGTACTAGGTACAGAGTAGGTTTCTCAGTAAGCATCTGTTTACTAATGAGAGCAAGGAGGGAATCCTTTGTGGCTAGAACTACTTAGACCAAGATATGGAAGTGTCAGAGAACATGGTAAATTCAGAGAACTGTGAGTGATTATGGAGGACTACAGTAGAAAAAGGGGTTGGAAATATAGCCCAAGACCAGAATATAAAAGGTCTGGTATGCCATGGTAAATCTTTTGAACTTCACATTAAATGCAATAGGGAGCCACTAGAAGCTTTAAGCACTAGAGCCACATAGTCAGACTTTGGTGTTAGCTTGGTGCTTCAGTTATCACTTTACTTACTGACTCTGTGCTCCAGTTTCACCCTGCATTGACTCCTCAGCAAAAACAGTACTAGGCCCTTAAAAGATTCCTCCTTGGTCAGTTGGTATGATGTTAAGCTTCCTCAGTAGAGGGTACTAAAGGAATGTTGGAGGAGGAAGGGGTTTTTCCTGTGGGTTCCATATATAAAGTCTTCTTGCTAGACCCAGGAGCATGCAGTTTCTCCAGGGTTGGGATCCTGCAGTGCACAGCTTCTCCAGCATCTGCAGTATGTGATCTCTTACGTGCCTGACTGCTGCAGTGCACAGCAGAGGCAGTGTCCAGCTTCCGTGGCACCTCTCTTGGGAAGCTTTATATCAGAGTGCAGCTAGCGATTAAGTCACCTCTTCTGGCACCCCAGACAGTGGATTTCTGCCTCCCTGGCACCTCAACAATTTCTCTGCCATTGAATTGTGGATAAAAAAATGGGATCTATGGAAAGTAACTTCACAAGGTGATCTGATCATAAATTCCTAACTAGGCAGGTTATAGTGGGTAGTCACACCCCAGGCATATAACTTTTTAGTGACAGGTTTTAAGCAAGCCCTGTCCGTTGTTCTTGTGCACCTAGGTTAACACACCTTTGAAATATCATAAGTAAGCTTCAAGAGAGCATATAATCTCATTAACTATACTGTAATCCAGTCCTTGTTTTGCTTTCTCCCACCTTCCTCAAGACCTTTCCTTAATTTCAAATGTGTAACAGCTGCTGCAAAACTGTTATTCTTGAGATCTTGTTCCCCAGCATTGTCAGTTTGGCTCAAATAAACTCATAACATTTTCTTATAGGTTTGGATAAATTTTTCTTAGAGGTTTGGATGTTCCTTTGTTTACATAATGAATGATGGTCACACTCTCTGCAATAAGCTCTTGGGAGGTCGTCTCTTTTTCAGGTGATCTACCTCAAGGGTCATGGTTGCTTTTTCCATATGTGATTCCTGTATACTTTACCTCTCTCTATATGTTTTACTAACCAATCTTCCATTATTCCAATTCCATTATAGTTAAAAATTCTTTATATTAAACTTTGTTAAACTTGTTATTTGATGTTTTCTCTTTGTTGGACTCTAAGATTTGCATGACTATAGCTATGTAGAAGGACTGAAGGGCATACACTGAAGCTTCAGGCAGGGAGCCTGATTAGGAGAATATGGCAGCACTTTTCACAGCAACTCTTAGAATCATTGCCTGCCAAAGGAGTTGCAATGGGGAGGAATAGGCGGGATAGGGGTTGCAGGACTTAGTAATCACCAAGGGAGGAGGATGAGGAGAGAGAAAAATTTAAGGTGACTCCTCGCTTTTCAAACTTAGATGACTGGGTAGATGGCAGTACCACAGTAGAAATGGAAAATACTGAAGGAGGGGCAGGTGAAATTCTCCTCCCATGTTCCCATATACTTCCAGGAGTTCCATGCACTTTTTTCTTTTTCCTTTTTTTTCTTTTTCAATTACAGTTGACATTTAATATTATTTTATATTAATTTCAGGTGTACTGAATAGTGGTTAAACATTTATATAATTTATAAAATTATCCCCCAATAAGTCTAGAACACACCTGGCACCATACATAGTTATTACATTATTGACTATATTCTCTATTGCTGTACTTTACATCCCTGTGACTGTTTTCTAACTATCAATTTGTACTTCTTAATTCCTTCACCATTTTTCCCCAGCCTCCCAATTCTCCTTCCACCCAATGATTATCAGTTTGTTCTCTGCATTTATGAATCTGTTTGTTTCGTTTATTCATTTATTTTTTTCTTTGAATTCCGCATATAAGTGAGGTCATAAAGTATTTATCTTTCTCTGTCTGACTTAGTCACTTACATAATACCCTCTAAGTTCATTCATGTTGTTGCAAATGTTAAGATTTCATTCTTTTTTTACAGCCGAGTAATATTCCATTGTATATACATATCATCACTTTTTTATCCAGTCATCTATTGATGAGCACTGGGTTGCTTCTACACCTTGGCTATTATAAATAATGCTTCAATGAACACGGGGGTGCATATATCTTTCCGAATTAGTGTTTTAAATTTCTTCAGATAAATACCCAGAAGCACAATTTCTGGGTCATATGGTAGTTTTATTTTTAATTTTTTGAGGAAACCCCTAACTGTTTTCCATAGTGACTGCACCATTTACAATTCCACCAACAGTGCATGAGGCTTCCTTTTTCTCCACATCCTCATCAATACTTGTTGTTTATTGATTTACTGATGATAAGGCATTCTGACAGGTGTGAGGTGATACCTCACTATGGTTTTAATTTTCATTTCTCTAATGATTAGTGACATTAGAATCTTTTCATATGTCTATTGGCCATCTGTATATCCTCTTTAGGGAAATGTCTATTCAGGTCTTCTGCTCATTTTTTAATTGGATTGTTTTGTTATTTTGGTGTTCAGTTGTATGAGTTCTTTATGAATTTTGCATATTGACCTCTTATCAGATGTAGTAGGTTGTCTTTTAATTTTGTTAATGATTTCTTTTGCTGTGCAAAAGCTTTTAATGTAGTCTCATTTGTTTGTTTGTTTTTGTTTAGTTTCCCTTGCCTGAGGCGAAATATCAGAAAAAAATATTATTAAGAGCAATGTCAGAGTTTACTGCCTATGTTTTCTTCTAGGAGTTTTATGGTTTCATGTTACGTTTAAGTCTGGAATCCATTTCAAATTTATTCTTGTGTATGGTGTAAGAAGGGGATCTAGTTCCATTTTTTTTTTTGCATGTATCTATCTAGTTTTCCCAACACCATTCATTGAATAGATTGTCTTCACCCTATTGTATATTTTTGCCTCTCTGTCATTAACTGACTGTATGTCTGGGTTTATTTTTGTTCCATCAATTTGTGTGTCTGTTTTTATGCCAATACCATGCTGTTTTGATTACTATAACATTGTAGTATATCATGCTATCAGATAGCATGATACCTCCAACTTTGTTCTTTTTCTCAAGATTGCTGTGGCTCTTCATGGTCTTTTGTGGTTCGTTCCATATACATTTTAGGATTATTTCTTCTAGTTCTGTGAAAAATGCTATTAATATTTTGATAGCAATTGCTTTGAATCTATAAAATTGTTTTGGGTAGTATGAACATTTTAACAATGCTAATTGTTCTTACCCATGCACATGGTAAATGCTTCCATTTATTTGTATCTTCAATTTCTTTCTTCAATATATTATAATTTTTTGATACAGGTATCTGACCTCCTTTGTTAAATTTATTCCCAGGTATTTTTTAGAGGGTACAATTGAAAATATTTTTATTTTCTTAATTCCGCTTTCTGATAATTTGTTATTGGTGTTTACAAATATAACCATTTTCTGAATATTAATTTTGTATGCTGCTACTTTACTGATTTATTATTTCTAATAATTTTTTAGTGGAACCCTTAGAGTTCTCTCTCTATAGTACCATGTCATCTGCAAATAATGACAGTTTTACTTCTTCCTTTCCAATTTGGATGCCTTTTATTTCTTTTCTTGTCTAATTTCTGTAGTTAGGACTTCTATACTATGTTGAATAAAAGTGGTGAAAGTACACATTCTTGTCTTATTTCTAAGGAAAACTCTTTTAGTTTTTCCTGTTGAGTATGATGTTAGCTATGATGTTAGCTATGGGTTCATCATAAAAGACCTTTATTAGGTTGAGGTATGTTCCTCCTAGTCCCACTTTCTTGAGAGTTTCTATCCTAGATATATGCTAGATTTTGTCAAATGCTTTTTCTGCATCTATTGATGTGGTCATATGATTTTTATCTTTTATTTCGTTTATGTGGTGTATTACACTAATTGATTTTCAGATATTGAACCAAACTTGCATTCTATGAATAAATCCCACTTGATATGGTGCATGATCTTTTCAATGTATTGCTAAATTCGGTTTGTTAACAATTTGTTGAGGATTTTTGCATCTATGTTCATCAGGAGTATCAACCTATAATATTCTTTTTTTTGGTAATGTCTATCTGGTTTTTGAATCAGGGTAATGGCAGCCTCATGAAATGAGCTTAGGAGATTTCCTTCCTCTAGAATTTTCTGGAATACTTTGAGAAGGATAGGTGCTAATTATTCTTTTAATGTTTGGTAAAATTTACCTATGACTCCATCTAGATCAGGAGTTTTGTTAGTTGGGAGCTTTAGATTACTGATTTGATTTTCTTAATAGTAATTGATCTGTTCTGGTTTTCTATTTCTTCTTGACTGAGTCTTGGAAGATTGTATGTTTCTAGGAATTTAACAGTTTCTTCCAGATTGTCCAATTTGTTGGCATATTCTATGCACTTTTGAGCCACAGACACTTAGAATCGCAGCTCCTTAGGTTGGAGAGGCCTCAAAGTCTAACTTTTCTGCCTTTGAGTAACATGGATTGTTTGTTCATATAAGATAAAAGAAGTTGGGAAAGGTCCATTCTATCTTAACATTCCATGATTCCGATGTTTTGTAAAGTTCTTTTCTATTCTCAAAGCTCTCAGTATAGTAGGCCGTCCTTAATTATCCATTCTAGCCTCCTCCTCCAGAGCTCTTAAAATTCAACAAATTTCCTGTTTTTTGAAACTCACATCCCTCCTAATGTGGAATTATGGCCAACACATACATGCTGAGTGCTGAAAAATATAGGTCTTATCGAATATGAAATATAGATTTGTTTCTGAATTTCTCACTTGGTTTTATTCGTGTGGGTTAAATAAACGAGTTATATAAACGAGAGGCTCTGGTTACATGAATGAAAAGCTCCAGGCACCAGAATCTTAGAGGAAGTTTCTATGAACAGGTCTTAGAACCCAGGATAAGGTGACTGTATGTACTTGTCTGGGTTTGGAATAGGTGGTGGTGGGTTTTGGACACATGATTATCCTTGCTTGGAATGCACTCCTCACATTTTCACAGGTTCTTCAGATCTCAGCTAAACTTTCCCTGAGCTCTCTGTCAGTTTCATAAAAACTTCTCAGAGCACAACTTACCCAACTCTCCTTGGCAACACTTAGCTCTAATTTTACATTAAGTGCAAGATTCTTTGATTAACATTCCCGTATCCTAATGAACTGTAAACTTGGGGACAGGAACAGTCAGTTTCTGCTCACTACAGAATCCCCAATGCCTAGCTCAATAAATATTAGGAAAACGAATCAATGATAGCAGTTTATAAAGTGTTAGTCATGCCCACTCGTTCTCATGACAGTCTCCCCTAAAGGTATTTTTATATCCATGTTACACATGAAAAGCAGAGGTGTGGCTAGTCAGTAGGGGTCTCTGGACCCAAATTCCATTGTGTTTCCAAATCACTATCCTCTGTATAATAAATCATAAAACACCAGTTCTGGGTATACATATTGTGAGGGCAGAGCGCAATAATTATCCATGGTCATATTCCCTTAAAGATCACAGTCCCCTACTCTTGCTCTGCGAACAAAGATAAAGTCAGAATCCAAGTGGGCCCATGGGCAGTAAGTACTCTTCCCTCAGACTTGCATAGCCCTCCTGGGAGCTCGCAGAGGTCCCCTCCCTTCATTTCCCTTCCCAGGTTGCTACCTGAGGCTCACTCCCAGAAGAGCTGTTTGGCACCGGGTGACACCTCGCCCCTGGCCTCGGGCGGGAGGTGTGGAGAGAGATCCAGTGCCTCCTCTCACCCTTGGCAAGGCTAAAGCAGCAGAACTTGGGCGGGGAAGGGCAGTACTGGCCTCTGCCTTGAGCTTCAGGAGAGGTGGGGCGAGACCCGGCTTTGTTAGCACTTAACCTTCGCCTGGCAACCCCGGCTCTGGCTGCCTGGCAACCGAGATGGAGGGGCGGAGCGCTACGTCACAGAGAGGCCCTCCCACCCCTCTCGTCCCGCCCCTCCCCACTCAGTGCCCGCCCATCTCTTCGCGTCCCTCCTGACTCAGCGCAACCTCCTGCAGCATCTGAGTTCCCAAGTTCTGGCCAGGGCGGGGTTGGAAGAGGTTGAGGAATGCCTCGGGGGTTTGCTTGTAGCAGGAGGACCAGATGGGCTGGCGATTTAAGAATGGGGCTGGGGGCGTTAGGAAACCTGGGGGAATGTGTGGCAATTTACACTGTTCTTTTGTACATTAGAAAGCGCAAATAGAGGAATTTAAAATGATCTTTTGGCTTATGGAAAGTGGGCAGGTGAGAAGCCCTTGAGAATAATAGTAGCAAGCATTTCTTGCCGTCCGTTTTGTGTGTGTGTGTGCGCACCAGAACGATTCCTAAGTGCATGACACATATTAACTATATATATTTACAGATGAGGAAACAGCACAATGTCAAGTAACTTGCTTAAGATCACAGCAAAATGATAGAGTTAGAATTTGAACCAACATTGCATGGTTCTAGAGTCCTCACCCTTCATCTCTATACTGCTAAAAAAGGGTATGGAGTTAGTGTGGATAGGAACAACATTAAAATACTTGAGGCAACAGGGAAAGAAGACAAATATTCAACGTGTAGAATACCATCAGTCTCATCATTTCTCTGGAGGTAGGTATTTATGTTTATTTTAGAAACAAGAAACAGGCTCAGAACTCTGAGTAACTTGAAGATAGTCAAACTCTGGAAGTAGGGACAAATATGACTCCAAGTCTTCTTTTAAGATTTTTCTTTTTTAAACTCCCAAGGAGACAAGCCCTATCTTCCCTATATCTTTTATCACTTCTCAGAAATTTTTTTAAGGTGCCCTTTGCACCATCCAATCTTTCAATTCATTTATACAGTATTGTGCACTAGTCTAAATCAGTGAGTTCATCCAGGCCTTCAAAGGTTTTTCTAGTTGTAAGATGATAGCCATTGTCTCTCCTTAAAGCAATTTCAAGCATCAGTAAACAAGTGGGGGAGCTGGGTCTTTGCTTTATATATGCAGAGGGCTTTTCATAGCCTGCTGTCATCCATTTGTAAAGGGCCCAGTCTGTTGACATTTGTCAAAATCTTGCAAGTTGTTGCACACCTGGAGAATTCTGGATGATCTGGGGAAGGCCACTATCCCACAGGCCATCTGGGGATAAAAGAAACCTATTCACTGCCTTCCTGAGCCCTCTGTGGAAGAGTCACCAGGTGTAGGCACCTGTCCAGCAGTGTGTGCCTTAGGACTGGAGGAGGGAGGCTAGAGGTTTGAGGGCTGCAGGGTGTATCTTCCAGGAGAAGAAGGCCACTGGGGTTCTGCATATGTGTGAGGGAAAAAGGTTTGTTAGTCTGTTTCAGCTTTTGTGCAGAGTAAGTGGTACAGACAAGAATGAATAATAATGATTTTTATGTAGAAGAAGGAGTGTTTTAGGCAAAGCAACAGCCAGCTAGAGATTGAAGATGAAAAATAGAATTTCATTGTGTCAGGTTAAATGTAAAAGAAGAATTTCATGATACTGTGTGATTGAAGTGATCCAATATATATCTGCAGGAAGCTAGGTTGAGGGGCAGAGGTGAGGTTATCCTTATCTATCTGTCAGTGAACACAACAGAATGTAGTGCAAAGAATGACTTAACAAGGAATTGATAATCACAAAATTCAGGAGAGTTGCTTTCTTCTGAGATGTAGTGGGGGTCGGGGGAGAGAGAAGAACATAGATCGATGTGGTGGCTCTCAGTGTGGACGGTGGTTTTGTGGGTGTTCATTGTATTCCAGAGCTTAAATATACTCTTATATGTTTCAGATATTACTTAAAATCTTTTAAATTAAACTCATCACTGAGTAGATGACACTATTTCTATTTTCTTGTGTAACTGAGAATTGACTGTGTATGTTTTAATCATTTCATTTCCTCCTCATTCCCATTGACATACAAACATGCTCTAATTTTTCCCATCATATTCCCTTCCTGCTTTGCCTCGTTTCTCTGCTTCCCTCTATTGGAAAGTTTTTAAAAAGACTTGTCTGTATTTGCCACCTCTAATTTCTCTCCTCCAGTCTCTTGAATCCACTTGAATCAGGTTTTCATCCTCACCACTTCATTTAAATGACTATTGTCAAGAACCCACATGACATGTTGTTAAATCAAAGGTTATTTCTCAGCCTCAACTCAGCCTATCAGTAGCATTTAACCTGTTGATCACTCTCTCATCCTTGAAACTCTTTCTTTGGCTTCCAGCCTTCAGAGTTTTTCTCCTTCCTCACTGGGTCTTCCTTCTCAATCTCTTTTACAGTTGCTATGGACTGAATGTTTGTTTAATATCCTACCTCTTCCCATCCTTCCTTGTCCTCAGTTTGTATGTTGAAGCTCCAGTCCTCAATGTGATGGTATTTGGGAAGTAATTAGTTTAAATGAGGTTATGAGGGTAGAATCCCCATGATGGGATTAGTGCCCTTGTAGGAAAAGGGAGAGGCCAGAGCACACTCTCTCTGACATGTGAGGGTACAGTGAGAAGGTGGCCGTCTGCACACCTTGATGTGAGCCCTCATGAGAACTCAATCTGCCACCACTTTGATCTTGGTTTTCCCAGCCTCCAGAACTATGAGAAATAAATTTCTGTCGTTTAAACCATCCAGCTTATAGTATTTTGTTATAGCAGCTCAAACTAAGACATTGATTCTTCCTCTCTCCCTGACACCTTAATGTCAGAGTGTCCCAGGATTTATCCTTGGCCTCTCTATCCACACTCACTCTCCAACATCCTCCCCCTCTTTTATTTTTATCTCATCTAGTCTGATGTTTTAGATACCAAATTTATATCTCTATCCCCAATTCTTCCTTAAACCCCATACTAGAATATCCAGTTATCTACTTGATAGCACCACCGGTGTCCAATAGACATCTCGAACTTAACATATCACCTCAAATCCATCAGAGTAAAAACTGTTGACTCTGTCTTCAAAAGTTATCCAGAACCTGAGCACTTCTCTCCACCTCCACCACCATCACCCTGTTCTGGTAAACCCTGCAATGACTTCCTATGTCATCTCCATGTTTCCATCCTTGCCCTCCTATAGTTTGTTCTCAACACAGCTACCAGAGTGATTCTTTAAAAGCCTGACTGATCATGTTGCTCCTCTGTTCAGAATCCTCTGTGGTTCCCACCTTAGAGTGAAAGACAAAATTATCTGCAAAGCCCTTAAATTCTCCTAACCCATCATTTTTTCCTTTTCTCCTACATTACTTCCCTCCAGCCATACTGGCAAGGTCTTGCTATTACTTAGAAAGGCTAGGCCCTCTCTCATTTCGGAACCTTTGCACTTGCATTTCCTTTGCTTGGAACATGGTTTCCTCAGATACACACATAGTTAACTCTTCAGCTCCTTTGGGTCTATATTTAAATGCCACTGTTAAGGAAGCCTTCACTGACCCCTCTATTTAAAACTGAATAGCAGCAATCCTTCCATTGCTCTTCTGCTTTACTATCAAAACATACTATGTATTTTTTAAATTTTGTTTTATTAATTTGTCTATGTTTTCTCACTGGATGTATAGGTTTTAGTCACTGTGTATTGCTGCAGCCTAGAACAGGTCTGCACATATAATTGACACTATAAATATTTGTTTACTAAATAAAATTCTCCTTTTTCCCTTCTCCTTCCACCTTTCTTCTTTTTCCCTCCTGATTCTAAGAGGCCCTCCTGAGAAGAGATACTTTAGTGTCTATTCAGCTTTACTAATTGTATTTTAGGGGCTAAAGTGGTATTTGTTCAAGTAAGGACAGGTCTAGTACCAGGGGTAGAAATCCCAACTAGCCTTAGTGCTACCATGTCAGCTCAGAAAGTAAGTTTGATTTGTTCTGTGTGACTCATATCATGGCTTCCTTTCCCAGACCTTAAGTTTGCAATTTCACAGGGGAAAATGAGACAAAACCCCATTCTACGAGCTACTTGGGTCATGGTGAGGCTGGGACTGAGGTGTGGTGATGGTTTTTCCACAGCAGGGGGCATGCACAGGCCCTGCACATTTCTGGGGCTCAGTTGTATAGTGTAGCCATCATTCTCCTCATGGAGCCAATCTACTTTGTGGACATAATTTCTTGTCATATATGCATTAGTTTTCTTTGCTGTATAACAAACCACCACAAATTTAACAGTTAAAACAACACAAATTTATGATCTCAAATGTCCATAGGGCAGGATCCTCTGTTAACAGTTTCACTAGGTTTAAACCCAGGTTTGGCTGGGGTTGAGATCTTGTATGAGGCTCAGAATCCTTTTCTACTCTCTCTGGTTGTCACAGAATTCAGTTCCTTGCTATTGTAGGATCAGAATTTCTGTTTTCTTCTTGACCATTGGCCAGAGATTGCTCTCAGTTCCTAGAAGCCACCTTCAGGTCCTAGCTATGTGGCTTTCTTAAAGCAACTCAGAAAATGGCTGTCATATACATCTAATAAGAGGTTAAGATTCAAAATATATAAAGAAATCATATGATTCAACAACAAAAAACAAACAATCCAATTAAAAAATGGGCATAAGACCTGAACAGATATTTCTCCAAAGAGGAAATACAGATGGCCAATAGACATATGAAAAGATGCTCAGGGTCACTAATCATTAGAGAAATGCAAATTAAAACCACAATGAGATATCACCTCACACCTGTCAGAATGGCTGTCATCAATAAATCAAAGAACAACAAACGGTGAGGATGTGGAGAAAAGAGCACCCTCATACATTGTTGGTGGGAATTGCAAATTGGTACAGTCACTATGGAAAATAGTCTAGAGGTTTCTCAAAAAATTTAAAATGGACAGACCTTTTGACCCAGTAATTGCACTTCTGGGTATTTATCCAAAGAAAACCAAAACAATAAGTCATAAAGATCTATGCACTCCTATGTTCAAAGCAGCACAATTAACAATAGCCAAGATATGGAAGTAACCTAAATGCCCAACAACAGATGATTGGATAAAGAAGGTATGGTTCATATATGCAATAGAATATTACTCAGCCATTAAAAAAGAAAAATCCTACCATTCTCAACAACATGGATGGACCTAGAAGTTGTTATGCTGAGTGAAATAAGCCAGACAGAGAAAGATAAATACCATATGATTTAACTTATATGTAGAATCTAAAGAACAAGAAGAACAAATTAATCAAAAAACAGACTCACAAATATATGGAGTTTGGGAAACTAGGGAAAAGGTGTGATAAGTATAAATTAGTAGTTAATAGATGGTCATAGGAAATGCAGTTAGCATTAATGTAATGGCTAGGTGGAAAGCCAGAAGAGAGAAGGAACAATTAGGGGGATTGTTTTATAAACTGTATCAATGTCTAACCATTGTACTGAATACTTTAAACCAATAATAAAATAAAATAAAATTTTAAATGGCTGTTTGTTTTCTTTCCATCAGTAGAGGGCATCTGCTGTTGCCTCTTGGCTGTTTTAAAGTTTCACCTGATTAGGCCAGGCCCACTCAGGATAATCACCCTTGTTAGGAACTCATAGTCAACCAATCAGTGACTTTATATCTGAAATTTTTATTTTGCACATAATGTTAACTACAAGAGTGCTATCACATCATATTCACAGGTCTCACACACTCAAAGGAATGAGATTACACAGGGCACATACACAAGGGGGCTGGAACCTTGAGGCCATCTTATAATTCTGCCTACCACAAAATGCATCTTTGTGAGGGAAAAACAAAAAAACAAACCAAGAACACACACTGTTTATCTTCAGAGAGAACATCGGAGGCTGACAAGCACAGCTTTGTGGTTCTGGATCCCCTCCTCTCCTGCTGCCTCTCTGTGTAACCTTTTCTTCTCACCTCTAGGGAGCAACACCTATAACCATTCACTTACATAGAACAAAACTGTTTATTCCACACAAGGGAAAAGGCTACCTAATCGAAAGCTACTTCTATAAGGATCTGAGTGATAAAAAAATAAAAAGGAAACTTAACCATTGTGGATGGGGCGGGGCAGAAAAGGCTTCTCCCTCCCAGACACTTGTGGTTTCTGTGGTGGCTTTGAGTCTCCTCAGGACTGCCCCCAGCCTACATGGCACCTTTGTATACCTTAGGAAAATGTGGTCTCTCCTGGCAGTTGCAGTCCCTGGGGCATATGGACTGGCAAGTAGAGCAGGAGCTGGACTTCAGCTCACTCTCCCCATCAGAAAACTGGCTTTTTTTTTTTTTTTTTTGTCTCTGGAACCTTCTATCTCACATTCTTTTTCTAAATTGCACACCATTTCCCTTCCACCTCATCCCCAAAAGAAACAAAAACAAAAACAAAAGCTTTAGTCCTTGGTTTTCTCCACCTTTCCTTCTTGAGAACTTCGATCCATAGAAAGGTAGAAGTCTGTTTCCCTGTGTAGATGACTCAGATTTACACCTCTAGTCCCACCCCCCTTCCTCAGATCAATCCCTTGTCAAAATAACCTGAGTTTCCTTCACATGAGTTCATAAAAGGCACATCATCTTCTCCCAATACCAGCCTCAGACATTCCTAGCTCTGTCAGCAGAGATATCATTTTCCCTGTTATCCCATCAACAAACCTCAAAGTCACCCTCGACCACTCCCTCTTTCTCTCCACACAGACTGCCTGCTCCTCATTTGCAGGACCTGTGTTAAATGTCCTTTTCTTGTCAGTTTCACTGCCTCACAGTGTCTGAGCCTTTAGCATTTCCCATCTGCACTGTTTCAAAAGATTTCTGCTTATAATCTCTTTTTCCTCTCCCAATGGTTCTCAACTGGAGGCAATTTTGCTCCCCGCTTCTCCCCAGAGGACTTTTGGCAATGTCTGAGGACACTTTCCATTATCACAACAGAGCGGGGTGCTACTTCATCTAGTGGGTAGAGTCCAGGGATGCTGCTAAACATCCTACAATGCACAGAGGAGTCCTCCAAATAAAAAATTATCTAGCCCAAAATGTCAACAGTGCTGAAACTGAGAAACCCTGCTCTAAATGTATTCCTCTAAGCTTCCTAAATGTTATAGTCTACTCTTTCTTAAGAAAATGCACTTTGCATGTATTAGTTGGCTAAAAAAAAAAATTGTTTCCCATTTTCTATATATGCATGTCTTCCTCTGCCCAAGACACCCTCCCCCTTCCATTTCTATGCCAAGAAATCTCCTCTTTCCCTTTAAGCCCAAAGCAAGGTGTCCAGCCTGTGTGCCAAGCTAGTCTCCATTTGTCCCCCTATGCCCACTCTCCACCTTTTTCTCTCTTCATCTCTGCCCCCAAACTGCATCTCCTGTCCTTTGCCCTCCAGTTTCTGGTTGGGTCGGGCCTGTAAGAGGCATCAGCAGGTAGCCATTGGTTGGGTATGTACTCCCCAAAGCTGATTCTGAGCTTCCCTCTATGACTTCAGCTCCTGTCAAGCATCCTCTCTTCCATGGCACCAGCTCCCAGCAAAATCCCAGTGACTTGGTTTCTTGCCCTGTCCCTTCGGGCATCAGAGTGATTAAATGGTATCTAACTGCTCGCCACCATTGCTAGTCCCTGAGCTCTCCACTGTGATTAGTTGGCTTAACTTCGCCCACACCTGTCAGTATTTTCTTAAAACTCTCTAAGTTAAATCCTTTGAGTGTTCCATTTTCTTCCTGTGGATCCTCTATGACATGTCAGTCACTTGAAGACTGAAGATTTGCCTTTCTTTTGGCTCATATGCAGAATTTATAGATGGGACGACTCCTGTGCCATTTAGTGGGTATGTTGCGATAGCGCTGTGATCCATTTTCATCTAGTATTCCCCATGTTTCCCAAACTCATTGCAAACTCCTGTGGATTTGGGGTTATTTAATATATCATTTATACCCTCTTGCCATAGTGCCTTACTCAATGGTTACCAATGCAAATTATGAAAAAGATCACCTAATTCTATAAAGTGTTTTGAATTTAAATTCGTTTTTTGTTTTTGTTTGTTTGTTTGTTTGTTTTGTACCACAGGTATTTGGGGGTGACTTGAACTCAGTAACTTTTCCATGATGTTTTTAAAACTGATTGAGGCATGGGCTTTGTGACTTGAAGTTGGCTGCTTGGCCACTTTTTTTTTTTTTCTTATTTTCTGGTTCCTGATGGCATTTTATGTATTTGTAGCTGCTGGATACGGTACTAAAGTAAAATTGGGCATTTCTGCACTGGCTTCCTTCTTTGAAACTCAGATTCTCTCCTTTAAAAACTCTTTTCTGGGTTATTCTATTGCAAGTCTGCATGGACCAAGTGTTCTACTGGCTTCCTCCCTAAGTCTAATTTTGGTGCTGCATTGTGCCCAAACATGTGCTTCAT
Organism: Macroglossus sobrinus; assembly: GCA_004027375.1. Lineage (NCBI taxonomy): Eukaryota > Metazoa > Chordata > Mammalia > Chiroptera > Pteropodidae > Macroglossus > Macroglossus sobrinus. The sequence goes on from PVKZ01000580.1 coordinate 168,530, forward strand.
AAATGCCTTTTTGTCCAACAATTCACCTCGAGTTTTTGTTTAAATATTTAATAATGCAAAAATTGGTGTAGGTGCCTCCTTAGGGAATCATGGGCAAGTACAGGGACATAATCAAGTAGTTTGCAGATTTACTTATTTATTTATAACTCTGGTTTGAAAAGAACCAGCATTATTAAAAGGGGTATTACCATCTTACAGAAACCTTATCCTCAGGAATCAGGCGTAATCATTCTTAAGAAAAGTGGGAAACTCCAAGTCATTACCTAGAGTTACTGCTTCTTGTCCTTCCTGTGTTCTAATGGTTGTTTGTGTGAGCAATTAAAAAAGCTATTTCTTTTACTCTCTGCTAAACATGTCTCCACCTGCCTACTTCTGCTGCGGGGTCTCAGTTTAACCTCATGGCTCTGATTATTTTCATGCCAAAAATCCACACCTAAGTTCTATTTCCTTTTTACCAGAAGGAGGAAGAAGGTGAATGGAGATGAGTGGTAGGCATTCCGCTCCACAATCCACCTTGATGATTTCATAGAAAGACTTGGAAAAAATGAAGCAGAATAACCTAAGCAGATCCACATTAAGACTCTCATTGATCTTACGCACTTTTGCCTTCTTGGGCTCCTTGCTCCATTAAAAATATGAAAATGTATGTTTTACAACCGTGTTGACATATGGCAAATACATTAACATTCTATATTAAAACATTTTTGTGGACCTAAAAGTATTTTGGTCCTTAAGCACTGTGTCTGTCTCATCTACCTAATGAATAAGTCAGCTCTATAAATGAGCAAAGGGAAAAAAAGTAGCTTGACTCCATTTTCCTGGTCTAAAGATACCTGGGTTCCAATCTATTCTTAATGATACCTACGTCAGGAGGTTATTATAATAAATAAGGCAAATGAACAAAGTTCTTCCTCTGAGAGGCAGGAGCAGGGTGAGTGTGTTGTGGAGGGTCTGCTAGCTATGGGCTATGAAGCTCAACCATCTCCCAGATATGCACTGCTTATCTCTTTACCTGTCCCATACACCTTCTCTGTATGATACAGATGGTGTTTCAGTCTCTAGTCCAGGAGGGTCCAGAGTGATCGTCCCATTTCACAGATGGAGAACCTAAGGCATGGTGAGATGAGCCTAGGTGGCTTGTTCTTCTACAGCTAATTCAGATTCTAATGCCTTGCTGCTTTCTTGGCAGCAGAAAGAAGAAACATTTAAAATAAAATTTTCTAACTATAAAAGTGATATTGGTTTATTATGAAATTTTGAAAATAAAAGAAATTGAGGATTAAAAAAAGCAACAGACTTTGAAAATCTTTACCTCTTAAAGCCAACCATTGCCCACTACCCCATAAAGTTGTATTATAAATGGATGACCCACACCACAGGTAGGAAAGAACTATTTGTGCTCCCAGGAGCTGACCCATGAGTGCTGGTTGTTGCTGCCACTTCTGCCTGAAGACAACTTCAACTGCAAAATGGCTGGATTTTAGCACACCTTCTTTCCAATGCTTTTAAACTACAATGTTAACTGAAGAGGGCAGGTTGCAAAATTTACATACTATATGATCTCAGTTGTATAGGAACATGGATAAAATTTTTAGGAAGGCTATAGATAGTTAGGTCAACAATGATATTAGTCCATAGACGCCCCTGTGTGAGTGAATGGAGGGACAGATGGGGGCACAGCTTTTTGGAGGGATGGTAGCTTTACAGCCCCACATAAACCCTTTCCCACAGGCAATTTCCTATGCAATTTCCAGGCTTTCTCCTATGAATAATATTGTGGCTGTTTTTACTTCTAGAAGAGGACAAAGGGGACAGTGATTCCTCCATGTTTGAATCTCAAATCTTTGGAGATAGCTGTCCTCCCTCATCTCCCTTTTCTCTGTGCCCATGAAGCAGCAGTTTCTGCAGTCTCCTATTTGCATTCGAGGCTGGCAGTAGGTTTTCCCAGTCATCCTCTTGGGAACATAATTCTATTCTCTGCATAAAAGCAAGGATACAATTAAAACTATGCATCAGAGAGCAATCAAGGGAACTAACAACTCCACATTACTGTGAAGAAGTTGCCACTGAACGAGGGCAGTTTCTGCAGCAGTCTCTCCTTGCTGTAGTCACAAATGGGAAAGAACAGCTCCTGGTTCCTCTGCAGACACTTAGAAGCAGAGCCTTCCCAGCAGGCAGAGTCTGGCTCATCCCAGAGAGATAGGGATCTGCACACAAAATGTTTTATAATCCTCAGTGGGCCTGGTCTTAGTGTCTTACAATACTTCCCTTAGTTCTACCTAAATCCTGCCTACTAAGGTTTCATCCCATATCTTTTCCTTGATGAAGACAGAGAACTTTGGCTCATGTGTCCCCATCTGATAATCTTCTGAAGCTTGATGTTGGGTTTCTTCTAAATGTCTATGTCAGGTCCTGCATATTAGAATAATACCAGGTTAAGAAACTGAGTCTAAATGGTATATTCAATAATTTAATTTGACAAATATTTCTTTGAACACCTAATATGTGCCAAGCAGAAAAGAAATAAGCAAGGGGACACAGGCTGAACCAGAGGTCATCATGTGCTATTTAAATGCTGTGTTCAAAGGCTTCAAGAACTCCTTTGGATTTTAAAGTGAGCTTTGAAGGCAGATGGGCCTGGGTCGATTGCACTTCCTGTTTCTGTTCCCTAGGGCAAGCTGCTCACCGATCTGAGTCCCAGTTTTGTTAACCACAGAATGGAGATAATAGTACCCATTTCAGAAGTTTTGGAATAAATAAAATCATTTAAGTAAAGCCCAATTTCTAATAATGGAAGGTGCTCTGTAAATGCTGCTCCCTCATTCAGGTTTTATAATGATTTAGTGATAGGGAAATCAGAGATATTGAGTATAATATGAAATTAGTTTTTATTTTTAAAATGTGAATTTTTATATGTATCATTCATCATGTGGATTAGCTCTAATTCCATATTGGCTTCCTACAAACTCACTTACAACCTATTAGTAATATGCCACTATATACTTGCTCAACAAATACTTCTTAAGTATCTTTTATGGTACAGTCAAGGTATGCCAGGGGAATAAAAAACACCATTCATATAAGCTTAGTCCAGACATGATCAGGAAGAGAAATCTGCTGGAAAGGAAATTTTATATGGAAGGAGTTTCCAGGACAGCGGAAGATGGGCTCAGAGAAGCACAGCTGCCAGCAGAGATACTTCTTAAATGCTGGCAGAAAAACTAACAAATGCTTGACTAAAGAAGAATCCTGGGAGCCTGGAGTTGCCTCTCAGTCTTGAATTGCCTTTATTCTGGGAAGCAAGCAGAGTGCTGTGTCAATCTGCTAAGAAGGAGGCAGAGTTATAAATAGGATACGTGCTGGAAATAGGAAATAAGATGAAAGATGGCATTTAGGACTTTCACGGCTCTTCCACCCTTAAGCAGAGGGAGAAAAGCCATCTAGTTTTGGTGGGGATAAGAAATTCAGGAGCCATCATTCCAAGAGAAGTGGAAGGGAGACAGGAAGTGGAATGTATAAAAGTGGTGAAAAGTGAGGCGGTGGGAAGAATTGAGTGAGATGTGAACAGAAGGGTGGGAAGGTAAACTGGCCCCTTGAGCAGATGAGATGAAACCAAAGAGAAAAAGCCAGTGCTAGGACAAAGAATGAAGATTTATCTAGCTGGAGAGAAACTTGAAATAGTAAGATAGTAATACATGGCCAGAAAAAGGAATATAATCAAAAAGCTTAAGCCATAAAAATGGAATTAAGTGGAAGGCTGATATGACTGGGAAAAAGTGTTCTAACTATTGTTGAGGGAGACATTTGTCTTATGAACTGCCTACCTGATTTTAATCTGTTTACTTCCCTTATCTAGACTTCCTTTTCTTTATTCATACAATAATGGATATTAGACTCTGTCTTAAAAGCTGCTGCCTGGTATACAAGCCTACATTTTTCTAAATTGAGGTATGATTGATATACAATATTGTATCAGTTCTAGGTATACAACACAATGATTTGATATTTGCAATTCTACATTTTGTTACTTGGATGAATGCTTATGGTGAGAGACAATAGTGAACTCCCCTAATTTTATTTGTTCTAAAATAGGAAACAGCTCTCATGGAGAACATCCAACTTAGGTTCTAGATGAATAGATAGCCTTAAGTCCTGGTCTAGGCAAAGTATGTCTCCTTTTTGAATTGCAGATTCATGCCTCTACCATCTCTGTATAATAGAGGTGCCAAGTTTGGATTTGTGCTGCTTGACTCAGGAGCTCCAACAAGAGGGTTTTTAGCAATTACCCACCCAGGATAAAGTGGGAAGGAGGCCTATAGGTGACATAAAATGGAGGCTCCTCAGGGAAGTCCTGAGGGAAACAGTATAACAGTGCTCTGCAGAGGAAATCAGATGTACCTAATGTTGCAAATAGGAGGCATAAAACTGTAGGTATGGTTCTGCTTCATTTTCCTGAAGTGATAAACCTTCCTGAGGCCAACACAAGAATTTTGGGGAAGTCTAGGTACACCAGAGTACATCAGTGTTCAGAAATATACCATGAAATAGTATTGCCTATAAGACTTAATCATGAACAGCCATGTGATACACAGGCGTTTGCATTCTTCAACCCTACAAATTACATTACCTATTCACCCTGAGGCAATAATGTGTCCTCCCATTGGTCCATGAGCATTGCTAAGGTTGTTTCATTGGCCAGAGGTCTCTATAAAGATTATCTAAATTACCTTACTTCTGCTCTCCCCTCCTGCTCATCTCTCTCCCACCCTACCCTGAAAGAGCTAGTATGCAAAACTCTACCCCACTGGAGAGAGAAATTAAATGCAATCAGCCTTTTTTACTTTGTCTATTTGAGAAATTCTGAAATAGTTCAAACCCTATACATTTCCAACAATAGGTATAAATCCAGGTACTGGGTCACTGGATTGCTGTCTGATTGGACATGTATGCCTTGGATGTTGGAAATCCTGGTCTGGGAAACAGGAGAGTTATTACTACATCAAGGATTGTTAAAGTATGCTTTATGTCTTTGGGGTCGAATGTAGGTCTTGGTCAGAAAATGGCCTTGTGGGAAACCAAGGCCATTACCAGCAGGTAGATTGTCCCTTCTGTTTTGGGTGTTTAATTAATGGCAAAGTGTGGTGTTCTGGCAAACTGATTACTACCATAACCTCTTAGAAGGAGACAAGCCCTTCATAAGGATGGACTGATGACTGATGGCAGGGTCAGACTGAGTATTGCTCATGATTAGAATTTTATTTGAGTTAGGGCAGCAGCAGCATCTGGGAGCCTGTCAGGCATACAGGGTCTCAGGTCCCGCACAAGCCCTACCAGATCAAAACTGCATTTGACAAGATTCTTGAATGGTCTGTATGCCCATTAAAGTTTAAGAAGCACTGGGTTATGGTGACCCTTTTAAAAAGAATGTAAATGTCTCTTCTAGGGAAATTAGTCAGCTGATATTAAGATAGGAAGATTATCCTGGCTTATCCAAATGATCCAAAGTAATCACAAGGGTCCTAAAAAGTGGAAGAGAGAAGTAGGAGAGAAGGTCAGAATTGGAGAAGATGTGAGAAGAACTAGACATGCCCTTACTAGCTTTGAATATGGAGGAAAAGGGCCATGAGTCAAGGAATGTGGGTGAACTCTGGAAGGTGGAAAAGGCAAAAACTAAAAAACAAACAAACAAAAAAACCAGTTTCTTTCCTAGAGCCTCCAGAAAGGAATGCAGCCCCTCTGACACTTTGATTTTTGCCCAGTGAGACTTGGTTTGTGGTATATTGTTAAGGCAGCAATAGGAAACTAATATAATACACTACACCAGCAAACAGTCATTTGGAATATGAAACACAAATAAAAACTATGTTTGTATGTATGTGTATGTGTATGTATGCATGTGTGTATATATCTATCCATCTATCATCTATTTATCTTTCTATTTCTAATTATTTTTTTTAATATTCTTTGGAATTCAGGTGTACATGCTTAAGTTAATCCCATTCTCAGTTCATGGAATATCATCATCTATCCATGGAAGAACCCTCTCTCTTTTTAAGAAATTTTTATTATATTTTATAGTTTTTTTCTCTTCCCTTTCCTTCTCTTTCTCATCCACCATTCCTAATCCAACTGCCCTCCTCCATAGACATCCACTCTTTATATTTTATGTAGTCCTTTCAATTCATCTGATGAATGCTTATCTAGATATATGGGCACCCTTACAAAAATACACAAGGCTGTTTTTATGTGGTCATGTAATACATAAATAGAATTGTGCTATAAATATCATTCTGTTTTTACTCTTTTCTTTCAACTCTATTTTTGAGATCAGTTCAGGTTACTTATATAAAAATCTAGTTCATCGTTCTGTTGTGCATACAATTCATGTTTTATTTGTACATGCCTTAGAGATGGACTCCTGGCTGCCCCCAGCAGTGTGGCAGTGAACTTCCTTAGGTGCATCTCCTTGTGTTTCCTAGAAGAATTTCCCCTGGTGTATACCCAGGGGTTGGCTTGCTGGATTATAAGGTACTTTATTGTTCTTCAGAATCGTTGCACTAGCTGAGGGTAAAGGCTCTATTTACCTACTTCCTTACCAATGCTTGGTAGTATCTGATCCAGCTGTGAAAGGAAGTATAGATTATTTAGCGGAAATCATGCTGTGAATGCAGAATGGGCAGGGATAAATTAGAAGATTATTCTTGGAGAAATAGATTCTTACAAGAAGATGGACTGGGAAGGTGAAAGCTTTCTAGTAGGATGTATGCAGAGCTTGCAGAGGCTTGGACTGAACACCACCGAGTGGTCCTTATGGACAGAGGAGATCTCTTCTCTTCTGAACAAAGCACTCAGTCCAGTTTGTTTCCAGCCTCCCACTCACCCAAGGAAAGAGGTCTTTTCTGAACTTCCCTGGGAATGTGAAGGGCTCTCAAGTTCCCTTCTTCTTTAACTCTCTCTTTGCTGTTTCGTAAATTTTTAACACAATTTTTTAAATTGATGAGTTTTGACAGATGCATATACCTAAGAAACTACCATCACAGTCAACAATCAATACATAGCACATTTCCATCATCTCTTAAAGTTTCTTTGTCCATATTTGCAGTCCATCTTTCTGTCCCTAGCCCCATGGAACCACTGATCTGCTTTCTGTACATATATATATATATATATATATATATGTGTGTGTGTGTGTGTGTGTGTGTGTGTGTGTATATATATATATATATATATACACACACACATATATATATATGTGTGTGTGTGTGTGTGTGTGTGTGTGTGTGTGTGTGTAAAATTGCTGAATAGTATTTCATGGTATGACTATATCACATTTTGTTTATTTCCTGGTTGAGAGACATTTGAATTGTTTTCTGTTTTGGGCTATTCTGATTAAAGTTGTTATGAATATTCATGTACAAACTTTTGTGTTTGCTTTAATTCTCTTGGATAAATAGAAGTTCAGTGACTGAATTAGATGACAGGTATATTTTTAACATTTTAAAAAACTGCCACACTCCACTTTACATTTCCAACAGCATTGTAGAAGAGTTTCAGTTGGTTCACCTTGCCAACAGTTGATATGGTCAGTCTTTTAAATTTTTTGTCATTCTAATGGTGTGCAGTGCTATTTCATTATGATTTTAGTTAGCATAGTGATTAGTTCTCAACACCAACTACGGATGTCAAGCATTTTTCATATGCTTATTGGTCATTCATATAATCTTCTTTGGTAAAGTGCCGCTTCAATTTTTCCCCCCATTTTACAATTATATAGATTGTGTTTTTATTATTGAGCTGTAAGAGTTCTTTGCCATTCCCAAGGTAGCAGATTTTCTCCTGAGTTTTCTTCTAGAAATTGTATAGTTTAAGATTTTATACAACTTGCGTATAATCCTCCTTTGATCTCTGAGATCCTTGGGTCTATAGGTTTTCATGGAAGGCTCAGAAGTATTTTTCTTTAAAAAAATAATTTTTCAGTTACAGTTCACATATATATTATATTAGTTTCAGGTGTACAACATAGTAATTTGACATTTTTATATTTCACGAAGTGATCACCCTGGTAAGTGTAGTGTCCACAGAAATATAGTATCATAATAACAGAAGTATCTCTTTTTATCCATCATGGAAATAAACCTTAAGATCTAGCAGAGTCCTTTGATTACATCGTTAGCCATTTGGGATCACAGCCGCACAAATACACAAAAGAAAATTTAGAAATTTCACTGAGGGGTTCTCCATACTTAGGTACCATAATGTAGAATATAACTAGTTGTCCTATCTGGAGTCTAAATAAGATCCATATTCCTTTGAAGAAAAGTAGGCAAGGGTGCCAGGAGCTGATTTGGCTAATGGAATTGGGAAGATGTTTTTGTTAAGGCACCTAGAGAGAAGAGGAGGATCAGGAAGGAGCAAGGTGTCTATTCTGGGTATTCATGATGAGCTAAGTTCTAACAACTCAAACAGAAACTGAGGGGTATGATTTCACAACTGATGCTGTAAGGCAGAGGAGCACAAAAGGAGGTGCCAGCTGGGCACCCAGGGGAAGTGCCCTATAGAGGTCTTCTTCCCCATTTCACATCAACTCAGCATTTAACCAGGGGAAACTGGGGAATCTGTGGCCTCTTTGGTACTGTGGGGGTTTGTAGCTCTGGGAGCTCTAAGAGCCACTAGCCTTGGCACAGATGTCAGTATGGTCACAAAAATAAAAAAAATAAAAATAAGTGAAGACAGAGATGAAAAACAGGAGAGAGGTTCTTGAGTGCATGAGAGACTCACCTTAGAAACTCTCAAAAATGCAGGAGTGGAGGGTTTGTGCCACTACTAAGATGGGAAATGAGACCTGGGTAAGCTTTAGGTACAGTTATGATGGAAATGACCGGCTCAAGTGAGTGCTATTGATTACTTACAGTCATTTAAGAAGGAGGACAGGGAAAGGATAAGCATGGCATGTTTTCTGACTGTTACAGCCATGAAAAAGTGGAGGGCTGACAAGTACAGGAAGTTATCTAAACTGTACTCCCTAAGAGGGTCATATGTCTAGGAACTGACTCATTGATTATTATCCTTAGTATTGCTCTGAGGTGTTGGTTTCTCTGAGAGCTAATTGGTAGCAAGGTTTGATGATATTTAAAAAGGTATTCTGGTGTCAAAATACTGTCTCACAAATTATTTAGGTATCTCAAAGGGAAAAATGTACTTTATAATTCAGATCACTTTAATGACGTGATCAAACTTAGTATCACTACTAGTTGGCCAACCTGATATTATAAACTTCCTGCTGGGATATATTATGTAGTGCACAGCATTGCTTATGAAGTATTCTTGCCAAAAATGGATCCAATCAAGCTTCCAGGCCAGGATTGTCCAACAGAAATATAATGTTAGCTATATGTATAACTTAAAATTTTGTAGTAGCTACCAAAAGCACAGGCAAAAGAAAAAAAGAACTAATTTGGACTATATCTAAATTAAGAACTTCTGTACGTCAAAGGACACAATTAACAGAATGAATAGGCAATCCAAAGATGGGGAAAAAATACTTGCAAGTCATATATCTGGTAAGGGATTGATATTCGGGGTATAAAAAGAACTCCCACAACACAATGATGAAAAAAAATACTACATTAAGAAGTGGCAAAGGACTTGGATAGACATCACCAAAGAAGATATTCAAATTGTCAATAAACATGTGAAAAGATGCTCAACATCACTAACCACTAGGGAAATGCAAATCAAAACCACTATGAGATTACAGCTATTAGAATTAGAGTGGCTATTATCAACCAAATAGAAAATAACAAGTGTTGGTGAGGATGTGGAGAAATTGGAACCATTGTTGATGGGAATGTGAAATGGTGCAACCTCTCTGGGAAAAGGTATGGCAATTCCACAAAAAATTAAACATAGAATTACCATATGATCTAATAATTCCACTTTTGGGCATATACCCAAAAGAATTGAAAGCAAGGACTTCAATAGATATTTGTAGAACCATAAGGTAATACATGTGAACCAAGGTATCCGTGTTCATAGCAGCATTACTCACAATAGTCAAATGGTAGAAGCAACTCAAGTGGTCATCAGCATATGAATGGATAAACAAAATGTGGTATATACATAGAAACAAATATTATTCAGCCTTAAAAAGGGAGGAAATTCTGATATATTCTACAAAATGAATAAACCTTGAAGATATTATGCTAAGTGGAATAAGCCAGACATCAAAAGACAAATATTATTCCACTTATATGAGGTACCTAGAGTAGTCAAATTCATAGAGACAAAAAGCAAAATGATGGTTCCCAGGATCTGGGAGGAGGAGAGGATGGGGAGTTAGTATTTAATGAGTATAGATAGCATTTCAGTGTGGGAAGATGAGAAAGTTCTGGAGAGGGATGGTGGTGATGTACAATTTGAATGTACTTAATGCTACTGAAGTGTACATTTTAAAATAGGATGGTCAATTTTATCTTATGTATATTTACCACAATAAAAAAACTATAAATGGCATTCTTGCAACAATCATGGATAATTAATATTATGAAATTCTTATAAAATTTCTTAGGTGAAATAATGCTATCATGGTTATAGAAAATAATGTCCTTCTTTTGAGGAGATGCACTCTGAAGTATTTGGGGATAAAGTGTTATGATATCTATAACTTATTTGTAAATGAAACAATAAAAAACAACAAACAAAAATAATCTTAAATACATGTGTACACACCACACATAAAGATAAAGCAAATGTGACAAAATGTTAACAATTGATAAATTGGGAGGAGCATATACAGGTATTCATAGTTTTATTCTTATAATTTTTCTGTATGTTTAAAATGTTTATCGTAAACATGGGGCAGGAGGGAGAAGGTGGCTGGGAGACTGCAGAAAATGCCCAATCTTATCCCCAAACAAGGGACATGGTCTTCTCTCTCTTCCTCATAAAGTTCCTAAGGAAAATATATGCAAAAGAAACAATGACAAAGGAAAGTAGCTCTTCACTGAGCTTGTGTTTGGAAACTAAGTGCCTTTCTCTTTGTTAGGTGGCTGAGAGCACATGGACTAGGCCAGAGATTTACCTGTGCCTCTCCTTCCTTTATATATAAACCCAAGTTTGGGGATCTTCTTCATGGGGCAAGACCCCACAGAGATGAAAGTACTGCAGTGAGCATGAGAGAAGAAACTGTGAGCCAGATGCCCTCTTCAGCAATACGAAAGAAAGAGGAAGAAAGGACAGAGGTACAGAGAGGACCACCATCCATTACTAAGTAATGCCCACTCAGTGTCCTAGGATCTCTTCATCATATTGATATGACTTCTTCTTGAGGTGCAGAAATGAGGGGTCTAGGAAGAAATAAAGATGGCTTGAGTTCCTTCTCTTCTCTGAGGCAAAAGGTGAATGGATAGAGACTCTTAGATAGTCAATAACTGAAGTCTACCCTTCTACCACATAAATATCCATAGTACCATGAATGGTATGTACCATTGTCTTTAGAGGAGTTGTGAAAAAATTTGTAACCTGGAGAGGTCATAATCAGGCAAAGCAGCGGTAGTATTGTTGCTGCCTTCCCTGAGGCAGTGTCCAGCAACAGAGGTGTCAACAAGAGGAGAAGGTACTTTGAATTAAAATGCTTAGGAGCCTGGAGAGAAAATTAAAAACATCAATAACGACTTTTATTAAAGGCCAAAGAATCATGATGTAACTCTAGTAGAAGAAGCATAGCTTACCTAGAGTGATCATCTACTCTTGACCCTTCTTAAAACACTATCTTTCCTTCTCTTTATTTTCTATAATCTGACAAAATAGAGGTTCAGACCATAGGTATAATACAGGTCCTGTAGTTCGGAATACTGTGCAGACAAAGTAACTGGATTCTCTTTGGTCTGAATTATTGACATTATTACTCCCAATTTAGCCACATCTGTAAATGTTTTACAATAAAGATGAACTCATGGTAAGAAGAAGGGTAGCAGATGAGATTTGGGGGAAAGTAGTAATCTCTTAAAGCAAAACAGGCAACCTTTGACTTCCAACTTAACTGGATGGTCTCAAGTTGAACCACCATAAATTGAGTCAACTACAACACTACTTGCAGCTTTCAATGCCTTTAGCTAAAGTAGTTGCTTGTTTCAAAGGCATATAGACCTACCTCATCTAATCAGGCACTAATCCAGTCTGTGTTGCTGTTACCACTCCTCACAATGACTTAACATCAAGAGACTTGGCATGATGAGAAAGTCAGATAGTTGTAAATAGGTATTTTAAATATAGACTCAGTGGCTCCTTGGATTTTCATGTACTACCTTTGGGGAATGTGGCTTTTCTTTAACTTCAGCTGTTGAGAAACACCGATTGTAATTAGAGATATTACTGATGTGGAGCCATAAAAAAATCTGACAGCCACTGTATCGGGAGAAGAGGAGGAGGTAGTCACCTGTATTCTTGGTTCAGTTATCTTCCTGGCCTGGGACTTTGGACTCAAGGTCATGTTCAGCACAACCCTGCATCTCAGAAAAAGTTGGAACTTTTGCTCAGAGAGTATGGATACATGTAACTTCCTTCCAACTTGGTTTTCCCATCTGGAAAAATGAAGTAAATATGAGACACACTGAAGCAGACCTATATCCCTCAGGCCTTATCAAGTCAGTGTCCTTCAGATATCTTCCAACCGCCATGTCTTTATTTTGATGCTGGAGGACTTTATCTGGAACTCTGAAAGATCGCTAGGCCCAAGATACATGGAAGTTCAGAAGCTCTAGAAAATTAACTTTGTGCCCCCTGAGCATTCTTGAACCACTGAGTGATGGGAGATGATGTATAAATATCCCAGCAACCTCATCCCTTGAGTGGGATAATTCTGAGATGTGTGTTTAATCCTTCCCAGCAGGATTAAACTATAGTTGTCCACTGTATAGTTGGCTTCATAATTCACTTTTTATTGGCTGTCTTCTCTTCCCTGACTCACTTCCTCACTCTCTTACTGGTATTTTCTTGGATTAACTCCCAAATAAACTACTTGCTCTCATACCCTTGTTTCAAGGTTAGCTTCTGGAAGATTTTAAACTAAGATAGTTTTTTAGTATAAGTTAGCATTACTAATCACACATTACTGCTAAATGAGACACCCTCCTCTTCCTCCTCTTATTTCTTTCTCTTCTCATCCAAGGCAGCAGGGCCTGTATCCAGAGTTTTGTGTAGGGATTCTGGATATACTCTGCTCTTTGAAGAGTATATGTAAAATATGTTCATAGGTTTTGAGAAGTCTTCTCATTGTGTATTGTTAAAGGAACACTGGTCACAATGGAGAGAGAGTGAATAAGATACTATATTGACTGTGGGTGAGAGGAGCTGTCTTTATTGAGAGTCCTAAACTATGCTCCCTGGGGCTCTGGGTGATTCTTAACAGATGGAAACCAAAAATCAAGTTCCTATGGTCAACTGTTTGGGAATTGCTGGATTTAGCGGAGACTATTTTACGGTAGGACTTTTCAGGGCCTTCACTAAGAAAAAGTACATTGTGATTCTCTGAGAGAGGGGCCAGGTTCATGGTGTTTTCCAAATCTCTCTGATCATAGACTTTTTTAGGAAACATCTATTAATACCCCAATGAAAACAGTTTGGGAAGTGATGATAGAGAAACATATATTTTCTTCTCCCAAATGCGTGTCTTTCAATAATGACTGTTTTGAAATGAATTCTGGCCTCCATCCCAATGGTTGAAATGTCTTTTTCCTTCTTTTCTGTGAAGCTAGATTTTAGTGGGGTTGTTACTCCTTATTATATTTTAGGAACAATAATCATCATAAGACCCCATAATTGCATGGCTTTTGCAGTCTCCAGACTGTATTCCCACACATTAACCCTCAAAACAACCCTGAAGGTAGGTCTTAAAGATCTTTATTTAAGAGGTGAGGAGAATAAAGTTCAGAAGTTTCCCCAGGATCAGTTGGTAGTACATCAGTGTAGAAAAATTGGGATTTGAAGCAAGCAACACAAAGAAAGGACTCTTATTTTCTCTATGTGGTCTGAACTCGGAGTAAAGATTCAGTTAACACAGACAACTTTTCTAAGACTTTGGGATTTGAAAAGGTCTGGACCAGGCCAAGAAAGAGGAAGATGAAAACACATCAGTTTTTAGAGTGTAATACATGGGATTCATCCAGGTGGTCTATGGGCTAGGTAGGTGGCATCCTAGATAACATCAGGACTTCCAAAATCAAACTCTCAGTTTGAATTTTTGCTCCATCATTTACCAGTTGTATGACTATGGGAGAGTACATAACCAATCTGAACCATAGTATTCTAATCTATAAAACAGAGAATAATATTTCCCATGGGTTTCTGTGAGACTGAAATTAGGTAATATACCTAAATCTCTTCACACAGTAAATGCCTGGCATATAGTAAGAATGAAAAAGAAAAATAGTTATTATTAGTAGAATACTATCCATAACTTTTACTCTCTGGCATGAATTAATCGTTTAACAAAAACCAGACATCATCTTTGTTGATGTCTTACTAGAAACAGTGCTGTTTTCTAATGACTTCTGGCAGTAGTTTTTAAAATTCTTGTTGTTTGTTTTTGGTTTTATTTTGTGTAAAAATAGAACTAAATGAGATGTGTCTTTGCAATTTTTTGCTCTCCGACTAAATAGCCTGTCAACACTCCCTCACACTCCACCTCGTCCCTTGAAAAAAATAAAAAGAACAAATTGAGAACGTATGGAACCACAACTCAGAAATCTGAGCATTTTCCATTTTGGCTTTTCTGGGAATGATTTAATGAAAAGCCTGTGCCGTGGTTTTAAATGGCATTGGGATGCCCATCTTCTGTCCCTATCCCTAAGCTCTTGAACATGATTGATGTTCCTTGATTTTAAGCTAGTGAAGATTTACAAGACTTTAAACACCATAGTTGAAGTTATTGGAGGTTTAAAGGGATTAAGCAGGTCCAGCAACACGTGGTGTATAGTTTTTCTTTTAAATCAGCATTTCCATGTTAAAACCACTTTTCAAAGATTCTCATAGCCTGGGTCTGAATCTATTTATTTTGGGCAGACAAGTGAATTTTTAGGATTTCTCTTATATGGGAAAAGAAATCTACCCCTCCATTGCTTTTTGCTTTGTTTTCTGGGTTGTGTCTCTGCCCTTCATCTCTTCATCCTTCATGCTTAGCTTCCTCTGTCTTCTCTTGGGTTTCCCTTCTTTCTGTTCCAGTCCTCTCTCAACCGGTTGATCTATTGGTATTCCTCTATGTTCATGTATTTACTTGCTCAGCCTCTGACCCATGAACCTAACAGCAGCTGGAAGGAGCCTGACATTTCCCTGGCCCTGGCTTCTTGATTAGGGGAGCCAAGGGAACCCACTGGCAAGGGGAGGGCTGTGGTGCGTGATAGCCACATGGATGGGAATGAATGCCTCAAGCCACAGGGGTGACAGATCCCCATGTTTACACCAGAGGGTGCAATGACTCCGTGGCTGAGAGGGGAGGGCTGAAGTAAGGAATTCAAATGAAAGTCCTCATTCAAGAGAAAGCACACGAAATACCTAGGCAGTTGGGTTTAGGAGAAGCTGTATTGAGGGACATTGAAGGTTCAGGGAACCAACACTGGGAAGAATCAATATTCTTCTCACTGCCAGTAATTATTCTCACCAACCTCCACATCTTGCCTTTCAGGTTTCTTCCAAGTCCTAGCTCTGCCCACCTTGTCAAGTGAGTGTGGGTGTGGGGAACATCAACTCATTTTAATATCAGTCTGAACCAGACATCACTGGGAAGGAAATCAGAGAAGTTATTCTAAAGCTGAGTAAAAATAACTTGTGTGAGTACATACCCTATGATTCTACTTATATAAAATGCTAGAAAAGACAAATCTAATCTAGAGTGACAGAAAGCAGATTGGGGGCCATGTTAGGGGAAGATTGACTGAGATGGGGCACAAAATAACTTTTTTGGATGCTGGAAATGTGCTTTGTCTTGATTATGATAATGGTTGCGTAGGTATATAAAACTGCAAAAACTCATTAAATGTACATTTAAAATGTGTGTAAATACATTTTTAAAAAGCACCTTGATTTTTAAAAATATATCTGCTGTGCATCCACACTCCTCATTCTCCCTGTTAGCACAAACAATGGAGAACTGAGTATAAATTTTAGAATGTTTCCCAAACATTGGATAATTGTTTAACCAGCCTATACCAGGTATCCATACAGGGCACAGGGGTCATCCAAAGCAGCAGATAAACACCTAATCACTTGTAACTGACTTTTGAATGCCTTTTGTGCCTTTACATTACCCGAGTACCACCTGATTGACAGGGTCAAATGGGAACAGGCAGTCAAGAAATGTAGAAGGGAAGCCAGATGAAACACTTACCAGGGAGAGACAACAAAAGGGTGGATGACCACACAGATAATAAAGAATCGTTGACTTTGTAATGTGAACTGTGCATTGTATAAAAGTGTAAAGGGATTGATGATATGGAGCAGATGCTCATTAGAAATCAAACCAACCACACCGAATGGACCTGGCATCTGGATAACAGGAGGTTTTCACCAATTCCATCTTTTCCACATCTCTAATTAAATGTTCGATATTGCTTAAGTCAGGCACAGTGCCCTATTCATTCTGACATCCAAATATCCATTTTAAAGTTGGCCAGGCTCACCCAGCAGATGATGTAAATAAATCAAGATGGAATTTAGATTTAGGACATTGGATTTTTTTTTCCCTTCTGTGTGACCTTCTGAAAAAAAAACCCTCTTAGTTTATTTATTTGTTCACTTATTCATTTATCCAATAAAATTATTAAGCACCAGCTACAAATCAGACAGTTTTCAAGACACTGGGGATACATGGCTCTAGGCTTTGCTTTCTTCATTTATAAATGCTCATTCTGGGATCCCATTCTGCCACTGTGCCAATGGATGTCCTGGGTAAAGATGCTGTCAGGCTCTGAGACTGTCAGTGCTGTGCCTCAATAATAAAACTGCCTAGTGGGTACAAAGAAAGATAGGAATCCCCTAATTTCTCTGATCTTTATCTTTCTAAAGGGTAATTCCAGGCCACTTAAAGCATCTTTATCATAAAGTTTTATGAAAATGAAATTAGCATTTAGGTTTTGTTTGTTGAAAAAGTGCCCTTAAAAAACCCTTCTAAGGCAGTTTGGAAATTAATTTTCTATTCCTTCAAAGCACAAATTTATATACAGTTATAAATTAAATTAACATTTGATATAGAGCAGGGAAGTAGACCAAAGTTTTTGTTTGGCCATTCTCCCTGATTTGCAGTGTTCCTAGTCTTACCCACCCCATTTTCAAGCAAAATTTAGAAGTCAATAGACACAAAATTGCTTTTTTTTTCCTTGAAGTTCTTATCTCTAAGCATATAGATCTGTTTTCTTTCAGATCATCAAAACAACTCTCAGGAGAGTCTGATAGACTTGGATTCAAATTCTATTCTGTCCACTTAAATTATGTGACCCAGGGAAATTTCCCTAACTTTTCTGTGGCTCAGTTTTTTCATTTGGAAGTGAGAATAACAATAGCTACTTTGAGTTGTTGTGTAGTTTAAATAAGATCATGAATATAAAAATGCATATAAAAATACATGTGGCCAATGACAGGAAACCAATTGATGGTTCTTTTTAAAGTGTAGCAGAAATTAAGTCTAGAGATTGAAGAGAGAAGAGTCCACTATGGACTAAGACGTATTTCACTGATTCTTAGAATAGAGGAACCAGGACCTTCAGACTTTGCTGAGCGAGTGGCTATTGTGGGGGAATAGCACCTTCATATTGTTAAATTCAGAAGTACATATTATCTCTCTGGGAGCAGGGTTAATATTTTAAAAAAGGAGAAATAAGTTATCTACATGTCCTTGACCCAAGAATGGGAGAGTTTTTTCTTTAACCCAGCATCCAGCTGTAGGAGGAATTCATCTGGAACAGTGATGGTGAAAAAATCATGCCCCAGCTAGCTGTGATGGCTACATCAGCAGATGCTATAGTCAGATTACCTCTGCCTTCCCCTAGGAAAGGTTGACATCTTCTGGCCCTTTTCAAAGTCAGCACTCTTCCACCCAACAGGTCAAAATCAGTGTCACAAAGAGGGCTGAGAATCTGAAGATAGAGTGTGCCTGCTGATCCAAGAACAACAGACAACTGGCTCAGGCTGTGATTCAAGTTGGTTGGAATTCAAACCAGCAGAACAATGACCACATTCATGAACCGAACTTCTGCTTACTCTCCTGTTCCAAAGTCCTTCATCTTTCCTCCACATGGACAGCCAACTGTGCTGAGAGATTTGTGGTGTTAGCACCTGGATGTGTTGGATGGACTTGATTACTATGTAATAAAATCTAACATGAATGACTTAAAAATATAGTTAAAGAATGAAAACTTATTTGTAATTACTATGAGTACCAAATAAAGCCCACTAGACCATAGAGCTCCACATGGGTAGGGACTATATTTGTCTTTTTTACTGACTTACATCCAGTATCAAGCACAGAGCTTCTCATCTTAATTTATCCAGGACTCTCCTAGTTTTAGCAACGAAAAGTCCTATGTCTCTGAGAACCCCTAAGTCACAGGCAAACAGGGGTAACTGGTCACCTAAGCCTGGCACATATTAGGTGCTCAGTAAATTTTTGTCAAAAGAAATAAATAAGTGGTAGAAGTATAACTAGAATGATAACACAATAAGTTGTGTTATTGTGGATAGGGGTTTACCACCAGCAGATACTGATTCGAGGATGAGTTTGGTGAAGCCAGCGTACTTGTTTGATGGTATACAGACCCAGTCTTGGCTTCAAATACCATCTCATTTCTGTCCCTTCTTTTGACCTTAGTTTTTAGATTTCAGCCATTAATCAGAACAGGCTGTGCAGTTTCAAAACTGTCAAAGTATGGTCAAAAAAGGACTAGGATTTCTAATGTCTCTTTTCCTACTTTGTAACTTTCCCACCCTATCTACATAGAAGCCAAGTGTTTTAAAATGATCCTTAATACACACTTGGGAAGGGAGGAGCTTTTCACAAATCAAGTAATTTAAGAATCCTTTATTGAGTGCTCTGGGCAGTGTGCTGGGTGCTGCAGGGCATTCAAAATGAGTGAAATAGGATCTTTGCCCTTAACAACTCTCAATCTAGTTGGGGTCTGTGTGAATAAACATACATCATTATTTGTGACATGAAGCAGGTTTGATACATGCTCACTAGTTTGATTTTAATTGTGCTCTATGTGAGAGATGGAGATCAATTTTGAGATATTATAGAACCCCTTCTTGAAGGAGGTAGGATTTAAGGTGGGCTTTGAAGGAAGCATAGAACTTCAAAAACTGGCTAAGGGGTGATTAGAGAGTAACTTCCCAGGTAGAAGGAAGAGTATGGGTATGACAATTAGTTGCATTAGGGTACTCATTACATAAGTCTGATTATAGGGCCTTAACTAAATGTAGGCATATTATTCTCACATAACAAGCAGTCCAAGGCTAATGCAGCAGCTCCAAGTTATCGATGTCCCAGGCTTCTTTTCATTTTCTGTTCTTTCACCTGTAGCTTGAGGCTTTTTGCCTCATGCTCCTATCATGGCTCATCCACTTTAAGCCTTCTGTTTGTGAACTAGGTAGGAAAAAGAAGAAATGAAGGTAGGGGAGAAAGAGAAAAGAATGAAGAACGGAGAAAGGAAGAAAGGCATGTGGGAGGGAAACACAGGGAGTGTATGAGGAGGGCAACCTCTTGCTCCAAATCCCTACCACACTTTCTCTGAATCATATCTCTTGACAAGAAATGAGTTATGTGATCACCTTAGCTGTAAAGGAGTCAGAGAAGCAAGCATTTTAACTGAACACGTTGCCCTCCTGAATAATATTGTAGTTCTTTTAGTAAGGAGGCAACAGAGAATGAATTTGGGGTAGGTAATCAGCAGTCTCTGTGCCTTTGAGCAGAAGCTTAGGGTTGGGACAGGGGCAGAATCTTGTGCTTGGAATGGAGTGTGTGTGTGTGTGTGTGTGTGTGTGTGTGTGTGTGTGTGTGTGTGTGTGTAGACAGGACAAGGTAGAGTGGGGTGGCTTCATGGGGTAGTGGAAGGAGTAACCTGAATATAGAATTGGAAAAAGATGAGCCAAATACAGAAGACAAGTGGTTTCACCTGGCTGTTTAATTTCTCTGTAAAAACTCGAATACAGCCTAGATGACTGTTTCACATCTTGTGGGGTGGCATTCGTCTTTTATTCCCAGGTTTTTCCTTCCTCAGTCTCATGTCACACAGCACCTTCGATAGAGATATAAAAAAAACATGACTTTCAAAACCACACCTTTATGTCAATATCTAAAGAAGATGATAGAAACACTTGAACTGCTTTTTTCCTTAAATTCACCTGTTATCCATATTGTAATTTTGTTATTATTTATATATTGTATTGATCAACTCCTTTAATTACTTTGAGCACCATACATATTAACCTTTACCATGAAGCAATTGTGATTTTTGTATTGCTGAATACTAATCAGAAAAAATGTATTTATAAAAACTATACTTATAAGAATATACATACATATATATTTCTATTTTTTACACACACTCACACACACACACTTCCCATATACAGTTGTTTTTCTTTAAGAGTCAGATTCGTTCTTCAGATTTTAGATTTCTTTTGTATATTGGTATAGTTTTGCTTTGGTCACTCTCTAAGCTACAGCTCTGAACAATTTTCCAATTGTTTGTTTTGGCTCAAGGCTTGGTTTCTTTCAGGATAATAGTTTCTGTAGATAAGTATAAGAAGTATAGTTGAAGAACCACAAAGAACTTACTAGTATTAGAGGAAGTTATAATGTTGTTATTACTCTAAGTCAGGAGTCACCAAACCTTTTTTTGTAAAGGGCCAGATAGCAAATATTTTTCACTTTGCAGGCCATATAGCCTCTGTTCCAACTACTCAGCTTTGTCATCGCAGCACAAGAACAGCCGTAGACACTAAGGAAATGAATGAGCATGGCTGTGTTCCAATAAAACTTTATAAGACTCCTGCTCTAAGTGAACAACAGGAAGAGAGTCTTTCTTTCTCTACATCTCTTTCTGTCTCTTTCTCTCCCCTTATCATCATCTTTCTTCCATTTTTGTCTTTATTCCTTTCTCATTCTAATCTCTCTTTCTCACTTTCTTTTCCACGTCTTGATTCCTTTTTTGTCACTTGCGGCAAGTCATTTCTCTGAGGGATGCTTGGCAGATCCTCCTAGCCTCTTGAGATGGCATTTGAGAGGAAACTTTACTCTTTCTTGAGTCCACTTGGTAACACAGAGAAGTTCCTGGGCTGCCTGGATTATGTGTCTGGTCACTTCTTAAACACGTTACTCTTCTTGAGCAGCTTAAGATATGCTTTAGTTTACTTGCTGAGGAATTCCTTCTAGCTTCCTCAGACATGAATGTCTGAGGTGACCAAAGGGTATTTCTCTTACAATATCAGTGGAAACTGAAGTGTGTTTGAATGTTCTTTAGTCTTTTTGAGTGCCCCCATCTCTTCAGGAGAGACAAGACTGACAGGGAACATGGATGTAGAGTCTATGAGGATAACTTCCTTAGGTTCTGGAAGAAATTTGTATTACTTTACCCGCTGCAGATTTCCTCATTCAGGCAGGTTTTTTGGCCATCACATGTTGCTCCCAAACACAGGATGAGAGGGAATGGGCTTCAATTGCAGCAGGAAAGATTAAGAGCAGAGGTCAGGAAGAACCTTGGTTCTGTAACAACTGTAAGGCCAAGACCAAGGGATGTTTTGGCATTCTCTTGGAATTGTTAAAAGAACAGGACAGATTACTTCCTATGCTCACTCTAAACAGAAAATAGTGTGACAAAGGAAACAGCTTTGTGTTAGAAATTTCCTATGTAGTATGGGCTGAGGGCTGGGAATCAAGATTTGAGGCCTGAATATCTTCTATCAGCTTTCTCTACGTAGGTCAACCCTCAGGATACTGGCTGATCATTGCAACAGGGAAGGCCACCTGTCCTTCCAGTTTCTGAGTGATGCTGATAGTTTTCTAGCTTCAGAATTTTCTGTCCCTCTCTTTTCCTCTCAGCTGTGTCTTACAATTCTGCATAGCTAGCTCCATTTTGAAAAACAAAACAAAATAAATACTTGGAAAGTTGGCCATGCAGTCTAGCTACTGTCTTATTTTCTTTTTTCATTGCTGAAACTTTGTGAGTAGATAATTCAGCTCTGCTGCTTCCTCTCTCTCTCATCACTCACTCCTGTCCTGTCCATAGTCAGGTTCTACCCTCTGCTTAGCTCTCTCAGCACATACTCTCTCCTACATTTGGGATCCACCTCTTTTTCCCCCTCTCTCAAGTCCCTTGTAACCTGCCACTTACCCAGATTCTGTCTTTATGTCCCAGTCCTATTGCCTCTCACTCTGAGGCATCTGACTCTTTTGAACGATTTGCTTCCTGACACGCTCTTGTTTCTTGATTCCATGGTCAACATATTCCTGTGACTCGTGTTTCTCTGGCTGGACTTTTCTTTTTATTTATTTATTTATTTATTTATTTATTTATTTATTTATTTATTTATTAACATACTAGCTTTACTTCTCCACCTTGCCTGGGAAAGGCAGTTGGCAAGCTGTTGTAGAAATTCAAGATTACAGAGCTGAAGGCTGACCTAGGAAGACCTTAGATGACATTTCAAAGGAAGACTCTGACTTAATGACAGCATGGATGCAGGAAGTAGAGGAGGCTGATGAGTCAAGCAAGTCTCCCAGGGTTCTAGTCTTTGGAACTGGAATAATGATGTCAGGAGAGTCAGGAAGAAGTACCGGTTCTAAGGCAATTTGATTTGAGTAGAAGGCAGGACATACAAGTGGATAATATGTCTAAAGAGGAAAGTTAATGGAAATGGATAGAAAACCTTTTATCTCATTTGCTCTTGCTGCCTCAGCCAGCTCCTAGCTCCTTAATCAATATTTCCAGCTCCCAAGCCCTCCCAGGCTCTGTGCTGACAGTCCTAATTGCTGATTGGACATTAATACCTGGATGCCCATCATTACTTCAGACTCCTCAGGTAAGAGGAAATGTGTTACAGTCAGCAGCATGAATAACTGGCCTAGGAATCATGAGTTCTAGGGGCTGCTGTGTGACTCTGGGCAAGTTACTTTACTCTCTAGTTTGTAGTTTTCTCATTGATAAAGTGAGTGGTTAGACTAATTGATATTTTATTTAATCTCTTTTCCATCTTTCTTCAGATTTGTTTCTCTCCTGGATTTTTTTTTCCTTCGGTTAGGCATGCCATCATTCTCTTAGTTACCTAGTACTCAGAGATATCTTGAACTCTGTTCATCATCCAGTCTTCTTCCCTGCCTACACCTCTTCTACTCCACATATAAGCCATTAACACACGCTATTGCTTTTTTTTTTTCTTGTTGACTTCCACAGCTTTATGTTTCAGTCTCACAGCCATAGCCTCTCTGAAGTGCTTACCACCTTTCTCCTAGACTATTTCTATGGACCCTGAACTCCTTGTTTTCTTGGCACATCTACCTTTCTAAACACTTCTTCCATCCTGTGCCCTTCCTCCTTAAATCTTCAAAAATGGGCGGAGAGGAGGGGGTGTCTGTCAACTTTACCTGAGAGTTTTTCCTAAATATTCATACCTGAACATTTCTCCACCCTCCTCCACCCTGACATTCTTGTGCATAATGAAAAAGAGTCCCCAGGTGACAATTCTTTCTCTCTTGCTCCTCATTGTAAAGAATCTACATTATGAAATTTAAATATTTCAATATTACATATATATTTTATAGACCATGAAAATTCCATGTAATCCCCTCAAGATAACTGCTATTTTGTTGTAAGCAGATATAGCTTTACTCCATTATTTAAAAAAGTTTGTTTTTTAAAAAATAGCTTTGTCAAGTTATGATTGACATTTTATAAATTGCATGTATTTAGAGACCGCAATTTGATCAGTTTTGACATAAGCATACACCTATGAAACCATTGCCACAATCAAGAACATATCCATCACCTCCAAAAGCTTCATTGTTCTCCTTTGTTATCCTACCCTCAAACCCTTCCTTTCCCAGCGTCTCCTTCTGTAAATTATGGTTTTTTAAATTTTAGTTTTCAGACCTTCATTGCTAGTGTACAGAAATACAATTTATTTTCTTTGTGGGTCTTACATCCCAAAATCTTATTAAATACATTAGTTATAGTGGTATTCTGATAGATTTCATGGAATTTTCTAAATAAACAATTATGTTTATGAATACAGTTTTATCTCTTTCCAATTTTAATGCCTTTAATTTCTTTTTCTTTCCTTATTATACCGTTTAAAACATCCAGTACAATATTGACTAGGAGTGAAAGTAGACATCCTTACTTTGTTGTTAGGGAGAAAGAATTCAGTCTTGCACCATTACATATGATATTTGCTAAAGAATTTTTGGTAGATGTCCTTTATTAAGTTGAGGAAGTTCCTTCTATTCCTAGTTTGCTGAGAGTTTTGGTCAGAAATGGCTGTTGTATTTTGTCAAATGCATTTCCTGCAGCTATGAGATGATCATATGGTTTTTCTTTTTTAGCATGGTACGTATTTAATTTTCTAGGGCTGCTGTAACAAAGTACCACAAGTTGGGACTTAAAAGAAGAGAAATTTATTCTGTCCCAGTTATGGAGGCTAGAGGTCCAAATCAAAGTGTCAGCAGGGCCATTCTCCTTCTAAAGACCTTATTTCCAAATAAGATCACATTCACAGTTACCAGGAATTAGGACTTCAACATATCCTTTTGGGAGATAGAATTCAACCCATAACATATGGTAAATTACATTGATAGGTTTTCTAATGTCAAACCAACTCTGCATCCTTGGGATAAACCACTTTGCTTTGCTATGATGTATTACCCTTTTTATATACTATCTGATTTGATTTGCTAAAATTTTATTAGAATTTTGCATCTATGTTCATGGTAGATAGTGGTCTGTAGTTTTTCTCTCTCTTAATTGGTCTTTGTTTAGTTTGGCATCAGAATAATGCTGGCCTTATAGGAAAATATTCTCTATTCTTCATTTTTCTGGAATAGTGAGTGTGACTTTGCTATTATTTCCTTAAATGTTTCACATATAATAGTGAAGCCATGTGGGTCATGCATTTTCTTTGTAGGAAGCTTTTTCTTTAATAGATACATGGCTATTTAAATTATCTACTTTTTCTTGAGTAAGCTTTAGTAGTTTGTGTCTTTCAAAAATTTGTCTATTTTATGTAAGTTGTCAAATTTATTGGTATAATGTTGTTTATACTATTCCCTTATTATTCTTTTTATATCTCTATAATATAGTGATGTCACGTCTCTCATTCCTGCTAATAGTAATCTGATTCTTCTCTCTTGTTTCCTTATTTCGGTCTGGCTAGAGGTTTATAAATTTTATTGATCTCATAAAATTTATAAATTTTATTGGATTCATCTTTTTCTCTTTTGTTTCTCTGTTATCTATTTCATTACTTTTGGCTCTGATCTATAAAAATTTGTTTGTCTGCTTTGGGTTTCTTTTGCTTTTAAGGTAGAACAGGAGATAATTGATCTGAGACTTTTATTTACATAATATTTTAGGAATCTAAATTTCCCTCTCAGTGCTGCTTTAGCTGTATCCCACAAATATTTATGTGATGTTTTCATTTTTATTCACTTTAAAATTGTTTCTAATATCCCCTTTGAGTTCTTTATTGAGCATGGGTTATTTAAAAGTATGTCATTCAGTTTCCAAATATGTTTTTTTGGGGGGTTTCAACAATTATTATTGATTTCTAATTTAATTCTATGGTGCTCAGAGAACATACTTTATGATTTTTTAAAAAACAACTGAGGAATAATCTTCATATCACTGTTCGTGGTGGTGTTAATCCTTTTAAAGTATGGAGACTTGTTTTATGGCTTCGCATATAGTTTATTTTGGTAAAAGTTACCTGTGCACTTGAAAAAAATGTGCATTTGCTGTTATCGAGTGGACTATTATGTAAATGTCAGTGAGGTTAAGTTGGTTGATACTCTTACTGATGATCTTTCTCCTAATTTGATCAATTTTTGAGGCAGATACTAAAATCTTTGACTATAATTATGAATTTGTCTATTTCTCCTTATAGTCCTATCAACCATATAGTTTAGCTTCAAATATTTCAAAACTCTTATAAAATGCAAAAACTTTTAGTCGTATGTCCAATTGAGGAATTGAAATGTCTCTCTTTATCTCTGGTAATAGTCTTTGCTCTGAAATCTTTGTTAATTTAGCTATTAATATAGCTAAAAACATTTAAAATTTCAATAGAAATTGCTAAATTTTCCCTCAAAAATAGGTGTCATTATATGAGGTTCTCTCTCATTCTGGTCCACATTTATTGAGATTTTGATAAGAACTTTCCTCTAAACATGTAATGTTTCTTAGTTTGAGATGAGATAAATTCTTGCCATACCTCTGGTTTTCTATCTTGACAATGGTGGCAGTCAATAGCAGCTCTGCCATCGTGTGTGTGTGGGAGTACAGGCCAGGGTTTAGTCATGGGTTTAAAGAGAGGTAGGTAGAAGCATCAGGCTTCTTTAAAGCAGTTTCAGATATCAGGGTCAGATAAGTTAGATATCATAGCAGTTAATTTGTGACCTCAGAGCCACTATTAATCATTTTTAAGAAATAGGGTCTGATCGCTATACCCAAGATTGGAGACAAGTAACTGTGCTTATTTTTTTTTAAAGTGTAAAAAACCAAACCAAACAAACAAAAAACATTTTGACATTCATTAAAGGAAGTGGTAAGTACAAGGAGTCAGAAAGGGTTCACTAAAAACGTATTTAATTCAACCTATTTGCTGTTAGACTTTACCCAGTTGATAGGTCTGGAAAGGTCCCAGGTGCTTTGACCCAAAGAGAGCTGGAAGTAGGTTGCCAGAGACAAACAGATCCAGAAGATTTTGGCTGGTGGGTACCAGGCCATGAACTTGAGACAAGGACCTGGTTTTCTTATTAGGAGTGTTTAACACATTAGGTCTGGCACAGTCTCTCCATATGCCTGGATGAAGTAGCAGAAACCCTCCTCTCCCCTCCACCCAACTCAGGTCTAAAGAGCCTGTTTTGTAGGCTCTGCAGTCACTAGAACTATAAACAGAATACTGGCTAATTATTGTTTAATTATTGCTTAAAAACCAATTGGCACAATACAATCACTGCATTAATTACCCCATACAGCATCTGCTTTCTTTTTTTTTCCGTCATCCCTATTTCTCTCCAGCCCCTCTCCCCTCTTTAATTGAAATTCAGCTTGCTGTAACACCTCCTTTCCCCCGGCCAACTGGATCTCTCTATTGACACGAGGGAAGAGAACAAAACAGAGAAAGCCCTGGGGATTAGGGAGTTTTGACAGCTGTCCAAGAGAAGCGCTGAGATACGGGCCAAGTACCGAGGTAGGACAGAGACAAACGAGAGACAGTGACAGAGGGAGGGAGATAGGCAGGAAATCGTCGCAAGACAAATGAACGGGACAAAGAGTCACACAGACAGGCAGAGATGTTTAAGGGGGCACTGAAAAGAGGAAAAAGGAAGAAAATAGCTAAAAAAGAGAGGAACTATGGGGAGATTGGGAGGAAAATGAGAGAAGGTCTCAGGAGGAGAGGAAGACAAGACAGGAGAGGGGTTGTCAGGAATGGGAAGGAAAAAGTCCAGCCTCTAGGGACAAGTCAGGCCGGCTTGGGGACTGGTCTGAGCTGGAGGCAGACGAGCAGCCTGGGGGCCCCCCTCACACACCTGGGAGCGGGGTGGAGCCCGCAGCCCCGACGGCACGAGGGGAGAGGCTGAGCGCGCCGCGCCGGGGCAGCAGAGCCCGGGGCGAGCCCCGTGTGCGCCCCGCGGCCCCGCCCCCTCCCGGCCGCCTCCTTCGCGGGGCTTTTCCTGCAGGGCTCAGGAAGCCGGCCTAGCCCCGCCACGAACAATAGCCCGGGGTCGGCGCTCGGCTCTGGGAGAGGCCGACGCCGGACCGCGGGGGAGGGAGGCGTCTGCGCCGCCGGGGGTCCGCCGCGAGCCCCCGGCCCGGGCTGCAGCTTCAGCTCAGCTCGGCGCTGCCCGGGGCATTGTTGGCCGGGACTCGGGAGCGGGAGCCGGAGGAGGAGCCGGGGAGGCGGCGGCGGCGGCGGGAGCCAGAGGGGGAGCCAGAGAGCGGGCGAGAGGGAGAGGGAGAGGGAGAGGGAGGGAGGGAGGAGGTAGACACAGGGAGGGTAGGAGGGAGGAGGAAAAATAAGAGGAGAGCCGAGCAGGGCTGAACAATAGAGACAGGCAGACGGGCGAGGAGCGGAGCCAGCTGCCGCTGCTGGGGGAGAGCGGGCGCCCAGGCAGCTCGGACCCCAGCCCCGGGCCGCGGCCCCAGCCAGACCGCAGGCGGCCAGCGCCCCCGGGGAAGGGGTGCCATGGGGGAGCCGGCAGCAGGCGCCCCCAGCCCGCCGCGCGCCTCTGCCTGAGGGAGGCTTGGCGTCCTCTGCCCTAGCCCCGCCGCCCCAGCCGCCGGCCCTCGAAGCCCGGAGTCCGCCGGGTCCGCGGCCGCAGCCGCAGCCGCAGCCGCCGTGCCCCGCGCCCTCCGCCCACCCGGCGCGGAGCAGCCCTCGGCCGCAAGCTTCGCCGGCCGCCGGCTGCGCGCGGACGCCCTCCCCCAGTCATGAACCCCCTGGAGGGGGCAGCGGAGGAAGGAGGAGCAGCCGACTCGGACGTGGACGCCTTTTTCCGGACAGGTAGGCAGGGCAGGGCGCGGGCGGCCGGAGGCAGGGCCGCTGCCTGGGACGCGCGGCGTTTCGGACAAGTTTGGGAAAGGAGGGCTGTTGCTCGGGGATGCCTGTTGGGGGGCACTCCCCCTCGTCCAGGCTGGAGTTGTCGAGATTCTTGTTGTTATGGCAATGCTGGTCGCCTTTCGGGGACGGGTGGGGGCTGGGATCTCCGCGCCCCTCGGCGTTCATCCCTCTCGGGGGAGTCCGTGGTGGGGAGGCGGGAGGCGGGAGGCTGTCCCCTCCACCGCCTTCTCGCGGAGCGCGGGCCGGGGCGATGTTGGATTACTTTGCAGCGTGCGGCTCCAGCTACCTTCGTCCCCAGCCCCTCCCTCGGTCCTCGCCCTCCCCACAGCCCAGCGCCTGTCAGCCCCGCTCCCGCCGCCCTGGGCTGGGAACCCTTCTCGGGCCAGGGGTCTGGGGCCTCGATGTGCAAAAAGGGGGGCCTTGGGGACCCGGAGTCACGCAGGCTGCAGACTGACAGGAGCGGGGCGGACCCAAGACGGGCATGCCGGGTGCGTGTGGGAAGTCAGCATCTCAGACTTGAGAACTGCAGACCGCGCTAGGAGGACGGTGGGCGCCTCGGACCTCTTTCTTGTCCTCCTCTTCTCTAGTTCTGGGAACGGATGAGCTTTTCATAAGAATCACTCATTTCTGGAAGTGTGAGTTAGCATCCCCCTCATACACACCCACTGAATCTTTGCTTGCTTGTGGTTTGTAGAGCCCCCAGATCTGCCTTTCCAGCTGTTTGCAGCCTTGCCGCCTCCCGTCCCCCAGGTTTATAGCTTCTCCTGTTGCCTGACTACACCGCCCCTTCCCCAGAACAGATACATAACATCCTCATCTCCCGCCACCTGTGGCCCTTTTTCTCTGATTGCTAGGGATTCCCATCTCCCTTTTGCCCGTGGCTTCCACTAACTCGATAGGTACAGCTACTCATTAATCCTGTCTGGAACCATTTTGTCTGGAATCTTTGTCCCAGGGAGTCCAATAAATTATGAGGCCCCTGAGCTTCTACCCTCTCTTTCCTAAGTTGGATTACAGGACATGAACTGGTGGCGTCAGGGATCAGGTTAGCTCTGAAGGCTCCCCGCACATCCATCTGTTTCCTAACCTCATTGACTTGCCCTGGAGGTCATCTCTAGGGAAGGGAGTGGAGTGCTTTGTTGGGGAGACCTGTGGCTTTAGAAGTTAAGACTTGATTGGTCCATATGTTCATTTTCTAGTGGGTCTGGAAGGGAAAGCACTGGAGAACAGGAGCATGCCAGGACCTGGGAAAAGCAGAAAGGAGCCCCCTTTATTTGATGCTGCTTCCCAGGCTCAGCCATGTCTCCCTCCTTCCTTCCTTTTCCCTAGACACGATTCTACATACACATTCTTTCCCCCTCATGCTGTCTTCTGTGTCACACACACACACACACACACACACACACAGCCCAGGACCCAAAGTATGGATTCTGAAGTGCATATTGGGGAACCAGCATGTCAGTCTTGACCTGAGTGTATAGCCTACCATCTAGAGTAGAGTTTCTGGGGGTAAATGATATCTGGACATATTCACCAGGAGGTCTTCCTTACCCTTCTTGCCTCCCATCTGGGCCAGAAGCATGCTTTTTCTTTGCTCTGGGGAAAACTTGAAGTGGAAACCTTCCCATTTTCCCTTTCTGGATCCCACTTTCAGCTTTTGGTGTCCACTCCTTTTCCTTTTCTATCATCCAAACACCAGTTCCCCGTCCATTCCCTCTCTCCGGCCCTTGGAGGAGAGCTGAGTTTCTGGAGGGCTGCTAATTTCTGACAAATGAATTCACACAGTGTTAATGGTGTTAATGGCCTATAATGGTCCAGTGTGTTACTTTTCCCAGGGCTTTTCAAAACACAACCTGGGGCTTAACATTGTCTAGCCTTGGCTCAAATCGCAGAATAAATAGCAGACTCCTGTGGGACTCCTGTTAGGGATATTCTTCCTTGGGCAGCCTTGTTGAAGAGGAGCTAGGTCTGATGTGCATTTAAAATCAGAGAAAGGTGAAAACGTCAAAGCATAAGGCTGGAAATGACTGATGACCTGTAACAAGTTGCAAGAGGGAGTGCAGGCTGCCTGTCGTCCTTCATGAGACCACCATCCAACCTGTGGCTCTCTGTGCTCCACTTCCTGATTTTAATCTCCAGCCTAGGAATTCTTAAGCCTGGAAAAGGCCATATTTCTTAACCTTCTTCCTTCTAATTCCCATCTGGGATATAGCACTATACCTAGGAGGCTGTATGTTATAAGTTTATTCAATTACACAACTGTGAAACCTTCAAACAAATTCTCAAAGACCCTAGTGCCAAGGTTACCCTCTTATTTCTTGTGAAAAATTTTGCATGCACAAAGACCAAACTGGCAATTGCATTGTCAAAATCCTGGCATAGTGTGCTTTTAATTAGGCATGTTTCAAATAATTCTGTCATTTTGGTTCCTTACTTGTCATCTTCTGATTACTTTGCTATTTCAGTTCTCTTGACCAACTGATTAAGCTAGATTTCCTAAATCTTACTTCCCTGCATACACATGGACACACACACACACAGACACACATTCTTGCCCACTACTTTTAGAGATTAATGGATTCTGTATCGTCTTCCTGAAAATTTTCTGTTCCAAGTCTGGGAAAGTGTGTCTCAATAATTTTATTGATTGTGGTTGTGAGGTAGAGAAGGGGAAATATGGAAGCTCAGACTGTGTATAGGAACCAACTGGAATAGAAAATCAACAAGGACTTTCAACTCCTACTAGGAGCCTTCTGCTATCCAGGATGCTATGGAATGCAAACAAAATATTCAAAGTAGTCTCTGCCTTTGAAAAACTTTTCAAAGAAGATTGACAATTATTGCTCAGAGATTAATTGCTAAACATTATGGTGTTATAGGATAAACGGTTGACAACTACAGAGGAGTGGAACCAAGAGTCACCCTTGAATGAATAATGGGGATGAGGAATGGGAGGAACAGCATAGGCAAAGGCACAGGGAGGTTGGGGCATTGTCATTGAGGATTTTGGGCTGACTAAATAGAAGGTATAGGTTCTGGAGGTGTGGGAAATAGGATTGGATAAGGAGGGGAGGGCCAGGTAGGAAAAGTGTTGGAAGCCCAAGAGAAGAGTTTGGGTTTTATTCAAGGTCAGTGGGGAGTCATTTTAGGTTCTTGAGTAAGGGCATATCCTGGAGAAAGTGGTATTTGGAAAGGTTAATCTGGAGGTAATACGACTAATGAAATGGAGAAGAGAGGGAAAGAATCCAGGGAGATGCAAAAGTGATCCAGAGCTAAGGGGGAAGGGGCTTGGTCTAGGTTGGTGGCAGAAAGGATACGGAGTTAAGGACAACACTGAGAAACATTTTCAAAGGCAGAAATGTGGGGATTTATTGACAAACTAGTTGGAGGGGGTAAAGAAAATTAAGCCCACGAGGAGACAGTTGTAGCTTGGTTGAGTGACAGTGTCCCAACTGACATAGTCTGGTTGAAGACAGGAGCCGGTTTTGCAGGTAATGTTGTTAACTTCATATGTGGAGAGTTGGAGGTGACTGAGGAACATCTAGGTGGAGTTGTTTTATGAGAAATGTGGGACTCAAGATAGGAGCATAGGCAGGGGGTTAGGGTTGGCGAGGCGGACTTGGAAGTCTTCGGCATCAAGACTGGAAGCAACTGAAGCTTTGCAACTGCATTTGCTCTCAGAGGGAGGGGCTGGAGGAAAGTGGGGAAGGGCTAAAGTTTGAATTTGGGGGAGATACGCTTATTTAGGTAGTGACAGCAAAGGAAACTTGATCCTGGAGATGCCAGGTAGTCAAATGTGGGTTCCGATGTCAAGCTACAGACAGTTTGAGCAGGAGGAGCGCTGGGTCATTGTCACTGGATGTGATAAGAAGAAGGCCACTGGGAACTGTTGGGAGCACAGTATTAGAAGAAGCATTTAGAATAGGGATTTGGGGTACTGGGTAGGAAGCAGTTACTTGGGGAGTATCAGCGAAAAGAAAAAAAGGTTGGGTGCTAGTCAAAAGGGAGTGTTAGCATCAAGAAAAGGAGTTTTCAGTATTTTTTGCCAAAGTCATTAACAGGTTTGGAGGCTGAGGGGAGAAGTATATGGGTAGAAAAAAGTGAAGTTGCAAGATTGACTGTTGAGTTAGGTACCTGAAGAGGTGAGAAAGAATAGATTCTCTAACAAAAACAAGAACTTAGCTTTGGTGACAGAGAAGAAACCTCTTTCCTTAAGACTCAGAAGAAAACAAGAGGATAAGTGAAAAGAGATTGATGTAGAAATACCTTCTACCTCCGTCTTCCTGTTGAGCCTTGTCCTGTGAGTCCAGACATTTTTTTATTATTATTTATTCTTTTATTCAACAAATAGTTTTTAAGCATATGTTGTGCAACAGGCAAAGTTTCAGGTGCTGATGCTATATCAGTGAAAAACAAAAACTACAAAGTAGAAACAAAACAAAAACAAGAACAAAAACTATCCTTATGGAGCTTACAACCTAGTTAAAGGAGAAAAATTAATAAGTATAATAAATGCTATAACCTTGACTGTGATAAGGCTCAGAGCTAAATCTGGCTCTTCTGTAGTGACTCTACAGGTTTTTATGGAATGCACTTTTTTGTATTAGCCTCATTTGTAGCTCAAGTTTTCTCTCTCCTCCCCACACCACCCGCCCGCTCTTTCTCATCACTTTTTCAACTGGAGTGTTTGTTGTTACTTGGACTTCGGCCAGCCTCAAATTCAACTCTGCATTGTCTTTTCAACTCCCCAAACAAGCTTCTGCTCTTGCCTTCTTTAATTCTGTAAGTGCCATGACTCTCAGTCATGATATTTAAAACCTAGTGCTGTGAGGAGTCTCTCCTCTAACAAGTCCTTTTAAATTATTTTTCATAGCTAATCCTCGTTGTTCAGCCACAGGGCCTCTGCCCTAGGCCAGGACCTACCTTGCAACTTATAGACTCCTTCAGTGGCCTTTATTTTTGTCCTTTGGAATCTACTCCAAATCAGTAGCTTCAGGCACATTGAACTTCACAAAGTAGATTGCACTAATGTCATCACACCACCACCTAATCTATGGACCATTAGGGACTCCTGAATGCCTTCAGAATCAAGTCTGTGCTTCACTGCTCAGCTCTAGCCGGGGTGTTCTTCTCACTGTCCAAGAGTACCTTGACTCATGTTCTAAATCATCCACCCTGGCACCCCCACTCTCCGAAATTCAACTCATTCTTCAAGACTTGAGCTCTCACAATTCACAAGACCAACTCTCTCCTCCAAATTCCCAAAACACTTGTCCATACTCATTGTCTCACTTCATTAGTGGTATTATATTGTCCCCCCACCACACTTTTCAGACTTGTAGGGCTTGTCTCCACTATTGAAGTTATTTGTTCTTTGGAGGTAAGGTAAAAGGTCTTTTAAAAAGCTTGTGATTCATCAAAAGCAACAAAACAACAACAAAAAGAACAAAACCACCTTTTCCAATACAGATAAAGCAAACATGGCCAAACATAAGCAGTTGTGGAATCTAGGTGGTGGTATATTTGTATCTGCTGTATGAGTCTTTAAACTTTTCCCTCAGATGATAGCTTCATCCTACCTAGATAGGGGAACTGGACATCATCATGTGCAGATCATAGAGAAGGGAGATTTGGGAATAACAGCCTGTTTGCATGCAATTCTTTGAGTAAATGTCGCCCCCCTGTCTGTGCATTGGCAAGCACCTGAAGGGGAGAGGTCTCTTACGTCCTGAGCTGTCTTGCAACAAAGGAAAGCATCTCTTTTTGATGCTTTGATGATATTCAGTGTTTATTTTTTCTTCTTGATTCTTCTCCACTTCCACTCATCATGAATAGGGCTTTGGTCACACCATTTTCTAGGATCGTATCTGAAAGTATTGAGATAACTTTGTTCTTCTGGAGAGGAAATGTTGTTATATTCCCAATATTGTGCTTATAGAGGCTATTTACACATTTAATATGTTTTAGAGCATATCAATGACATTCAGGTGTATCTCCATTAGGTTTGCTTCCTTCTTTTGCTATCAGTCATCAATAACTCTATTCTTGGCACATTCTGTCCAATTGTATTTGTGAGATGAAAGAGGTATTGGCATAAACTGAAGCTACAGAAAGAAATGAAATGAGACATAAGAAAACTCTTACTGTAAACATCAGTAAAACATTAGAACAGATGAACTAGGGGTCCTTTTGAGAGGTTGGAGAATGAACATTTTACTTTTCAAAGTTCTTTCTGGAACTTGGCAGTTTAATTATGGAGATATAATGGTATAGTCCAGAGGTTCTCAACTGGGGGCAGTTTTGCCCCCCAGGAAACATTTGTCAGTGTATGAAGATATTTTTTCTTTTTGGTTGTTGCAACTCAGGGAGGGGGGTTGATACAGGCATCTAGTGGGTAGAGGTCTAGGGTCCTGCTACACATCTTATAATGCACAGGACAATAAAGAATTATCCAGTCTCAAAATATCAGTACTGCTGAATCGAGAAACCCTGTGTAGTCGGAAATCATGGGCTTTGTATAGTCTCAGCACTAACTAGGAGTAGATTCCTAGGTAAAGTATTTAATTTCTCTCAATCCTTAGTCTTCTGAAAAATGAGACTAATAATGCTTTACATATTGAGAGGATTAAATAGGAAAAAATGTGTAAAAAGCATTTAGCAGTTTCTAACACACAGTAGGAGCACAAGAAATCCTAGATGTTCTTGTTGTTCCTGCTGTTTTGATTTATTAAGTGAATATGATAGGGCAGAGGCTGGGGGATCTCTCGAATGGGTGCTATGCAGGGCTTCTGACATTGGGTGGGAGAGGGCGCCAGAGAGGCAGCCTGATGGAGCGCAGGGAGTCTTGTCTGCAGAATCAGAAGGCTAGGGTTTGGGCCTCAGCTCTCTTTCATTCAGTCATTTAATGATTCGTGTGACAAATACTTATCCAGTGCCTCCTGTGGCCGTATACTATGCTATGGGAACGTATAAAAGCATTACAAGAAAGAATAAAGAACAGGAAGGGAAATGGATACAAATGTACTACCCCCTCAGGGAGCACTTGGATTTAAGGGGTGCAAAAAGAAGGAAAAAGAAGCCTGTGAAGAAGGCTAAGAAGGTCAGGCAAGAGAGCAGGAGGTAAACACTCCTCTTTGCTCTCTACTTATCTGAATGATTTGGACAAGTGACTTTAACATTTTTGCAAGGTGAGGGTAATATCCTTCCCTGCTGTAGGGCTATTGAGAGACTCAAATAAGATACTGTATATGAAAGATCTTTATAAGTTGTATAGTTCTATACAAATATATGTAGATAGTTCCTTCCAAATTGAACATTCTATTACTCTAAGTGCCTCTTCTGACAAGTGCTATTTTATTTAATCTGACCTCCATGGGACCTTTCCAGCCCAGGAAGAGAGCAATCTTTCTTAATTTTGTTTTCCATGGGACTGGATGAGGCATCCTTTTTGCACATGCAGGGCACTCCTATTTTCTCCCTCGCACAAGTATAAAAATGCCAGCCCCCAGGCCCTGGCTCCATGCCATCTGGAAGAACCTGGCAAGAATGGAGTTCTTTCTTCTGCCAAGCCTCAGGTGGGTGCAGTGAATCAGCCCCTTACTGCTCCTTCTCTGTCTGCATGCAGTTCAGACTCCTCCTGCCACTCCTTTGTGTGTAAATGACTGGCAGCAAAATAACTAGGAAATGATTGACAGCCACAGGGCTGTTGGATCAATAGAGCTGCTTGAAATTGTGTCTGCTGAAGAGTGAGGAAACAGGAAGAATCAACTGGTAGGACAGAGGAATTAATTAAGGGAAGTAAAGAAGAAACTGTTGGAGATTTAGCTTCGTCTCTCCTTCATTCTCACAGCATTATTAGAAGGGAACTGGACATTAGCTGGAAAACATGGACATGAAGGATAAACAGGTAGGAGTGAAAAGTGGTAGATAAACTGAGTCCTTGAGTAAGTGGTTACTTCTCAAGCTGAGACTTGAAAGATGGGTAGGATTGGGATTGAAAAGTGTTATGTTTCCAGGTTGGACCAGTGTTAGAAGGAGGTGTGAACATCCATGACATATTTGGGGTCGTAAGTGGTCCAGTTTATATGAATCAGAGGATGCAGGTGGAGGATCAATGGGAGATAAAAGTCAGAAGGTGGTGGGGACCAGCCGACTGATTGCTTCATTTATCAACATTTACTGGGCTCCTGGATCATAAAGGACTCTGAGTGGCAGGCCAAGGAATTTGGTCTTTCAGTTTGCTTTTGGGAGACACTAAAATATTCTGAAGCGGGTGATGACATCAAGAGGATAAATCTGGCTGCTCTGTTGATTAGAGTTGGGGAGGTACTGCTGGCCAGTGCAGGATTAGGAGACCACTGTGATAGGTAAGGAGGGTCAGAACTTGAGGTGCCACAGTGGAAATGGAGAGGAGGGGATGTATATGTGAGGGATGTTGTGGAGGTAGAGTTTATAGGACTTGGCAACTTGGATATAGAAATGTCAAGGACATCAAAGATTGCTCCAAAGCTTAGAGCTTGGGTGACTGGGAGGATGGGTATACCCTAAATGAATATCAGGAGTTAGGATGAGGACAAGCAGCTGTGGGGAGGCAGGAGGAGAGAGAGGATTTGGGAATTTACTTTGGTACATGTTGCATTTCAGGTGTCAGTGAAATAGCTAAGGGAGGTGTTTGATTCTGTAGGTGGATTATGAAGAGAGTCTGGAGCTTTGGAGGGAGGCCAGAGTCGGAAATATAGATTTGGGAGACATCCGTAAGAAGCTGTGGCTGGAGCTATCAGAATAGATGAGATAATAAATGAAAAGCATATATAGATTTAAGGGCAGAGGGCCAAGGACAGAGTTGTAGACTCAAGTGAAAGGCTGGAGGAGAACCAGGCCAGAGCAGAAAAACAGGTCATCAGCAGGGCCTAATGCTGCAGAGAGGTTGAGGGAGAGGGGACTGAGCAGACCCCTTTGGTTCTGGAAATTGAGAAATCATTGGTAACTTCTGAAATTATGTATGGGAGATAGAAATCGAATTGCAAGGGGAATGGGGAGTGAGTGGATGGGGAGGAAGTGGTGGGAGTGCATATAGATGATTCTTTGGAAAGGTCTGACTGTGAAGGGAAGGTTAAAAATAGTAAGGTAGTTGGAGATGAATAACAGAGTTAAGGGGAGTCTTTTTTTAGGTAGAGAAGATATATGAGGTTGGAGAGGAGGGAGAAAACAGGCATGAGAAAAAGAATGAATATTTAAGAAGGAGAAAGCAATCGATGGAGGAAAGTTCTGAATGAGCCAAAGGGGTGGATCTCAATGTCAGCTGCAGGGTGGGCTTTGAGCCAGAGGAGCACACTGCTGGGAGGCAGACTTTAGTAAAGTAGCTGGCCTGTAAGGACCTCAGCTGAGAGTATAGTGTGCCTGATCAACAGTTCCAGTAGAGAGACCATCGGCTTGCTTAGAGATTCAGGAGTTAGTGGTGCCATGCTTGGGGAGGGTAGTGTAAGCTGAGGGTAGCTGTGAAAAGGTGGAGCTGGGTTGACATGGCCCTAGAATTCACTTATACAGAGAAGATGAAAAGAAGTCCAGGAGATCTCAAATTAGCAATTCTTTTAGAAATGCTGGTGGCTTCCTTTTGCAGGCTGAGGTGGGATTTGCTCCAGGCTCTATAGTGGGGTCTGCAGAATTACCTCTTACAGAATGTGAATCAGAAAGGCAAGTTAGTGGGATAGAGGGTGAGTGGAGAAAGGAGAGTGGGGGACTCAGAAAAGAGGGTGTTGGGAGCAGCCTCCTGGGGAGAGGTCCATGCCTGGCTGTCAAGTACTGTATCTCCCAGGGATGAGACCTGAATTCCAGAGTTTCCTTAATGCTTCTTGAAGTCCTAGAAGAGTGGGGAATCAGAATAGGGATCATGGAGGAGCCTCTTGCTCATGCTTCTCCATGAAGAGGAGCTCCTCACTCAAGAGAGAAGATGCCAGTGAGCATTGGCCCCAAAACACACCCTCGGACTGGACTCTTAACTCTCCTTTTAGAGGCAGACCCAAAAATTGTCATTAAGTGAAAAGTTCCATTTCCTCAAAGGCTCCTCAAGGATCTGACATGGTCCTTCAGAGGGATGGGAGTAGAAATCTGGGGGCTGCCGTTAACAAAAGGTGAGCTGTGGAGCGATTGGGCTTATATTTCCTAGAGTAAAAGGAGGTGGGAGTTTCCGTAGGTATAGCTCAGTCTGAGAATCATAGAATCTTAGAACAGAAACTTACTACCTTATTCAAGTTACAACCTCTCTGACCATCAGTTTCCTCATCTGTAAAATTGGTACTTTTCAGGATTGCTTGATATTTGTACATATATTGTATATTGTTATAGTTATAGTTATATTATAAATAGTAATAGAAGTGGGATTTTATACTAGTAATATGATTATATAATATATTTCTAGTATCATTATTACATATATATATAATAATCATATTACCAATTAGATGAATCTCTGTTTTCCAAATCACGAAAATTATGATGCTTCAGTGGATTTCATTCTCTCTCCCCTCCTATCCCCTCCACCACCCTACTGCCCTTCCTTCCTTCTGTAACAGTGCAGACATAGGTAGGGATATAATTTTTAAGTTTGCAGTTAGTTATTTCAGGCATAGCAGGCAGGGACTGGGAATGTGACTAATATCCCTGCCTTTTACATTCTTACAATGTGGCCCAGGGACAATGGGCATGTATGTATTAGGGGTGGGGGTGGGGAAGAACAGTATTGAGTTGGCAGCTGGACTGTGGACATAGACGGAGACCCTAGAGACTGGCAGATGGTTAATTGGATATGACAAAAGGGGGCTAGGAGGAGGGGTCTGGAGATCCAGGGTGATTCCTATCTCTGGCTTCTTACTGTCCTTGAAAGGAGGCTGTGGGGAGAGGGAGGAGTAGCTAGCTCCAGGAGCAGTTGGGGAAAAAGACTGGCAGAATTTCATGTTGGTGTGTGGCCATGGAAGGACAGAACACCAACGGGAGTGATGTCACAACTTTAATTTGGAAGGTAGGTGCAAGTATTAAGTCTCTTTGCACCCCTGTGCATTGGCACAGAATAAGCACAGATATTTGGGTATAAAGAGAATGCTTAACCAAATATTCGAACAGTACAATTTTCTAGTCATTCTTCATGATCCCGACCACTGAGTTTTGACAACTAAATATCACTATTACTTTTGATAAGAACTGGGCAAAGAACTGATCAATTTCAGCAGAGTACTAGATTTGAGTGAATGGTTCTCTTTATTTCTGTACTTGTTAATTCAAGTTTCAAACACAAGCTGTGCACCTACTAAATGCCAGGCACTGGGGGTACAAAAACAAGTCAAAAATAATCTTTTCCACAAATAGGGTAATAGCCTAGTGGGATTGCCTGAACAAATAAGTAGATGATTGCACTGTAGTAATAAATGCCATGAGAGGATTGTATACTGTACATTGAGAGTGTAAAAGAAAAATTGACAACCTCACCTGGATGGGTGTGGGAAGGACACTGAAGAGAATTTGCTTAGGCTGAAATAAATGAGATGGTGAAAATGAATACAGATCCAGAACTTTGGTCATAGACGTAAAGAGGAAAGTAAAATGGTAATGGAAAGGACATTTTGAGAGTACTGGTAGTGTCCTGTTTCTTGATTATAGGTGTGCTCTTTTTATGACATGTCAGTGAGCTGTAGACTTATATGTACAATTTTATGCATGCAATTACATTTCAATAAAAAAATTTAAAAAGCTATCAGGTCCAGCAAAATTTTTTGTTTCTTGTTGTCCAGACAGAGAACGATCTTTGAACATGAATTATCTGTCTGGTTGAGTTCAGAGCAGGCCTGGTATGCAGGCTTCTGCTCAGGCCTTGAGGCTCTGGAGTGCAGGTGAAAACAGTGGAGTCTTGAGTTCTTGGGTGTTGACTTGGCCAAGATGTACAGGGTGGAGATGAGCTGTGCACTAGGTTTATTTGCACACCAACCTCTTCTTAAAACCTTCCTGAACATTGATTGCTCAAGGGCCTTTTGGAGGCCATACCTTGGAAAGTGGTCATGTCTGGTTTTCCCAAGTAGGCTGTACATTCATTTGTTTTGAATTTGTCTGTATTCTTCTTAACACCCGGTTCAGTGCCTTGCAGATATACTTACTTGATTAGTATTTGTTGGCTTGATATTTTTAAAAGAGCTATTTATTGGTGTGTAGGCCAGTTGGGAGTTTTCTAATGAAATGCTGCTAAGGAAATGAATCATTTTTTGTGGACAGACAATTCTACCTCAAACAAAAAGGCCTATGAAATCAATATTGACTCTGTAATGTAGCACACAACTCTTGTTGATTCTAGATTAATTGGAGGGGACCCCTTTTATCGCTTGCTTACAAATATTCATATATTTCACAGGCACTGGAAAAGTAAAGAAACACTTTTTCATAAAAACCCACCCAGAAAAGTTCAAACATACAAATGGGCCAATATTGAGTGAGTGTCTGCCATGTACTTAGTATTGTGCCAGATACTGA
The DNA here is from genome assembly GCA_004027375.1 of Macroglossus sobrinus. Lineage (NCBI taxonomy): Eukaryota > Metazoa > Chordata > Mammalia > Chiroptera > Pteropodidae > Macroglossus > Macroglossus sobrinus. Next base: position 209,861 of record PVKZ01000580.1, read on the forward strand.
GGGGGCCGTTAAAGATGGGTAACAATGGTCTTTGTGTCTGAAGAGTTTATGGTCTTGTTGTATTGGAAGGGACTTATATAGGAAAAAACGGAGATCAATCAGAAAGGGAATTTTACTCATTCGTTGATTTATTAAATATGTATTTATTGTCTATAAGCTAAAAGATAATTTAAGTGGTAAACTAGGTTTTGTTTAGAGAGATTTGATTTTTGGTATACTTTTCTAGAACATTTATTTTTATCCTAAAGGGTTTTTTAAATTAAAAAATTAATGCTGGCTCACTGCAGAGCATTTGGAAAATGTGATAAATATAAAGGATAGAAAAGCTACTGTGATCTCATCACTCAGAGAGAACCCCTGTTTGTTAATTTGAGATATTTCTTTTTGGTCTTATATCCTATATGTACTCTCTCCCTTGATTCATGGTTTATATTTTGATCGTTGAATTAAATTGAAAAAGAAATTAGGGGTTGGGTTGTAGACTTTTCCTAATGAAGTCATTTTTCCATTTAATTTAAATGTATAATACATCAGTATACACACATCTGTTGAGCAAAGTAAGATTGTCATAAGCCAAGTAACCTTCATATGGGAAAAATGTAGAAAGACAGAGAAGCCATTGGTTGATTGGAGGGGTAAAGGCATTGACACTTATTGTCATAAAAAGTATATACAGAAAAAAGAAGTGCAGGATCTACGGTCGAAAGTGAATTTGACAGATATATGTACCTGTTGTATGTACATATTTATACAAATGTACAGCTTTCTTTCTTATTTTATTTAACAAAAAAGGAATCATGCTATACCTATTTTTCTGCAACTTGCTTTTATCATTTTATAATTATGTCAGTACATATAACTCTACTTTATTTGACATAAGAGTTGTATTATATTCTGTTGTGTGGATGTGTCATATTTTTTTTTAACCATTCTCCTAATGATGGGTATTTATAACCTGGCTTTTCTGTGGACTAGTTTGTTCTGGGGCATTATTTGGTCCAAAGAGTGGCAAGAAGGGTCACCCATTATTTGATCCTTTTCAAAGGTGACTGTAGGACACTGTAGGTTCAGGATGTTTCCTCTGCTTTTATCCTCTGTAGAGAGGGAGAACAGCCAGTCTCTGTTCTCTAGAGGATAACTTTTTGTATAATGTTTAAGGATGCTTTTGTTAGTGACATTTAAATAAATGGTAGGGGCCATTTTTGGCTTCTTTTGCTGTGTCTTTAAGTGACTCAGGAGCCAGATTTGCAGTCACAATTAGCCAAAAAAAAAAAAAAAAAGTGCCACATGCTCTGTGGGCTTGAGTGAAAGTTTATTCCAATACCACAGGTATGGTAGTGCTTTAGATTATGTGTGCAAAAGCCATAGTATGTGTTTAGCTAGAAAAATCCAATGATGTGATTCAGGAGACCTTGGTTGCCAATTCTACCCACCACTAATTAGCTCTGTGACTTGGCCTAGCCAGTTAACACGTCTCTTTTTACAGATGGGACTTCTTTTTCCTCATCCGAAGAAAGAGGTAAACATACCTCGTAGGAATAGTATGAGATAAAGAGAGATAATAGAAGAAAAATGTTTTGGCCAAACAAAATAGCTAACTAAATGAAAGGAATATTTGTCGGCTGCCTTTCTTTGGGGTCTTCCTCATTTCTGAGTGTGGTTGAAAGCTGAGATAGGGGACTCAGATGGGAATGACAGCCTCAAACTGCATTTGAGGACTACATTTTTTCATGTCTGGTAGAAATTGGCAGCACTAGAGATGGAGTGAAACGTTTCATGATACGTTCCATTTGCTTTAGGAAAAGAGTTGTGTGTACGAGACTGGAAGAGTGGCTCTTCTAACTGCCCAGAACGGCCAAGCATTTCTCTGATGGGTAACAGTGTAGCTCAGTCTCCCACTTACTTCTTATTACCCAGATGTGCCAAGAAAATACTGCTTTTAAAATTTTATAATGTAGAGCTAATCTTTTTCATGCAGCCCCACCCCAACTTGGCTAGTTTGTAGTATATCAGGGCTTTTTTGTTTGTTTTTTATTTTTTTCTGGATCAGTCTTTTTGGATGACTGTTTCTTTCAGGTAAATTTTTCAGCCACTCAGATTTTCTCCTGTTCTCACACTTCTCTTCAGAATGGGGTCTGTGTAGAGGTACACACGTGAACTTATAGTGGTAGTGGTGGGGTGAGGGGAGAAGGGTACTTGAGCCACAGTATGATGGCCGGACTTCCCTGGTCTTTATGGGAGCTGGTCTGGTCTGATTCTTATACTGCTGGTTGCTGATATCCAGCACTAATATTTCATGCCTTGACTATTTACCTCTGGGGTCAGTGTCCCTGCACATGGAAGCCTCTTAGTCCCGACCCCAGGCCTTTGCCTAGTCACTGACTCTCTGAGCATCTCTGAGTTCCATCATTAGGGAATGAAGAAATATGTGGATCCTCAGCTTACTCGGGACCAGTTGTGGCAAGGCAGAAACTATGCATCTAGCACACGCAACTAGATAACCACTTTGGCCAGTGGTGTGTTTTCACTGCCTCACCTCCACACAGTGTGGACTGTGGTACATGACTGAATGGTAGGCATTCTCCCAGAGGCTCACAGCCTCCTCATGAGTAGCCTTAGAATTCTCAGGTGCTTTCACACTTATTGGGATATTATATTCTAAAGCAGCTCCCCCACTACTCCCCAAATGCTGGTTGGTCCTTCAGATGGCTATATAGGAGGAGACTGAGACTCTGGTATCTGGTTTCCTAGACTAAAAATTACCCATGTTCCATTGATGCTTGAAGGAGAGGGTTTTCCCTCCTCTGTCATGGCAAGGATCTTCCTTCTGTCACATCCTGAGTACACTCTACCTCTGGTTTAAAGTGATCTTGTGGTCAGGTTCACCCATTCTGGATCTTGATATGTTAATGGAAGCTTGAGAATTTAAGCTGCACACTAAAAAAATCCTGTTCTGCATGGCAAGAGCTGAACATTGACGCTTTCTCTTTCCTACTGCTGTTAACTATCCTAAACGGCTCTGAGGCAAATAGATGCTTCTGGCAGAATAAGGGAGGGATTAAATAGATGTAAGGACATGCAAAAAAGAAAAGTTTATTATATTTTAAAAAGTATTACCTTATTTAAAGCAATAACTTGGGTGGAGGGGAAAGGTTTAGAAATGAGCCTTCTAAGTTGCCTTTATTGAGATTCCGTCTATATTCATGTATGTGTTTATGTGTATATAAACACACAAAAGTGTGGTGGTGTTGATTCTTCCGGTGAGCATTTAGTGAGCACTTCTTATATCCCATGCACTGTAATGTGGATGTAAGAGGGAGGTACGGCACAGCCTCTTCTCCAGGAGCTCCCAGCCTTAGGAGGGCATTGGGATGGTGATGTGTTACATACAGAACTGAACTGCTGAATCCTACTTTCCAAGAGGTTGGCATTTTGGTCTGGTAAATATGACTAACGTTTGAGTTAGGGACCTTTAATGAGTCTGGTTTCCCCCTTACCTGGCTAAGATCTGCTTTCCGCGTCTCTTCAGCCTCTTAAAATGACCAGTTCCAGTCAGTTTTGCTTTTTCCAAATAGAGCTAATGCCTTTAACATTAATCTAGGTTTTCATGAACACTTCTATGTATTTTATAGAAAGGACATGGTGAATAAGATCAATTTAAATCAATAATAGATAAATAGAAAAATGAAGTCTAGCTTAGGATAGTTGCTCTGCTTCTTCTGTGGTGGAGTTATTTGTTTGCTGTTATTTTTAACCAAAATTCTTTCACTTCTTTTAATACAGGAAACCTTGTGTGTTTTATACACTGTCTCACTCCAGGGCTCTGGGGCTCAAATAGCCCTGGTAGCTATGAACAGTGTTTCTAGTTTGACCAGGGAAAATGGGAATACTATTTCCTGTGAAGGTGGTGGAGACTGGGAAATTGGTAAACCAAACAATCCAGGAAAGTACAGAGCAAAAATAAAAAAGCAGGTAAATGTTGGTGCCAGATGGCTGGATTCAAGTGGAAAGAACAGTGGTCAAGGTGTCAGGAAAACAGCGTTGTTATTGATAAGCTTGGCCCAATCTCTTTATCTCTCTGAGACTGATGAGAGAGCTGAGCTACGTGGCCTCAAACACACCTTCCACCTGCAACGTTCTGAGCTAAGTGGACAACAGTAAAGTCAGCTGGGACGGAAACCAGGTGGTAAGTGGTCTCAAGACCTATATGACCTGAAAACCTTTATGAGGCCTTTTGTTTCTTCAGCTCAAGGCTGCTTGGCCAGACCCCGTAATTCCAGAGCTCGTAGGTGACCCCTATGAGCTTGATGGAGATGGGCTCTAATTCCCTTGAGGAGAATCATCCCGAAGATTAACAATGGCTTCAAACTCTTTTGGTACTTAGAATATTTTGACAGAAGAACCAAATTTCTGGGACTTCTGGGCCTGTGTTGAAAAGCCTGTTTCCTCCACCTGTTCCTTTGGATCTAAAGTCTGTAATTAGGGGTGTGCCTAAACACCCTAGATAATACCTTCATCAGGGCCCCAGTAGAGCTGCTCCGCCAGCTCTCCCAAGGTACAGTGAAGACTCAATCATTGATCTTCCTGCCAGCTCATGTCTTTGACCTTTTCTTCTTTTGATTCAGATAGAGAAGATAGTGAAAGAAACGCCAAATCTTCATTTCCTAGGTCATGTGCAAAGCCAGCCCAGCCACATTATCTCAAAAGGAGACACTGAGTCATCAGACTGCTCTCCTGGCATTCTTTTACATTTCCTTTTACCTAGAACTCCAGCTCCCTCACATTCTCTAGACCTTCAGAGAACTCACATTTTGATAGAAGGAAACAACAGATTTTTTAAAAGTACATTAAAGCATTCCAGGTATATGATATAATTATGCTAGTGGAATGCAGAGGCATAGATAAGGGAGTGGTGAAGCTGATTTTGGCAGATGTAGTGGTAGTCATAGAGTGGGAGATGCTTGAATGGCTTTTGGAAGATGAGCTCATTATCCAGAATGACAGGTGGGGCGTTGCATTCCTGGCAGAAGGAGAAGGGCGGGCAAAGTCAGAGAGTTGTGCGAGATCATGGAGAATTAGAGTTTGTAGGGTGAGAAAGACTGGAGGTGCATATGAAATCTTGTATTTTCATATTTCAGGATTGGATTTTATCCTGTAAGCAGTGGGGATTAATAAAGGATTGAAGTGATGGGATGAAAATTATAATTCAAAAAGAACAGCATAGTGTCAGAAGGGGTGAAATTAGAGATAAGAATTCTTGTTAGGAAACCTACTGAAAGTTAGTGGTTGTTACAGAAAATGAAATGGCAATGGAGTCTATAGGATTTCACGTCTGACTAATTGTAGGGGTTGAAACAGAGGTGAAGTCTCAGGTAACCTCTGGGTTTTTGACTTGGATTATAGATAAAGGGTGATGGTGCTTTTACCAAACCTGGCACCACAGGAATCACATTGGAATGATAGCAGCATTTCACAAGCTACTATAGCTTTCAACTGTAAAGGGGTTTAGCACTGCTCTAGTCTTCAACATCTTCAAACGTTTTGAATACAAAACATAAACAGAGTAACTGAAGGCTGGATAATTATATACCCAGACATCTTTTCCCATGTGGACAGCAAGTCTGCATGCCTGTGTGTGTATATGTGTGCTCGTGTGCATGCGTATGATGTTGCTTATGCTTTAGATGCAAAGTTTGTGCTTCTTCCATCATACTAGGTTCTTGACACAGTATCATTTTTCAGCATTAAAATTCCCATCACCTCCCAGAAGTGCTCCCTTTAGGATCCATTTCTGCTTGGCTACGTGTGCACAAACATTCCAGTGGGATTGATGGCTTATGTCAAATTAATTTTTCCCTTCCCAGGGAGAATGTCTGTCTTGTGCAAAATGGAGAAATCCCCAGGCTGCTAGCCAAACGCAAGCTCAGATAGATGAGTAAAGTCAGGCTTGGGTCAAGAATTGGCCTAGATAACCCACAGAGCTTGCACCTGGATACCCTAGCTGTTCTTCCCAGCATGCTTTGTGACTGTCCCTAGGCAACAGGAAAATTTGAGGATGGACAGAGATAGTTGCATATAAGATTTGAGTCTTTTCAGCATCAGCTGTGGTACCATTTCCTCTCCTATGTCACATCTTCCTGTTACTGCTTTATTTAAAATGTTGTAGAAGCCTCTGGAAGCAAATGGAGAACATACTGACTGTCCTCCACATGACTGCTATGAAAGCTTCAGAGATGTGGGGTTGTTTTTCTGTCAGCCCCAGTTCTGATGCCTCTCTGCAGGCTTTGGTGGACCCTTGGAAGGGACACCTCAGGCCTTTCCCTAGTGATAGTCCCTAGCTTCTTCCCCAGACAGGCAGCCTTACCACATTGCACCTGACTCCAGACACCAGAACAGGAACCTTCAGATTGTATTTCCCACAGTTGGAACCACTGGTCGGCCGACCTGGGTACAGCACAGTGGTCTAGGCTATGCTGTCCACTGATGAACTAATTTGTATGTCTGCTGTAGGAGCTTTGTGAGATGTATGATAAAGTCTCTCTGAGAATGGTTATGTGTTCTTTTCCTATAACCTGGAATTTTGGGAGTCCCGATGATTATTTATTAACTTGAAGTTCAACTTTGTGTGTTATGATTATCCATAATTTCAAGCAAAGTTTCTCTAAGGGCTTATTGTCTGTAGTCTAGTTGAATATAGCTCTTAGTGGGGTTATGGCACTATCTTAGCTCATTCAATTAACCACCAACCTTCAGGACCCTTGGAACTTTAAGAAAGAAGGCTGATGAATTCTTCATCCCAAAGGGTAAAATGCCAAATTTCCACATTATCTGGTGTAACATTTACTTTTTATGGGGGGAGGTTTGGATTTTATTGGCCAAAAACTTTTACATAAATCAATAATAGAAATGATCTTTAGCATTTCCCAACACATTCTGTAATGCATCACTTTTAGCAGAGGGCACACTTGATTATATAATTTAATTCTCTGCAGTTCTCATAGAATCTGACTGTAGTGTCTGGCTTTTGAGCTGGGATAAGTGGACTGCAGGAGGTATGCAGAGGTCCAGAAGTCTGCTGCTTGGTAGCCAGAATGTTTCTTCTTCCGTGTTCCTGATGCCACCCATGTCTCTTGAATCCAAAAGGAGGTCATCTAATTTCTTCTCTCTACCCTGGCCCAATTTTTCAGCTCTTACAACCATTCAGTCTGTTCTACTTGTTTGTTTTGAAGTATTTATTTGATTTGTTAGGCATGAGATAATTCTCTGAGACTTTTTTTTAGATACCTGCCTTCCCCAGTTATGCCATCCAGCATTATGCCAGGTGTTAAATAAGCATGTTTGTGATTTTCCCCTTAGGTTTCAGTTTTCTCCGTGAGAAAGACCAAGGCAGCTCCCCAAGTGAGGCCCTCTCTGACAGACCTGTGGCTGAATGTGTGATCATGTCCTACCTTAGGTTTCCCAGGGGTCCTAGGACCGTAGAACTCTAGATTAGGCAGGACCTGATGACAGAGATGGCACCATCGAATCCAACCCTAAATCTCTTTAAAGTAGAGCAGAAGGGCAATTCTTTTATGACTGTGTCAAGCATCCCCAGGGGAGGGGCGATACCATTTTGTTCCATGCCAAAACTTTTCAATTTTTATACATTTAAATGGTTCTGCATCCAGATACATGCTTTATTCATTCCTTACGCGACCCTCAATGCGAGCATTCCTGAATCTTTGTTCTCTGAGACTTTTCCATTTCTGGGCTATTGGATTCAGTTTGATTTCCCCATAGTTAGCTTAAATGATTGGAGCCTTTGGAATTCCTGGACAGCCTTTGTGAAAATTAAGAACAAAGGAGGCAATTTATCTCTTCAAGTGTCAAGACTTTTAACCCAGGGTCCTTTAACTTTTGGCCACCTCTTGCTTTGCATGCCATGTATGTGCTGTAGTTGAGGCTGCTCTTTCCAGACACTGCTTAGCCCTTAGAAGGAAATTGGTATATGATTGTCTTTTTTTTTTTTGGCAGGGGAAGGACTCCCCAAAAATTTGATCAGTGGAAAGCTGCCCTGCTTTGGATGTCTGTAGAGACCATCTCAAATCTGCTGGCTGGCTTGTGGCACAGCTATGGCTGCAGTGTATTACGAAGGAGCATGTCTGCAGTCTGGAGTTGGGGAGCTCTGTGGGCTGTTCTCAGCTCTTTGCTGGCCTCCTCTGTGATCTTAAGCAGACCACTGTACCTACCTCTCTGGGCTTGAGTTCCTTCACTGTAAGGTGAAGGTGCTAACATGGATGATTGCTGATGTTCCTTCAATCTCTAGGTCATTTTGAAAGTCTGGGGTCTCCTTGAGAGAGTGTACTTAGGAGAAGGTCCCCTTCTCTATATCTCAACTCTGAGAAAATGCTTGTCCTGTAAAGATTGCCTTGGGTAGGGGTGGGTCTCTGTTTTCACACAAAATTCATAATGAGTTGCCGTGGTTGATATCTGTTCCTAGCCATTAGAAATCAGCAATGACAAACCTCCAGTCTTGCTGGTCTCTGAGTGAGCTGTACAGGTTAAATTTTGAGCCAGTTGTTGTGTCCTTAGTTCTTACTTTTATAGGACCACCAAATATTTATGGGTTTCCCAAGAAAGTACAGTCAACAATTTTGGGGTAGCCATAATCTATATATAAAAACCACTCTTAAACATGGTTTGTTTTCTCTCCTGGTCTGTAAAGAGGGTTTCTGAAAGGAGAAAAGTTTTGTTTGAATTTTCTCAGAGCCTCCAACTTCTTTAAATTGGATATTTGGCAAATCTTTTTCCCCAGAGATATCTGCCTTGGCTGGCCCTGCTAGATCTTTTTTCTCCCTGTTAGAGGGAGTTTTAACTTCCATTGATTTATCCTTTACCACATTTGGCTTAGTGAGAGCTGATGGGGAGGGCAATCCGCAGAGTGCTTCTTCCTGCAGAGATTAAGCTTCCAGGACCATATCCTGTTCTTTTTCTTAGACCTCCCCACCTCACTCCCTCTTCTGCCACTCTGTCTTCAGATATGAGTATTATTTTGGAAGCGGGGCAGAGGATGAGAAACTGGGATTGAGGAAACACAAGCAAGTTTTAAAGGTTAAGAAGTTCTCAAAGTTTATAGAAACCAAGACAAAACCAGATTCAGGACAGCAAAGGGCCAGGGATGAGGAAGGTGGATAAAGGTTAAGAAGGCACAATGGTGGAAGGTCAGTCAAGGAAAGCAATAAAAGATCCATTTAGCACCCAAGGCATCTGCATAAGCTGAGGGGCAACAGGAGAGGGGACCTGGATGTGAGTTCTAGCTACAGCAGTCCTCATTGATTGAGGAATCTCCTGGCTTTGACCTTGTCCCCTGCATGTACAGGTGCCAGCTCCCAAGCAAGAGGAGCAGTGAGAACACCTAGCTGGGGCATAGTTCTTGATGTCATGAGCTGCTGTCCTCATACCTCTCTCTGGATCAACTCATCTCATGAGGCTCTGTCATTTCTCCTGCTCCTTTACCCTCTGTACTTCCCCACTCAATGGGCCTGATGTCCTTCAGGTTTATTACTTAAGCCTGGGGTTATAATTTGAAAGTTCAAACTATCTGACTATATTAAGAAACTGAGACACTGGGTATCCAAATTCCCCACAGAACATTATTCTTTAGTCCTAGAGGGCCTTCATATATATAATTACCCTCCTCAGTTCATGATAACAGAGCTACCTGTATGCCTTTCTCTGTCTCGTTGGCCAATGCCATATCTTTGTGTTTTTGAGTCGATGGATGGGGCTAGCTAATTTTGATAGGTGGGCTAGATGCTCTTTCCAGCCTCAAATAAAACAGATTGTAACCTGAAAAACTTTTTCATTTTTTGACTCAAACTCTCTTCTTGGTTATTTTTTTCTTTCTTCTCAAGCTTGAAAGTTTTTAAGTTACACATTTCCCTATGGTGCAAAAGAGCATCAGCCTCATCTGTGGTCTGGCTTCGTATTGCAGGTTTCAGAGCCTTGGGTTTTTCTGTGACTTCTTACATGAATTAATCCAGCCCAATTAAATCAATGAACTTCCCTCTCGTATCTGTCTTTGCATCTTTCGCCCATGGATTTCACATTTCCTTCAGCCTTCTCCAAATTGGACGCTCCATCTTCCAGGCCAAAGATGAAAGGGTCTACATTTACTATGTTTTTTATTTTATTTTATTTTATTTTATTTTATTTTATTTTATTTTATTTTATTTTATTTTATTTTATTTTATTTTATTTTATTTTATTTTATTTTATTTTATTTTATTTTATTTATTTTATTTTATTTTATTTTATTTTATTTTATTTTATTTTATTTTATTTTATTTTATTTATTTTATTTTATTTTATTTTATTTTATTTTTATTTTAACATCTAAGGTAAAGTTTGAAATTTGGGAGTAGCTTCTTCAAATATAATGTGAGAAATGTCACGTTGTGTCAATTGTTGATTTATACCTGATTGAATATAGTTCTGGTTCTACTTGGCATGTGCTCTTTATAATCTCTGTCCTTGTCCTCTCCTTATAGAGACTTTCATTATGTAAAAGAAAGGGATTATGTAGTGTAGCGATTCCAAACTTTCTTGGCTCAGGCTACTTTAATATATCACTAATTTTCCCTGGTGCCCTTAGGGCAAACAAAACACTTAATAGTTCACTAAGTTGTTAGGTCCAAAAAACTTAATAAGTACTTATGTCCTAATGATGTTGTAGCCATTTGAAAAAGTAATACACATAAATTGAAAGAAAAGTATTTTTATTTCACTCTTAAATAACCATGATTACTTACTAGTGAGGCATATGTGCCTGCTGGGCACTGCACAACTTCTCAGACCTTGGAATAAGTTTTTGGATATTGCTCCCTTCATTTCCTGTTCTATATTGATTTTTGTGCTATATTTGCTTTTTATCATAGCAATTGACGCAAATCTAGTTTTGCAAAGATACGATGTCATCAAAAGGAATGAAGTGTGATTTAATGCTAAAATTGAGAACTAGCTTAGGTCATATGATGTCTGACAGATATCAAGCATTGATGTGTTTTTCTCAAAATTTTAAACATTTTATGGATCCTCTATGAATTTGCTGTGGCACCCCAGGGTGCCTTGAGGACATAGTTTGGGAATATGGGGGTAATGGTATAATTGTTGGGAAATCTTTTCTGTGAGTTTTAGTGCTTTTTATCTCTTCAGCCCAGTCGCATTTTCTAGGTTGCTAGGCATGTTCCCTTGAGACTTCCTTAGCTTCCAGGTGGCCTTGATTCTAAACGGACTGTTTTTTTCCATTCTTCATTGGTTTTACTAACCATTCTTGAAACCGATTGGTACTTATTAGAGGCTGTATCAGGAATTCCTTTCATGAAAAAGGGCTAGGTCTTACTCTTCCAATATGGGATGAGGGAGGGGTGAAAGTGGTACCAAGTAGGGGAATTGGGGTGGGGCTGGAGGCTGATAGTAAGGGCCAGCTACATAATTTTCAGGGCCCAGTATGAAATGAAAATGCAAGTCTTTTTCTTCAAAAACACGAAAAAGGTGCTGTTTTCTTTCTCCTATGGTCTTTCTCTTGACCTGTCATGGTGTTTTTAATTTGCTGTTTAATGATGTGCTCCCTTAGCAAGAGATATTCATGGGGCCAGTGCAAGACCCTCAGGGATAGCTAGCCCCCTCCCTCTTGTGATTTGGTGCACTTGGCTTGTGGATTGCTGGGACCTTCCTTTTGCCAGCTGCAGGAATGACTGATGGCCAGGGAGAGAGAAGTTGAGCCAGGTATCTCACAATCTCATGGCCCAATTGCATTACTCCAGAGTAGACAGGCAAACCCCAAGGATGTTGTAAGTGCTGGGACATGCTAGCTACCTGGATTGCAGGTGGGCAAGAGGCTTGCTCCTGCTGAGTTGCCCACTGAGCATGATGTACGGCTAGCCCAGGGGAATGATGGCTGTCAACATGCCCTGCCTTAAACCCTCACACTGCCTGTGTGTGTGCCTGACCTTGATCCCCAATCTCCTGCCATATTTCTGTCAGGCCCCTGCTAGGGGACAGGGATAGAGATGCTGAGCAAGGCCTGGGGCCCCAGGGGGTGGGGGAATGGGGGACTGGAGGTGGACTGTGCATAAGCCTAGGCCCCAACCTCCTGGTACATATTCCATTTTCCCATCAGATTTCACTTACAAAACACAAATTCAAAGATTAAATTATTAAGAGTTTTCAGAGAGTGATCACAGAGCATTTAATTCCAAGCACAGGGCCTTCTCAGTATAGGACCCTGTGCAACTATACACCCATGAAGCTGGCTTTACCTATGGTGGGGCTGCTGAGTCAGGGTAAGAAGTACCCAGACATGGCCAACTGACTACACGTGCTCCTGTCACTGGCTACATAGCCTGCACTTGAGATGCCCCAAGATGAATGGAAAAGAATGAGCCAGTAACCTTTGTGTGTGGCTCTTTTCTCCAGGGGAGGACTATAAGCCTTGCGGAGGCAGGCACATTAGACAATTCTACTTCATGACCAATCAAGCTGAATTCCTGAGTGGTTGAGGAATTCACTGAACTGCAGTTCATTGACGGTGCTCACATCTCTGGAAGTATTTATAGCCAATTTGTACTGAATGCCCACCATCTATTGGACATCATGCTAAGTGCCTTAACTATAGTAACTCATTTAATTTTCATAATAACACCATTTCACTGATGAGTAAGCTGAGGCCAAATGACTCGCTCCAAATTCCATAATATGTAAGTGATGGAGCCAAGTTTTGAAGTCAAACAGTATGGTTCCGGGGTCTACCTCTGGGCCAGGAAGCCATTCCCCTTCTGGGTGTAATCCAGCTTTTGTTCATAATCAGGGTGCTTAAGTGCATCTCTATTTCCTAATTCCTAAAAAAACTTTTTGTTTAGTTCTACATGTATTTCCACACAAGGACATTTACTTTAGATTAGAAAGTTTTCTTCAAAATGAAGTGGTCTAATTTTCTAACTATGTTTTCAAAAAAGTACCTGGCTTTATCTTTTTCAAGCTCCTGTTTACATAACCTCATCACACTTTTCAACATGGATGTAACAGGGCCCAGGGTGGAGGTGTGTCAGTCCTTCTTTGTTCTGGGCTCTACCCCTGCTGGTTGTCAACAGGTGATTAGTGGCCCGAATCTGAGGCAGCAATGCAGTAAGTCCACTGACTTCACATATAGTGCAACTGAGGAAACCAAGACACACTGCTTTCTGCAGCACAAGTGCTCATTGTAAAGAAATAGACATTTATCTAGAACAACAGAATAACAGTTATTTTACTTCCTTAGACCTTGCTACTCCAAGGGTAGATCATGAACCAGCAGCATCAGTGTCACCTGGGGCTTGTTGGAAATGCAGGGTCTCAGGCTACCCAGATTTGCTGAATCAGATTCTGCATATTAAAAAGAGCCTCATGTAATTTATTTGCACATTAAAATTTGGGAGCTCCATTTTAAGTCAGTGCGTGTGCGCTTTCTTTTTCTTCCTTCCTTCCTTCCTTCCTTCCTTCCTTCCTTCCTTCCTCTCCCCCGCCCCTCTCTCTCTCCCCACTCTATGGAAAAAAAGATGACCTTTGTCAATTATATTAAACACTCTGCCTTGGACTTGTGTGGCCTTGGGAAGGTAGCTAACCTCCTGTGAGCTTAAATTTTTCTGTCAAATGAAGACACGAGGCCACTTAATCTCTGTAGTCTATCCTGGTTCTATGATTTTAGTAGAAATCCCTGCACAACAGAGATTTGTTATAGTTCATTGCTTCTATTTAAAGCCACTGTTGGGCATTTACACATTTTTAGCCCTGTCTGCTTTATTCTGTACCCAACTGCTAAAACTCAATTTTTCCTGGAATGTGACTTATGACTATTTGTAACAGAATCCCTGGGGAGCATTGCTAAAATGCAGATTCCATGGTACCAGCTCAGACTTTCTGAATTGGAGTCTCTGGGGGTGGGTCCTAGAAATCCACATCTTTAAGCTCTGGTGCCAGTGTAGGTGTTAACACTTTCCTGCTACTTTCCAAGTACAAAAGTCTCTACTGGTTCTCTAATTATTTCCTTTAGTTTTTAAACATCATATTTTTCCTTGGTATCTTAGAAAAATGGAGGCACAATGGAAGAAAGGAAAATGTGGGGAAAGGGAGCTAATTTGGAGTTATGACATTAATGTGTGGTGACAGCAGGTGACTAAAAGACAGTTGTGTAGAAAACATGTGAGTTTGTGGGGCTTAATTACATAGGAGAGATGGTCGAGCTTTGTTTTGGATTTGGGAGTATCTGATGTAGGATTGAGCCCCAGTCATCTCAGGGCATTGAGTGATGTAAAGGCAAAAGAATGCTGCACATTTAAGTGCAAGAAGGTGTTTCTGCGTAAGGCAGCAAAGCCTTCCTGAGTGGGAGTGCATGGGGAGTGTGAGGAGAGAGCTCATGGATGACTTCAGGGGTCAACTTGGAGGAAGGCTCAGAGTTAGAAGATGGGAGGGAAAAAGGAGTCAATGAGACACCCAAACCAAGTTCAAGAGGTGGAAGAAGAGCCAGGACAGCTCAAAGTGAGGAAACCAGGAGAGAAGAGTATGTAAATGGTCACTAGTCAAACACAGGAGGCCGGTCAGTCTGTCCCAGAAAGACTCATGCATTTGGAATTGAGGGTTCAGTGTCTTTGGCAACCAGATTGCATGTGATTTAAGAGGGCAATGAGAAGAGAAGCAGAGGAGGGGAGACAATGGGGCTTGTGATTGGGATGATGATGGCACTGCTGGCTCTTTTGTAGGGGAGCCACTGGGACACTTTGATGGTGGACTTGTCCGGGGTGCAGACATGTGGTATTTGCCCTTGGTGCCCGCATAGTGCTTATATGTTAATGCCTGTGAAGTTGCCAACTCGGGAAGGAAGTGATGTGGGTGCGATGGGGGAAGATGGTTGGTAAAGACACAAATATTCTTGGCCAGTTGGCAAACATTGGGGGCAGCAAGCTGGAAGCAAACAGATGTCACTATTTAGAACAAGATGTTTGGACATTTTGGAAGCAAGAAAGCCCTTTTCTCCGCTCACTTACAGGAGGGATTGGTAAGTTTCCTCTTTGCTTGAACTTTGTCAGCTATTTAACATAATTCAAACACACTGTAGCTATATTTGGCAGATGGTCAACTTCTCCAGGGAGCTCAGATCATGGACACCATCAGGTCAATTCAGCAAACATTTCTCGAGGGTGTGCCATATGTAAAGCACTGACTTTGGTGTAGTGAAGATTGAAAAAGCCCGGGCCAGTCCTTCAGGAGTCATGGTATGAAAAGATTGAAGTACAAAACTAAGAAGAGGCAAACTTACATTCCCTATATACATAGACACAAGTTTTCCGAATGTATCATGTTTTCCAGTTACTTTGAGTATCAGGCAAACTACTAAGAAGCAGTTGGGGATATATATATTTATTTTCAGAGAAACACTCTATTGCTGTTAGCAAGACATAGAAGAGGGTTTTGGGAGATGTGCTAGAATTCATAATTTGACCAATGCTTGTTAAATGACAGCTCTATGACAGACCCTTTGTTAAGGATTGAGGGTGCAAAGATACATAAGACATGGTTTTGGCCTCAGGAGCTTAGAGTCCAGAAGCGAAGACAACTAAGGAAACATAATAACAGCTCATCCTGACACATCCTGAATTGGGTCATTACTGGATGCTAAAGAAGCATCATCCATGAGGGCGCCAAACTAAGGAGGTGATTTTGATTAAGTCTTAAAGAAAAGTGGGAGTTTAAACTGCTGAGAGATGGTAAGAGACTTTTTAAAATCAGTGAATGAAATGATGTGATTCCTCTGGCAGCCCTTTAGAGGGAGGACATATGTTTTTGGTATTTAGAGGTATGTTAGGGACTTAGATGATGCCTCTTCTCTGTACTCTTCTTCCATTTCTCTCTTCATCATCTCCTTCATCAAAGAAGTCTAAAACGGAGGAAAAAGCAACAGTAATGCTGACACATTATTCTTGTCAACTGCACATGCTGTCCACCCAGGGAGAGAAAATCTAAAGGTTTTTGAGTGGGTGTCCAAAGATGACATCTAACCAGTGTATGAGCCAATTAGCTAGGTACTGAGGAAAAGAATGTGGTGTGTTTATTAGGACTGCTTTTGGTTTGGGGATCTAGATTCTCCAAAGTGGCTTTCTGTACCTAGGAATGACCCAGCCTTGATATCCTTTCCACCTGACATCACTGAACTACAAACGCATTATTTTCAAAACAAGTGTGTCCAAGGCGAAGACAGTTTCTTCCCTCTGGGTGAGACTGCTCACTTCAGAGAGACCCCCATCCCTCTCTTTAGGAGCTTTCACTCTTCAGTGAGTTGTTCACAGAGGATCTAAGTGGTATTATGTCTGTGTGTGTTGTTGCTGTGTCTCTTACATGGTTGTAGTTACAGTGTGGCAGTAGCTAAATTGGGGAGGTTGTTCTTTGCTATCAGGAAAGACTGGTTAGCACTAGATTTATAAAAGAACTGAGTGGAAAGTGAACTGGAATAAGAGAAGTTTTTTCATTTGAAAGGACTATTTAAGAAGGAAAAGCACAGCAAGGAAAAGCATAGCATAGTAGTGATGGGAGGGGGTACAGCATATGAACTAAAATTGGAACAATTCAGACAAAATGAGACCAGCCCTATGTGAGGAGGACATGCAAACTCATGAAGAGTTCCATATTTTGTGGGGACAGTTGGGGACATTTGAATGTGGATTGGTTATTAGATAATATTAAGGAATTCTTGTTAATTTTGTTAGGTATGATGACAGTATTATGGATAAGAAAATACCCTCATTTAAGAGATACATGTTATAGTATTTGCAATTTATTTCAAAATAGTTGTTCTGTTAAAATTATGAGGCAAATATGGCAGTAATTTAATAATTATTAAAGTTAGATGGTGGGTATATGGGGACCAGTTATATTATTCTTTCTACTTTTCTATATGATTAAAACATTTCATAATAAAACATTAAAAAAGTAAAGGCTCTGGAGTCAAGACTTCATGGGCCTAAATCCTAGCATGTTGCTTGACCTCTTTGTGTCACTTTCTCTTCTTTAAAGTGGGATAGGATGATAAAGGTACATACTGCACATGGTTGTATAAGCAAATAAATGCTTAGATTGGTATCTGGTGCAATATATATTTTTAATTGTTACTCTTATTATTGAAAAGAAACCATCTCAAAAAGTTGAGATGTTAAGCTGAGAGAGAACATAATTTCTCCAGAGGCCAAAGGAAATCCTGATATTTGTGACAACATGGATGGATTTTGAGGACATTAGCTAAGTGAGATAAGCCAGACAGAGAAAAATAGATACTGTATGGTATCACTTATATTTGGAATCTGAAATAAGTCAGACTTTTAAAAACAGAGAGTATAAAAATGGTTGCCAGGGGCTTGGGTGGATTGGTGGGGGAAATAGGGAGAGGTTGATAAAAGGCCACAAACTTTCAACTATAAGATGAATAAGATTTGAGGATCTGATATATAACATGGTTATAGTTGATAACACTGTAGAACTTAAATGTTCTTCACCTCCCCCTGCAAGAAAAAATATTTGCCATGATGAATGTGCTAATTACACAGGGGAATGCTTTCACAATGTGTATGAATATAAAATCACCATGATATACACTTTGACTGCTTTACAATTTTATATGTCAGTTTTATCTCAAAGTTTAAAAAAAAAACAACAACAAAAAAAACTTTTGCAGAGACCAGATGAAAGCATCCAGCGTGGGTCACCTTTCAGTTTGTGGTGAGTCCAGGGGAAACACATGAAGCTGGTCTTGATGGGGATCTAGGATCCCTGATGAAAACATATTCCCTGTGAGGGTGGGCTGGGTGTTGTCAAGGAGAGGATTGTGAATAAGAAGATATAGCTCTGAGGTCATCTCTAAGGAGAGACATTGAGTCACCAGGTTGGGTGGAAGAGCCTATTAGACAGTGGTGTGAATGCTGTGCTGCTCATCCACACACAGAACTGACTTTTTTAGCCATTGTGATGCTGTTGTCTTTTCAAGTGAAATGGGAAACTTTGCAGGTAGATGTGAAGAGGGCTACGGGGAAAAGAGACAACTCAGCTTCCATCTGGGAATTCAGCTGCACCAGAGGAAGTCCGGAATGTGACTTGCATAGTGCAGAGATTTTCAGAGTGACTCAGTCATTCAAAGATAGGATTACAGAGAAAATGGGAGCATTAAGTATACCAGTCAAGGCCCTAGCAATAAACAGATGGATCAGCCATGTTGGGTAATCTGAGGAAGGTTTAACAAAGGGGCTCTTTATATATGTGTGGGCTAGTAATGGGGAGGTTTATTTCTCTAGGACTAATGGAATGAAGAAGGAGTGGTTATCAGGAACTTGGAGACAGAAAGTCTGTTTTGAGGGCTACCTCAAAAGGAATTGTGACTGTAGGTCAAGGGACATAGCCAGCCCATCAAGACCCATCAGGGTGGTTGTGGAGAGGTAGGACATATTTTAGCCTCACTTTTCTTGCTTCTCCTGACTCTTGCTCAGTGTTTCCAGTGGCTGAACTCAGCAGGGTGCCAGAGAGCAAGGGAGCCTTGATGCAGTCCAAACAGGTCAGCCTCCCAGGGCCAAGAGCAGGCTGGTGAAGGATGGAGAGTATATCTAGAACTGGGTGGAGAATGATGGAGGGTAGATCTGGAGGGGCCAACGGGAGATGTTTAGTCCACTAGGAGAAGATGAGGCTTTTAGGAAAAAAACTATTTTTTCCAACCTTACTCTTACTTGCTTCCTTGTTGCTAATATATGCATGCATTGTAGATATTACGGGTTCAGTTCCAGATCACCACAATAAAGCAAGTATCGCAGTAAAGCCAGTCATAATCTTTTTGCTGGTGGAGGGTCTTGCCTGCAGTTTGTAAAAAACACATCTGTTAAGCACAATAAAAAGAGGTATGCCTTATAGTATCTAGGTGATCTCTGTACTCTATACAAGCACCAGTAGCTTTATGCAAACACCAGTTTCTAAGGATGCAGTGTTAGTTGTGGTGTGCAGGCTGGAAGCAGGCTATATATCCCCAAACGGGAGATCTAGAAGGGATATTAGAGATGATTTAGGCTAACTGCCTTATTTCTACAGATAAGGAAACTGAGTTCCTTAGAAGCAAAGTGACATATCCACAGCTTCTTAGTGGCAGAGCCAAAAAAGGAGCACTTATATCCTGACTCTTAATGAAATGATCTTTCCTTGAGGCCCTAATTCTACTCTAACCTCAGACATGATATTGGTGCCTTTTCTTTCTGTTAACATTCCCTGACCTTGACTTTTCAAGGTCACCACCACACCTGCTCCCGTTGTGATAGGAAATTACCATGATACAATGGTGGCCTCTTTGTGTGCTTTACACATAGTGGGCACCCTGTCCAGAGTTATGGAACTGAAAGCTCACAGCCAAAGTCATGGGGAGGTTTATGCCCTTTGGATAGGGTACAAGTGGGTGGAAAGACCATATTTTTGACTTCTATATTATAGGCCCTGTCTGTCTTTTCTACTGATGATGTGATTATGGAAACCAGAATTAAGAGGTGAATGAGAGGGCACAGTAGGCAGAGGGTGCCTATGGCCAATGCATACATATGTTTTTCAAAGTGACGCTGGGTCAGGTAAGCCCAGCTGTAGCGGTCCTGACGAATAGTTATGGCTCTTATGTGGGCAGAGAATTCTGAGGCCTGAATGAGTTTCACCAAAGAGCAGTAAGTGTTTGGCATGAAGGTTAGGCGTCTCCTTTAGTCTTTACCTCCCTTTCTAGCTTACCTGCTCTTATTTATCTATGTCTAACATGTCTCATGAGCTACTTGCTTACTTATTGCCTGTAGTTAGGTTTATCTAGCTTCATTTTGTTAGTTTTTCTTGTTTTCTATAGAGGATTGAACATTCTTAAATTAGAAAGTGAACACACATTATACCCCCTGTGCATTTAGGCTGAATGTTTTATTTTGTACCTTAGTTTCTAGGCTTTGGAGGTTAAAAAAAAAAATTTGAGGCCACTTCTTTAATTTCCAAAGATAAAAAGAGCTAGAGGGCCCTCAAGGAACTTTTTCCCCACTGGAATTACCCCCACTTGCCTATCTTCATGGATTTCAGAATTCGATCATTGCATTATCTCCAACTAATTGTGAGTTGTGAAGAAAGGGTCAAGAGGCTCCTCACAGTCTGCTGCTACCTGCCTGCCTCCTGACGTCCTGCACACGTCTCAGGATCTATACTGTTCGTTCAGCTGGTTGACAGTGACCTGGAGGAGGCCAGAGCATGGGTCTAATCCTGATAAAGCCCAGCTAGTGTTGCACAGAGGAGAACATGGCTTCCCTCTATAGGTGGTGCCTCCTTTAACCCTGAGCAGCTATTCTGACAATTCCTCATCAAGGGGACTGGATGACAGAATTTGAATAACTCAGCTCAACTAGATCTCAATTCTAGGGTTTAGTAGAAATCAGGGAAGGGGCGTGGTCTTCTTTCATGCAGGAAACCACACTTCTCCATTCGTAGAACTCGATATATCCAGGAATGCAGAAGTTATTAATAATTATTTCTGCTATTAACTGTGTATTTTTAATTTTAATAAAGATATTTCTGTTGACTCATCCTAGGTGGTACAGGTACTTTCAGCTGTTTGTTTTTTGGTAGTGGTGACTCTTTCTGATGGCATGTGTTTCAAGATGGCCCTAGTTCATGAAGATCAAACCTGCTCCAACTACTTATTGCATCCTTGGAGATGAGCACAAAAATAATGGGCTTTCTCCAAGGCCACATGCAGACATACTACTATCAGTATTCTTTATTTCAATTCAGTAGTGACCAAGGCAAGAGACGTGAGGGCCTGTATAGTGGTTGATCCCCACTGCTAATATTTGTCATTTTCATGACTGCACAATGCAAAGACCACACCCCTCTCCCTCTTTTCTACTCAGGCTGACCGTGTTCTCGTTCTGCCTCTTAGAACTCAAGGGCACTTGCACGGCCCTTGTCAGACTCTACCTGGTGCAACCTGCCTTTCCATAGGTAACAGCCTCAGTGACTTTGTGCCAGGTTGTAACACTGAAGTGTCCAGATCATTTTGTGAAATTGGGACTAAACCAAAAAGGTTGGTCGGCCCAGTGACACTATGGCAGCCCTAAACTTCACTTACCTTCTGAGTCCCTGAGAGGCTACTTTACTGAGTGTGCTGTAGAGTGAGATTTATTTAGTACTACGTTAGAGTTCATTTAGTACTACTCCCCATTTCCATCAAACACACTCAGTATTTGTGTTTAGAAGGAGATACAAATATAAGGCAACTAGAATGAAACTGCCTCCATCACATACTAACAGTTCATTTTTTTATTTGAACATTAAGACCTTTTTCTCCCTGCCCTGCCATGTCTGGAGATGATAGAGAAGCAGGTGGATTTTAGATATATATTGATTTAAACCCCTTTCCCCAACTGTTGAATAATATTTATCGACAGAAGCATTTGGAACATGTAATTTTTACAAAAGAAAAAAAATTAATGGAGCTCTCAGAAGAGTTGGGAAGGGATGAAGAGGAGCCCCCACTGACTGTTGGTCTAAGTAAGGAACAAAGTGGCATTTTCCACTTGATATGTGAGGAAGTAATGCAATTTCTGATGTTGAAAGGGCCTCCAGGCCCTGAGCAGTCCCTGTGTTGAGATTGGAGACCAAGGCCGTAATGTCTTACTCCCTTATTTTGTCTTTCATGACATGGAAGCATGAATAATAACAAGGACAATAATCATCAATAATAATACCTAAGATCTTTTGAGCACCTTCCATATGTTTGAGATAAGGCTGGGCATTTTCACACTTATCTCATTTAATCTTTAAAATAATCTTCATGGTTCCCACTTTTAAGATAAAGAGACAGAGACTCAGGATAGGAACTTGCCTAAAATCACATAGCTATTAAATGGCAGAGCTAGGATTTGAACCAAGAAATGGTCTATATGTCTGCTTCCACAGTCCATGTTACTTCTATTGCACTACTCTGGGGGAAAATAAATTCACAGAGACCTAGTGGGATGAGGAGGAAGAAAATACTGAGGGGACAAAATTTAATTGTCTAAGATACTGGGGATCTCCCAGAACTGGGTTTCCCAGTTCAGCCCAGGGACAGGCAAGAAGCACAAAGAATCTGCTGCCCTCTCTTATTTGTAGCAGAGAACAGGGCATCCTTGAGGAAAAGTAAGCAATTTGGATTAGCATGGGTGTAGGATGAACATAGGAAATCAAACGAGAGGTAAACTGGTGGTAAAGTGAGGGATTCCGTTATCGGATAATGGGGGAGCCATTGAGTGTTTTTGAATGAGGAAATGATATAGAGCTGCTTTGCTTAATAATATATAGTTTTTAAAACTAGTGTTTAGAGTGGATTACAGTTTGGAATAGGGTATATGCTATAAAGGGATAGAAACCATATGCAGTTGAAGCTCAGAGGGGAGGGAGGTGAGCCTTACTTGTGGAAATTAGGGAATGGTTTATAGGAAAGGTGACATTTGGCTTAGGCCTGGAAGGATTAATCTGGAGAGCCTGTGATTGAGGGGCAAGGTATCCCTGGAGGAAAGACTAGAGAATCTCTCTTGTCAGGCTGCTGTGCAAATGGGCTAGACTAGCAGGCATGTATTTAGATACTGCCTTGCTTGGAAAAGGAGTTACAGCAGTTTATAAGAAATATACACTACATTAAGATAAAATGAAGTGATTAAATAGGGGCAGAGGAAAAATTTAGGTAGGAAAAGTGAAAGGAAGGTAGCATTGAGGTTACCACAGCTGGATATGATTCCTATTTTTTAGGGACGTGTTCTCCAAAGCTTGTAGATAGAGACTATAAAAGAGCATGTGTAGTGCAAAGACAGAGCCTACGAGCACCAAGAATAGCTGGATAAGTCTTTGTGGGGAGCAAGGATGAAGGCTGCTTCAGTGATGGAGTGGTCAGAGCCTGATGGAGCCTGGATGAGAACTCCCTGGGGTTATGGAGCATGTAGGAAGAGAGAAATCTGATTAGCTGACTCTATCACCAGGCCGTGTGTGTGTGTGTGTGTGTGTGTGTGTGTGTGTGTGTGTGTGTGTGTGAGAGAGAGAGAGAGAGAGAGAGAGAGAGAGAGAGAGAGAGAGAGAGAGAGAGAGAGAGAAAGAAAGAGAAAAAGAGAAAGAGAAAGAAAAAGAGAAAGAGAAAGAGAGAAAGAGAAAGAATGGAGCCGGGGGTGGGTGGCATGGGGTGGGGAGAGAGCGTGCGCATGCACCAGAGCACAAGAGCTTAGTGCTACGGTGATTTCTGCGAAATATGGAATCCTCAGGGTGTCTGCTCTGAGCACCAACCTCTATGATATATGTAATAGGGCCAGCAAGAAGCCAGGTCTGTATTGGCCAGGTTCTTGGAGAGACTGCCAGAACTCTCTCTTTGAGAACATATTACACTCAGGCTGACCTCCAAGACTTGCTTCTGCTGTAACTTTTGCGTGAATGTCCTTTCCACCCTAGTCATGGTCTATTCATTTTGTCCCACTCCAGGTGGGGAAGAAGTCTCTTGTGCCATCACTCTGATCTCCTTGAGCACATTTCAGAACTTGTTGCCACATACCTCTTTTCGTTATTGCTGTTTCACATGCCAGGTATTTTCTCCCAAGCTAGAGAGATGTTAAGCTCCTGGAGAACAGCTGGGCACTTTTTTATGTCTTGTGTGGCTATGCCAGTGTTCTTTATACAGTAGAAGTTAAATAAAGATAAGCTTGACATTCCTTGCCTCTGGTTTCTTGCCTGTGTTTCAGTTTCAGTGGATCTGTGCAGTGTGGGATAATGAATAAAGCCTTCAACCCATTCGGGAGGTCTTGGTTTTAGGGTTGATCTGTCATTGACTTGGATCTGTCTCTTCTTTCTAGGTCTCAGTTTTCTCAGCTGTAAAATGAGGGGGTTGCACTGAATGATTGCTAGGGTCCCTTCTACATAGGTCATTGTGTGATTGAAATTGCCTTAATTAGGGTTATTTTTGTGCTTTGTCTTGCTCTCCTTGCACTGCTACCCCACTCCCATCCGCCATCTCCCTGCTGCCACCACCACCCTAGCCCACATGCACAATGTATACTGATGTTTGTTATCGAAGGGTTTAAAACTCTGGAATAGGTAGATAGCATTCTCAAGTGAAGGATGACCAGGAAGTGGAGGGAGGCAGCCTTGTGCCTTATTGGATGATGTGGAGGTCATGGTGTTTCTGCTTGTTTACATGTGCTGAGATGCTTGGTGATCCGAGCCTAGTCAGGTGTTACTTGGTGGTGACTTCTCTAATGGTAGGGCCCCTTGCAGGTGCCAAGTGAGGCAAAAGTTCCCCATAATAAAAGCAATCATCGATTAAGCACTTCCAAGATGTCACCTTTATTCCTCCCAGCAACTCATAAAGGTAGTAGTTACTTCCATTTATAGCTGAGACAACAGACTCAGAGAGGTTAAGTGATTTGTCAGAAATTGTCAAAGCCATAATCTCACTTAAGGCTGTCTGGGTTGAAGCGTGGCCTCTAATCATCAACATTGCCACTCAAATCTAGAAGAGAGAAGAAGACATCTATGCTACAACCATGTAGGAAGGTGAGAATCCCCAATTGGCAAGGTGTCTCCTCTTTAGAGCTTCCCATCAATCAGTCCTTGAGCCAGAGGGGCTCCTGAAAGACCTCTCGAAGATCTCCAGGTTGAGGAGTCTGCGATTTGAAACTACCAGGCTCCAAGTTTCTTTCTTCTAAGAACTAAAACTAAATGTTCTTCCACAGGCTGTTAAGACACCAGGGAAGGAAGAGAGGATATTGGCCAGGATAGATGCGGTGGAAGAGGAGTTGTTTCTTTTCAAGTAGCGGGTATCAATTTTCTAAATACAACCCGGGGACATTTTACACCTCCTTCTGCAAAGTTCTTGTAAAGGCAGCAGAGACAGCAGCTCTGTTCTCCCTTCTTCCTGATCTTGTTCTGTTCCGTCTGCTCCCTGAATCTGCTCTCTCTCTCTTTCTTTCTCTCTTCAACCAGTGTTTGAAAAGTGGTCTCTTCCTGTTAATGAAAGCAAACGTCTACAGCTTCACTTACCAAGTCAATCTGTACCATCGATGAGGTGCCTACTGCTAATGAATTTCTGTTCTACTTGCTAAAGAACTATGAATTAAATAGAAGAGGAAGGTCTGACTGGGGGAGTTCTGCCCATAGAGCTTTCATGGAATTAGCAGTGAAGTCTCTCAGGAACCTGGAAATAACATAAAATGAAGCTGCCTCTGAGGGTTAAATTTGGTCTATCTGTATATCCTATGCAGATGTGATCCACCACCTGCAACTGTGGTCCAGGAGATGTTTTGCAAATATGTGAAGGAAAAGACTCTATCAGTATGACCTGAGAATGATCTCAGAGATGCTGGGCTGAATGAAATGTGACTGTAATTTAGTAATCTGAAACCTAATTAATTGCACTGAGTGTAGTCTACAGAAGGACATTGGGTAGAAGGTGATGGTTAGCTGGAGCACTTTTGAAAGTCAAGTTAAAGAGGTGGAAGCTTGTAGTGCCCATTCTGGCTTGGCCACAGATAAGGGAACTTTGGGTTCTCTAGTAGGTCTAACCCTAATCTTGGGGTGGATACACGAACCCATCATTGCCTGCTGCCATTTAGCCATGAATTATTCAGTAGACTCCCCTAGTGAGTTGCTCACTATGCAACTTTCAGATGATAGCTTGGTCCATTAGCCTACACTGCCCATGCTGACCTGAGCACTCTTAAGTCCTGGGACAGTTATATATTGTTGGTTTTGGCACCCCATAAACAGAGCTTATGCCTTATACATCAGCTCTTTGAGCTTGTTTAATGAGTGCTGACAAAATTCTAGTTTCAGAGTGTACCACCTTTACCTTGACAGATTCATCAAGGACACTGTCATATGTGGACTCCCTTAGAAGCAACTAATGACCCACTACTGGTAAAACTAGGCTTGCTGCCTGTTTCCATACAAACTTTACCCAAGAACAGGCAGCAATGACAGCACATGGGAAGGACTTCATAATTTATAGAACAATATACAGACAGGTCTAAGTAAGTATTACACAAGAAGATAAAGTGACAACTGAGAACTGAGGGGTTGTGGAACAAAGGGACCAAGCATCAGTCATCTTTAAAAAAAGCAACCTTTAACAAGCTACATTTACATTGTGGAGAAAATGAAGAAAGGAATAGATTTGTTTAATACTAGCTAATATTTATTGAGTCCTTATTATAGGCCAGCTACTCTACCAAGCTGTTTATAAACATGACCTCAGTTGGTTCCCAGAAATGCCCTTGGAAGTAGGTAAACATTCTTATACCCATTTGACAAATCAAGATGTTGAGCTCTAAGTTCACTCAGCTCGTAAATAGTAGAGCCAGAATTTGAAACTATGCACAAAACCACTATATTATTGTAGAACAAGCTTTAGCAGGTGACCCAACATTGGACTCTTCTGTTTTTTTTTTTTCCCCCAATGAGGCACTAACTCAAGCCCAAATCAGTAGAGTAGGTTTTAAGGTTCTGTGGTGCTAGGGGGATGACTAGCAGAGGAAATTGTTTTGCTCTTAGTTTTGAAGGAGAGAATGGATGTGGATAAGCAGAGATGGATGCTGAGAAAATGCAGGGCTTCTTACCATGTGGCGGTCACTCATGTTAGAGGCAGTAGGAGAAGCAGAATCGGCAGGAGGGATGGGTAACGAGAACAGTGAAGCCTGGTGAGGGATGCTGAGCTCATTCAGGTTTGCACTTCTGTGGTCAGTGCACTGCTCTATGCTCCAGACAGAGCAATAACAAAAAATTAATTTAAAGGAATAGGTAAATACAGTAGTACTCTCTTGTTTGTTTTAGGATTCTTGGTTCATTAGATTGGCTTTTCTATGGAAGTCTATTTTGGGTTTATAAACCTGAAGTTCTGTGTATTGAATGGACACTGCAGGTGAGAAGGGCTGGTCCATGGTTGGCAGTGTTTAACCAAATGCAGTGGACAACCTTCCTTTTAGTTGAGCCAGAAACATTTTTTTGTGAGTTAAATCTGGATTTGTTCCAGGCATATGTAGGTTCTGGAGCTCACAATCATATGGTGAAGGGAATGGAGCCCAGAATTCATCTTATCTGGAGAGAGGAGATTAAGGAGCTGTCATGGGGCAGATAGATCCCATCACATTGAAACTCCATTTCCTCTTTTACATCAGCTCTTAGAACCTGAAAAGACCTCCTTATCATTTCTCTGGATTAGTGGTTCTTTTTCTCTCCTGGAAGAGTGTAGACCTGTAGAGTAGCTCACTGCTAATTCTTTCTGACAGACTACTTATAAGAATGTTATATAAGACCAGTTCTAGTGTTGATGCCCTAAGAAACACCCTTCTTTATTTGTTAATTTGGCGAAGTGTCAGTTTATTCTTTCGTTTTGTTTTTGGTGTCCAAGTCAGTTCCCTGAAAAAATGTTTTCTCTATTGTATCATTATTCAATTAAAAAAGTTTTTACCTTGCTAACAGTTTCTAAGAAACGTATATAAATGATATCCACAAATTTCTCTTTATTCACATTCATGTTTACTCTTTCAAAAACTTATATACATGCTTTGCTTTTATAAGAACCATCCTGTCTTGTCCTCTGATAGGTCATGCTTGCTTACATATTCAGTAATCTTGTTCTTCGTATATATTCTGTTGACTTTGCCTGGTATGAAAATGAGAATTCTCCCTGGATCCTTTCTTATGAATAGAGGCTACATGAGTACTTGGCAGTTCTAGGCCACAAGTGACTTTGTAGTAAGAGGTTACACGTTTTGGCTAGCAACTCGATAATTTCACCCTTGAATTCCTTTAGGACTCCCAGGTGGATGCCATATGGTCCTGGTGATTTATTTATACCTCATTTGTCAGTCAGATTCCTGAGCTCTTACTGCATTGCCAACCCTAACCTCACTCCTGTCCATTGAGGATGGCAAGTTAGGAAGGACTTTCATTCCTGAGGATACCTCTTGTACCAGGAGCATCACCAACTGGTTCCATGATTCTCCATCTCGTTGTCTCCCTTTGGTGGCACAAAATAACCTCTGTGATTGATCTAGTATTGGGATCCCTCAGTTGTATTTTTGGCTTAAGTTCCTGGGTTGTTGTTCTGTGTTTATGTGCTGTTTCTTCTTCCATGGCCTCTCTGAAATGTCTACCTTGTTATGCAGAGATGCTTTCCTCCTGGAGGGTCTGCTATTTAGGGCTCTGGTTTCACTCACTCCATCTATCTTGGAATTCTAATACTGTATTTTAAAATAGACTTCAAGTTTCTGTGGACTTGTGACTTTATAAACTCTTCTTTTCAGTCTCCCTTTACCAATGTGTGTGTGTGTGTGTGTCTCTCTCTCTGACATTTGGCATTTGGTTTAGGGTATAGCTTGAGAGAGGACTTGGGTGAGGGAAGTATTTATTGTGCTTTCTTTCAAGATGCCTCTTGGCAATACAGATGGGGGCTGAGTATGCTGTCCCAGCTAGGGCAAGCCTACTGACTGAGACTTGTTCTCTGTATCGGGGTCTGTGCCTAGGTGTCCCAAAGCTGCTGGCCTTGTGAGTTTACCTCCCCCACTGCGGTGTGGCCTACTGAAGGCTTCCCTTCACAGAAGTTACTGACATGACCATTACTGGCCTGGCATACTCCCTGGGGTGAGGCCAGAAACTCTGCAGGACAGAATTAAGAGAGAATGGGCTGAAGTTGTAGCAGGAGAAACTGATTTTGGGTATGGGAGATTTCCCAAAGAGCTCAAGTGGGAGATTCAAGGAGAAGAAGGAACCTCTTTGGAGATATTTAGAATATCCCTTTGCATGAGCAGGAAACTCAGACCCAGCTGAAGTGAGGGAAGTGCGGGAGAGGACATCCTGAAGCTTCTAGGCTGAAGCTGCTGCTGATCAGGATCACTTCTCTGCTCCAGCAGCAAGTGCCTGACCAGGGTTGTTAAGCTAATTGTTAAATTAGAGTGGCTGGGGAAGCAAATTACTTCATGATGGGGTTTCTCTGACTGTGTCCAAGGCTGATGTCATCTGCCTTTTTTCCTCCTTGGTGGGGTGCGGATGGGGGGATGGTGCACAGGCCTGACACATGTGTTAATGAACCTTGATCAGCTGCAGCAAGCCTTTGCTCCTCTGCGAAGCATGCATCTGCCATTGTGGAGAGTTCACTGCCAGCTTCTCCGTGCTTCTGTTTACTGTCCCCAATTCCTAAGCTTTATAATGATTATATTTTAGATCATCTTTTTAGGGGTTGTGAACTTATGTGCCTAGGGGAGCCAGACCATTAGCACGAAACATTGAAACAGGCCAGGTAGGGATGATGAGTGGGGACTCTCAGGGAACAGTAGGGGTGGTGGGGACTGTGGCAAATTGGAGAGTGGTGCCTCATCTAAGGGGGATAGCAACTACTCAGCTCCAGCTGATTGATATTATGTGGGAATGTGATTCCTTGTTGCCAGATCTTCTTGTTTCACAGAGGATTCAAATATGCATTTTCTTTGTGAAATAGCCTGATTTTTAAACTAATTCAATTAAAAGGTATTGTGTTGGTCAAGCAAAATCCATTTGCATGATGAATTTGGCCTGTTGGCCTCCAGTTTTCAACTTCTGATTCTGGTCCAAACTGCTTTTCTTACAGATAAGGAAACTGAGATCCAGAGAATGCCCTGGCCCAAAGTTGCAGAGAATTCATGTTACTGTCTGAGATCTGTGACTCCTGTTTGGCACTCTTCTGCTTCTCGGTCCTTGTTTGGGACCAGGAGTTTTCTGTGCTGAGGCAGGCGGGCCAGAGGAGAGTAGATCTGGGTGGACGTGACTGTGTGATGCCCAATGCCACATTATTGCTCCTGCTTTTTTTTTTTTTTTTGGTGAGTCGCTGGGGGCTCAGATTCCTCAAGTGGGTGGGGTGGCTTAGGGAATTCAGGAGGCTTTTTTCCAGATAACAGCAATGCATAGGGAGAGGTGAGGGGTGGGGAGGATTTAGGCTGCCCCCTGATTTGGAGCTCCTGAGGACTTAAAGCTCCTGTACTCCTGGACCCATGCCTGTACTCACGCCTACTCTTTCTCGCAGGCACTGACTTCCCTTTCCCGTGGACACCACATACACATGCGAAACCATGGAGAAGCATGCACACTCCACTCCAAATTCCCATTCTCCCAGTTACCTACGTCTACACCTTGGAATTGTTATCAACTGCCCTCACTCTTCCTCTGGAATTCCTCAGCCCTGAACCACCTTTACCATTTAGCTGCTGCTCTCCAGTTCAGGAGTTTCATGATACCGTACTGGACCATAGCAGTAGGCTTCAAGCCTGACTGCTCCCAAGCCATTCTTCCCATTACTACCTGATAAGTCTTCCAAGCACAGGCTTTGACCTTGGCATGTTCCAGCTTGAAGTGGCTTTTCATTGCCCACTGGATAAAGTAACAACTCTGTAACTTGCCATTTCAGGCTCCAGAGCACTATAGCATTGCTGCCATATTCATCAGGCTCGCCTGGTTGTGGATCCCAGCTCTCCAACTTACAGGCTGTGCCAATCGGGGCAGTTTTCTTTGCTACTCTGAAGGCTTAGGCTTTCCTTCTCTGTAACAGGAGAGTTTTACATAGAATTGTTTCAAGAGATAAATGAAATCATGAATGCAAAGCATTTAGCCTGACACATGCTAACTATTTAATTAAAATATTATTCAAGGACCTCTAGGGTCTGGTCACAGTATTGCCTGTCTCATAGCCTTAGCTCCAGCCACTTCAAACTACGTGGTAATCCCTGTTTTCCCACTTTCCAATACCCATCCTTTTTGGTGTTGCTGTGTCTGCTTTGTACTGTAGGTGTTTGTGTCCTTGGTTTGGTTTCCTTCCTCCGTGTATGCTCTTTTAGGGTAGAGCCTAGGCTTGACTCATCTTATACCATTCTGGCACACGAGACAAGAAATGTTTGTAGCATGGATGACTGTTATCCTCAATGGAACAACTAGCTACCTGTACTCCACATTAATTAGTCAATTGATAAGATGTATACTTATAATAGTTTTATGACTATTTTGAGTCCTGCCATCTTTAGGAATCCAGTGGTGAAAAAAACAGACGCAGTCTAGGCTTTCATGCATCCTTCAATGAAACTGAGAAGTGGGCTGGTACAGAGGCCATTGAAGTGTGTGATAAGGAGGGTGGTAGAGCAGGTGCAGGGCTGTGACACAGTAGGTACAGGTCTGTGGCTGGGCAGGTATAGGGCCGTGACAGGATAGGTACAGGGCTGTGGCAGGTTGGGGGCAGGGCTGTGGCAGAGAGGGTGTAGGGGTATGGCAGGGCAGGTGCAGGGCTGTCTGTGACTCGGCAGGTGTTGGGCTGTGGCAGGGCAGATGTAGGGTGTAGGGATGTGACAGATCTGTGACAGGGCAGGTATAGGGTGATATTGGTGCATATCTTAGGGCAGCAAGCACAGTTCTAGGCTCCTGAGGGTTTCCTGGAAGAAATATATCACCTGAGGCCAGAAAGATGAATAGGACCTTGACTCAGGTACATGGTTTATTGTGCTTTAAGTCTTTGCTTTTAAAAAAAAACACCTTGCTTCATTTTCCTTCACTCACATGCTCTGACGGAATACTTTCTCGAGAACCAGGTTTTGTGAAGTGATCTGTAATCAAGGCAATGTTAACAGTTTTAGGTTGCTAGGGACCGGGACAAAGGTTGTTGATTGTATTCAAATTTTAAGCAGTATCTTCCTCCTTTCCCTCCAGCTGTGGCTAGAGAAGCAAAGTTTCTCTTTTCTTTAAGAGCTGGGTGGGAGATTATTCTCTTATAATTAGGAAAGGATAATCATATATTTTCACGCTGTCAGGGTGTGGGGATTCAGCTACTCCGCCAATTCTGCTTTTGTTTGTTGCTGGCTTGTTTTGTGGCTTCAGCTGTGTGGATACAGGGACAGGAAAGCTAGAAGCAGGAAATGGCTGGGGTGTTTCTCTGACCCTCCTGTTGGTTCTTTTCCTTGCATAGCCGACAGTGGTCTGCAGCTGTGGAGGAAGCAGGGGGGCATTTTTGCATCAAGAGGAGATGTAGGGATCTGGAACTGTGTGCAATTCAGGAAACTTGACACCAAAGAGAAGAGGCCTCAGAAGAAGATAAGGGTCTCTTTGTAGACCCTACAAAAGAAATATACGACAGAGAGCAAGTGATTAAAAATCATTGTGATGGAACAATCAGAAAAGTTATGAATTATACTTACATGCTGTTTTTAAAAGAGCTACTTTGGGGCTCAATGCTTGTGTCTGTTCTTTTATTTAATTTTTAAAAATATTGGAAAACTAATTTCTTTTTCACCACATCTAACATTTAGGACCCAGAGTCCAAGGCATTTACTGCCACCTGGTGGCCGAGTACACCACCTGTAGGATTTGGAGCTGATGGGGGTACATATTGATTGAAAATCGATTCTGCTGCCAAAATAAGAAATTATAGACTATTAGGGTTGTTAGAGACCTTAAAGATTACACAGCTTGCTTCTAATTAAACACAACACTTTTTCTGTAGAATCTCTTACTTGAATACCTCCAATGACAGGGAACTCATGATTTTACTCAATATAGACTATTCTGTTGTTATTCATTCTTATCAGTTGAAATATTTCTTATTTTTCTTCATTTTAGTTAAAAATAATTTGTATTTATGCTGGCATTTATCCTTGGAAATAAATTTATTGTACTATCTGCATAATAAGCCTTCAAGTATTTTAAGGAACCTGTCTCCCCATAATCTTGTCTTGAAGTTAAACAGTCGTGGTCCATTCAGTCATTATTCTTAAGACATGCTTTTCAGACTCCCCAAAGGCATTTCTTTCCTCTTGTTGCATTCTACTTTGCCAATGTCTCTGCCTAATTATACTGGTAGGATTGGATCCACACAGTGCTGCAGACATGACCAATAGCTTAGCAGTATCTGGTATTTGCAGGCTATCTGGACACCAAACTTCTAATACACTCTGTGTAGAATGAAGTAGCTTTTTGTAGTCTTTCCACAATGCTGACCCCTCTTAGGTTTGTGGTACAGAAAGTGCAAGAATTTGTGCCCTTCCCTATACTTTTGAACTTTTTGTGAAAGCTAAAACCAGGATTTTACTGTAAAAAGAAAGCTGGATTATATAAATTTAACACATTACATTCTGAATTTCAGATACTGAAGGTAAAGCCAAAGTTTGAACTTCAAACCAATTTAGCTTCTCCCTGGAGGTAAATTCTGGTATAAGTTATTAGGGACCCTGCCAGACCTTTCTATACATATACATATCTATAGAAATTTGCACATTTGTATGTGTGTGTTTGCCAGAGATTAACATATGCTTTTCAAATCACTTTGTAACTTTTTCTCCATGCAGTGACATATCTTGAGAATCTTCTGTATAGTGGTAGTTCTCATTGTGGATATTCCATAATTGTCTTAGCAATTCTTTTGTTGTTGTTTCTATTTTTTACTTTTTTAACCATTATAAACAGTGCTACCCTGAGCATTTGTGAACAAGCATGTACATATACAAGTGTTTCCCTAGAGTAGATACACGGGAGTACAGTTGCTATATGAGTGATATGTACATTTTTATTTTAAAATGTGGATCTCAGAGATAAAATTGTTAATTTTGACCTAATGTTGAATCTGCTGAGATAAATTCACATATTGATTTTGGTACTCTATTATAGTCTTAAGCCCACTATACCAGTTCTGTATCATCTTCCCATATGATAAGCATATTTTTCATTTTGTCATCTTAGAAAATTATTTTTAAAAATAAAACACAGCTGTCAAGGGGAGAGTTTCGTGGCCACCGTTGAAGACACTCATCCATGTAAAGCTTACTGTATTCGCCTAATAAACACTCTTTGTCCCCTGCAGTTTATCTGCAGCAGTTCCACCGAATTATACTCTTATCCTGTCAGTTTTTCACTGTCTTATCTACAGGACTGTTTTAGAGGACATTTGTCAAAGGTTCAGCAGAAATCCAGACACACACTCTGTGACATTCTCCTGACCACCTGCTCTAGCCTGTCATGGAAGGAAATGAGGATGGCATATATTACCCCAGGGCAACTTTCATTTAAAATAGATCCCATGATACTTTAATGAGCAATGTTTTTATGTATCTCCATGTAAGAGTGCATTCAACCTGAAATGTACCAGGAAAAAAAATAAGCTGTCTATTGTTCCTATATGTTCAATAGGAACATATTGCCCTATATTGCCTTCATCTATATGATGGTGGAGACACAGCTGCTCTTCGTGACAAACCCAGTGCCAAGGGCTTGTCCACCCTGACTGACACGATATGTAGAGCTTTATTCAAATAGACACACCCACTATTCAAGTAGACACACATGTGCCTACGCACATGTATGTATATGCATGGACACACAGCCGTCTGCACATTTTCTCTGCCTAGTACTCATAGTAAAATGACATTTTTTGAGCCACAGGTCTTACTAGTCTACTCTGCATTACCCACAAGAAGGATGGAAATGATGGGACAGATAATTTCTAACTCACTTTTAGATGGTTTTGAAATTCATTATATGACATGCCACAGATGATACTCAAAACAGTGGTAATGAAGGTGGGACTAGAGTCCTGGAGTGAGGGATGGAGGATGGAGGCAGTGTGACTCTCAGAAAATCCTCCTCCAGGACAGCTGTGCAGTTACATTGCTGCAATAGCACCGGTTGGCAGTGCTCTGGAGTCCTTCCACTCCCTGGGCTGGGGTTTGGGAGCATAATTGCCTTCCTGGAGGTGGCCAGGCTCAGACTTCTCATTGTGGAAAAGATCCTATGTTGCCTCATTTTTAGGGCAACCAGGATGGAAAACATAACCTCAAGTATCTATGATGTAATCTCCAAGGGAAAAGTTACTTCAACTTTTTCTTACTATAAGTAGAAATTCCGTTTCCTTTTTTTCCTTTAAGTGAGACTGATCTCTCAAAGACTTCTGGCAAAACTACAGCCAAGTGGATCTTCTCTAAAAATCCCACAGCCAGCTTTATTTGGCAGGTAGGATGGTGGTAGTGCTGGTTCTGTCTCAGAAGAGAAAAGTAGAAAGAACAACAAATATTCCTTTAACTCCTGATTTTTTTAAATTTCTTCTCTTCTTTTTCCTTAAGCTAATAAAGAAAACTAACAAAAGACATAGTGAGAAATGCAGAAGGGAAGAAATGATACAAAATGAGCGAATTGTTCCCCTTCTGCATCCTGCAGTGTTTCTTTACTTTGGGCAAGGCACTATGCTAGGCTCTTGGTGTCAGTCAATGGCAGGTGGGGATGGAGTGGGATATAAAAATGCACAAACCATGATTTCTGTCCATGGGAGTTTACAGTGTGGTAAAGACAGTTTGCAGACAGCATGGATACAATGAAGTGACCAGTGATTCTCTTGAAAGCATTAAGTAGACCATCCTTATGAAAAAGATTCCACTTTTTGTTTTTCATAGATCATACAAAGATACATTTACTTTTCACATGCAAGGATGATAAAGAATCTTGGATTCAAGGCTTCTGTTGCTTGGTTCAAGTTAAATAGACCCACTCTAGGTCTGTATTTCTGAGAGCCGCCCCTTCTGTTGGTACCTGCTGACCTCTTGCCCTGGGCAGGGCTATAGCCACCCCATCTCTTTTCTTGAGTTACTGCTAGAAGGTGGAAATTTTGCTCTTCAGTCTATGAGTTCTTGGAGAAAAGTCTGGGTATTATGCTCCTTCAGGAATTAGTTTGGGGGTAACACAGAGTATGCACCTGTTAAGTGCTTGTTAAATGAATGAAAGCTGCCCTTCATCTATTCCTCATTTATTCATTCAGCATATATTTATCAAGTACCTTCCCATGCCAGGCAGTACACATACAGCAAAGACATATAGACAATTAGAAGATAATATGATACCAAGAAAGTACATGGTGTGATGGGTACATATGCAGGGACATTCAACCCAGCTGAGTGGGTCATGGAAGGCTTCCTAGAAATTTGGAGAATTAGCACAGATAGCCAGATGACCGCAGGGTGGGAAAAAATGTTCCAAAGCATGGGAACAGCCTGTGTAGTGGTCCAGAGGGAAGAGCTTGTTTAGCATGGAGGGTGAAATCTGAACACATAATAGTAATCATAATTGTAAACACATATATAGTACTTAATGTGTGCCAGGTATTATTCTAAGCTCTTTACACTTATTAACTTTTTAAGTAGTTATCATCCTCATTTTACGGATAAAAAAATGAAGGCACACAAGATTAAGTAATTTGACCAATTTCACACAATTAATAAGTGGTAGAATTGGCATACAAAGTCTTGATAGCGATCAGGCATTTAAGCCTACACGTTGGAGGGCACACTGATTCCCTGGCACACTGTTGGGTGTGGATAGGCCCTAGTGGTAGCCATCTATTTGAAGAATGTCTAGTAAAGAGTGACAGGGCTTCTAGTGTATCTTAATTGTTGAGTCTGCCTTCGTCAAGCAGAAGATGAGAGTTTCCCATGTCTCAGTGTATGGTTTTGTTGTGTCTTGTTCTTCTATGAGCAGAGGAGAGTGTCCCCAGCCTCCTAAGGAGAATGGACTTGGTGCAGCAAAGAAGAGAGAAACCAAATTGCATTCTCTACTAGGGATTTCCCTCCCTGAATGGGGAGGTGAAGGGAGGATGGTTTAAAGACCTCTACCAGACACTGGACAATCTCTCTTGGTGCCAGGCCCCTGTGTGTGGTTGTCAGGCTATAAATTGGAAGGGATGGGTGTGGCAGGTGAATATTTTGGTTGATTGCCAAATCAGCCCCCAGCTTGACAGGGGGTGAAGGTATTGATTCTGCTTTCTCTTCTTTTAGTTTAGAAAGCAGTCATCCATCCCAAGTCTTCAGTGCCCTCCAAGGCTTATGTGGTACCTCCTGGTGACAGGTCATGGTCCCTTGGCCTTGTTCCCTGCCTTCCAGATTCCTATCCTTCCCCCAAAGCTTCACCATGACTGCTTTCTCTGAACCCCCGCAGGCAGACCCTGCATGGAGGGGTGTCCTCAGCAGCCTTCTCACTGCCTGCTGTCACTTGCTCTGGAAAAGCACAGGAACAGCACATTGGTGTTTGGAAAAATTAATGCTTTCAAGATGAGCTCTGCACAGCCTTAGCATGTCTGTGTCTCTTTCGCTCTCACCAGCTGAGAGAAAAGAAGCATTCTTAGACAATTACTCCCCAAGGGAGCCCAAGGATTGCTTTGTTTATTGAGTGTTTTTAGTTACAACACGTGAAGTTCTGAGTTTTTTTTTAGCTTTGGGTTCTTTTTCCTTTCTGTTTTTGGTTGCAGAGATAGGGAAGATGAATAAAAATTAACAGGGCACTTGGAAATTTCAAAATTGTGAAAGACACGTTCTTACCTGGGCACAATTGTTGGATTCTTGGCATAAGGAACGCAGTAAGATGTAACAGATGTAACCCAGGCTCAGGGCTAACCCCAGGCTTGTGTTGTACCCAGGTGTTCAGAGTCTTCTAACTGCAGGCTGTTTGAGGCCTCGTCTCCACCTGTTGAGGGCTCCTGCCCCTTCTTCAGACTCTTCATTTCTTCATCTTGTCTTCTGATAGACACAGCAGTTAAGGACACAGTAACAATCAGCTGTCACCATCCCTCACCCTCAGCCACCTCCCACCACCTTCAGCTCCCTCCAAACTAAGCTCAACACTCTAAGTAGAGATGGTGGATTTGAAAGTATCAGTGTCAGTGAGTCAGAGCCCACTGTACGAGGGAGAGACGGCTGACTTCCACAGCCTACGTGCTGCAGCTCCTGCTGTGTCCTGACAGACATCACTAATTGACAGTGCCACTCCTTCCCCATCCATCCTGTCCATGGCCTCAAAATATTTTTTCCCACAGTCTCAGAGATTATATTCATTAATGCAAAGGGAAAGATAGTAACTTTATTGAACACAACGCTCTGGACAATCACTGCCCTTTGTTAGAATGGAAACTTGGGCTGAAATGTAGTTGCCATCTCTGACCAAAGTCTTGTGGGCGTTTAAGTGGCCCAGAGTTGGGTTTTACTGAATGCTCAAGTTCACGGAGCACCCACATGATTCTTCTTGTGGAGCAAAATTGGGGGATGAGCTGCACCTGTCAGCCAGTGGAAAGGTGCATAAGTCCAGATTGTTGGTTATTATGACCTCCGAAGATGGTTCTCCGAAGACCATCTCACATTTCAGAGCCTGTGAGTGGGAGGAGGAGAGGGAACATGCTCTCCTGGCCCTGAGGGAGCACCCATGTTCCGGGAAAGGTCTGAGCTGCTAATTCGGTCAGATTGAATATGTAAATGCTTTTAAAATTACCAGAGTAATGAATGCTTATGGCGAGAAATTATAACACTATAAAATTTTATAGAATACAATTCTTTGATCAACTTTCCCTATCTTTCAGGGAAAACCACTGTCAAAGTTTTAGTGTATATTCTACCAGAACTGCTTTCTATGCACGTTGAAATACATATTCGTTTGTGTATGGGTATAGTTATATATGTATTTTCATAAAATGGGGTAATACAAATTATTTTGCAAATTGTTTCCTCTCAACAATATATCATGGACATCCTTAAATGTGATTACATATAAAACTTGTCTTTTTAAATGATTTCAAAGTATAATAGATTATATCATAACAGTATCATAATTTATTTTACTAATCTCTTATTGTTGGACATTTAGATTATCTCCAGTTTTGGGCTGTTAACAGAATACACTGAAATGTGTATGTAAATGCAGTAGGTGAGAGTCTAAGAAGTAGAATTGCTGGGTTGAAAGCTAGACACTCTAGAAATGTTAATAGGTATTACCAAATTGATTTCTAAAAATGTTATATCAGTATACTTTCTACCAGATTATATGTTTTTTTCCCCCAATATGATAGGTAAAATGTGGCATGCTATTATTACTATAATTTACACTTTTCTGATTATTGTAAAGGTTAGCATCTTTAAATTTTTTTTTTATCAATTGTACTTCCTCTTCTGTGAATTGCCTGTTCATATTCTTGATTCATTTCTACAGTGGATTGCTTAACATTTTCTTAATGTTTTTTTAGGAGCTCCTTGTAAGTTAGAGATACTAAATCTTTGTATGATATATTGTTGCAATGTGGCAAATATTGGACTCTGAGATTATCTTTTAACATTGCTCATGTTTTTGCAATTTTATCTATTCTTTTTTTTTTCCCCCGTGGAGACTTAAAATACCCCACAATATAACTTATTGTCATTGTTCAAAAATCAATACAATATAAAAGGTCTTTATAAGATTCTTATATGTCAGTCTACCCAGCCCTCTCTCTCCATAGGTAACCATCAGTGTTAGTTTCTTGTTAGTCTTAACAGTATTCGTTTTGTAAGATAAGCAAATCTGAATTCATACCTATATTACTTCTTTCTTATCAAAAGCAAGTGAATACTAATTACATGGTTCTATGCTTTGCATTTTTAATCCCTCAGTATGTCTGGAATACCTTTTCATATCAATTTACAGAAAGCTGCCTCATTCTTTTTTAACAGCTGCATAGTATTCCACTGTGTGGGTATACCATATGTAGTTCAGTGTGCTTCAAAATTTTTTGTATGCCCTAGAAGAATATTGAAAACTATATACCCCCCTCACACATTTAAGTTGACATTAAATATTTCTTTTATTATAAGTTTAAAAGGTTGTAAATAATATATTTTCTAGCATATTGAATATTGTATACACAGACTTTACATATATTTTCTTCAAAATCTTGGAGCTGTAAATTTAATGAATCAGAAAAGACAGCTTGCATTGCCAAACCAAGCAGCCAAATCACAAATATTTATTTCCTGTTAAAGAAAGTCTGACTTCTTTCTAATTCAGGGAAGTATGTTAATTAGATAGCTCTCCCCAACCCCTGCACTATGACAACCTTGTCTTCAAAATTCTAGTTCTATGATAGGTAGATAAATAGATATCTACCTGTCTGAGACTAACTGTGCTTTTGTCTTCTAGATTAGATAGGTATAATACTTTTCAAAACTTCTTTGGTGACCTCATCTATTCTTGTGGCTTTAACTGTCCTCCATTCACCTATGACTCCCGGTTTCTTTTATCTATTACACTGTGACAAACCACCACCAATCTTAG
The DNA here is from genome assembly GCA_004027375.1 of Macroglossus sobrinus. Taxonomy (NCBI): domain Eukaryota; kingdom Metazoa; phylum Chordata; class Mammalia; order Chiroptera; family Pteropodidae; genus Macroglossus; species Macroglossus sobrinus. The sequence continues at coordinate 250,046 of PVKZ01000580.1, forward strand.
TGACTTAGAACAACAGTTTATCATTTCTTAAGATTCTGAGGGTTGACTAGGCAGTTCTGTTTCATATGGTGTCTGCCAGGTGCTGGGATGGCTGGAAACTCCAAAATGGCCACACTCACATGGCTGGCAGTTGGTGTGGGTGGGGCTGGGACTTGCAGGGGTTCTCATTGTAGGTCCTTAGTGCTCCTTTGTGTGGTCTCTCCATGTGAACTTTCTATGTGGCTTGGGCTTCTCATGCATGGCAGCTAAACTGCAGGAATGGTTTTATTTATTCTTGACTTCATCATCTTAAAATGTCTTTTAAAAATTAGTGATACAGTCCTAAGGTCAAAATTAAAAGGACATACAGTGAAAAGTATTCCTTTCAGGGCTGTTACCCAGCCCATATTCCCCTTAGATGATGTGTATATCCTTCCAGAGAGTTAAAAAAAAAAAAAAAAAGCACATATAAGCCAACATGTTGAGCTTTGTGTTTTCCTTAGGAAAACCTCCCCACCCTAAGATTATAAAAGTTTTTCTTAGTTTTATAGTTTTTTTTTTTTTTTTTTAACATGGATATGTAGGCTTTCCTGCGTGTATGCTGCGAGGCTAAAATCAGTGGACTTTTAGGGCAGCCAAATCATTGGAGTTTTCCATCTCTTCAGTGCTGAGGCTCCTCCACATGGTTCATGTGGGCATAGTCAGAGGATTTTTCACAATTGAATCCCTAGGGAGGAAGCCAGATGAGTTGGGCAGGTAGAGAAGCTGGAGGATTTGGAGTTGTGACTTGTCCCTAACTCAGGACTTCCTAAGGGCCACTTGGCTTATCCCCAGTGGCAGAGCTGATGCTGTTTTTTACTGGCTTATCTGTCCACTTAGGTCCAGTAAATTGAGAATTTCAGCCTGGTGTGAGCTTGTTTTCTATTGAAGGGAATGCACTAACTTTATTTATTAAGCACCTACTGGTAATCAGGTACAGTGCTCTATATTTTATATATTTTATGTATGTCATTTTGTTTTTTCATTATGAAGGTTGTTCAAGTTTTATAAGATGAGCCTTATGTTCATCTAAAAGAAGAAACTGAGATTTAGGGACCTTAAGTGGTTTGTCTCCAGTCACTCAGCTAGGAAAAGATCTGGGATTTGAACCCAGCTGGTCTGATTCCAAAGCTCACACCCTTTCCCAATAGCTAGAAGGCTTCAAATAACAGTATACACAGATTATCAAGAGAGTCTTTATAGAATTTATAGTCAGTTATTTTTAAGAACCATAAGCAGAATTCATTTGCTGCAAATTAAAGTGATCATGGCAACTGATTCTTTCTTTTTGAAATTAAGAGCTAAGAAGGAGAGAATTCAAATTGGTTACTATGCAGCCTGGCATATGTGTGTGTGGGGGGGACATGAGATGGGTCAAGTAATTTAGGTGAGTCAAAAATTCTGATGTAATAGTGTGTTGCCCTATGGAACACACACAGATTATACATTTTCCAAAAAAAGGGGAAAAAATCCCCAACAGAGTATAGAAAAATGTTCTAAATATAATGCTCATCAAATGTAGCATTTCTTTGAAGATACGGTGGGCTCATTTTCATATTCATTATTATCAATCCAGTCACCATTACAGTGCCTGATTTTACTGGGCAGATGTGCCAGAGGGGAGGGCTAATGGAAAAGTTATTGGAGGAGATGGAGAGGGTGTGGGAAGAAGAGGGGAGAAGGGAGAGAATTCCCCATGATTGGGCTCCTATGTGCTGGGTGAGGTACGAGTTTTTATCCGTGGTGACTGACAACTTAAGTTTTCCTGATTCTGTGTTGGTGAACTGTGGGAATTGAGAGATGGGAGGAACAATTAAGAGAAACCAAACCTCAGGGGGGCAAACCCCTGAGGCTGAGGGGTTCTCATGTCGTCGAGTCACACCACCTCCTTTGATAGCAAAAGAAATTGCCCTTAGTGGGAGGTAAGATGGAGGCACCACCTTATTGTTTGTGAGGAAAATGTAGGAGGCAATAATGAACTCTCTGGATTACTTGAGCCTCTTGAGTGAAGCTCTGAGTAGGAAATGGTCAGGCAGGAGAGCAAGTTAGGGAAGGAGGAAGAGGCACCCGCTCCTGTGAGTGGCCTTCATCAGATGGACAGACATGCAAATGCCCATGCAGGCTTAGGGAGGAGAGTCATAGACCCTCCTCCCTGGCCTCAACATCCACTACCACTACTGCTTGTATTTAAGGCCTGGACTTCTACTCCCCTTCCTTTGGCTTAAGGCAATATCTTTTGCCAAAATGTAAATATTCCCTGAGGGCCAAAATATTAAGTTTTCATGAATACTTCAGAGGAGATGAGATTATTATAATATTTTTCATGGGCCCAGGTTGGGTGATGAGCTTTGAAAGACAGAGAAAGAGGGGAAGAGTCTCCCTCTTGAGGTATGGGGAGGGGTGTTGGAGTGACATGCCGTGATCAGCAATTCAGGGCAATATGGGGGTCAGGGAAGGATATTTTTCCCCATTTAACAATTTTGTTTGGAGCCCAGTGCAGTTAGTGGTTGGTGTGTGAAGTCTTTATGAGCTGGCATTCCCTTAGCCAAGGGAGAGTTAAAGATCTCAGTATAGATTGGAGGTGAGCAAGGATGAAAGTGACACAAAAGCCAGGGCAAGGCAGGCTAATTAACTTCCATCTTTCCCTCCTGCTGCCTGACCTGATATTTGAGGTGACATTTAAAGCCATTGTACAGATGTGCGTGGTGGAGCCACGGTGGAATGAACACTTTCTGGAGCCTGTGGAGAGATGAGGCTGATTTCTCAGTCTCCTGGCTGGTTGCTTCTTCAGCCTCTCCTGTGGGGCCCTCTACTGGGCCTGGTGGGACCTTCCTTTACATTTCAGGAGACTCTGGTCTAATTCAGGACTCAGAATTGCCCTCCCTCTGCTTGCCCCCTCTACGAGACTCTTAGGTTATGTGGGTGAGGTGGGGTATACTGTAGAATTCAACCAAAGTAATGAAATGATTTAAGTCAGTGCTGTGTGTAAGAAAGGAGAGCAGGGACAGAAGCAGATAGATCACCATTTCAAAACCATCTGGGGAGTTTGTTAAAAATGCAGGCCTCTGGGAGCAAGGCCTAGTTATCTGCATGGATAACCAACTCTCTAAGGTGATTCTGCTGCCCATTAAACTTTGAGAACCTCTGAGATAGAGATGAATGAGGTTAGCTTGGGAAAGGCCTCTTAGGAGAGGTAGACTTGAATTTCAGTATGATAGGTGATACTTATCTTAGGCACTGTCCTCAGGTATAGACCTAAGGAGCCTGTTCACCTGGGGATACAAGGCTGTCATAGGAGAGATTGGCGGGTGTTCATCCTGTCCCATGGATGGTGTTGTTGTGAATGTGTTGCCACAGGCTTCACTTCACCACTTGGGTGCTAATCGCCAGGGGGACAGAAGTGGTGTGGGAGGTGGCTGAGGATGGTGTCTGCTGGAGCGTTTGATTCATGTTGCAACTGAAGCACAGCTTGCAGGGCAAAATGGCAGCCTGGTGGAGCCCACTTCCTAGAGTGGGGTGCGGGGGAGAACATCATGCCTGCAGACAGTCTTCACTCTGACATGTAGACACTAGTAACTGTGCTGCCTCCTTTGTGGCCTTTTCTCATCAGATAGCCCCATGTGTCAGAGGAGCTGGCCAGGGCTGCTATGGGAGCAGTGGTCATTGTTGTCCTAGGAGATGAGTGGGAAAGAGCTGGGACTTGATTGGTTCTCTCCTCCCTCCATGTTGCTTGCCTTCTGCTCCATACACTTGTGCTGGCTTTATCTGGTCGGGAACACAGTGTTTTCATGTTGGGGAGGGTGAAGAGGGAGAAAGAACAGTGCCAAGTTGAGGAGAAGGAACAGCGAAGAGAAGGGAACACATCTATATTATGTCATTGAATAACTGGTGATCTTTCAGATGGGCATCGGGCCTCTGGAATGGACAGGCTGCTGCTGGCCAGGAGACCTTGCTTGTCCCTGGAGGACATGTCCCTGTAGCCAGCTGGGTGGGCTGGAGGAACCATGCCAATGGCAGTGCTTGCTTTGACTATGGTGAAGGAAGGAGCCATTGCAGAAGCATTGTTTAAGACAAAATGACAATAACAACGAAAATCTAATAAAACTCTTTCCTGGCTGATATCCTGTCTTTTCTAATTACACTGCAGCTAAATGGCAACTCTGACAGTTTCTTGGAACATTTTATTCAACTTCTGGAGGGGTTGCATTTAAAGTAAGGCTTATGAGGTTCTGAGGAAGTTGGAGAAATGAGCAGTGGTGAGCTGTGGAGCTCACAGGAGCCCAGTTTGATGGGTTGAAGCTAGTCTTTAGTAAAATCCTGGGCCTAACGCAACAGGTATTCTTATGTTCTTAGGTTCGCAGTTTGTGGGGGAAGTGCTTGTACTCATACTGTTCTTTAATATCTTTATTCTTTTTCTCTCTTTGAAAATGAAACAGTGTGGAATGTTTTGCCCTTGATCACCGGAAGGAAGGGGACAGGGCCCGCTTCTTTCTCCAGGCCCAAGAATGGAGTAGTACTATGAGCACCATCGGAGCACTCTGCATAGTGTCCAGAAAGTCACTGGGACTTTCTGTCTCACAGTCAGACATTCTTCCTGTAGTCCCTCTCTGCCTAGCTCTTCTGCATGGTGAGAGCCATGGGCTCACCCTTCCCATTTCAGATTTCTTCTAAGTTGTGTTAGACAAAGCCACTTTGGGCATCCTTATTTGGAGATGCTCTTTCTCAGCAGCCATAAGCCAGGAGCCAGAGAAAAAGATGAAAGGTCGTTCGTAAGTGGCCACATGCAGACTGTGTACTCAGCCTGTGCCCATGGCGTGTCAGCACGGCAGTAGAGATCCTGTCCTTCTGTGACAGATGTCACAGTCTCTCAGAGAGCAAACCAGAGTCCTGGAAACTCTCTTTGGGAGGAGACAGCACATATTTCTTTCTCAGTGCAGCCACCTATTAGGCATTTGACCATAAGCAAGTTATTTAACCTCGTCGAACATGGGTTCTGTAGACTGGGGAAAGTGATTCTCATCACTCAGACCTTGCAGGGCTGTTAACAAGCCCAAAGTTGATGAGGGAGATGAAAGTACTTTGTGAACTAAAAAGTACTGGCCACACCTGAATCATGGATGTTGTTATTCAAGAAAGAAGGGGAAGGCTACGGGTCAGCGCTCTTCTCTCTGGAGAGAGAGGAGGAGGAGTTTGCATTCTTGTGTTAATTATATGCTAGAGTCTTGTCTATAATTCACAAATAATTCACAAATCCTTAGAGGTAGCTTTTGGGCAGTGGTGTCTGTTCAGTCCCAATGCTGCCCTTTAAGAAGGGGCCATGATGCAGTCAGTGGTGGTGCTGAGGCAGGGTAGGCCAGTGGAGACTATGGCTCTGCTCATTTTCTCCCTTTCTCTTGGCTCTTGACCCTGTCATGCCTCCTCCCCAGGTTAAGTTCTGTCAGAATCTGCAGCCTTTCTTCTCTCCGAGGCCCAGGCCCCCAGGAAGAGGAGATGCTGAGAGAGGTCTGCTACTGCCAGTTGCCCAGTAGAGACCAGAAGGTTTGGGATGCGAACATTTTTAGTAGAACGGTGAAAAGATATTGCTGGCATGGTCTAGGCTGAAACAAAAGCTGTGATGAATGTGCACATGGCTGTTGGGTAGTTTTTAGGCTTGGAGTATGAGGTTGTCCCAGACCTGGGGTCCCCTTGGGTTTCCTTCTGTGAGCAGGACTCCCAGTTACCAGGGCTCAGCCTCCATGTGGGTGGGCAATTCATTGTGAAATGGGTCCCCAGCAGGGCAAGGACATGGTACCCTGTCATCCTCTATAAGCCTCAGGCAATGCCCAGGGACTGAGGCACCATTCCTTCCTCTGCCATAAAAATGAAATCAAGTGTTTATGGGTACCTAGACTCACTTACCTCTTCATTCATTAAGTTAGTAAATACTTGAGCACTTGCAAAGTTCAAGGACATAATATGAGGACACAACAATGATTATATAGTAGATCTTATTTTCATGGAGATAATGGCCAAGTAAAAGAGCCAAGTCCTACATGAGGAAGAAAGTAAAATGCAGTATGAAGCAGGAAAGACCAGGGAAGGCTGCTTGGGTTCTGCAGCATTTGAGTTAGACATTAGAAAATTCAGGAGGATTTGGCCATGATGAAGTGGGGGAGTGGGGCAGAAATGCTATTGGCAGGAAGAGCAGGAACAAGCGCATGGAGGTAGGAAGCCATGGGATGTATGGATGTGTTGAAACTAGAAACTGGCACGAGGGAGAGGGGTTAAAAGGGAAGGGGGAATGGATACTCGAATGGACAATATCTACCAGAAAGGCTATATTCTTCCTTTCCTTGGAGTCTTACAATAGCAATGTGAGGCAAATTCTGTTCTCTCCAGTTTATGGAGGAGGAAGCTGGGGCTTGCAAGTTGTAGGAACTATTAAGTGGCATCAGGATTTGAACCTATGGCTGTATTACTCCAGAGCCTATGCTGTCTCCATTATAACAGAAGATTCATGAAGGGACATAAGGAGAGAAGGTCTGTAGCCTTTTTCTGGTCACATGGGTCTAGCAGTCCTGGGCAGAGAGTGCCTGTGGTCCATGCAGAGCAAGGAAGTGAGTCTCTGTGTCTTCTGAGCTGACCTTTGGAGTCCAGGATGGTTGAGCTCCTGGCTTCCTACCCCCATCCTATTAGGGAAGCCACTGGTCCCTGGCGTGGGAGGCAGGGGAAGCCAGGATGGCAGAAGATCCTGGAATGTAATTCAAGATTTGGCCTTGACTGTGGATTTTCATTCCCTCTTTGTGAAAACCCCGCTGGCTCCCTTCCCCAGCTCTGACCTCCCCTTGGGCCCATGAAGGCTTGATCTGCACAAGGCGGCGGTGTTCTGCTCTTGTTCCTTTGTTGCTGTGAAACGGGCTCCCGGCACAGTCAGCCTCTGTGTGGGAGGACTGGTGGTTGTCTTCGCAGGCAGGCATTTGCTTAGAGCAGGCTGCGTGCAAGCCCAGCGTCAAGAAATTCCAGCCTCCTCTAGTCAGTGGCGGTGGGACTAGGCTCTGCTGAGGGGACTGGCTGTGAAGGATGAGTTCAGGGTGGGATGACGGACCGCTTCTGGGACCAGTGGTATCTCTGGTATCTCCGCTTGCTCCGGCTGCTGGATCGAGGTATTCCTGAGTGCGTGCGTGCGTGTGTGCGTGTGTGTATGTGTATGTGTAAGAGAGATAGGAAGATATACACACACAGACACAGAAACAGAGGAGCAAACAGAAAAATACAGCAGAGAGGGGCACAGAGAGCAAAAAGGGAGAGAAGAGCGAATGAAACAGAGATGAGTAGCCGACCCATGGAAAGAAAAGAAAGGCTGCTTTTCTGTGGACATTTGTTACCCAGCTGGGAATCAAGGGCACAGGGCCTTTTGGGGAACATCTGTATATCAGGATCTCACTACCTGCACAGTACTACAGTCAAAGACAAATTAAGCCCTGTCCTGCAGTGCTCTTGATAGAACACTCTGAGAGGCAGTGCAGTAAGGACATCGGACCCTGCAGCAAGGAGCTTGGGCAGAGGGATGCAGGCTTACATCTCAGCTCTGCCGCTCACCAGTGCTGTGGCCCCAGGCTGATTTATGTGAACTTTCTGAGCTTGTTTCCCCATCTGTAAATGGGTATGGTGAGGCCTATCTGCTAGGGTTCTTGTGGAATTATTTAATTCATACCTGTAAAACACACAGCATGATGTCTGGTGCACAGTAGGTGCTTTGTGAAATTCTTTTCCTCCTTCCACAGCTCCCAACATTGTGGACAACTCCCTTTGTGGATTATCTGTAGGTAGGACCAGTACAGAATTTATAGTTAGTGGAAAGGGAAGTTTGTTTTATTCCTCAGGTTAATCTGACCTTTATATATTCAACCATCAAATATTGATGTGATTTAAATCTCCTGGTACTGTGACACAAATCCAGACATTACACTATCTATTAAGGAAAAGCCACTGGGAACTCGGTTGATTGATTTTTGAAAAATGTTTGTTATTTTTAAAAGCTTTGGCTCCTTCAAGAGATTTTGATGAGAATGAGATCAAACCCCTGATGGAAAAGATGGTGACGGGGAAGCCCAACTACACACCCCAGTGTGTGTTTATCTCCATTGGGAACAGTTTTAGGTGTGCCAGGAGGTCAATACCAGGTGGAAGTGGAGAGCTGCACAGAGCAGGTTAACCAGGGCTCTTATCAAGGAGAAATCAAAGATGGAGGAAACCAAACCAGCACATGTGAGAAGGAGTTTCTCACTAGCACTGAGAAGCAGGGAGCCCAGACTTGAGATGAGATGAGAGTGTTAGGAAGAGAGCCAGAACTTACTGGTGGAGATCATAGAATGGAGGAAGGGAAGAGAGACTAAGGTGTGTATCTCATCTGTGTGACCTCAGGCAAGTTACTTAACCTCTCAGTTCCTTCTTTCCTTCATCCTAAAAGGGGATGATGATGATAACAGTAGCGCCAATTCAGAGGGTTGCTGTAGGTGTTAAGTGAAATACTTAATCCAGTGCCCAGCATGAAGAAACTTCCCCTTAAATGTTAGTTTTCATTACCAAGATGGTTAATTCTCACTTTCCTCTAGACATCTTAGGAAAGATAGGAACAGGTGGTATGTAATAACCAGGAGCTGAGAAAAGTCCAATTAAGAATTGTTAAGGCTTAGAGACAATTTATACTTCTGTGAATTAAAACAGGATTCATACTAACATATGATGTTAATTATAAGAAACTAGATGTTAATATATAAGCTATGCTACTAATAATTGTTTTATTTTTAGAAAAATGCTTGAGTCCATGAGTTGTAAACCTAAGTTATGTTTTGACTCCATTATTTTCTAAGTTTCCTTGAATAAATGATTTACTTTCAGTTTGTTAATCTGAAAAATGGGAATATTAATAACAATACCTATATTATAGAATTTTGGGGAAATTTATTGCATTAATGCATGTAAAATTGTCAGGCATTTTTAGAAGTGTCAGGTGAATGAATTTATGGATCTGTGGATTAACCTGTCCCTTTGGATAGCAAAGTTGGTTGCCAGAGATGTGTGTTTTTCCATGCATGTTTTATTGTCATTATGGCTAGAATTGGAAAGTTTATAGTATTTCATAAACGGTGTCTCCATAGTTTTTTTTTTATGTGAGGTTTTAGACTAGTGGCTTCTAACTGCATAGTGCAACTTATTGCCAGGCTTTTTGGGCGTTGGGTGTTGATTCTGTTGCCTAGTTCTGGTTAATGAGTGTCACAGTATTACACATGTATATGTGCGCACACCCACATTCATGTTCAAGCAGAATTTTTGGATGTAGCAACTTCCTTCTAGGAACTAATGTTAGCTGACATTGTATAGACAACGGCATGCTCTAATGAGGCTTGATAGACTGAGCTAACTCATGGGAGATGGTCAATAAATATTTGTTGAATGAATGGATAAATGATGAACCTGTCCTGGGCAGTGAACTGAATTCTTAAATCTACCTTTAGTGTAACAGAATTTAGCCCCTTTTGTTTGTTTTAGGATTTTGTTATTGCACCATGAGATGTCATGCCTCATGTCATCTTGAGAGTAACAGGCCTCAAGAAGGTAAGGAGAGAATAAAAAATAAGAAGTGGGAAATGATTAGTTTAGCCCTGGAAACTGAAATAACTGACAAGCTGTGTGCCAGCCTGAGTCATTCTCTTGGCTGTGACTGGGGGATAAATGAATCTGTGATTTGACACACCTAGGAAAAAGGAGGAAACATCAGAACACATCATAGAGCGGAAATAAACTTTACAAAGAGATGACAGTGTATGCTTGGTGACTGCAGACTAATCTTTTGTCTCCCTATCATTGTTTCTTATCAGTAGGGATTTAAAAAAAATAAAAGGGATTGTTTTCTTGGGCTGTACTTAACTCTATGTAAGGATTTATATGATAATTAACTGCCAGCTTGCTCAGACATGACTATTTTGATGATTTATTTCATTAATAGCAGATGGTATTTTTACGGTGTTTGTTACTGGAGGTCTGTTACTCTGCTCATTGTGTTCTGTGCTTACAGACAATGACTAAGGAGATGGTTCCTATGGTAGGGACTGCCCATCGAAATAAAGGAGCGCACACTGATATGAAACATGAGTGGTATATGAGAGAAGAGAGGTAGCATTGTTTTTTGTTGTTGAATTTTGGCATATCCATGGAGATCTGACAAGTGAGATGGGGGTTTACATTCCTTTGTTTACATGCATTGTTTTTTGGTAGTGAAAGGGGAAGCATCAGGCAGTGTTTCCCAGTGTGTAAGAACATGCCCTACACACTAGTAGTACATGATATGATTTCTAGGTTTACAGATGTTGCTGGAGGTTCTCTTGCTGGTCCCTGCATGGCATTGTCTGATGGGCACTCTATTCTGCTGAGTGTCTGCTTCTGCACTGTCTACCTCCATGTAACTACCCTATTCAATGCAGGCCCTCTTTAGCTCCAAACAACCCTCATATCTCCCCTCATTACCACATCTAATCTCCCTTTTACCTTTCCACCAGCCTTACCTGAGCCTCACTCTGTTCTGCCTTCATGTCCAGCCTCCCTGCTCCCTCAGCCCATTCTCGCTGCCCTTAGGACTCAAAAGGCACATCCCCATACCACCTGAAACCCCGTTCCCTGGCATTCCTCTTTTATTCTCGAACCCACTGCCAAGCCTCCATCCTTTCTCAGCACTATGCCTGGGCCAACTTTGCCATTGGGATCCTGGGTTTTCCGCCCTGGGCTTCCTGCCCTGGGCCTGCCCTTCTCTAACTTCCCTTACCTCTAACTCTGAGTGCTTTTTTCCCCTCAGGAGCCACTGTCTTTTCTTCTTTTGATTCTGCCTTTTTATGTCACCACCCCAGTAGATTAGTTTTTAAAAAAAATAAATTTAAGTAAAAAATGGAATTGATTTAAAACATTATGAAGGAAATAGCAGTAGGGGGTATATGGTTATGGTGAAATGGTGGCAGATGTATAAAAAGGACTGATGTTTGCAAAACTTAAGTGATTTACAGCATAGACCTAGGTTGCTAGTTTCTTGGTCCTTTGTTTATGTTCCTGTAGCTATACGAAGTGATTTGGATTCTGGACCAGAATCCAACTGGTTCTCATCCCTGAGTGTACATTAGAATCATCTGGGAGCTCTTGGAAAGCACAATGTTTAGTTCCTACCTTCCCGCATTGCCACCTAGCCAATTAAATTTGAATCCCTGGACACTGGCATGTTTAAAGAGCTCTGCAGGTGATTCTAATGGCAGCCAGGGTTGAGAACTGTTCCTTGTCATCCTTTAATATGGGTCCTGGAGAGTTGAGGCAAAAACGATTCTTTGGCAAAATAAAATTAATGAGAAATTCAGTCACTATATGGGAATAGTAAATACTTGAGTAAACAGAGGAATGTACGAAGGAAAATTTAAAAGAACACATCCTTTGGATATAATTCATGCAACTATCTTTAGAAATTTCAACTATAACCATTTCTTATCACTACCTAACCTCCCTTTGTATTCCTGGGAAAAATTTTACTTGGGTCCTAGGATTTTATCTGGCCCCAGCTTGCTTTGGCTTTGACACTCTGTTCTGGCTGCCTAGGGCCTTGGAGCTTGAAATGACAGTTTGTCATTGTAGATGTCAAAAAACAAATAAAAAAATACTTTTCTTATTTGCTTAGTATAACTCCAATAGGTGGGCAGTGCCTGTATGAGCTAGAATTCTTTCTCACTTCTGGATAGATGGGCGGTGAGGATGGTAACTTTCAAGCTTTCATGGTGTTGGGCTCTTCTTTAGCCAGGAAACTGCTTGTTTCTCACTAAAGTCCACCTCTCCCTGCATGGCCATTCACTGTGCCTCAACCTTTACATCTCCCAAACATTCTAATCTAAGGATTGACTCTGCCCAGGTGCAGTGCAGAGTTGAGAGGCAGCTGACCCTCAGGGCTGTGGCTCTAAGAACATCCTGATATTTGATCTCTTCCTTTTCATGCCTGCAGCCCTCTTCCTGGTCCCTGGTTTTCCACCACTGACAGGTGGCATGTTTTTGGCTTGCTTGCTGCTCAGTTTTCTGTCCAGCTCTGGCCCCTGACTGGGTCAAACTTGGTGTCTCTGCTTAGTCCCTCTTAGGCCAGTTCCTAATCTGCCACAGACCACCAACCTGGATACCCACCTTGGTTTGGTTTGTTTTACTTTTGTTAGCTGTTGCATATATGTGACCAGCATGATGTGTGGCTTCTATGTGCCAGCCTTTATGACTTGTTCCTCCCCTCCTATGGTTGGTGGAAAAAAGTAAAAGTATGAAAAGTGCATCAAGTGGCTCTCCTATGCTGGGGAGTTTTCTAATTCGAGGAGGTTAGGTTGTAATCACCTTCCCATTTGAGCTCAATATTCATATAATACACAAAGAGGTTACTTTAACTTAGCTTTTAAAATCACAAATAGATGTCTCTTATAGTTATTTAATTGGCTTTTGGCATAAGACTACTTTCCTAAAGGAACCAGGCCTCTTGTCTGATAAACAGTTTGAACACAGCTTGAAATACCACCCCAGAAAAATTCCCTGTTGCTCCCCACCAGAGCCTCCCCAGAAGCCTTTGCATTTTCTGTGCTTCCATTGGAAATGCTTGAAGCTTCCCCTTCTTACAGTTAATCCATATCCTTCCCCTTCTAAACTTTGAAACCCCATGTTCTCCAGAAAAAGCTCCCCTGCTTAATCATACCTGGTTCTGTTCAGAAACACGTGGACACTTTGATGCAAGGCTGGTTCCATGATTCACAGTGTGCACCTGTGGGGAATAATAGGACACACCTCATGTGGTTGTTGTGAGCCTTGAAGAAGTTAATATGTGCGGCCTGTGCCTGTAACAATAAGTACTCAGTAAGTGTGTGCTGCCCTCTCAAATTTCTGTCTCTTCTAGGAGCTTAGTTGCTTCTAGGGGTTCTTTTCCTTCCATTGAAAGTAAAGCAGCTCTGAGGGCTGGTTCTTGTTATTTGTATTCTCATCTAGACATCTATTTCAAGGTTGAATTCTAATAGGAAACCCAATAAATAACTTTGACTAACAGAGTATCTGAACTCTCCAGGAAACCAGGAGAAGGTACTGATTATCATGGAGTTGTTAATAGGAAAAAAGGAACTGTATTGATTTGGACAATTCCAATATCTTATCCCCTTTGGTTCTCATTATGTCTCTCTGAGATAGGTTACTTTAGTTCCCATTTCACAAATAGGAAACAGGCTTGTAGAGGTTAAATACTATTCTAAAGCCACAGAGCCGCTAGGAGAAGAGTCAGGATCCAGGACTGCTGACTCCTATTTGGGATGAGTTCTCTCCTATACCTACTGCCACACAGGTGGAGGGACCCCTATCCTTCTCTCTTCAGCGTTCATGTTAAACTGGGGTATCTGCCCATCTCCCCTGTCCACAGAGTAGAGTATATCACTGGGATGCCTTGTCTGGGGTATGAGATCACTAGACAAGATATCTAGGCCATGTCCTGGGGGAAGGACACTGATAGCTGCTCTGTGAGATCCTGGTGTGGTGTTTCCATCCAGTGGTAGAGGTTGCTGTGGTGTGAGAACTGTAATGCAGCACTTCCCTGGGTGTGGCATGGCGTCCCAGAGCCTCTCTTCTCTTATAGCATATTCAGTGATTGCTTAGAGCTGAGGGGCAATGGGGGCAGCTGTGTCCTTGGTTGGTCAGAAAGCCAACTGGATTCCCATTGTAAATGATGGATTTGCTCTTCACCTTGTGGATGGATGTGGCTTGTTATTGAAGAAGTTGTCAAGGCAATAAATAGTCTTATTGTTAGTAGTAATAGTACCCACTAAGGGCCCAGTAATGGTATCCACTAGGGAAGAAGTAGGACTCCTTCCCTCAGAGCTCACAATTCAAACTCCTAAAAGGTCAAGAACTAGCAGTAACCTCTCTTAGTCTCTGTTGGCCCCTCTATCAATTGATGGATTACTTATAATGATCCCTTGTAGTTGCATGGTTCTATGTGGACAATACCTGCAAAATAAGACATCTACAACATCTACAGTATATCTATGTGATCCTGCAAGATGTTATTTCATGTTGAATTACTTAAAGAGTGCTTTGAATTCACAGGAGGGAGAAATATTTGGGTAGTTATCTTCTGAGGACCTATACTATAAGCTATGTCTTCTTCAGCATTGTTGAATAAGTGCTATTGTCTTCATGAAGATTTAGAGTCTAGTGGGGGAAATAGACAATGACCAATAAATAACACAGTGGCAGGTAGAATTAAAAGGAGAGAGCTGAGTTAAGCTTTAGTAGTACTTGATGAGGATGGAAGTTGGAAAGTCCAGACTGTGGAGCATCTGTGTGATAAGAGTTAAGTCAGGAGATATGGGTTGGGGCCATCTTGTGAAGATTCTTGCTTGTATGTCAGGCTAAAGGCAAGTGATGCCAGGGTAGTAGCATTCCATTAAAAAATGTATTGAATAATTCTCACACCAGGCAGTAGACTAGGCGCTGGGAATACAAAGATGCATTACATGGTATAACATGACATAATTAAATGCCTAATTTCTTCATGCATTGAAGTGTGTCTGCGTTTCTAGAGAGAAGTTAGGGTAGGAGGTGCATGATTTTGAGTCATCTGCTTAAAAGTGATAGTGAAATTGATATTAGCTCAGGGAAGACAGTATAGGGGAAAATGTGACTAGTGTAGACTGATCTTAGAAAATATGGAAATAAAGAGACAGAATCCCTAAGGGTAGGAGGAGAGCCAGGATACAATAAATTCATGGGAGTAGAAGAGAAGGGACAGTTAGAGGTCTCCATCTGTAGGGAGAGGGGGCAGTGTTGAGGGGTTTGGTGACAGAAGGCATTGGTGACTACTCAGTATTGTTTCAGCAGCTTCGATGAGATAAAACCAGATTGAGATGGTAGGAGGTGGTGGGGATGAAGCGGCACCAAGCACATATTATTTGTTAGAGAAATATGTCAAAGATGGAAGGTAAAAATAGAATGGTGGTTGGTGGGACATTAGGGTCAAGTGATGGTTTTGTTAAAGAAGGGAGGCCTGAATATGTTTGAGGCTGGGGAAGGGAGCCAATGACAGAGAGAACTTTGAAAATGATGAACAGAAATGGATTTATTAATCCATATAATAAATATTCATTGAGCACCAACAGTGTTCTAGGCACTGTGCAATTTTCTGGGGATGCATCATGAACAAGACATGAAGTCTTCATGAAGTTTATAGTCCAATGAGGGAGGCAGACCATGCACACATCAAGCAACAGTTGAATTTATAATAAGAGCTTGTGATAAGTGCTGCAAAGTGTAGCAATGACCTGGAGGAGGTAGGGATGGGTTGAATAAAGAGTGCAGATGGAAGTGGTAGACCGGAGGAGGGAGAATGCATCCTCTGTTGGAAGGAAGGAAGAGGGGGTGCTTAGAGAACTATTTTTAAGTAGAAAAAAAGGAAAAATGAGGAAATGCAATTCATATTGCCTTGATATTCTTAAGCAAAAGAGTAGGCAATGTCATGGGCTGAGACTGGAGAGCTGAGACGGTTCAAGATTTAGCATAGGTCCTTACCTGCTTCATTCAAGCCTTTTACAACCCTGTGATATAGGAGGTGTTATTCTCATTCTTATGTAGGTGAGATAACTGAGGGGACTCAGAGAATACCCACATAGACCCATAACTAGGGGCAAGGGGTGGGGAAGTCTGTCACCTGGATACTCTGCCAGTCAGCAGCCCAGAAGGGACTGTTCATCAGTGGTGAACCGTGAGCCTGTCAGTGCAATCAAGAGATCAATTTCTCCTCCCTCCTCTCATACAAAGCCCTATGCTGGGCCCTGTGGGAAACCTTTGGAGAGGAGATAACATCTGTGCCTGGACTGCGTTAAAAACTGATAAATCAAGCCATCAGCATGTATTTTCTATTAAGCACACTGTCCTTGTGTTTGGATTTTTAAGGATTTGAATAGAGCAAGGGGAAAAGGGCATTCAGGGTGAGAGAAAATGCAGTGCAAACAATCCAGTGATTCAGAGGGTAAGTGTAATCAGAAGACTGGGCCTTTATCAGATAAAAAGTGAATTTACTGGTTCAAGAGATGGTGTTGGGTCAAACAAGATCAGTGGGGAGTAAGAAGTTTTTATTTTTCATTCCCTTTGCCTCTATAACTGCACTCCCAACAAAAGAAGAGACAGTTGGAAGAGACCTCTCATCTAAGAGATGGGGAAACAGCCCAAGGAGATGATTTTACTTTCTAAAGTCATTCAATTAGTTATTGGCTGAGCCTACATGTGAAGCCAGGGCACAAAAACTCCTAGTTGAGGCTTCTGTCCATCACATTATATTCCCCTGTCTGTTCAACTCAGTTCTGTCCCTTTAGCATGCTCAGCAGCTCTGATAAAGTATGTGGGAGTGTGGGCAGACTGGAGAATATGGGTTTGAAGGGTGTATAGTTTGGGTTCAACTTTTTAAGGCTCCAGGCAAAATTTCTAAGAAGTCCCAGCAGCAGGATTATATTTTTTTCTTTCTCCCTTGTTATTATCGTGAAAAATAAGTTGAGTAGAGTTGGAAGTGACACCTCCTGGCTCTCCCGGTCTGTTGCAGAATCATACTCTAAAGAACCCAGCCCAGGGCAAAAGCAGAGGAGTGTCTTCCTTATAAACCCAGGCTACAAGGAAGAATTGGCATGGGGCTTTTAATCTATGTTCATGCCAAATGAATCTGTTAGATGGGATAATGAGCTCCATATTTTATAGACTATTTTAAGCCTGTCTCAAAATAAAGTACAGGGCTAGGGGTGGAGGAAGGACGTAAGTCTTGGAGACAAAATGCCATGGCTTACTCATCAGTGTTTTCATTTTAATGATCCCAAACCCAGTACAAGTCCCTCAGTGACACTGTAATGGAAACCACATTTTTTTTTTTCTGCTGAAAGTTTCAGGATGAATACAGCCAAATGCTTCAAGGCATAATTAAGGTTACAAACTCCCATCCCCAGTAATACATAGACCTTTCACCCCAGGGGGGCTCAGCTAGAACTATGTGGTTGGAAAGCAGTTGCAATTATAGAGACATTTCTTCTGCCAATCTTTGGCCCACCACAGCTTCTTTTCTGGGCCTTGCCTCCCCATCCCTCCTCCCTCCCCTTCCCCTTCACCACTGCTTCATCCCTGGGAAGAAATAAACCAACATAAACCAACACACAAATAAATAAGAACCCTGGTGTCAACTCCTTCCCTGCCACAGGGTGAGAATCTTGGATAGATACTGCTGGGTCTGCAGGGGGCTGGCAGAGGCAGCACATATGTAGCAGGATGGGTAACCAAGTGAACCTGACCATCGATGTGGCATACTGAGAGGCGGAGGTGCATGTGTCATTGGTAGGTATGGGAGGAGGTGGAGAATGTTCTGCACATTACAGGCTGGAAAATCCACCTCATAAGAATGTCTTAAGGATCTAGAAGAACAAGGTGGCCCTGTCTCCTGTATTTGGACATCATGGGTTGAGCTCTCTTGGTTTATATTTCCTTTGCCTTGACAAGCTTTCTGAATCTGCAGAGATCAAAGTTAAGAAACTTGGCATGACCAGCTGGATTACACGGGCTTATTTTTTTCCTCCTGTGAACCACAACTTGAACAACTGGAATATATGATAGCGAGAACCCTTAGGGCATGTATATAGACTCATTCTCTGGTTACTTTTAGTCCAATCTTATCCTTGTAAGGAAGGCTCTAGTTAGCAAAATGAACAAAGAAAAGACTAAGATATTTGCTCCTGACTGCTTTGGCCCCATACTCTGCCTCTGATGGTGGTGATTCTGGAATAGACCATGATGAGACCCAGCTAGGCACTCTGGTTGGCTCCTTAGAGATCATATCACTGCTTCATTTCTCTTCTTACTACCCCGTCACCAAAGGGCAAATAATTATGTTTATAATATCACCTTTAGGAAGATATATTGTTGAGTGCATTCTTGATTCATCTATCTAACAAGTATTAAATACCTCCCTGAACCTCAGCTTCCTCATTTGAAGGATTAGGATAATATCCGTGGTAGTTATAAGAGTCATTCATCAAATATTTTCAGCTCTCCACCTTCCCCAGGAAGATTGTACTTCCCTACACCTTGACCATGTGACTTGCTTTGGCTGATGAAATGTGAGCAGAGTTAGGTATTTTATTTCTAAATGGAGCTTTAAAAGCTGATACACTATTTACTTTATTCTCCCACTGTCTCATCAGTTTTAGAAGTTGTGTTGCGATAAAGCTTCCATCAGCCTGGGACCCTAAGTGACTATGAGCCTAGCCCTCTGCTAAGCCATGTTGAATATTCAATATGAACAAGAAATAATTATCTTTTCTTTTAAGCTACTGAGATTTTGAAGTGGTTTGTAGTCATAGTCTATCAGGCTTGTATTGATTGAAATATACTACATTATAAGGTAGGAGAATGACACAAAATTGAAATCTATATTCAGTACATGCCAAATAGTAGATATTCAATAAATGGTAGCTACTTTTTCCTATGAATATCACTTAAGATGCTTTTGGCTGAAGGTAACTGAAACCAAACCAAAAATGGTTTAAACAATAAATACGTATCCTCTTCTCTTTCTGCTTCTACTCCTGTTTCTCTTAACAAGAAGTTCAGAAGTTGGGTCATTAAATCAGAGGCTCAGTATTTCACCAGATTCTCTTATTTAGTCTGTTTGGGTTCATTAGATTTCTTACATCTTGAAATTGTTGCATTTCATCAGTTTTGGAAAATTGCCAGCCCTTATTTCTCTTCTTTTTCTTTCCTCCTTTTGGGATATCAATTGATTAAAATTGAAGTTTTTTGAAGTTGAATCAATTTTGAGATTGTTTGAAGTTAAAATTTCTCACAATATGTTCTGTATTTCTTGTTACTTTTACATCTTAATAATTTTATCTCTTCATGATGCACTCTAGAGTTTTCTCTGATTTATCTTCCGATTTATTAATTCTCTATTCAGCTGTGTCTAATAAGCACTTAAATTTGTTTATGGACTTCTTAATTTTGATTATTATACTTTCAGTGCTAGCTATTTCCACTTAATTCTTTTTCAAATCACTTTTAAAAAGTTTACAGTTTAGTAAAAACTTTTAAGTTTGTCTTGTATTTCTTTGAATGTAGTAAGTATTTTGCTCTATAGTCTCTTTGATAATACTGATATCTGAAGTCTTTGTGCATCTGTTTCTGTAGTCTGCTGTTTCTGATTATTCTTGCCCATGGTGTCTTTTTCCCTTGTGTTATCTTTGATTGTGTCCTGGTCCTTACTTTTTTAAAAAGATTTTATGAGACTAATTTGAAGTCTAAAATGGTAACTTTCTCCTGTGATGATCATTTTCTTTTGCTAGAGCCCTAGAGATTCTACCATTCAGTTCTGCCTTAGATCAGGTTGATTGCTTGAGTTTCCTTGGACCTAGATCACAGGCATCTGTGTTTCAATTTTCCACCAAGCCGTTTTGTTTCTATGTTACTTACACCTTGAGAGTGAAGCCTGCCCTGCCTGAGGAAGCCCAGCTTAGAATTTGTTAGACTCCCTTCCTTGGCTATCCCTATACTTTGATTTCTGCTTCTCTTGCCCAATCTGGCTGACAAAAAGCACAGCTTAGTTTTGCCACTGTTTCTTCCAGATTGGCAAATGCTCTAAGGGCAAAAGCTGCTATGTGTTTTGGGTCAGCATCTTTGGATTCTCACCTTCCCTAGGTTTTGGCCTAGTACTTTTTTGTTATCTTCTTAACTCTTTAATGCTTTTAAGAATATTTTTAAAAATTGTCTTCAGTGAAAGGGTTGGTCCAAACTGCCCAGGCTGCCATTAATAAGGAATGGAGAAAATATGACCCTAATTCTTTGTATCTTCCATTCCTTATAGTTTCAAGATGGCTGCCACAACTTCATGTGTCACATGGAGAACAGAAAACTGAGAGAGCCTGTTTTGCACGCATGTATTTATGTAGGTCTTTTTAAGAGCAAGGAAACTTTTCTAAGATGTCCCTTGGGAGGCTTCTCCTCATGTCTCAAAGGACATAATTTCACCACCAATTCAACAAGTCACCAGAAAAAGGATTCAAATTCCATGATTGGTATAACATAATTAACTTACCCTGTGGGTCTGAAAGGGTCTCTACCTCCCCTGAAGCACAGAGATGTTTGATTCCTGAAAAAAGTCTAGATTCTGTAAGCAAGGAAGAAGGGGTTAAATGGCTCTTGGGCAGGCAACTAGCTCACTAACTCCATCGTACTCTGTGCTCAGCTAGGATTAAGGACTAAGAAGTGTAGGCATGTTTCTTGCCCTACTTGGGAATGTACATGCTCCAAAAGATGCATAGAAATGTAGAGCTAAAACCTAATAGAAAGGGATTAGAGATAACAAGGCCATGTTTGTATAATTTTTATTATTTTTTTTAAAGCAAATGAAATTTATTTATATTTATTTATTTATTATTGTTATTATTTATGCCTACAGCACCTCGTCTTTCTAGGTGGTCTCCCATACAAGTGCTAACCAGGCCCAACCCTGCTTAGCTTCCAAGGTTAGACATTGGGCTTGTTCAGGGGCGTGAACTCAGGACCTTCTGCATGTAAAGCAGATTGCTAACCACTGTACTATGGGACCATGTCCAGGCTATATTCCTTGAAAACTTACTTTGTAACTTAAAAACTACAAATTTGAGATAGTCTGTGATTAAAATTTTATATATTTACTTAATCAAAACTATTAACAACTAAAATTCTGTAGTAGAAAGAATGACCTTATTGGAAATTTATTCACAAAATTTAATTATACTACAAGTTAGTTCTATAAATGCATATTGCATAAAAACTAATGGGTCTGATGGAGTCATATGGCTTCATTGGGTGAGCTAGGTCCTTTCATGTGTTCTTGACATAAGTGGGATACAGAAGAGGGATCAAACTAAAAGTTTAAGAATCCTCACAGACCTCAGAAACAGGGGTATCACTTCCCCAGCAGGGCTGGAAGGCTGTCCTTGCTCTAATATACTTGTCCTCATTACCTAGGAGCAGGGTTGGAGGGCACAGAGGTGAGGTATGAGGGTACCAAAGCAAGCCTTTCCTGAGGGTTGGCTTGCTCCCTGCCTGTGAGGAACTGGACAGGTTACATGTCTTCTCTTTGGAACAAGAGGCCTCAGAAGAAGGGGCATTTATCCCCCTTGCCCTCAACTGGCTCCTCCACAGTTTCCATTTGAGGAGAGGAGGTTCAGTTCCTGAACAATGCCTTCCACAGGTTCACGATCCCTCTCCCTCACTCTCTTTTTCAAATACCAGGTCTGTGGCTTAACCTCATCTTAGAAGTTCTGTTGTCAGTCCATCACTTGCCACAGGTTGCTAGCTCTTAAAAGTTCCTCAAAGAAGTTACTCGAAGAAGGTGTGCCAAGCAGATTGAAGGTGTGCATGGGGATATTTTTGGTCATAGGGAGCTGAGTACAGCTGGTTTCAAGTAGGGTGAAAGTGAGTTGAAAGTACTCCTACGTGTAGGTTCTGTCTCCTTTTATCACTTCCGTGCTATTTCATCCTTTAACTCTACAAGTTAAAGCTATTGATTTGTCTGACCAGTATCCTTTTAAAACAAAAGAAAACCCTAAAACTTAATAAAATTTGGAAGTATCAAGTCCAGTGGCCCAGCTTGTTTTGCTGATTGAATTGCTCATTAGGCATTATGCTGAGTGGCTCATGTGACAAGATTTTGAAATAAAAATGGCCTGGTGTAGCTTACAACTCCATCACTCACTACTGGGTGTGCCACTTATCCACTCTAGATCTCAGTGTCTTTTATTTATAAGATGCTGGCAATATCAATATTTACATCATAGGATTTTTATATGGATTAAATGATATTGCACATGTTAAAACTTAATAAATGTTAGCTATTAATTCTTAATCCACGTTGCCTAAAATCTAACCTTTGGATGGGAAGATGATGGCAGAATGATTAAGAGGAGATCTGGGGCCTGAAAGCTTAGGCAGGTTTTTGGAGGGGTGGGAGAGACAAAATATGTAGTGAGTGTGTGTACTGGGGCTCTGAGAGAGGGCAGTCAAGATTTGGGTGTGCAGGAGAGAATCAAAGACCAACCTGCATTTGCCTTGAAGTTTGTCCCAAGGCTCTGGGGGAAAGCTTAGCCTCAGGCTGCCCTGTGCACCTCATTGTGACTGGGATGTGTTTCCTTCAGGGGTGCAGTCATCCATCCATAGCTCCTTATTTTAAGACACTGCATCCTCTCCTTGAGACTATTTGCCATGTGGCTGAGCTGGGCTGTCTTCTGTTGTTTCTGTCCACCAGCTCAAAGTGCTCCCTGCCTTCCTGGAGTTCCTTCTCCATTAAATAGATTAAGGGCTTGAATGACCCAGACCAGAATAATGGACATACTAATTGGCAGGCATTAGAAGGCTTCAGCATTGATAAATCTTCAGACCCTCAGCAGTATCTGCTGAAATCCATTCTTATCGACCACTTTGGGAGAGCAGGATCCAAGGGCAATGCTGAATGCCTGGCAGAGGAAGAGGGAGGAGCTGAGGCAGCAGTGTCCTCAGAGGTGCTGGAAGTATAGAGCCCTGCCTGGGTGGAAGCATTAAAAGGAGGAGGAAGACAGAAAGGGTTTTCCTCTTTAAATAGGAATGGTGGTTGTAACCAGCTCTTCTTTAGCACCTTAGGGGGATGAGTGACAAAGCATGAAGCAGCAATTTGGGAGAGATGTTATATCAGAGCAAAGGTCTGTAGTAGCTTTGGTGTACACTGTGGCCACTGTGGGCAATAGATGTGTCCTGGCCTTTTCATCAAAGAGGCAAACAGCCCTTTGGTCCCTTTTTGTGTGATGGGTATGAATGGGGAGAAGGGGGAAATTGGTTTTGGAAAGACCAGATGTTTGTCTCCAGTCTACCCTGTGGGTTTGTGTCTGAGCCTTGATGAGAGGAGTGCTGTGCAGAAGTTGAAGAAATTGTCCTCATGAGGGCTCTGTGTGACATTTGGGGACAGGCGATGCTGATCTTGTGAACACAGAGTGGGGAAGAGGGACTAGGTTTCCATCAGGGCTTGATCTGGAAACTTGGGCTGTTTGACACTTGGAGTGTTGTGGTTTGAGAGCCCTGGAGCCAGCGCCCTGGGCAGATGCTGGTGTCCTCACAGAGGGCACCTTAGGCATCCTCCAGTAGCAGTGGCAGCCGGAGCAGGAGAGGAAGGACATGGCAAGTATGACTGATGGATTGCTTGGTGGGCCCAGGGGAGATGTGGGGCTCCTGGATGCAACAGGATGAGCTTTTTCAAGGGATGAGATACCACATGTGAAAGGAAATCAGGCCAAAACCAATGGAATTTGAATTGCCTCTGTTAATTGGGCTTCTTGTCTGGTGAGGACTACAAAACTCAAGTTACGGAAGAAACATCTTGGCACTGAGGTACTCCTTAAATTGACAAATATTTATTGCATACCTACTCTGCAGATACTCTTATGGATGTGAATGAGATAGACAAAATCTTTGTCTTCATGGAAATGGCAGTGAAGGGAAAGGATTACTTAGTTGGAAAGTGCCATGGGAGCAGAGAAGAGGAAGCAAAAGATTTTAGCTGTGGACTTGCCTTTGAAAGGCCTTGAGAGATGGGTAGAAGCTGGACTTGTGGAGATGGAAGACAGCAGAGGAAAGGTGCAGAGTGGGAAAGTTTGGAGAGTTTGGAAAATAGTCTCCATGTGGAGGTCATATGTGTGCATGTGCTCATTGCAAGAGTGTATGCAGGGGATTGAGATAATGAGAGAGAAAGCTAGACAGGTTGGCCGAGTGGACTGTATGTTCTACCCTAGAGATTTAGGATTTTATTTAGTAGTTTATGAGCATCTATTGGGAGATCATGAGCGAAGAAAGTAACTTGATCAATCCTTTCCTGTCCCTGGCTGAGGTCACTTGGTAGCAATGGTGTTAGGCAGAACTTCAGAGCATGATTTTTTCAATATGTTCTCTTCCTGGCTTTCTCATGGGAGCAGTTGTAATTTTATTTTTACCCACATTTCTGTTTTAGGTGTGCGTCAGATTAGCAGCCCTATGCCTCCAGTTGGAAGAGAGCTTCTGTTAAAAGTGCTGTGTGGGTGGAGTCCTTCCGTGTTGTCCAAGCCCTGCTGCCCCTCCTGGGTGTTGACCTTGGCTGTAGAGGGCATGGCCCTTGATTTAATGCTGTTTGCTTTCCTGGCTTTTCCAGCTCCTTCTGGGTGCTTTGGAACAACCCAGGTTCCTTCAAGAATTTTGAGCAAGGGGCAGCTTATGATTTGGGTTTGAGCTAGGGGCAGCAACTAATAAACAAATGTCAATTATCTTGAGAGTGTAGGCCTTCGCTTCAGACAGTTTTACTTTCATTTCATCATAAATATAGGCAGCTTCATAAATTTAAATTGGTTTCCAGAAACAGACCCTGGTTCTAGGACCATTTCTCAGTGTGCAAGGCAGGCTTGTCAGCAAAGATGGGGATGCATTCTTAAGGTATATTTACCAGGAGGTGGTCTGTAAAGATGCAGATCTGGTGGCTTAAAGCTTCTGTATTAAAATGAAGGGTATGGTGTATATTATCTTCCAGTGACAGTGATGTTTCAAAATATCCTTATGGTGTTGTTAGCTTAGTTGGCCTGGATACTATATTCATGAAGGGAAGGCTGTGGTTCAGCTCTGGAGTTATCTCTGTGTTGGACAGATAACTTCTCTTTGGTTATGGTTAGAGACCACATCTTTTATCCTAGTTGATAGTCTCGCTTAGCTTTTTATTAGTTATGCAAGGTCCAGCAAAAACAGTATAGACATAAAACTCTAGTACTTCTGCTGGAGAAAGAACCATTAGTAATGGTTGTGTTGTAATTTCATGTTTTTGGACATTGATCAAGTACTTCCCATGTGGCAGGAACTGTCCTAGGTGCTCATCTCAAACGTCACAATAGTATTGTGCCGATTTTATAGATGAGAAAACTGAGGTTCAGAGAAGTTATATGACTTGACTAGGTCATTCAGCTTTCATAGTGGTGAGTTAGGATTCTAACCTAGGTTTTCTTTTTCTAAACCTCATGTTCTTTCTACTTCTGCATCTGGAAACTGTGATGAGAATACCTATACCCTAGTTACCTGGAGGCAGAGTCAGATGTTGGACCATTTGGTGACAACTTGGGGTCCTCTGGCCAGCAAAGTTTATTTGGCTACGATTTTAGGCCTCCTCTTGCTCTGAATCAGTTACCTCTGTCGCATTTGCTTTCAAGTTAACATCTGCATATTGCCAAATAGACCCCTGGAGATCTCTCTTGCTCTGTCTTCCAATCCCCAGCCCTCTGCCCGAATTGGGGAAGTGGCAGATGGAAGATCAAGTGGCAGATGGAGGGATCAGATTTCAGACATTGAAAGCTTCATTCTGATCTTCAACAGCTCAGAGGGAGAGGAGGGGCTACTGATCAGTGTATTCTGTGGACCTGCTTCCCTGAGCTGGGGATGGGGGTCTAAACTGGTCATTTCTAAAGAAAAACAGTTGTGTTTTTTTCTTGAGCATGTGGGGAAAAAGAATCAGCAAGTTATTTGATATTTAAATAACTGAAACATTTATTAAGGGTCATTTCTGAGTATAGGTAGAATTAGTATGATTTGAAAGGTACCAGGAAGTGCTCCCAGCCCAGAACCTCTCCGACCCTGGCAGTGCTTTGGTGCCCCAGATGGGTTCATTAATTCTTTGGGGCCAACACCACTTAGCTAATCCTTTTATGAGTGTGAAAATAGAGCATGCAGCTGTTAATTTAAGATTCTTTGCCTCCAGAAGAAGTAGAGGCTGTGTGTGTGTGTGTGTGTGTGTGTGTGTGTGTGTGTGTGTGTGTGTGTGACAGAGAGAGAGAGAGAGAGAGAGAGAGAGAGAGAGAGAGAGAGAGAGAGAGAGAGAGAGAGAGAAAGAGAAAGAGAAAGAGAGAAAGAGAGAAAGAGAGAAAGAGAGAAATAGAAAGAGAGAAAGAAAGAAAGAGAGAAAGAAAGAGATGGGTCTTGTAGAGTGAATGAAATGACTCAGATGTGGGAGACACTCTAGGATGGCTTCCTGGAGGAGAGAAATACTTAACATGGTGTGGAGACAAAGAGTATTATTCTTTGATGAGCTGTAGATTGGGGCATTCACCAAGTTACTGAACATCAGTTTTCAGTTTCTCAGGTAATAGAATTAGTTTTAGTAGTACATGGTACAAAGCCATGTCAACTTACAAGCTTTTACAATTACTTTTTGAAAGCTCTTTTTGCTTTGGCATAGTAAATTTTTCTCACAGTGCCAAAGATTTAGAAATTTTAGAAATGATGTGTAATTAATGCAAAAAAATAAATCTCTTTGGGTTTCAAGCTGCCTTGGAAATCTACTCATTCTCCCTGTTCCAAGCCTTTCCTGCTTCCTCTCAGTATCATCCAGGCAGCCTCTCTGAGGGCGAGTAGGCATGGAGGGAGGCAGAGAAGAGTACCTTTCCCGAGGGTGACTGCCACATTTCTGGGCCCAAGTAACATTTCATAGGGATGCAGGAGACACTTCCCTCTGTGTCAGGAGCTAGATTTTAGGGAGGCTGAGTCAGGACAGAGGGACGGACCATAAATGGCAGAGGGCTCTGGCTGCTACTTGATGGGGCCTGTTCTGGAGGTCTAGGGAGTGGAGGAGGTGGCTTTGACTACTGCCTGGGAAGGAAACAGGGCACACTTTTCTTAGGATTTAAGGACGCTTTGGCAACAGAATTACACCATTTCTGTAAGAGGGGGTTTCTTGAGGATACTACGAAGATGTGTATAAACATTAACAGTTTAAAAGTGCAAAACATACATACATACAGAAACTCTCCACCCCTGCCATCAGTCCTGGATGTGACTAAGAGTTCCATACATCTATAATTGGGAGTCACGGAAACATCCACTTAGGCAACATGTCAAAAAGTTAGGCAGTGAGGCCAAATAGTCGTTGGCTCTAATATAAGTAAACAAATTTTATTTCTCATATTTTTGTCATATTTTTATAATAACTATGTCTTATCTGAGCATTTATTATATACCAGGTGTGTCCTAAACACTGGAAGAATATCTTTTTATTTAATTGTTACAATAACACTGGGAGGTAGCTATAATTCTTTCCAGTTTATAAAGCACCTCTGTCATCTCATTTGACTCTTCCAATGGTATATATTTCCCCATTGTCTGGGAAATGGCCAGAAGTAGTGACAGTGGAACTTGAATTCAGAGAGCTCTTTATTGTAAATCCAGTTCCCTTTTCACCCTACCACAATCCCCAGCACTCTCTTCCCCCAATTCTGTTCTATAGAGACTGGCTCAGGATTCTGTCTAGGAGATGTATCTGAGCAGGATAAGTTTTAAGACTATATATGAGGAGCAAGAGATGGAGAGTGACTGGAAGGGCCCTGGGAGATGTGTCAGAGACTGTAAGCCTGGCACAGGCTCCCCATGAAGAGGGAGCTGGAAAGGAAAAACTCCCACGTCAGAGAAGAATGAGGCTATTCTCAACATCTTCACATCTGTGAAGGGACTGATGTTAGGAAGACTCACTGATGAATGGACAGAAGTTTTCAAACCCCAAAAGATATTAAAATAAATATTTAATTGGAACAAATTATGCTGCAAATCATAAGATAAACATAAATCTCATGAATAAGATTTCTCTTATTTCTCTGATTCTCAATGAAATATTTATTGAGGAAAATGAAATCAGCTCATTGCTTTGCATGACTAAATGCCATTGCTGGCTTCTAAGAGCAGCTTCTTCAGGATCCGTCTGGATCATGAAGATGAGGGAGGAGGCAGGAGTACTTTCAGGCTGACCCAGTAGTTACCAGACTGTTCAGATCTGGTGAGACGGAGGCAAAGTCTAGCATTGTGTCTGGAATAAAAAGGGAATTTAAGTTTTGGTCATTTAATGTTGATTTGGAAGGTCCTGGGTTACTTTCTAAATTGGATAATGGAAAGGATGGGCTTCAGGGAAAGTGCGTTGAATTTTCAGATAGCAGATCCTGAGATATACTATAAGAATGTCTAGAACATGACTCTCTGATTTGGGTTAAGGCCCTTGTAAGTGACACAGATGTCCTGATGCCATATCCAGTCTTCTGGGTGGGTATTCTCTGCCAGTGCTAATGATGTGTTCATCGGTAGTATAGGTGGTAGAACTCACAGATGCCTGTAGGGGTTGGGAGAGCACCGTCAGTTCACCTGACCTTCACTTAGGGTAGTAAAGATCCATCTCCCCCACAAAGGTCAGCTCCAGACACTGGCTTCCTTAGCTGTGACATCCCTAAGGGTGATCAGAGCAGAGCTGGCCATTCCAGGAAATGGATTTCAAAAGACTGAACCAAACAATAAGTAAGTATGAGTACTTGCGGCAATGGAGGATACCCATGGTCTCTGCATTCCCTGGATTGATTTTGGCTGTAGCTGTACCACTGGCAAGGGAGGTGGCCCAGACTCCTGGGTTCATGATTTTTTGGGAGGCAGATCCTGTGTGAGTCAAATGATGGATGTTTCCACGTGTGATCTTGCTGTCCAAAGTTAGGCTTGCTGCTTCAATTTCATTTTGGTTTTCTTCTTGCAATGCAAGGGTGCCTTATATCAGTCTCATGGATAAAAGGTGACTTTATTCCTCCCTTACAAACACAATGCTCTGGTTTGGGAGAAAGTTTAACCAGTATGTTGGGGGATAGTCGTTTACTTAGGACTGGCTATATTGTGTTCCTTGGCCTTAGGCTTCCCATCATCTAAATCTAGAGTATGATTTATAGGATTGGCATGGAAGAACCCCCACCACTAGCAGAATTACTGAATCAACTAAGTATGTACAAACAATCCCTGACTTAACTGCTATTCAACTTAAGATTTTTAGACTTTACAATGGTTAGAAAGCAATATGAACTCAGTAGAGAATATATTTCAAAATTTGAATTTTGATCTTTTCCCAGGCTAATGATATGCAGTTTATATGCCCTTGTGATGTAGGCAGCAGCAGTGGCCCTGGCTTCCAGCCACATGGTGCTCTATAGTATACTGTGTCGCCAGTGTCTTTTGAATATTGTTTTTGAATTACATCATGTCTATAAAATGCCCACCTATGTCTCTTGCTTCTGGTGAGAAGAGGAAAGCAAGTACTCTTGAGATGAAACTCAAGATAATTGCACAATAGTATGCTAATGTAAGTGTTCTGAGCCTGTTTAAGGTTGGTTAGGCTAAGCTCTGATGTTCAGGAGTTGGGTGTATTAAATGCATTTTTGATTTATAATATTTTCAACTTACAGTGGGTTTATCAGATGTAACACCATCATAAGTTTAGAAGCATCTGTACTGAGAATAAGATATGTACCCAGCGCTAGGTTGGATGCTCTAGAAGATGCAGAAATGTTAGAGAAATTCCTGTCCTTGGAGAAGCTTACAAGCTACACAGAAAAATTAAACATATTTGTGTGTGTGTGTATATATATATATATATATATATATATATATATATATTTCACATAATTAGCTAACTTTTCATTCAGCATGTATTTACTCAGTACCTTGCCTTAGCAGGCCACAAAAGAAATCAGAAATGCTTTTACCCTCAAACCACTTAAAAAGACTTGTTCATAATTGTATTATAAAGTAGAGAGTAATATGAGTCCTAGGAAAATGCTCTCTGTGAAAGGCTGTTTTTGATGTAAGGATATAAACACTACTTCTATTAGTAGATCAAAGAATGGAGGCACCAAAGATTTTGACTATTTATATTATTTAATGCCCAGAAACTAGTACAGTGCCTGGTACACATACATTCAAATGTTGAATGAATGAATGAGTGAATGAATTTTGCTCGGCTGAAGTGGTCAGAGAAAGCCTTGTGGAAGACATCCAGCTTGAGTTAGATATTTTAAATGTGATCGGGGAAGGCGTTTCAGGTTTTTCAGGGGAAGTCGCTGCCACCATTGTAGCTCTCTGATATTGATTTCCCTTTCATGTTTATGAAATATTGCACAAGTCACTCATGTGCACTCAGCCATTTCTTACCTCCTTTATCAGACCATTAGGGAGGGGTTGACTCTGGGGCGTGTGGTACCTGGTTGTATGATAAAGTGCAAGAAATAGTGATTTAGTTTTACTCGAAGCATTTTTATAGTTTAGGGATGCCTTTGGAGCCCTGTTGAAAGAGGCTGTGGAATTCTTCATAAGGCCATTAATTATTGACTTTGCTTTGTTGTAAAACAATGGCATTGCTTCTTGGCGTCAGCTGTTGAAGATGCAAAGAGTATCACTGTAAGTGCTCCTAATCACAGGCAGACCTGTTAGTAGACACTCAGGGAAGCAGATAGGACACTGTCAGTGCTGCTGCAGGGGAGATGGGCAATTAGTGGCTTCAGATGTCATATAGCATCCTTCTCTCTTTGCTCTCCTGGGCGCTTTCTGTTGGGCAATCAGAGATTTTAGTTATGACTCTAAAAACAAGTCCCAGTGAGAGAATTCTGGGCTATTAGCTTGCCATATGGTGAGGTAAGTGGTGCCAAGAAGTTTGGCTGTAGTGGTTGTGATCGAAATTCTGCAGGTGGTGGTGGTAAATAGAAAGAGAAAAAATTCCTGGGTGTCATGGGGGTGATTTGTCGTCTGAGCAGTAGAGCTGGATATACCAGTGTGGCCTGCAGTGCTAGAGGCAGTTTGGTGCCACCCCTGCTGCTGCTGTTTTGTCCTTTAGCAGGTTCTGAGGACTGAATCTGCTTTCTTGTCTCACGTCTGGGAGTGCACGACGCCAGGCTGCAGTATCCTTCTCAGTGGGTGTCTTTATAATGATGTGCATGGAAGCTTGACTTCTGAGTATATGTGGTAAAGCTGAGGAGAGGGTCTGTGTTTAGCACTATAGGGGCAAAGGGGAGTATTCACTGACATTTAAATGAAATGTGTGCTGAGCCCACAGAAGAGGCACAACCCATAGCTTAGATGCTGGAAAATAAGAAAGAGACAGTCTCTGCATCACCAGCAATGGAAACAGGCTGTTTTTATAATTTCCAAATTGCTTTCATATGGGTTATTTCACTTGAAATCCACAACAGCCTTCTGAGAAAGGTAGGGCAGGGATTATTATCACCCTTTTCCATATGGGGAAACTGAAGCTCAAACAGGTGAAGAGGTTTGCCTAGGGTTGCCTAGCTAAGCAAGGAGAAGCCAAGTCTTGAATCCAGGACCTCAGATTGTGTATCTCTTGCTTTGGTCTGTTATTTCATGTTGTCAGTTCCTAATCATGAGGACAAATACACATGACATAACTTAAAGATGCTAATATTGTGAAAAGGGAGATACAAGGTTAGAGATGGTGTAGTGAGTAAGCAAGGGTTCCAGGCGACCTTGAGCTGTCCTGCAAGGAAAGGAAGTCATGATTTTGGTGGGCAGAGGGCTGCATGTGGTGTTCCTGGAAATGCTGGCAGATATCATTATTTAGGCCCACTCTTCATTATTCCTGGGCATGCGGAGGAGTCTGCGGGGAGTCAAGGCCACTGAGGACTCCAAATAATTGAAATCAGAGGAGACACAAACACCTCTTTTTAACTTACAGCATGATGCTCCTTTCCTAGAAATGCTTTATACACACTGCCCGCAAACAGCAAAATGCCTTGGAATGAATTTCTTCCACTTCTTCTCCTTGATTTCCCTGTGGGCAGGGAAATACTTAGGAGGAGAGAAGAGGAGATGGCAAGAATCTGGATTTCCCACAATTAGGCCATCAGCCCCTCTGGTTGTTTAGGACTAGGCTGTACTGATCAGATGTTTCCACTCTGAATAATGGTGGCTCCATGAGTTAGAGGCCCTATCTTGGTTTGGGTCCCAACTCAGTAAGACAGTTGTGGAGGAAAAGAAGATGAGTCTACCAGCTTGTACCGAAAAACTCAACAGCTTACCTAGTAACACTCCCCACTCTGGGGTGCCCTTTAACAAACTCTCTTCTGCCTTCGTGGTTTATGTTAAATGTTCACTACAGAAATGTTGAATGAAAGAGGATCATGGTTAGAATTAGAAGAAATCTTGCTTTTGCCAGACCATAATTAGTGATTCTTTCTTTCTCTTGCTCTCTTTTTAAAAATTAAGTCATGAGTGAGAATTTCCAAACTTGAAAAGACAGACATCAGAAGACTTTTTCAGTAAGGTCCCTTTAATTTTTACTTGGTTATGTTTAAAAATAATTCAGTATCACCCAAGCTCTGTCACTGTTGGTGAGGTTTCTCTCTTTCAACCATTGACATAATTCAAAGTCTGAGCAAACATTTGAGAACTCTTCCTGCTCCCCACGAGGGCTTTATCTTAGGAGAGGTAGACAACGAGATTTGGTCTCGTCTGTGGTCTTTGGACATCACCTGGTTACTCCTCCATGTTTTAAACTCAAGAAAATTGACAGCAATGCCATCACAACTTTTCTTTCTAAGTTGAGGATACAAAGCCAGATTCTTCTATGAAAAATAACACAAAATTGCATGCTTGCAAGAACTTTTCATGATGTAACACAGAATGTTAAGGCTTTTCTTTGCTATAACTTAATTTTCTGTGGAAATGGAATGGCCTAAGCCTGCTATACTGTGCTCTCCAAGTGACAGTTTCATCAAGTCCATATGTTCAGAGATGAAGAAAGTAGTGTCACATGGCAAATGGCCAAGAAAATCCCTGACCCACTTCCGTAGGATTGTCTATGAGTGCCTGGCACACCACCCTTCAATTATTTCCAACGATTGTGAACAGATGGGCACAATACTCTTTAAGTCATAGAAAAGTAACTTGTATTTGGCCATTATTCAAGCAAAATGAAAGAAGGTACTGTTGTCCATCTGGCTCAGCTGTATTATAATGATTCATAAAATAATGACCCCTGGTTTGACAATGACAGCAGTCCAAGGTTTCCAGGATGGGCACTTTTATGGCAGCAGCTCAGAGACCACCATTAACAAGTTTTAAATTGGTTACAGATTTGTGGGCTAGACTTGCCTTGTTCTTGGTTTGTTTTTATTTCCAATTCAATGTCCTCTCCATATTGCATCAACTCATTAAATATCTGGTAAGATTTTCCCATTTCAATTTGATCCAGGTTAGGATTGTCTGCCAATTTAGGAAGGTCTCAATTTACTCTAAGTAGACGGTTCTGAGAATAAAACATATGGACCCTAAAGTGTCCTTGACATAATTATACAGGGTGATTTTTTAGTCCTCTACTACTTAGTGAGATTTTGGTCCTATACTCCAAAATTCATTGTAGTAACTAGGTTAACTTGCCATTCCATGTCACTTCCTTCCCAGTCTGGCTCCAAATTCTCTTCTTCCAGGAAGTCTGCTTTGGTTGACACTATCAACTTTTGACCACAGAGTTCAAGATTAGTAGAATCTTAGCTATAGATGAAATCTTAGATTCCATTGAGTTGAACTTTCACTTGAGGCAGAAATTGCCTCCGGATGATATCTCACTGGTGATGATCTATATCTTCAGTGGTCAGGTGCTTATGACTCCACAAGACAACTCATCTTATTGTTGGATGGAGTTAACTGTTAGTAAATTATTTTATGTAATTGAAATCTGACTTTGTCTAATTTAGGCACGTTGATCTTAGTTCAGCTCTCTAGAATAATATAGAGCTATATAATTTCATTTTTACTTGAGATTCTTCAGATAATTGAGGACAGCACTTATTACTACAGTCTATTTGGCAGTGCTTTATACTTTCTGGTCGATCCTTGTGTCTCCTTAATTTTGTTTTCTTTCTCTTATGCTTCATATACTTTATTACTCTTATTCCACATTTTTATAGGCTAATCCTCTCCATGATTTTGTATTCCTTAAAAATGTATGCCTTTGGTATGTACAATATGTTTTAAATTACTCAATTATTTTCTTCATTCCCTCCCTCAAGTAATATATTTTTAAGTACTCTTATGTTTATGTAGGTCTGTGGTAAGTGCTAGAAAGGTAGCAATGAATAAGACCAACTCCTTGCCCTCAGTTAACACTTACTGATATGTCAAACTCTGATTTTTCTCAAGCTGTTTATTATACCTGTAGTCCAGTTTATCAATGGAATAAGATCAGTTAATGAACGTAGAAAACCAGAAGGCTGGAATGTTGAGACAGATGCTTTCAACTACTGCTATGTTTGTCTAACTAGTGGCTGCCCTTTGCCCCTCTCCCCACATTTACGTTTTCTATATATTAAAAGATATTCCTCCTTGAAAAGCATGTATTTCCTACAGAAATTATTTAAATAGCAAACACTAATGTGGACAGAAGCCCGAGATGAAATAAACTTGGGCTGAGAATGGAAGCCTCAGCCCAATCCCACTTTACTGATTCAAAAGTAGTAGGTTTACTTCTGCCCCATCCAGAGGGAAGGTATTTCCTCTGAGCTAACAATATGGGGGAACAGGAAAACTAAACGAAAATTTAAACCAAGCGACAAAAAATAGATGGACCCTCAGCATGGAATAAGACTATAGATTCCTGGAAAACAAACAAACAAACAAACAAACAAACAAACAAACTTGACTTGGGTCCTCAAAAGATGTCTGGAGAAGAAGTGAACTTGGCAGAGGGCAGCATTGTGCTCCGAGAACTGTGTCTTCATGGGGGTGACTCTGGTGTGGTGCTGAGGTATTCCTACATGCCCCTGCTCAGGTGCTGTCTTTGCCTTCTTCTACTGGTCCTGAAGGGTTCTGGGAACTAGCGCCACCTCATGCGCCTGACCCTCTGCTGCATGTTCTCTGTCCTCTCCCTGACTCCCCAGTGCTTGCCCTGTTTACGTAGCTACACCTCTGCATAGGGACAGAAGCAGCTTTCCAATCCAGAAAAGCCCTGAGGTTATTCTCAGCCATTTGCATTTCACATCTAGAGAACCAATCCAGAAACAACGAATTGAGAGACTGAGGCTGTAGAATGCTGATAAGTAAAATTGTGCCATAGCCTCATTTACCCACTTATGTGAAGGTTTTTCGAAGGAAGTCAGGCAGCTTTTGTGTGAGTGAAGAAGTCAAGCTATTCTCAAGAGCAGTAGCCAAATCTTGTCTCAGCATCACAGTGGTGTTGGAAGCTTATCCTGTCCATTAGCAGACTCTGAGAGTCCCTTGTTTCTTCTTACTCTTGTCCTTTGCTCTGCTAGGGGGCAGAGCACTTTCCACCTTTGCTTCACTGCTCTGCCTTAAGTTTTACCTATTTAAAGATGAGCTCAAGGCCTGTGTACTCTTTGCCTGCACATTCCAGCCCACAGTGACTCTTCTTTAGACTCAACCTTGCATTTGGTGATCAATATGTCTTGTCTTGGGCACTGCCCTTGACAAGATGGTGAAGTGTGAGATGGAAGCATTCTGTGCTTTAGTAACTTGGGCAATGGCACCAAGAGAGAAGGAAGGTGGTAACAGGCAGAGATCAGGGAAGGTAGGGATAAGGTAGAACTTGACCTTATTTAAGAGAAGGATATAAATGAAAAATAATCACCTTCTACCATCAATTCACTCTATCACCAAGGCCCTGTGGGCAGGGCTGTTCTCCCCACTTCCATTTTCATTTCATTAAGACTTACTTTCCCTTCTGAGGACAAGATCATCTTTGATGTTTGTTTTAATCTCATTTCATCTGTGAAAGTAGTTGGGTGAATTAAGTGAGAAAAGGAAGGCAGATGACAACATTCCCTGTGATGTACTCTAATGCCTTGCGCCTTTAAGGGAAGCCTTGTTGATTTTCTTTGTAACTTCCAGAACGTCTAGCTTAGCAACATAAAATATGCGCTTTCTAAATGTGTTGATTGTTTGATAACTGAATAACATTTGCCAAGCTACATATAAACAAATGAAATGAGTAATAACTCACCTATTTATGGGGCAACCTTCATCATTCAGAACATGAAATAGCCTTACAGCAGCAAAGAGGCCCAGTACAATGAATGAGACCAGGACTTCCTGGCTTATGATTGTACATAAAGTTTCTGATTGGATTATCTTCAATATTTCCTAGAACAGCAATTAGAGGGATGTGCTTTCACTTACTGATACTTCAGAGATGTCTACCCATGAAGAAGGAGACACTGAAATTGCTAGATGTTTAGTATAGAGGCGTACATCTCTCTCTACATCTCAGGATGGTCTTCAAGGGTTAGGTGGTTTACTCTGTTTAATAAGTAAAACTGTTAGATTTTTTTTTTTTTTAAAAAAAGCTGCTTACAGTCTAAAATCAGTTATCTGGAAACCTACCCAGAGCACTTAGTTTCCCAGTGATACTTTAAAAAGAAGCCTTTACTGATAATAATAAGTGTTGGTGAAAATGTGGAGCTCTTGGGACTCTCTTTGCTGGTGGGAGTGTAACTGGTGCTATCACTTTGAAAAAGTTTTGGTGTATCTATTATGTATACCCCCATGGTTCTACAACTCTGCATCTGGATATGCCCAGCACACATGAGGATTTATCTTTATCAAAATATGTTCAAGAATGTTGACATCAGCTTTATTCCTAACTGTCCAAACTGGAAACAACCAAAATTTTTCTATCAGCAGTGGAATGAATAAATACATTGTTGTGTATTGATGTAATAGAATGTTATATACATCAATGAGGAAGAGCACACTGTTGGCATACTAACAACATAGAGGAATCTTACGAACAGAATGTTAAGCAAAAGTAGCCAGATATAAAAGAACACATAATCTCTCATTTATATGATGTTCAAGAACAAGCAAAACCCATTGTGTAAGGTATGTGTTAGATAATGGTTATTCTTTCTTTTTTTTTAAAGCATTTTATTTTATTTTCATATTTTATTTTATTTTATATAGTTTATGAAATTCTTGGTTGGAAGGGACCTTCTGGGTAGCTGTAAGTATTTGATTTAGGTGGTGGTTACATAAGTGTATACATATGCAAAATTTTACTCAGCCCTTTCCTTAAGAGTTGTATACTCTACTCTGTGTAAGTTACAAAAGAGAAATTTAAACAAGAAAAATACAAAAGAAAAAGGAAGTGCTACTCAAGTAGCACTGTAACTTCTGGGTTTTTTTTGCAGGTTAACGGACTCTTGCCCCTGAAGCTTCTTGCGAATTTTAGTTTCTTTCTCCTGTTCCCAACTTGCTCTGGGAAGAGCTGGGGTGTGGGGGTCAGGAGGCCTCTGCCAGAGTCTCTCAGCCCCACTTGCTAGCTGTTTACTTATGGGTGAGCTCATCAGGGAAGCCTATGAAAAAGGCATCTCAATACCTCCTCCACCTTTAACCGACAGGGTTTGCTGAACATCGCATTAGGTACAACATGTCAAAGAATTTTGGAAAAAATCAAAAGGGCCACCCACATACCAAGAATATTATTATACTTGAACTAGATGATATTGATAGCAGCTAGTGATTTGAATCATATAAGATGCTGCTATCAAAGACCATGCTGTAATTTTAAACAATTGGGCTATGATTTATGAATCATTTTGCTGGTTGGTCTTGGAAGGTCAGTAGCACAGGAGGGTGAGTCATGTGTAGGGAAACATGATGGATTGTAGAAGCAGCCATGGCCAGGAGGCCTGCAGGATTCAGGTGACTTGCTGGTCAGCATCAAGGGTTCAGGATGATGGTTCTTTTCATGGTGAAGCCCATGGACTAATGTGACCAAGTGACCAAATGAATAAGCGAACAGTCCAGGTCTTAGACAGTCCAGGTCTAGTTTTGAATCTTCTGCCAAATTGTGTGTGACATGAGCAGTCAGTTCACTTCCCTGGGCCTTAGATTTCTCATCCATAAGATGGGGACCTAGGTGATGTCGTAGGTCCCTCTCAGCTCTATGCGTCTTCCCCATACAGCCAATTCTCAACTGTTTCCATAAGTATAATATATTTTAAATCCTTAATTGGCTTCTTCTTTTATGTGGCTGTTTTCTGTCCTTCCTAGTCTTCGTGTTCAGGAAACCTGAATTCATTTTTGAACAAATAGATCCTTCACAACTCTGCTGTGAAAAATCATGTTGTTTCCTAACAATTTCCATTATTCTGGATACTTGATTATCCATCATTTTGATTATCCAGAATATCTTTCCATCATTTGTGTAGATGACTGAGCACCACCCTAATGACACAGTCATCTCCCTGTCCCTCAGGGCTCCATCTCTCCATTGCAGCCCCGGCCTGGCATGTTCTGCTTTTGGCCATGTTTTCCTAAGGGTTGTGAGGGCAGCTCAAACTGTGTTTTCAGAGCCCAGGGTCTGGCACCTGAACCAGTGTGAATGCTGGTGCGAGGAGCAGAAATTTAGTGAAGAGCGAGCTGCCAGCACTGGGGAGGTGAGCAAGAAGGTGCAGCATGACACACTGTGGGCTTCTTGCCTGGCCTGAGCTTTTTAAGGCTGAATGAAAATGCAGAGCCAAGGAGAAAGTAGCTCATTCTCCTCTGGCCAGCCTGGGCAGAGATCTTATTTCACACATGGCAGGACTTGAGGAAGGAAGAGAGGAAGGGTGATGGGGCTAGGAGAGAATGACTATGCGGTATCTGGGAGGGAACCAGGCCCTAGTACTACTGCTCAGAGATTTGGGAAAAGTCATGTGTCACCTTTATTTTTTTCTGTTCTTCTAATGACCATTTCTGTAGGGATTTTTGTTCCTGTTTCATGTTCTACCTTCTTCTGTGGAGGTTCTATGAGTCAGGGGCAGGAAACTAGGCCAGGTCTTGGCCTCTGAAGACACTCTTTCTCCCTTGGCATCCCCTACCTCTTTGAGGAATAGTCTTGGTTCCTGCTTCTGGGATGCCTAAATCCTTTTCTGAAGTCAAATCCCTTTTTCTCTGTGTGTCTTCTCTGCCACTCTCTTATTTTATGTGGGAATTTATCCCTTCATAGATGATGGCATGATTGACCACTTAACTGACCTCCACCAACTGAAGTGGTACTGGCTTTTAAGCAGGCCCCCTGAGGGGAACAAATGCTAAGATGCCACCATGTTCAAACCCTGTGGGATCTGCATTCTGGGAACTGTTTTCCAATCTGGTGGTGCAGGTGGCTGTTTCGTTTTTGTTTTTAACTTTAACTATTCTTAATGGTGACAAGATTTTGTTCTTTGAATGCTATTTTGATTTTTAGAAACAACACAGCTTCATTTGGGGAAATCTAGAGAAGAGGGAACCAAATCTGGGCAAGCTGAGTGATGGTGTTTTTAGTTAAAAAAAAAAAAGGCAAGGTTTGCTTATGAAGTAATGACATAATTTGCTTGTTTATATTTTAAAAGTGATAGGGCTATTTCTAAGAGGAGACAAAAACGTTTTTGACTTCCGCTGGGCTAAGCATAGAGCTCAAGGGGGCAGCTACAAGAACAGCTCCCATTTCTCTGTTTGGTGGGGAAGGCCATGGGGGTTGCCTGTGGATCTGAGGCATTGTGGGAGCCCAGGGCACTCTCTGTGACTGCAGACCCGCTCCTGCCTCTTGTGGGAGAGAGGGGTGGATGAAATTGGGGCTATTGACAAGTTCCCTATAGACCTGTATTTAGATGTTGTTGGGGTGGGGGATTGAACAATTAAAGATTCTGCATTAGGGAGGATTGCCTGATGCCAAGAGAGCCCACCCTGAGCTGATGGACCTGCCTGGATCCATAGGAAGGAAGAATTTGAGAGGGAGCAGGGATAGGACATTGTGTTCCTAGTGTAATTCAGGTGGCCTTTATCAAGTTGTTTGAAAGAGCTGGAATCTGGGCTGTGAGTGGCCCTTAGGGTAAAGTCTGGTTCCCAAGAAGCCAGGTTGTTTTTCAGGACAGTGATTGAAGGCATCAGAAATTTTGTGATGGCTGCTGAAAAGAACTCTCGCTCAAAGCCGTGAACAGCCAGAAGCTTTTACTTTGGCAGGGTGGGGGTCCTTGGTGATGAACTGATTTGGAGCATTCTAACACATTAGTCCAGCTGCTGAGTTCAGAGTCAGCAAGAGACCTAGTTTGGGGAAGGGAGGGAACTGATGCAGAATGAACATCTACTGTATACCAGGCATTTACATACGTCATCTTATGTAAGATGGACATTACGATCCCATTTTACAGATTAAGAAATGGAGGCACAGAGAGTGAAGCCTCTTCCTCTGATCTCTTCACTGCCTCTCCCTTCTCAGTTGCCTGCACACTCATGTAGCCTTTGCACTGGGCACATTGCATTACAATTATTTACCCAATCCTAGAGATTTTAATGGAATTGGTCTGGGATGGGGCTAGGCTTTGCTGTTATTTTAAAAGCTCCCCAGGTGACTTTAATGTTCAGCCAATACTGACAACTGCTGGTCTAGATGGTATCTTTTTGTTTTTTTTTGTGTACCCTCAGGGCCTAGATCAGTGGTCCTCAAATTTGAGTGTGCATAAGAATCACTTGAAGAGTTTCTCAAAACACAAGTTGCTGGTTCCACCCTCAGAGTTTCTGATTCAGTAGCTTTGGGCTTGGCTTGAGCCTTTGTATTTCTAATAAGTTCCCTGGTGCTGCTGATGGTGTTGGCATCAGGACTACACTTGGAGAGCTCTTAGCACAAGAGTAGGTCCTTAGTAAGTGCTGATTGAATCGAGCACATCACCACATTGCCCAAGGATTTGAACCCTAGCCTTTATGGTAGCAAAGTCCACCCTTGTACCATGACACTAGGCCAACTCTCAGGGAGTCTGGGAGACGTGTGCGTTGGAGGCCCAGAAATTCTGGATAAAGGTTTAAGGCAGCTATGAAATCCTAGAGTTGTAACCCAGGATACAGACTTTTGGTGTAGGGTGTGACCTGGGAAAGGATGGTCAAGGATGTGCACATCTCAGAGAGTTTGTTATAAAGCTGATGACACTGCTTTACAGTTACACCTTGTTTGTGCTCCACAGGAAAGTCAGAAGACCCTAGTGATGGGAACATGGCTTAGTGATGTCAGAGGTTGGGGAGTGGGGTCCTGAGCCATCCTAGATGTGTAGGGAGGGGAAAGGGTTGGTGGGTCAGAGGGTCTGTTGAGAGTTTGAGTAGCTGGAAGGGATATTTTAGGCCAGAGCAGGAATGGAGTGTTAGGAGGGGAAGGAGAGAGCTTTGATGGTGAATATAGCAGAGGACATGGGGAGGTTCCATTTTTCTTCTAAAGGGATGTGCTTGAATCGCTGGAGTCACCTGTTTTGTTGAATAATGAATAATTTTTAAAAAGTCACCCTATAACATATCTTCACTTAAGTGCCTACTACGTGTACAACACCATTCTAAATACTGTGTGGGGGCATCTAAAAAAATTAATGATAAAATGTAGAGTATGATGTGTCAAACAGTTGGTGCAGACGACAGGTCTATAAGAGGGAGGGAAGAGTCCTGTTGGCTGTGTGGTTGGAGAAGGCTTTGGGGAAGGTGAGTCTGCTCGCTCAGGGAGTAGTCCGGAGAGTGAGATGTAGTGATAATAGAACAAGAGAAGGTATGAGGCATGGCTCCTGATGTGTGAATAACTCATTCTAGGTACTGTGGATATTTGTGGGGGAGCAACAGCAAAGGTGTGGTTGGAAAGGGAAAACGACTTGACACCTTGTTCTGAATTATTTTTTTATCTCTTCCTCAAAGTATGAGAGCTAGGATCATTGGGGACCACCCCAAGGACTCCCCCCTTCCTGGCACTTGGTACTGATTACTTCTTTAAAAAGTATCTCCAGGGAGTCCTCATAGCAACATTTCATTTTTACCTTTCCCAGAAATATTGAAGGTAGGAAGGAGGGGAGGAAAGCTCTCCCCTTTTAGAGATAGAAGACTGAGATCTAGGGAAGAGAAAGAGTGACAAATGGTGCTCTGGACATTAGTTGGATACAGGGGTTCGTGCAGATGGCTGTCTGAATGGAATGGTATCGGTGGAGGCAGGGACTGAAGGGCGCAGTCTTGCCTGAATAGCACTGGAATATGGATGCGTGATCCTCAGGTTTTCTGTGTAATTTGTGTCTTTGTGAGGCTGGGGAGGAAGTGGAGAACAAGGGAGGTCAGAACAGCCCTAGCCAGAACATAAGGCCTCAGACATCTCCCAGTGGCCCCAGCTGGCTAGCCACGGGCCCTATCCTGGGTGCTGTGTCTTGGTGCTATGGTTTCAGGAGTCCCCTTCCACAATTCAAGCCTTCTCTCTGTCCCCATCCCCACCTCTGGGTCCAGTAGGAGCTGGGCATTTAATCAGAACTGCAAAGTCCTCTTTCTCCCTGTTGGATTACCCATTAGACTGTGACTTAGCTAGCCTTTGGAGGGACCCACTGTTTCCTACTCCCCCTGTCGGAACTATTCATGGATCCCCCAACTTCGAAATCAGCCTGATGTGACTGAAGGACAGGAAGGGGAGGGTGTCTGTGCTCTACTCCGTCAGTGCCATCACCCACGAGTATTTATCCAAAAAGGAGTGTTCTGTTGCCTTGGCAACTTCCTTGCATGGGTTATGGTGCTTAGAATATCTAACAAATCCCCATGTTTC
The DNA here is from genome assembly GCA_004027375.1 of Macroglossus sobrinus. Taxonomy (NCBI): domain Eukaryota; kingdom Metazoa; phylum Chordata; class Mammalia; order Chiroptera; family Pteropodidae; genus Macroglossus; species Macroglossus sobrinus. The sequence continues at coordinate 292,515 of PVKZ01000580.1, forward strand.
ATGCTCAATGGGCAGAGTTGGAGAAGCAGATCACAGGGTAAATATCAATGATCAGGGTTTGGACTAACGATTAAAAGGGGGACAAAGACAGCATATAAAAAACCGCTGAGGTCACAAAGGATTTACTCCAGTCTTCCCTTCTCCTGTCTTCTCTCCTTCTACCTTTCTTTGCATAGTCACACCTCCCCCTTCTATGAAGTTCCTGAGGTCTCTTGGTTATGTTCGTGTATCACTCAGTCACCATCATGAACAAGGGTGCCCGTAAGGTCAATGTTCTCTTGGGGGCTGAGGGGAAGTGTTGGGTACAGAAGGAGGAGGACTCAAGGACCAATATGTGACTCTTCATCATGGCTTTGGTCTTCAGTGAGCTCCCTGTTTGTTGGGGAAGTATTGTCTTCACCAACTCCATAGCACTTCTGCTATGGAAAAGAAAGACATTGGCATGAGAGGAAAAGAAAGACATTGGCATGAGGGAGCCCAAAGGTTGGGGTGTAGTGTTCTCTGATGTTGTTTATCTATATGTGTATCATGGTACACAAAATACAGATATGAGGTGATAGAATGACTGCATTACATAGAAAATTGGTGCAGATTGAACAAAGGTGGCTCAGGGAGGGTGTAAGAGGGGCTGGTGAAGCTGGCCCAGAGGGGGAACATCCCTGTGTGGCAAAGAAGTGTTCTCCTCTCAGGGTTCATTGGTGGAAATTTTTTCTATGGTGATCCGGTCCTCTGTGAGAATGTCTCCTTGGATATGGGAGACTAGAATGGTGGAAGCAAAAGGCCCTGAGGATGAAGGCACTCTCTTTTAGTTGTTCTCTGGAGAAAACATGCTGAGCGAGTGCATGTGTGTCAGAGTCAGGGAATATATGTTGAGTAAGTGAAGCTTCCTCAGCAGCACAACAAAGCACTGTGCCTTCTGTAGCTTCCTGTGATGTTTCTCTCTTGAACCACACTTTGGCTGGCATTTTAATGCATTCTCTTCTGTTATCACATCTGCAGTTTATTATGCACCAGGCCCTGTGTGACAGAGGCTCTTCAGAACCACTCCTTCCTGCTTAGTGGAGAACTGCGGGACAGTGGTCCCCCTCCTTGCCTTGTTAGAGATGGGGTGAGCGAAGAGAGGAAAAAGGTAGAGTTTTGGAGCAGAGAGAGAAGGAATGTGAGAGTTGTTCCAGCAGGGCACCTGGGGTTTCCTCACGGAGGGATTTCAAGAGAAGTGTGGGCATCTCTTGAGTGAGGTAGAGCCTGGGGTTTGGATATTAGATGATCTTCAGTCATCTTTGAAAGAACAGTTTCAAGAGAGTGATTGTGGCACAAGGAAAGCATAACTGAATGACAAGAGGAAATTTGTGCATCATCTAGAAGTACTTATTGACTCTAACTTCAGTCTCTGCTGGTACACCTTGATCCCTTCTATTTTGCTTCTATAGCAGAGCGGCGATGGTTTTTCTGTGGTGCTTTGTGATGCCCTCTGGAGAAGTACTGCCTGCTGACTCTCATATTGTATACCCAAGGTCCCATATTATCACATGGTAATTCCAGCCAGTAGGGTTATCTGTTCCATGACTCCTCCTTATTCAGTGATCGAAGCTGATCCCTGGTGAAGCTGTGAAACTCGCTCTTCTAGGTCCTTTTGCTCTTTCCTCTCTAGCTCATTTCAACAGCCTCCCCAAACAGGATCAGTGATCTCAACTCAAAAATGGCCCCTTCTTCCTCTTCAATGCATTAGAACTCTTGGTCCCCCAGGCAACTCATAAATTAATGCACATTTAGTTATTTATGACTGGTAACAGCTCAGTGGCTTATTCCTCATGGGATATTTATTATTTAAAATAAGCTTGTAAGCTAAAGAAATAAATCTCTAATGGTAGAATTTTAAGTGCTGCTGATAGTCAGGTGGAGGTGATATTTTGGGGGCCCTGGCACATATTTGTAGAAGAGCAGTTATAGCCCCCCCTCTCCTATATATCTGTCAGACCTTATTATGAGCAAGAATTCAGTTCAAGGTGCCCCAAATCCAACTTCAGGGGAAACATGATCAACATTTGGCAGGTGGAAAGAGAAACTAACTCATTATTTGTGCTATCTCAGAGTGTATAAATAGACCTTCTGAGTAGATAGCAATGAAAAAAGAAAAATGAAAACAACTGCTCTGGGGTAGGGGTGGAAGGAATGAACTTTTAACTGATGTTGTCTGTATGCCCTGTACTATGCCAGGCACTTAACACTTGTCTTACTGACTCTTCAGAGAGGTTGAGTAACTTTCCCATGCTCACTCAGATGATGCACCTGTGATTCTTACCCATATCTTTCTTATTTTAAAATCTTATCCCTAGTCTCTATACCAAGATGCTAGGTGAGGTCTCCTGTGATTCCCTATTCCTGGCAAAGGCTGCTGATCCATCACTAGAACACAGGGTTCCTGCTTGGAGTGGGAAGTGGACTTCATTCCTCCAGGCTCTCAAGCCTCACTGGCTCTGCGTATGGGAATAATTAAGAGTTGGCTCAGGGATTCCGTTTCCATTCTACTTGTGACTCCTCTTATCAGGACATACAGTTCCTAACTCACAGAGCAGCTGTCCTGCCTTCCCTGGGGGCTTAAGGAGCAGGGGAAGGCTCATCTCACCCTGGGCGATGGATGAACCCACCTTCCCTCTCCCAGCCTCAAGTTTCCTTTTCCTGAGTTTGTGATTCAGGATTTCTTCATTTGGATATCCTAGTGGAGCCTTAGGCAGAGTGTTTAAAATGGAACTAATGAACATAATCACCACCCTCCTTCAAAGTTATTTTTTGCTGAGCTTCTCTAGTTCTGAATATGGCATTATCATTCTCTTGGTTTAAAGTTTTAGTTAACTTTGATTCTCCCCCTTCTCCTGCCCCCTAGTCACCAGGATTTTTCTGTTCATCTTGAAATATTCAGGAAACTAGTTATTCCCTGCCATCCTCAGGGTCACTTCCTAGTTCAGATCCTCCTCATCCTATGACTACTAGTCCCTTCATTGGCCTCCTGAGTGTTGCTGGTTTCCTTTACTTAAACCCCTCTTTAACTGTGTCTTTCCCCTGCTCAAGCACTCTTGGTGGTTTCTCAGAGCCTTCTGGCTGAGGATCAGAGTCCTCACTCTACCAGCCAAGGCTCTCCAGTCTTGCCCAATCTGGTCTGTACTGTTTCCCACCAGCCCTCTCTTCCAACACAGAGAACATATTTTCTGCTTTTTCTCCCATGGATGAGGTTTTTCTTGTCCCAGATATCCTTACCTTGCTTTCATTCTCCTCACTCATGCCCTCCTGGGATCCTTTAAGGTCCCTATTCACTCCCCTTCTTCCACGGTATCTCCTGCGGCCACCAAAACTAGAAGCAAGAGTTCCCCCACTTTAATTGTACTGTGATTTATTTTTGTGCACCTTCTTTGACACTTTTTGTCGCATTTCACTAATTGTTAATTTTCACATTTTATCACCCTGTTTGCAAATTAATTCTGAGTGAGGACTATTTCATACACCCTTTTCCACAGCATTTAGCACAATGCAGATTATTGGTTAGGGGGCTGCCTGGTTCTCATTCTTTCTGCTCACAACCTCCTTTCTCTCACAGCCCCATCTTTACCCCCTGACATCTTTTCTTGTTAATCCTGGCGATTTTTCAATTTGTCTGTATATCTGTCCAGGCTGCTTCCCCTAGGCCACCTCAGACCCCTGTTCCTATACAAGTGTTACCATCTTAGAGATCCAGGTGCGGATCCAGGTGTGGAGCCAGGTGAATCTGGATTTGAATCTTGGATCTGCTCCTTACTAGTTGTGTGGCTTTGAGCAAGTTACTCAACCTCCCTGAGGCTCAGCTTTTTAAAATTTGAAAATAATTTATTATGAGGTAAAAGTACATAATATGCCCTCCATAAACATTAATTTCCTGCCTCAATTCCACTCTTAAATCTTCCCTCTTCTGTGTAGCCCTTCCTGAGTATTCCATTTGATACTCAACTCTGCTCCCACTGATTTCCTATCATGTCACAGACTTGGGCATGTCAGACCTGGAAGGGTTGCTTAGTTTAAGTCTTTCATTTTAGCCATGAGGAGGCTGAGGCCCAGAGACCTCCAACAACTTGCTGCATGCTGCCCAGAGCCCATGGGCAGCTGAGCAGACATGAGTCCCAGCAGGTGTCCATTAGTACTATGCCGTCCTTCATGTGGCCAATACAAAGTGTGCCCTCCCTCAGCCCAGGACTGTCTCTACCCCCACAACATCCTACACTGTGCAGAATGAATGAATATGGAGGATGTGCTTAATAAATGATGGACTGTTTCTGTGTGTATGTGTCTTACTGCCCTGTATGTTTCCCCAGACAGGGACATGCCAGCCTTTATGCTGTTCTTTGTCCCCTTTTGGTATTCAGTATAGACCTGGTTATAATAACTGAAGGTTAATTTTAGGCCCAAGAACACGAGTTTTTGCAGTTGGGCAGGAGGTCTTCTCTGTGGTTCCTGGGGCTGTCCCACAATAATCTGACTACTGCTGGCGAGCATGATTCTATGCAGTGTCCATCTGTGAGCAGCTCTAGGGGGAGAGGCCTGTGTGCACTCTCTCTGTGCACCACTTTGCCTCCTACTCTGTACTTCTCTGGCCTCCCCCTGCTCCCATCTCTTCCCCCACTGCACCTCACCCCACCGCCCACTCCCTATGCAGTGCTACTGTTCTGCTGGCTGTGGCTAAGAATAAATCATCATTGTTGCATAGCAACGAGTTTGGTTTCCTTTACTCCTCCTCCTTGTTCTCCCACAAAAGTCCCTCAGCACTAAATTTGAGGTAGTGTGTCAGGAGATGCCATTACCCTACAGATGCCTCTGAACCTCAGCATTGTTCCCCCTATAGCTTCTAGCTTTAGGGGGCAGAAACTGACTGCTTTGCTTACTTTTCTTTGCCTAGTACCTAGTAGTAGCTGGCACATAGTAGGTGCTCAGTAAGAATTGACTGGAAATGAATGAATGAATCATTTTCTCAGAATCCCTACAGTTGAGAGGTGCTTCTGGGACTGGGAAATATTATTATGGACTTCGAGATGGTCTATAATTCACCTCTATTGGCTAGACCCCTTTCTTTTCCCTTTTCCAGCTATCTAAGAAGCTGATGTTGTAAGAGAGGGCACATATTTATTCATATCTCACTGGCATGTGGATGGTGAATATGTTTTCCTCTCTTTCTCTTCTGGAAGTGGATTGTTCAGTCAACCCTCATGGTTTACTGAGCCCATTGGGAGGTACCAGTCTTATGGGACTTCATAATTCCTGCCTTGGGGAGGTCATAGTGAAAGGACTGGGAGTAGATTATTCTTTTTGGTGACAGGAACATGAGGCTTGCTTTCAGGGGAAGTTGATCCTCTGTTAGCTTTGAAGTCACAAAGTACTAGGTTTGAATTCTAGCTCTACTAGTTGCAAGCTGTATGACCCTGGGTGGGTCCCTTAACTCAGCTCTTAGACTGTAAGGTTTGTGTGAGAAAATCCACAAATAGAGTCTAGCAGAGTGCCAGGAGACAGGGGTGCTCCCCTTTTAGTGGGGAGACACAAACATACAAGAAAGGTCTGTTAATGAGGGTAATAGGATACTATTGAGATGCAGGTGGACGGAGAAGGGGAGACCCAAGGAGTATCTGCTTTTAGGGGCAAGAGGGAGTGCTGCTGTCCCTGGATCTAATGTATTTTTTCCCAGGCCTAAAAATGTCACAACTGACTTCCTAGCTGTTCTGTCCTCGTCTCTTTCTAAACATCCCGTGAAGCATCCCAAATTGACTCAATGTAAGCCTTACGGAGGAGTGGGAGGTTTAGGGTCCAGAGGGAGAATGAACGTTCAGCTGCTTTTCTGGGGTTATGAAAATAAGTTTGAAGAGGAGGCTGGGAGGGGCCACTGTTCAGCTAAAAATAGCAGCAGCAACAGCAGCAGCTAAGGGAGCAGCCAAAGGTCGGAAGCTGGGGCAGCCCCAGGCACACATTCTTAGCAGAGAACTTGGGGCTTGGCTAAGCTATTCCCTGCTCCTTGGGATGGAGAGGTGGACACTGCTTAATCCCGGCATCTCATTCACACTTCTAGGCTTGCATGTCATGTTGTCTCCTCTTCCTTCCCTCTCCTCCCCATTTCTTCTCTTCCACCTCCTGTTTTCCTCACACACTGGCCCCCTACCTGTCATCTTGACCTTCAGCCGCACAATAGCATCCATTTACTAGATGTTTTACAAAGCAGTCACTTTTACTAAGTATTCTCGGTCTTCTGTCTTCTGGAAGTCTGTATTCTGAGATAGCATCCTGGACCCATGGACTGCCAAAAAACAATCACAGAACAACCGTTAAATAAACACAAAATAGATGAGATAATGTTCCCATCCTGTGTGAGAGTTGAGTCCAGTGGTATTCGTAGATCCTTCTGTATGTGTATTAGAGAAAGTGCAGGAGTTTCCTGCTTGAAAAAGGTGAGGGTGAGCTAAGTTAGTGCTTTCCTAGGGTTGTGCTGCAGGGGAGAAACAAGCCCTCCTCCCTCTGGCAAGAGGCTGGAAGGGCTGGACCTTTGAGAAAATACACACTGGAGGGATCTGAGGAGACAGGAGTTAGGACCTTCTCCACATTTGCTGCAGACTCGTTCTCATCCATTGATTAACTGATGGATCAGTAGATTGATCTGTTGATCCTGTCATTAATCTACTCAACACTGCTAAATACCAGTGTGGATGGGAGGATATTTCAGATCAGTGTTTTTTCATCCAATATTGGACTTACCTGTGAAACCTGAAAAATACAGAAGCTCACATTTTACCCCAGAAAAATTACATTAAAAAATATCTAGGTGTAGGAGCCAGGGTAGAAAAATCACTGGTCTAAATGACCCCAGGGCTGCTTCTTATAACACCAGCACTCATTGCCCCTTTTTTGATTATGGCTGCTCTTGCCTTCTGAATGATGTGACTAAAGATGTGACTTGAGGTCACTGAGATATAGCTAACACTCTATGGCCAGTTTACACAAGTATTTATTGAGCAGCTATTATGGGCCCAGAATTAGAGAGACACAGAGGCAAGGATAACAGTATCCCCTGGAGGTACCTTAATATATACACTCCATTTCCTTGAATATTTATCTGGTGAGCCAGAGCCAGCTCTTCTGATGAATGGGATTTTCTGTGATTTGTCCTGTCTTGTTCCTCAGTGTAAGAGAAACAGGGACTATATCTGGTGCATTTCAGTTAAGTGAAGATGAGGTAGGCAGTGAAAAAGACACAGAAATAGATGGAAGGCAGGCAAATAGGGGAGGCATGCTAATGGGACAGAATGAGTTCACCAGGCAGGTTTTTCACAAGTGTACTATCAAGTTGTCTAAATTGTGAAAAGGTAAAAGTAAATATGCCTGTTTAATATTTGGATTGTATCAGCAAGGATTTGAGCCCCTATGAGGTTACTGTCTTATGCTGGGTTAATGGACATGACCCTGGCACTCAAAGAACATGCCGTCTAGCTGGGAATTAAGATTAATATAAAAAAAATAGAGATTTTAAATACTCAGTTGTGTTTTATGACTGTAAGGTTATTAGGAGCTTGGGGAATAGAGAGGCATTATCTACAAGTAGGGTCCATGGCATCCCTCTGCCAAATGTTTGTTATCAGTAATGAGAAATATGGAAATTAAAAGGAAGCATTTAGAAACTTTTATAGCAATTTGCCAGAGCAATTTTTCTGTTAAATCTAAAAAAAAAAATTTTTAATAGGCCTCATATTTTGTTTTTTAAATTTCACTTTTTTAGTAATTTATTATTTTTGTATTTTTCAAAAGTGCTGTGATCTATAACAGATTGAAATAGAAAACACGAAAAAGAAACCAAACCAAATCCAGGTTTGAGAAGCCCTGGGCTAGAGTAGCTGGAAATCTGAGATGTCATGGAATGCTGGAGAGGTACCAGCAGGTGGGAAAAGGGCAGATGTTCTATCTGATGTACGAGAAAAAGTGTGTCATGAAAACCTCAGTCTTACTCATGGAGGCTCTAAAACCATGAATATTTATTGAGTTTTGGGTAGATGCTAAAGCTTTATTCATGATTTTTATATGACTGTTACGAATTTTTCATTGATTCCTCTTACAGCCCTATGTGATAAAAATGCTTGTCACCATCTCTTTTTTGTGGAGGCCTGAAGAAAGCGAATAATGCCTAGGTTACCACAGCTGGTGAGTGGTGGGCCTGCATTTTAAAGCCAGGTGTGTTAGATAGACTCTGCAGCCTGATGGTTCACAAACCCCCACACCCACCCCGGTCGTCCTCTAGGTAACAGACTGTCCATTCAGACCTTTCAGAGTAAGAGTGAGGACAAAGTCCTACAGATTCAGATCACAGTGTTCAGGGTTGTCTTTCCAGAAAGGGGAAGGATGTGGACCTTCATATGGCAATACTGCTCTCTCTTTTCCTGGATACTCATTTCCAAAGGTATTTCAGTAGATGGACTCATTCTGGTCCGGGCCTTTTATTAGATTCTGCATTATCCTGTCAGTATCTTTTGCTACTGGCATCTCATCCATCCATTTCTTTTTAAACTTTTAAGCTTTTAATTTTGTAATAATATGAAGTTGCAAAGAAACATACAGGATGGTCTTGTATACGCTTCACCCAGCATGCCCCACTGTTAACATTTTGTACAGCTCTAGTACAGTATCAAAACCAGGAAATCAACATAGGTATAATCCACAGACTCACCTACTTTTTTTTTCTACTAATTTTTTTAAAGACTTTTTTTTTAAAAAAAAAGCAGTTTTAGGTTCACATAAAATTAGAGGAGGTTACAGATATTTCCCACCATGCACAGCCTCTCTCATTGTCAGCATCCCCTACCAGAGTGGTACATGTGTGACAATTGATGAACCTATATTGACATATCATAATCATCCAAAGTCCAAAGTTTATACTTTATGGATTTTGACAAAATATGATGGTATATATTCACCACTGTAATATCATATATAGTAGTTTCACTGCCCTAAAAATCCTCAGTCCTCCGTCTTTTTATCCCTCCCTCCCTGCTAGCTCTGGGCAACCACTGGTCTTTTTACTGCTCATAGTTTTGCTTTTTTCAGAATGTCAAATAGTTGGAATTATATAGTATGTAGATTTTTCAGATTGGCTTCTTTCACTTAGTAATACATGTTTAAGTTTTCTCCATGTCTTTTTATGGTTTAATAGCTCATTTTTTTTTTTTTAGCACTGAGTGATATTCTATTTTAGATGTACCACAGTTTATTCATTCATCTACCGAAAAATATCTTGGTTTCTTTCATGTTTTGTCAATTATGAATAAAGTTACTATAAACATCCATGTGAGGGTTTTTGTGTAGACATAAGTTTTCAATTACTTTGGATAAAAACCAAGAAGCACAATGTACCCATCCATTTTTAGTTCCATCTTTTGGGTACCATTCTTTAAGAGAAGCATCAACAAGCCATAGTATATATGGAGGAGAGAGAGGATGGGTGGTCTGGAAGCCAGGTCTTATCCAGACTATTCTAAGGGACTAGGGTAAGTTTCTTGTGTATAGAGTCACGTATTATTCAGCACTCATCTCTTAGCATGTAAAGCAGTGCTTAGTCGACCCTCAACAATTTTTTTTTAATCAAATGTTTTATTCAGAACAGAAAACACATGTATAAACATACTGGCTCCCTTTCATCTTGCTGGGCCTCCAGTGTGGAGGAAGGTTGAGATTTATCTATGCCCCACATTGCTCTTGAGGGCAGAGCTACGATTAGTGAGTGGGGAGAAGACATATGGAGAAACATTTAGCTGGACTTATGGAAGAACTTGACAGAATGGGAACAATGCAGCAGGGAAGCAGTCGGCTCTCTTATACTGGAAGTATTTGATTTAGTCAGTAGCAGACCATGAGGGATGCGGTGGGAACGATTCATATATTTTATTGCTGTTAGGCCAAATGGTTTTGTTGGAAGTCTTTCCAGTTTCTTGTTTCTGAGATTCTAAGAACATGCAGACAGAAATAAGACATTTGGGTAGAGGGTGTTCATGGAGTTTGAGATGACAGCAAAACGTTTTTCATGGAAGAACATCTGTAGATTTTATGAAGATTGTATTTGCTTTTTAAAAGGAAAAGTCATAGGCAGCCAGATAGAAAACCTTTATCTTAGTTTCTTTGTGTAACCTGTAGAATTTGCCCAGGGCAGCATCTGGAGTTAACCTGGTCATCAAAATGCTCATCCTTTCTTTCTGGCAGCATTTGGCAACAGCAGTCCTAGAGAAAATTGTGAGAGCTAGAGTCTGACTACAGCTGACATGGTTTTGTCATGTTAATCGCTTATTAAAATTAAGGAGAAGATTATTCCAATTCCTATTCCAGGAAATGAAGCAGGCACTGAGTTAATCAGATAACTTCCAGGTTGAAAAAAAAATAGGTCGAGTTTCTTAAATTAGGCCATTTGAGAAGGTTGTTATATATTCATATATGATTATTCTGTGAGGTATGAATTTAAATAATTTTTGTTTTTATTTCATTCTAGCTGCTCAAGGAGACACATGTTATATGTTTTTAAAAACTCACAAAAATAAAACATCTTTTATTAAGGGGTAGGGAAAGGAACTAACACTTATTTATTGCCCACTATATATATACTGATAACTTTACATATATTAATTCATTAATTTTCACGATGATTCTGATGTGTAGGTAGTATCATTGCTATTTTATGGCTAAGGAAACAGAAGCTTAGAGCAGATAAATAACTTGTTTTGGGATACACATAGTATAAAATAGAGTTTGGATTCAAAAACAGGTCTGTTGGACTCCAAAGCCAGTGCTCTTTATGCTGCTTACTACTGATGATATGCCATTTCTAGCAGACTCCAAACCTACTGTATTCAACAGATTTCAGAACTAAGTCTTATTTTCAAACCCACAGGTTCATTTTTCTGTCTGCAGGAAAGCCTACACAGACAGCATGTTTCCACCATTGTGGTTGACCTTTTCATAGTAGTCAAACTGAGCCGTTTTGACCACTGCTACACTCAACAGTCAATTGCCTCCAGTCCTGGCTCCCATCCTCCAGGATGCATGATCCTGAAGGTGTGAATACTGTCCTTGGGCTGGGGTACAGTTTCTAGCTTGCCCACTGCCCAATGTTTGATAATCTTAGTCTAATTTTTTCAAGTCTTGGATTGTGTTCTCATTCTCATAAGCAGGCTTGGAGAGAAGCCAGGAGACTTCATGGTACAGGAGACAGAACACTGTACCTGAATGTACTTTGTTCTTGCTATGTGACTTACCAGTCCTGTGGCTTTAAAGAGTCCCTTAGCTGGCTGAGCCTCAGTTCTTTCACCAGCTAAAACAGGATAGTAATAAACTCCTTTATTTTTTTTTTTAGGGTGAGCATGAGACTCAGAAGATATTAATATCTAGGAAACTTTGTAAACCGTAGGCATTATACAAGTGTAAGTCTGGTGAATGAAAGAGAATAATCATATCCCTTGGAAAAGCTTTCTTCTGGAAGGGCCAGAGGCCAGTGCATACATAAGGCTCGGAAAACATGAGCTCCTTCTGGCCAGCCAGGATGTTTCACTAGAGCAGGTTTGGTCTCTGTGACCCCCTCTTTTTCCTAAATAGCATGGCTGTATTTCTTGGCTTGGATTGTTGAGATAATTGCTCCCAATCTTCCCTTTCCAATGTTCAGGAGGCTGTTAGACCTGAACAATAGCCACTGGCTAAAAGCCTTTCCAAAGATTCTGATTGGGTAGACCATGTTCTGCTCAATACAATTTGCTTGCTGGTTATATAAATATTAGGGTTGTTAATCTTCCTTAGAGAGTGTTAGCCAAGAAAAATTACATTTAAAAAAAAAACCCATATATTAACATGGGAAAGAAAATAAAAGTAAAACCAAGCAATATTTAACAATTTGAATGTCCTGAAAGCTTCCAATGAAGACTAAAAAGCCTCTAATATGTGTTTGTTCAATAAATAAGACAATGGCTTCTAATTCTTTTTGAAAGTGGAGCATATATCTTAAATAAAAAAGCAAGCTTCCTAATCTGAACAATTAGAAACTGAATTTTTGCTGTCATTTAACAGGTTTGGATTTGCAAGGCAGTTTTCATGGATTTTTTTTTTCTTCACGTAGACTTTAGGCCTTAAATTTATTTTGTGTTTATATTTTCTTATAAATAAACTTTTTACTGAAGTATTACATACATACAGAAAATACACAAATTCTTAGTGTACAGCTCAATGAATTTTTACCCGGTGAACCAGCATACAGATCAAGGAGCAGACATTGCCAGCACCCAGACCACTTGTCCCTGTGCCCTCTTCCATTAACTAGTCTCTCCTCTCAAGGTAATCTTTAGGGTGACTTCCAGCATCATTAGGTTAGTTTGCCTATTTTGATATTTTATATAAATGGAATCTTAGATTACATACTATTTTGTATCTCTCTTCTTGTTCAACATTATATATAATTGATTAATCCATGCTGTGTTAGTGATTGTCTCTTTCACTATTATGTAATATGCTATTGTATATATGGTTGACCTTCGAACCCTTAGGGGGTGCCAACCTTCCATGCAGTTGAAAATCCACATATAACTTTTGACTCTGTCAAAACTTATCTATAAATAGCCCACTGGTGACTGGAAGCTTTACCAATAACATAAAAAGTTGATTAACATATTTTGTATGTTTTATACACACACACACATATAAATATGTATATATATATACACACGTAGATATATATTATATAATGTATTCTTATAATAAAGCAAGCAAGAGAAAAGAAAATGTTATTAAGAAAATCACGTATAAGTATTTACTGAAAAAAATTTCACGTATAAGTGGACTTGTGTAGTTCAAACCTATGTTGTTTAAGGGTCAGTTGTATATACCACAATTCATCCATTTTACTGGCTAAGGAGTATGAGTTTTTTCAGTTGGGACTACTATGAATAAAACTGTAAACTATGAATAAAGCTTTGAATACTTTTATATAGGTCTGTTGATTAATATATATACCCAGTTTTGTGGCGTATATACCTAAGAGTGTAATTACTAAGCTATAGAATATGAGTATGTTTAGCTTTAATAAATACTGCCAAATAGTTTTCCAAAATTGTTTTTGGAACAATTTACATCTCCACCAGCACGTAGGAGATTCCTAGTTGCTTCACACCTTTGTCAATACTTGGTGATATTTGTCTTTTCCATTTAGCTTCTATGATAGGTGTGTGGTAGTGCCACATTTTAGGTTTTCTTGTCTGTCTGTCTGTCTGTCTTTCTTGTCTGTCTGTCTGTCTGTCTGTCTTTCTTTCTTGTCTGTCTGTCTTCCTTCCTTTTCTTTCTTTCTTTCTTTCTTTCTTTCTTTCTTTCTTTCTTTCTTTCTTTCTTTCTTTCTTTCTTTCTTTCTTTCTGTCGTTTTCTAATGATGAATGAAGTCAAGAACATTTTTATATGTTTATTGGCCATTTGGATACTCTCTTTTGTAAAGTGGATCTTCAGTTGTTTGCCCAGTCTTTGCTATTGAATTATCTGGAGTTCTTACTGAATTGCAGGAGTTTCTTTATATATTCTGATATGAGTCTTTTGTTGAATATAGGCATTGTGAATATCTTCTGTCTGTGGCTCAGTGCTTCATGTTCTTTTTGATGTATTTTGATGTTGTTAATTTTAATGTAGTCCAATCTATCAAGTTTTTTCATTTCCATTTAGTGCTTTTTGTGTGCTGTAGAAATCTCTCCACCCTAAATCTTTTTATTGAAAGTTTTCCTGTTTTACTTTTCACATTTAGATTGGTGATCTATTTAGAAATGCTTCTTGTGTGTGGTGAGGGAAAGATTCTTTTTTTTTCCTTCCTGTTTTGCAATCCAAATTGACTTAGACTCATTTGTTGAAAAGACCATTCTTTCCCCACAGCACTATAGTGTCACCTTTGTCATAAATCAAATGACCATAAAAGTGTGGATCTGTTTTCAAGTATTAAAATTCAGAGGTGTTCACCAAGTAATTTGTACTGCCTTGAGTTCAGTTATATTGAATAAGTGCCCACCTTGACTCTTGGCTGAATGACTGAGAAGCTAGGGCAAGGTCAGAGGTCCAGAAAAGTTTCCAGGTGTAAAACCCATTGACTCACAGACTGTATTTAAATATGCTTCTCCAAATAAAATAACTTTAATATAATCATGAATTGGTTAACTGTCCTCTCTATTGGAAGATACCTATATCATAAGAAATGGAATTTAAAGGAATGCAATACCTAGTTTCAAATACATTTTCTCACAAGATTGAACTGAAAATGATTGTTACTTTATCTAATGCCAGTTCTCCTCACAATAAGGGAATGCTTTCTCTGAAAATAAGCTCAGCAGGTACCTGTCTTTGGGTTCATTACATCTGCCTGATCTGCATGCTCAGGAATTAGACACCTAGAGCTTTTAATTCCTTGCTTATTTTAATTAGTCTGTAGAGGTCCTTTTGTTTGTGTCCATCTACTTCCATCAACCTGAAATCTTTCATATGTCCTAAGGCAGATGGGTCTGGAGTGCTACTAATGGGTGCTTCCTCAGATGGGTGAGCACTTTCTTTCCTAGGGCCCCACCCAATTTAAATGATAGAGATAGATCCCCACCCATACAGATGATATAGCTCCTTTCTATCAGTAATGCCTAGGCTGGTCAGTAAAGAGGAATCCTACCTTCTAGGGAACATGGTTCTGGTCCAAGCACTTTTTAAGCTTGTAGAGTTACTTCTCATCCCAGATCCCTTCTTCTGATGCTGTTCTAGAAGTTTGAGCTGCCATGAATGGGAGACATTATTTAACAAACAATGAAGCAATAGCATCTTGATGTTTCCATTTGGTCAGCCAATATAGTTGAGTACCTGCTATATACCAGTGTTCAAAATCTATTCCTAGTCCTTTAGGGACTTAGTTTGCTTTTGACCATGAAAATGACTGTCTCTACTTAAGCTCAGGGTCCAACAAAAACCCTACTGATGTTTAATCACTGCATCTCAAGTCTTGCCTGTCTGTTTACTGCCACGGCTAGACCTAGCTGAGTGTTGGATGATGAATCTCATCTGCCTGTCCCTATATTGTACATCCCTTTGTATGTCCATTGTAACTTGAGTTAATCTGTAATGATCTGTTAACCAGATGACTCCAAATTGGATGGCAGGTTCTGCATAGTATCATCCAAACTTGATACCTACTGTAGCACTGGTTGTCCTAGCCATGATATTAAGTGTCTTAAGATGCTGCTCTGCTACCCCAGGGTCTGCCATTGATCTGGAGACAGAGTGCTGCGCTTTTCAAGAGAGAATTAATCTTTTTTGCATAGTGCTATCCACATGTTGGGATCTTGGGTTACCCCAGTGCTTAATGGCAAAAGGTATATAACAGTGATGTAGGGTTCGGACAGTGGTATAATGTCCCCCCAAATTGTCATGTCTTATTTCAATCAGTGAAAAATCTTAGTCACAAGTCTTTGTTGCCCCAGATGTTGTATGACTTTGATATCATCCACCCATTTTCTCTGTGTGTGCACAGAATGGCTAGAGATTTTATTTTAGGCTTTTAAAATTATGTTCTTTTAAAATGGGAATTTTACAAAGACACTTCTGTTTTGTTTATTTAAAATTTTTAAATTAGTCTTTGCAAATTTAAAAACCATTGTACGTAATAGAATAACAGACTTTCAGAACCCAGAGATATTAGATATCATTAGTCCAATCTTCTCATGACTAAATAATACGGTGAGATTTCTCTCCCTGGAGATATTTTTAAATGTCTTTTACAATCACAGGAGGTCAGAGCTGGAAGAGAACTGAGAACTGTGTGAGCAGTCTCATTCTGCAGATGAGGAACCCTGAGCCCTGAGGAGGCAAGCGACTGGGCCACACAGATAGTGGTTTGATAAAATCCTGGGTACCCAGGTCCTCCAATCCGGGAGTCTTTTCTTGGGTAGACAAATCTGCTTCTCACTTCAGTTTTGCTTCATAATTATTACCCAAAGATAGTCTGGAATTTCTCAGTATCAGTGCATGTCACACAACATTAATCCATGCCAGGATATAAGGTAACATAGAAATAGCCGAAATATACCTTGGGCAAGTGCCATGAATCCAGTGGGAGTGGGCTGGGATAAGTAGTTATGTTAATAAAACCTTTCCACATCAAAAGTGTGAGTCAGATTCAATATATGAACACCACCAAGAAGTTACACACCGAAGGAGTTTAATTTTAGTTCAAACAGAACCTCAGTTTCATCTCCCTTCAGAAACAAAGGAGGTGCAGTTGTTATGTATTTCAGCTTAGATTGATTGCTAAAAATGAGGAAACAATCTGGAGGAGGGTCATTTTCCTTGTGGACTGCTCTTCTGGACACCATCTATTTCTAGCAAAGCTTGGACTTCTAGTCCAATAGAGGTGGAAGTGGAAGAGTGTGCCTTCTCTCCCCTCTGCCTCAGCTGCAGTCTGGAAATTCCGCAGCAGCCCCTTTTCCCTGTGGGTGTCCCTGCCACAGGCTTTTCCCTGATGTCTGTTGCTCCAGGCTCATCTACAGCCAGGCAAGGGTGGCTGTGGATATGGGGCTAGCAGGAGCTTCCTGTGATAGTGTACAAAGCTTTTCTTAAGGAGAAGGGAAACCAGAGGAGTCAGCCATCCTTCTGCTTCTTGGAGCTCCTTTTCTTCTCGTATTTCTCCATGAAGGCCCAAGCCAAGAAAAGAGGTTCAAAGATGTGCCTTGTGGACCTCAGAAATTATTCTTTTCACCACACTCTAGGCTTGCTACTGCCTCCTCCATGTCACCTCCACCCTCCCTCTGCTCCTTAAGGTCCCAGCAGGGGAGTTTGGGGGTGAATGAGGAGGACAGAGATGGTACTGTGTTTCACCCCTGGACTTTGTACCTGGTGATGTGAGGGACCCTGATGGAGCCTTATGGGAGAGAGACAACCTACTCTTCCTGAGAAACTCCCAGTCTAATGGGGAGATGATAATCACCTGCCTGATGGCTTCCAGTGCAAAGCAGTGCCTGAACTAGGGATCACTGCGTTACCTCCTGGATGCCAGTGCCACTCCCAGGGAAGTACGGTAATGGGAAGAAGAAGATCTGAACTACGATGGTGATTCTGTCCTCTCTGGACAGGCTGTTGTCCATAAGAGCCATTCATGTGTTGATTTGCAAAGCACTCTTGAGCTCCTCTTTGGGGATTTTTGTCCAAAGGGAATCTCCATTCCTGGAATTCATTGAAAGCTCTCACTGACATGTCCTCTGCAGCTCATCACATTAATGAGAAGGGAGGGCTGGAGGCCCAGCCCTGTCAGGATGGCTGTATTGATTGCAGTGTCTGGCGGAAGGTTAGAGCGATGGATGGGGGCTTCACTGATAGTTTAGGAATAAAATTCTGGCCCTGGAGCCTGTCTTTTTAACTGGGCTCCCAGCCAGTGCTTCTTCGCCAACTCCTTGCTCACCCCAGTCCATCATGCACACCCAACTAGATCTGGCTTCCCTGAACACCACTTAGTTGAATTTCCCAATTGCATAGACACCCTTAATGGGTCCTTTTGGCCTGGACCCAAGGCCTTACAGCGTCAGGTTCACATCCACAAATAGTTACCTTTACAGCCTGTACTGATCAAGCCTACCCTTTGCAGCAAAGTTCGTTATCTACTCAGATGAAATCTGCTCATAGTCCCCTGAAGATTCTAGGCTTATATGAACCTCATGCCTTTTACAAGGTTGTTCCTGTGTTGTCTTATCCACCACCTGCTCAAATACAGTCCTTCCATCAGTACCTGGCTCTTTCACCTTCTCTGCTCATCTAACTATGCAATAGCCTGCTTCTCTATCATGTACCAAGTCTCCAGAGGGCAGGAACTCCTATAACCTCCAGTGCAAGGCTGAATGTGAGATGATCACACACTGCTTCTTGGGGGAATAGGGAGAGAGGGATATGTGAAATTATGAACCCTCTCTGGGCAACTTCATGTTTTTCTTTCTTGACCAGGTGTTCATGCCTCCATTTTAAAGTGAGATCTAGAGATGTTTAATGGGGTGGGGGGTCTGGAGGCAGATGCCTCAGAAAGGTTTCCCACAAGGCAGTGGTCAAGAGCAGGATTAAAATGGATCAGGTGGTAGAGGCAAAACTAAAAACAAACAAACAAGACAAGAAATTGGATATAATACACCTTGGAGATGGGAGGTGAGTGTATGGGTTGAATAAACATTCTCTGAAAGTTCATATCTACCAAAACCTCAGAATGTGACTTTGTTTGGAAACAGTGCCTTTGTGGATGTGATTAGTTAAGGTAAGATGAGGCCATACTGGATTAGGGTGAGTCTGAAATCCAATGAGAAGAGCAGAGGACACGGAGAAGAAGGCCATGTGAAGATGGAAGCAGAGATGAGTGATGTAGCTATAAGTCCAGGAATGCCAAGGACTGCTGGGAGGTACCTGAAGCTGGGCGAGGCAAGAAGGCATTATTCTTTAGAGCTTTTAGGTGATGACACCTTGATTTTGGACTTCTAGCCTGAACTGTGAGAAAATAAATTTTTATTGTTTAAGCTGTTTAGTTTGTGGTAAGTATTGTGGCAGCCTAGGAAGTGAATACAGTGTGGTTCAATGTATATTTAGGACATGTATGTGTTTGTGTGTATGTGGGCATGTGCGTGTGTGTGTGTGTGTGTGTGTGTGTATATATATATATATATATATATATATATATATATATATATATATCAGAAATTCAGAGAATCTAATGTTTGGATGACAGTATGTCCCTATGTTTTCAGTACTGCGAAGAATAGTACTGAAAATAATTAGAACACAATTAGAACCACAATTAGCTGTGATTCTAATTGTGGTAAGAAGTCTGCACTTGTCATTCATAATGCAGTTTTTTCAAGAACTACCTAGGGGCAAACTGACTCTTGGAAGCTCCTAGACATCTGGATGGAAGTGGCTGGTCCATGAATCACATAGGGCATTTTGAGCATGATGAGAAGTCGTGGGTAGAACCATACTACATGGTGCAGGAAGGAGAGTTTACACCAGGCAGGATCTTTTGGTTGCGCCCATTTTTATGCAGAGGAAACCTTGTTAAAGTGATCAGAAATAGAGGAGGTGTGTGCTTGGGAAGAGGGCAGAGAGAAGGGTGATAGGGTGTGTGTTATCGTGATCTTGTGAAAAAGTGGGTGGGGAGTGGGTTTGCTTTGATACAAGTGAAAAAGGAGAGAAGAGACAGTGCTGAACTACCCAAGTTGGTTTCTGCTGGGAGTGCTGTGTAAGAGAACTGCTTTCTTTTTCTGAGCCACCAGGCAGCTCTGGCAAATTGTCCTCAAAACAGTGAGAATCCCACAAAGCAAAGGGTGGGACAAAAGACAGCTCTGCCCTTGGATGAAGTTATTCCTCCTCCTCAGGGTTAGAGGCAGTGAGGTACAAAGGGTTGCACACTGGAATCCTCGTGCAGTTGCACCTATCCGTTCTGTTTGAGTAAGTCTGTTCCTCTCTCTGAGCCTTGGTCTTTTTCCTTTTACAGGAGGCATATGAGGTTGATGTGAGCATTGATGGATACTTTGTGAACCTTAAAATGCTATATACTACTGTATTTCAGAGTCCTCCCCAGGACTGGGCAGGAATATAGGAGTAGTTCTTGTCCTTTGGGTACCTAAGGTGGCTTGTAGACTATGTGAAAAGTGATGCAAGTCTTGGCTTGGGATGATGAAAAAGTTCTGGAGATGGATGGTTGTGATGGCTGCACAACAGTGTGAATACACTAATGCGAAAGAGTACACTTAAAGGTGGTTAAAATGCTAAATGTTATGCTGTATGTATTTTAGTATGATAAAAAAATTCACAAGCACCTCTCCTCGACAAAGTAATGCAAATGCTGGACAAAGTAATGCAAATGCTGATATTCAAGTAAATTTGACACTCTGGGTTTTACAGAGTAATTATTGCACGTTTTTTTTGATGAATACTCATATTTGCAATCATTGTGAGGAATTACCTCTGTTTACTAGGACTCAATTAACACAATATATTATAGTTATTACTTTTGGATGGCTGTAGAAATTCCTTTGGGAGGGAGTAAATTAGATTACAATAATTGAAGTTGAAATTAACTCCAATTATTGTAATTAACATATAATCTGAGATCACCCTGCTGGCTCTACCTCTGCCCCAAGGTTATGCTCTCTCCTCAACACTACTCTTTCTTCTTTTTTCTGTCCCTTTGGTTCCTAACTTACTTTTTATATCAGGAGGTCAGGATAGAAACAGATTTGCATCTATAGCACAGAAACACGTGAGTTTCATGTGGCCTCATGCAGTTCATGAAAAATATCCCGTGTGATCATGGACCCTTGTGCTGTGGCCCAGACTTTGCTTCCAAAAGAGAACTGTTTGTACACCTCCCAGAGCATTTTATTCTCCAGGCCTGTGGGCATCTACACCAAAGCTCTACAGCATCACACCCAATTTTCTCTTTTCTGTACTTCCAAACCACTTCTGAAGTTCAGAACCATAAGCATAAATACTATCTGACAGCTTCTCCATTTCTGAGGAGTCCCCACAGGCTGAAGGCCCAGAAAATAACTCCAAAAGGAGCTGGAAGATGGACATCTTCTGGATTGAAAAATTGTTTGATTTTAGAACAAAATAAAATATTTAAGATTTTGTGTTCAAATATTAAGCCTTGACTGTGCCTCTTCTAAATCATTGCTGAAAATAATGCAGAACGCCGTTTAATGTAGAACCAATGTGTTGCCAGGTGACTTCTGAGTCATGTATACAGCCAGGCATAGCTCTCAGATGTAATGACTACGTGTGTTCCTGCTTTCAGGGCAGATAGCCAGTTACTAAGAAGCGGGTTGTGGGTAGGAAAAATCAGTGCCTTCCTTGTGGGCTGCCTCTTGTTGAATTTTGCTCCACAGGTTGGAGGATAAGTTCCATTCCTTCTAACTAGGCCTTAAAAGTCTGGGTGGAGTGCACGCTTGCTGGAACCTGTGAACATTATAAAACGAGGAGCTCACTGCCTTCTGTGGGCAGGAGAGGCAGGAGGAAGAGCCAGTGTGAAGGTGTAGGAGTTGGAAGGAAGTTGGAAACCGACTCCTTGTGGCCCTTCACTAGAGATTCACAAAGAAAAAAAGATATCTCCTTGCTGAAAGGTAAGAGTGTAAATTTATCTAAACTCTGAATATTATACTCTATTTTAGCATCAGTGGCATAGTTCCATTATATATTAAAATTCTATTTGAATTATTGTGAATCCATGCTCTGAAGCAAAGTCAAACACCCAGTCTTACTCCTCAGGTGGGGTCATCAGAGCTGGAGTACTGCTTAGTGTCCTCTGAAGGGGGTATAATCAGAGTTATAGATAGTGGAGAAGTATCTCTAGAAACTTGACAGGCACTAATTACACTCTTGTCCTTTTTCACTTTAGCAAAATGGAAGCTCCTTTCTGCCCATGAAGCCCTTCCTCACTAAAGGTTATTCCAAAGGGAAAGAAGAAGCATGACTTCTAAATACCATCAAAGGAAATAAGCATGTCTAAAGGAGACAAGGACAACTGAGTGAATATTCACATGTGAAATGCATCTGCTACGCTAAATAATTCTACATGAGTGAGAAAAGGTGCATGATGGAGATAACACCAGTATCTTCTTCTAGCATTCCACTTCCCGAATTCCTACTGTTGCTGTGTCTGAAACAGCAGCATCTTCATCAGGACCATGCAGGGAACAAATACAAATTACCACAGTCCCCTTAGCTGTATTCAAAACACATCATAGAGAAGATGACATTTGAAGATGAGAATGGTAGAAAATAAAAAAAAGCACTGTGTTCCCCTGGCATGCTGGTATGAGTGCCTGAAAATAGATGTCAGCCAGGTTTCATGTGCATATTATCCCCAGTTTCAGAAGACACTCTTGGCAAACCTTTTCAGAGTGAAGATATGATCAGTCAATGGAAGCATCTATGAAGAGCGAGCATTTCCTTCAGGACTTGCTGATAGATGGTTGTTCACTCACACAGAGGGAAGGAACTTCATGATAATGACATTTGAACCAGCTTTTGTTTCTCTAGGGCATTCAAAATAGAAGGGAACCACCATATATAGACTTACAGAAGTCTTACAGAAAAGAGATGGTAAAGTATTCATTTTGACAAGTCACTTTGCAAGTGATAATGAAAGTAATTTGGAGAAAAATATCTTTGTCTAATAATGTGTTAGGGTGTGCATCTTGTAGTCTAAATCTGTTGCTGACATTAAAATATATTTTTTGTTATTCTTCTTTATAGATGTTTGTAAGTTGGAGGCACTCCAGAAAATAGAGGAGGGAAATAGGTTCTAAAACATATAATGTATTCTAGAATTAGAGCTGCATAATAAGTAAAAAGAAATGATATAAAGATAGAAGAAATGTATAAATATTACAACCAGGACACAATACTATTTTATGACTTTTATTCAGGGACTGAAAAAATTGGATAAGTCTCTAAAAGACACTGAGAGGCAACAGGCAAAAACTAGATAATGTAAGGTAGTGATGTCTTTTTGGGAGTTTAAAACAAAATAAAGAAGTTATTCAAGAAAATAATATCTGAGGATCTCAAAGGAGTATAATGTGTAGTTTCACAGTTTGGAAAGATAACCCGGTTCTGGGAGCCCTTATCTCTGTTCCAGGCAGTGATAGAGTTCTGGATCTATTTTGAGAGGATTATGGCTATAAAAGCATAGGTGACTCTCCAGATGAGCTTGGTCCCTTTAAAGTCAGAAGTGACCACACCTGAGCTGAGTGGCCTTTGACCATGGACCTCATATTTTTCACCTGCACGCTTATTCCGGGCCAACTTCCAAGCTCTGTGCTCCTCCACCTGAGCTTCCCTGTACTCAGTCTTGTTCCTGGGCCACCTGACTCATTTTTAATGCCTGGAGATTTGCTTCCATCTCTGCATGACCAAGCTTTGGCCAAGCCACTCTTTCTGTTGACTCAGTTGCAACATCTGCCCCTGCTGGGGATGATCATACTTTTCAAAGGTAACACAAAGGTGAGTTCAGTTTGAACTCAGACTCTTCTGTGGTCATTCTGAGCAGCAGAAAGCACTGTGTTTTAGAATCACTGCAGAACTCACACACTTAAATGTATAGTCAATTTCTTTAGCCATCGCTGTGTCCAGATTGGGCAGTG
Organism: Macroglossus sobrinus; assembly: GCA_004027375.1. Lineage (NCBI taxonomy): Eukaryota > Metazoa > Chordata > Mammalia > Chiroptera > Pteropodidae > Macroglossus > Macroglossus sobrinus. Next base: position 315,719 of record PVKZ01000580.1, read on the forward strand.
ACCTTGGCTGAGACATACCTTACCTCTGTTTCAGATAAACTCAGCTAGCATTTAAAATCTCAGTACACTTTCCCTGGCTTGTCCACTGGAAAGTAAAGTGGAACACTTCATCAAGAAATGGAGAAAAAACACATGATTGGCCATTGTTGCATGTGAATCATGGCTCTCAAGCTCAAAGGTGGCAGTGTAAATGCAAGTGACACTGCTGCTGCATTTGCCTTGCATACCTATAAAATATGCAGCGTATTTTATCCTTCAGTGTTGGAATTTCCAAAGAGACTCATAAGATCCTCAGGTGTTTAATTCTAACACAGAGCTAGGGATTCTGTTCTACCAATGTGACCTACAGCGTGATGAAAGGACCCAGTCTTCTGTATCACTTGCTTCAAACTCTTCCATCTTCTGGAGGCTAGAGAAAGATGTATGTCAACATTTCGAAATATACGCCTTGAGCAAGAATTACTAACCTGTGGAAAACTTGTCTGTCTTTGAATAAATCCTCAGTTTACAGAAGTCTATAGAAATATCAAAATAAAGCATCAGATTAAACAGTAATGTCAGAGGTCATTAACTAAGGTAATAACCTGGAAAATAAAGTTTTATGTGTCAGAAACTATCTTTGATTAGTTTGGACTTTTATTTTTCATCCTCTTCCTCTTTTATATTTCTCTTCTAAAATTAAGTGCTCTTTTACGATCTACTTAATATTGTGAAAAATGCCAAATACAAAAATTAGAATAGCTTTTCTTATTTGAGTAATAAACAAGCAGCAGTATGGTGTGGAGGAAAGAGCTTTGATTTTTGTCTTTGTGGCTAACCTTGGGTAACCTTCGCCTTGTCATGGCACCTCTCTGGGCCTCCTTTTTTATATCTGTAAAATAAGGGGAGTTCTCTGGAATACCCTTTGGCTCTAAAATCCATTGACTCTGCCCTGCTCATGGTTTCTCCTGTTTGGAAGTTTCTGAATTTCTCAAAAACTGTTATAAGAGCCAGAATTCAGGAGAAATGCAAACTTATGACTCTATTTGCAACAATTTAAAAAAATTTTCAATGCAAATGTAGGTAATTGTCATCATTACCTGAATGTATTATACTTTAAAAATACTGTATTCTAAAATATAACCTTCAGAAAAACAAATTTGTTATGGAAAATAAATAAATATTACTGCTTATCCCTGACCCTTCAGCGGCCCTCAGTCATCACCTGCAGTGGTGGTTCTCGACCCTGGGTTTGCATTAGCATTACCTGGAGAGATTTTAAATATGCCATTACCTGCCCTGCCACTTCAGAACTTCTGACATAATTGGTCTGTCATGGGTCTGGGTACCAGTATTTTTAAGAGTCAAGTTAAGAACCAGTAGTCTGCAAAGTAAATTCAATTTCCAAGGCTGGTATATAAGGCCCTCCAATGCATAGCTTACACCTCCTTATCTTCTGTGCTGATTACCTGTGGTCCCTTCTAATATGCCATCATGTTTCACGTGTGTTGTGTTCACACTTCCAAACCTTTCCATCTACTGTTTTGGCTGGGAGTGCTATTACCCCCAAATACCTGGTCTTTCTTGACCCCCCCCCTGCAATGCAGATTTTTTATTAGCATAGTTCCTATAATACTTTGTAATGGTCTGCTTTGTAGTCATCTATCTGTATTATAAACATTTTATCCATAATTATATTAATATTTTATCCATAATTCATAAATCTTGACCTATCTCTCTTATGCTTAAACCTTCTGTTTTTAAAACATGTCAGGTTTGTTCTCATCTCAGGGCCTTTGCACATGTTGTTTCCACCACCTGGGGCATTGTTTTTAATTTGTCTCTTTCCCAACATTCAGTCCTTAGCTCAAATGTCATTTCTTTAAAGTTGTCTTTCCTGAGCAGCCTAGCCAAAGTAGCACATTCCTCACCCCACCCATCATGCTCTATCCTACTGCTTTTACGTTTTTAGGACTTATGCTATCTAAAATGATATTTTTATTCTGTATACATGATTATTGAAAGCCTCCCATTACTGTATGTAAGTTCTATGAATATATGAACTTTCTCTGTCTAGTAAGGGCTCAATAACTATTGAATGGATGAATGTTGTCTCTCCTATAAGATAAAGCTATGCCTAGCACAGTGACTGGAAATGTGTGTTCCATAAATGTTTGATGAATGAGTACCTATGTCATAGATGTTTCTCCTTAACAGTATGACCAAAGATCTCTAAATAACACTAATAAGATAGACTGATGTACATTTGCATTCTTCTTAATTTCTGGTTAAAACAAAAAGAAATATATTGTTCTTTTTATAAGAAAATCAGATTCCGTTTCTCCAGAAGTTCGAAATTTTCGTTTCTAGGACCCGTACCGTGGGCTCTCTCTCTTTCTGGGGAGCTGTTCAGCAAATAACAAAAGGAAAAAGGTTCCTCTAGGAATCAGTTTTGCCTAAAAGCCCCGAAATTAAACAGACCACTGCTCTGAGGTAACATGAGAGGAGAACGAATTTTTTTTGAACATTTAAATTTGGAGGCTTTCCAAATGGGCGACCGGATGAGCAAAGATGGAGGGTGGGCAGGGTCAAGAGAGGAGCCACAGGGCTCTGCACCAGGAGCCTGGGTCCAGGGCCCCCTTAGCTCTTTCTCTGCAGTTGACCCCTGCCCTCAGGCTCTTGTGAAATCATGGAGGAGGAAACTCTGGTCGGTGATGGTGATGGATAATTTCTTCTCCTCAGCTTGGCCCTTGCCCTGGGATAGCTAGAGGTAGAGAATAATTGGGAAGGTGTCAGAAACTTTGGGGGCAAGTATGGAACAGCAGTGGACTCTAGAGATCATGGGGTTTGTCAGGTATAATCTGAGGAGAAAGGGATAACAAGTTAGTTTTCCCATGTATAAAATGAAGGGGTTGGGCTAGATGGTTTAGCAGTTCCTCTGTTTCCAGCTTGCTCAGTCTGTAAGAATTTGTAAGCATTTTGTTATTGAAGTGATCAATATCCAAACTGTAGGCAAAAGATAATGTAGTTAGCCTTTTCATCATGAAAGTCTTTGAACATATGCCAGGTATCCTCTGTGTAAAATTTCATGACACTCTTTGTTTTGCGAGGCACCATCTAGCAAACTGGGATAGTAAATTACCATTACAGCGAAGTCTGGTTGGGATGCTATAGAGCTGTATGGTCTCATATAGTAGTCACCAGCCACTTGTAGCTATTAAAGTTAAAATTAGTTACAATTAAAATAAAATAAATTCAGCTTATCAGTCACATTAACTACAAGTGATCAATAGCTATATATGGCTAGTTGGGGCTGTACTGGACAGAGCAGGTATGTGCATTTCCATCATTACGGAAAGTTCTATTGGACAGTGCTGGTTTAGAGGGCACCCCTGCTAAGGATGAGAGGTGTTTAGTTAGAGAGCTGCCAAGGCCCCATCTATCTCTAAGGCTGAGTGATTCTGTGGCCTCGTATTGGGAAGATTGCATTTCTGCTCTTCTGCTCAAAGATTTTGGCTTGCAAAGATGCTGAGGTTGGTGGAGAGGAATAAAACAACTGTAAGGAGTTTCTGTCTGCCTGAGCACATTGTCATTCACCTCAAGAATTACAGTAAGATTAGGAGATGATGATATTATACTGGAAAGCCCTTCGAAAAGTTGAATAGTTACATGAGTATAAGGTATAATAATCATGAAGTGAATGCATTAGACACAAAGGCTACTTGGTCCTGGCTCCTCCTTGACTCTAAGCCAGTCAAGGCGAAGTTGGATTTGAAACAGTGGGGTTTGGTTGCCATTGGCAACTGTCTCTACCTTGTACAAGCTCTGGGAACCTGGGTTAGAGAAAATATGGGAGAGTTCAGGAAAGAACATAGAGATCTGTCTTCTGCTAGGGAGAACTGTGTTCGCCTTGGCTTTAAGGGAGCCACTCAAATGGTGGTAAGAGTCATGAGGTTCACTTAGATCAGGGACTCAGCACAGTTCGAAAACTAGGGGAGGCTCCCTAGGGAGAGGCTTAGTGGCACAATCTTCTTTTCCAGGTGAAGAGTGAGATCATAGAAAAGTTGACTGTATTTTCAGCATGTCTCCTGATCTGGCTTTTCTTCTATTTCTCCTCATATCTTTTCATCATGGTCTTAACTCCTGTTGTCACAACATGGTTTGTTAACATTGTAGAAAAGGCACTTCTTTTGATGGATGTGGTAACTGCATTCACATGTCCACTGGTTTGGGTTAGGTCTCAGTGGGACTCTGATGGAAGAGAACTCAGAATGATTTGTAAGGCAGCCCTATCTGTCACTGTTGTCAACAGTGCATCCAAACATGACACCGTGCTGGGAGCTATAGGAAACCAGAGACTGGGGTGCAGACTCTGTCCTTGGGTAGAGAAAAATCAAAACACAGGCAAGTATATTTAGAATATATACTAAGAGAGTACAACTCTTAAGTATCGACTCTTGGTAGAAAGTCATGGACTTTGAGCTACATGGACCTTGATTCAAATTCTGTTTATTGACTGTATGATCTTTGGGTTTACATACGTAAAATGGAAATAATAATGCCTTCCAGGGATGTTGCAGGAATGAATGATGGACATGTTTGTAAAGGATCAAGCAGTAACATTATTTCCATCCCCTTTATGAGGGGTCAGTGCTGTGACTTAGATGGAAGCAATGGAGCAGCTACGGGGAGTCCATGCTTGGAGAATGGGGACAACTCCAGTTTGTATGTGGGCTCTCTGTGCTATTCGAATGATATGGTAGAGATAGGGGTGTGTTGGGCTTACTGGGTCAGGAAGGCCCTCCCTACAGGATGAGGGGTCGCAGGTATGAAGGAGCCTAGTGCTCTTCAGTTCTGAGCCACTGGTTGACATTTTAGCAGCTGTAGCTTCTCCCCAGCTGTGGGCTCTACTTGGACAGTGGATGATGCTTGTAGACCATTTTTAACTACATATGCAGTAGGACACCAGGGACTAATGGAAGGGCAGTGTGTATGCTTATATGGGCAGGGGGAGGATCTCTGTGGCTCCTTGGTGCCCCACCTTCAGTGAAATGCTGCTCTAATCAATGATATTGATTGATCTCTGATGGAGATTTAGTTTTGTTAGTTTGGTTTCCTGTTTTCCTATAGAATATAAGTGCATATTTGTGTGTATGAGAGAGAGAGAGAGAGAGAGAGAGAGAGAGAGAGAGAGAGAGAGAGAGAGAGAGAGAGAGATAGAGATAGAGATAAGGAAAGAAAAGGAGTTATGGTTGACAATGGACTGACTTTCCTGTCAATGGGGGAGCAGTTAGGGGTCTTGGTGGGACTCTCAGTAGACCTGGATGTGAGGGTGATGCCTTGCTGGAGTGGAACTAAGGAAATGAGGACTAGAGAGTTTTTCCCATTCAAGAACTGGAGAAGAAGGTGTGAATAGTTCTAATATGGGACCAGTGTTTTGAGAACAAGAAGTGAATGCCCATATATGGATATGAATTATTAGGCTGAGACAAGGGTTGGCTTGATTAAAACTCAACCAAAAGTGTTTCAGAGTTCCTCTCTCAGAAGACACTTTGGCAAAGTCTTGGTTAGCTGTCGTTGCTGTGTAGATATAATTGGGATGTGCAGTAAAAAATAAAAAACAATCAAATGACGCAGAAACCTAGTCCATCTTCCCCTAGACCTTCTTTGGCATCTCGCAGAATTCTCTGAAGAGATCTCTCTTCTCTGAGTGAGTTGGGGGCTGTTGAACCAATGGGAAGGACCAGTACCTTTTGTCAACATTCACTGCACACTTTGTTATGTCATTTTACTTTTCATAACATCCCCATTACCTATGCATGCACAAATCCTGGTTTTACAGATTAAGATACAGACTCAGGGATGTGAAGTATCTTGCTCAGGGTGGATAAGTAGCAGTGCTGGGATTAGAATTCTAGATCTGATTTAGCACCAGATGATAGAGAGCCCTTAAATATCAGGTTAAGGAGTTTGGAATTCTTTTAGAAGGCAACAGGGAGTTGTTGACAATGACCAACAACTTGATTTATGAGAGAAGACGTTTACTTCTTGAATACACACAGAGAGGTTGTACATCAATAAAAGCAGTCTTTAAACCTACTCCCATTTTTATGAGCCCTTGTGAAACCCTTGAGCTTGGTTCTTTTTATTCAGTCAAAACTCTATGTGCTGTCTTGGGTTTTCTTAGAGCCTGGAGAGTCTATCAGGCCATGAGCTGCATCAGCTGCCATCTGAAATATACTTTACAATCTTCCTCAGTTCCCATATTCTTTATGTCACCTGTGCTCTTAGAAGTGATGAATTTGTTTATTGGAGTAATTCTCTGTAAGGTGATTTGGGGAATTGGACCCCAAACCACTTTCCTCTGTGGTTTCTCGCCCATTTATTCACACTTCTGCCCATTATACTGTGGTGCCCAGTTCAACTGTGTCCCTCACATACCACTTTGGGGCTTGGGTTACTGACATCTGTAAAACTGTGAGTTCATTGAGGGAAGGATCCTCAATGTATACATTTTTGAATTACCCTATGCCTACAGTGCAGGAATAATTAGAATTTATATATATAAATTTATTATATATATATATAATACACATATATATAATACACGTTACATATGTAATACATATATATACATTTGTTTATATACATATGTGTATATATATATTATATATATGTAATAAATACATATAAGGAAATTGACTATCGGAAGAACCTTTTAAAAGAAGTCCTTCATGGGGCTTGCTTAGAAACAAAGCAGATTCCTTTCTGAGTGGATGGGTAGGTATTGCAGGGAGGAGTCAGGGAAATATTCCCAGAGGTGTATCAGTTATATATTGTGCTGTAACAAAATATCCAAACCTTAGTGGTTTAAAATAACTCTTTATTTGCTTACAGTTCTTTGGCTCCACCACTTGGGTTGGGATCAGCAGGTTGTTCTTTAGCTGATCTCATCTTGGGTCATTCATGTAGCTGTAGTCAGTTGACGACTTGACTGGAATTGAGTGGTCTAAGACGGCTTTGTTCACATGTCTGACAGTTGGTGCTGGCTGTCAGCTGGGTACCTCTCTCTATCTTGTGGCATCTCATTCACAAGAAGACCAGACTGAGTGTCTACATGATGGCGGAAGTGTTCCAAGAGGATGAGAGAATCTGCAAGACTTTTTGAAGTCGAGGCTTAAAAGTCACACTGTGTCTTCTGTTGTATTCTTTTGGTTAAAGGAAATCTCAGACTAGCCCAGATTTAAAGGGTAGGAAGATAGACTTCACCTCTTGATGGAAGGAGAGGCAAAGTAACATTGTGAAGGAGCATGCACACATCATGGATGGAAGGACTCAGCTTTGTAAACAATCATAGATCTACTTCTGTTTTTCTGACCCTCTGTTAAGTTTAAATTTCATATTCCCTGATGAATTCCTGCCTGTGGAGACCACATTAGAATTTGGATGCTTAGACAGATGGTTTAATAACTGCAAGCAGTTGCCTTCAGGGTCCCTGAATAAAATCTTTCTTGGGGTTCTGGGAGAGATTCTGGTGGATTTCCTAAGCATCCTCCCCCAAAACCTTATGCCACCTGCATACATTTTTGTACACAAGGAAGGAAGGCAGCTTGGTGGAGAGGAAAAGCATGGGTTTGGGAGTTGGGCAGTCCTGGGGTTAGCCAGTTCAGCTTTATCATTGACTGGCTATGTGACTGAGTAGTTTACTTGATTTCTCTGAATCTTATTTTTCTCATTCATAATATGGTTATATCTATTTTGAGTGATTCATGTTATTGTCTATGATTGATGTCAAGGCGTCATTCATTCAACAATGAGTAATGATGTTCCAGGAATAATTAGAATCTATTCCAAGGGCAGAATGAGTTTGAGCTTCTCATTCAGATCTCCTGAATCAAGCTTGTCCCACCCCCAGCCCCGTGCTCCTTTACCTTGGCACACTGGCCAAAAGGTCAAAGGTTTCTTCAGGTTTTTCTGCTTTGTTCTTCTATGATTGCTGTGAGCAGGGAAGATCAGGATAGGTCCACCTGGTCCCCTGCAGAAAGGCCAGAGGAGGAAGATTAAGAAAACAGCCAGAAAGGCTTCTCTAGACAATAAGAGATTCTGCTTGAGTACTGAATGCAGCAGCCAGAAATGGTACAAAGAGACTCAGGTCACTGCTTAGGACAAAAGCTTTGGAACACTGGACCCTGGGCCTTCAAGATCTGAGGTCTAGGGCAAACTTTTTAACTTAACTTTCCTATCTATAAAATGAGGATCAGAATTTTGTTTTTCAAGTTAGTTGAGAATAGGAGGAAAAAAATTGCCAAGAGCCTAGTAGAGTTCTTAGAGCATAATAGGTGCATAGTATGCAAGAGCTTTGTGGTTATTCTCAATCCTCTCAACATTATGCATCACTGCTCCCAGTGTGCTGGGGCTGTTGTCATTCACAGGAAGTGGTGAAGTAAGACCATTCCATGCTTTGAATTACATGTCTCCTGGGATGTGATAGCTGCATTTCAGAAAAGTTGTGTCACATGAATGTTTATAAATTGAATCTGCTTTCCTTATTGACTGATCTGATCATTGATCTCAGTGAAAGAGTTTATTGGAAAGCAGGTATAATAAAATGCGCAGAGCTGCCACAGTTGGCTTCCTCCCATCCTCATTCTAGCCAGGAAATTGGGCTTTGAGAGATTAAGTAAATAACTTGTCTAAGGTCGTACAAGTAGTGACATAGCTAGGGAAAAAGGCCATCTTATCCAGAAGGGGGAAAAAAAAGAAGGAAAATGCATCGCAAGTAGACTAGAAAGAAACGCATTAAAAATATTATAGTTAATAGATGGGAAATGGGGTTGAGACATTAAGTCATTCTATTTCCTATGTCTGGTTTTCAAAATTTTAATGATGAGCATGTATTGCTTTTATAATGGCTAAAATAAATTTGGTAAAGAAAAAGAGTAAGTTTAGAAAGAACTGTGCCTATGTAGTAGCTTATGCTTAGTTTATGGACATGGGTGTCCCAGATTGGAAGAGAATGTGGTAGACAAAGGGCAGGCAGAATTAGTAGTGGACACAAAACATCTCTTAAGCTTAGAGGATGGAACTACCTTATGGAAGTGGTGCTTCGGTTAGATTGATTAGAAGTTTTGGGGTTTGAAGGAAATGTAAGGGTCAACAAACCATTGCATTGAAGCTTCCTCTACTTCATTTTTCTTTGCCTTGGCCTCCTGGTCTAGTGATAACTGGGGGAAGGAGGAGTAAGATGGAAGGGGCCCAGGTTTCCTGTTGTTTTGAAAGGCCATGTTTCAGGGCCAACTGGAGGGACCAGGCCAAGGCTTTGGAAATCCCCAGCCAGGCAGAGATGAAATTTCTCCAAGAATTTTGGAAGAAAATATAGAAAGCTTGTTGTAAATATTGATACTGTGAAGTGCAAAATGCCCTACTATTCACCATTGCTGGGGGGTTCTTGATGTTCCAGTAGACTTTCTGTAGCAGTGAGGTAGGAACTTTTAAAAGTACAGCGTTTGTCCACTTTAGGCACAAGGCTTACTTGTTTGTCAGTAGCTACCAGTCACCCCTCAGGTTTGGTTTGTCTGTCCTGGGCCCCTCTACCAGAAAAGCTCACATCAGACTCCTTTCTTAGAGCCAGCTGGGCCCCTCCTCCACCCCTAGTATATCAGGCCACTGGGCAGAGTGTTTAGAAGTTTGGAGTCACAGCTGTCTCCCTGGAGAGGGGCACAAGTTCAGGATTCCCCTTGTGCCCCACACATGTGTCCTGGTGCTGGCTCTCTGCCATTTTCCCTTTCCCTGCAGATTTGGCCTGACCTTACCAGTCCCCTGGTCAAGGGAGCATATTCAGAGGAGAACTTTCCCACAAGAGGGATGAACGGGACAGCTGGCAGGCATGCTGGAGGGTTCTAGCATGTGTGTTCTGGGGACAGAGTCCTGGATGTGAATGCGGGACATTGTTGCTGAGGTCTGTTCCAAAGCTCAGTGCTCTCTCATCACATTGAAGGAGTAGGGTGAACTACACCAGCACTCCCATCTCACCTGATAACATGGAGCTTTGTGGTACCCTCTGGAGAGTGGTGGTCTGTACTTTTCTTAGCCATTCTTCACCCCTAATCATCTTCGCTGGCAGATCATCCAGCCTCAGACAAAAGGGAAAGAGGTAGACTTTGCCTTAAATATGTTCCTCAGTGACAGTAACTCTCTAGAAATTGAATGCACCTGTTTATTTGAGGAATGTATCAGCATCTTGCCATCACCTTGTCTTACTAATTGCCTTGAAAGAGAGATGTAAGTGTGCTGTTCTCATTGCAGGGATGGGTATGCAAAGGCAGATAGTGGGACTTGGTACCCTATTCTTTTTTTCTTTATCAAATTTATTTTAGCCAGTGAGGGATAGGAAAGTTATGTGATTGGGAACCAGAGGTGAGCATTGACCCAGGAGGGATCTGTGTGTGTGGCCTCAGCTGCGGGTAGAAGGGTTTTTGGCCAGGGATTCACCCACAAGGCCTGGAGCCTGGGATGCTTGGCTGTCCTTGTCAGTTCGAACTCTTCTTCCTTTCTTGATTTCACCTTATGTAATCCTTGGCAGGGTAGATGTTTGGAGGATGGCTTGGGTCCTTTAAGCTAGTCACTATCTTCAGAATTGAGAAAACAGTAGCAGGATTTAATCCACAAAGGGGCTTCCTCTCCTGGCTGACCAGTCTGTGTGGTGACCTTGTCCTCACAGTCTGACTGGCGTGTGCTCAGGGTTTTGACCCTTTGGGACATTGCCTGTAACCTGATGCTCCTAGGATGGTAGAGCAGCTGCTGGTGCCCAGTGAGGGCACACATTGTCGAGCCAGAGGCGGCAGACCTTAACAGTAGATGGGGCAAGCATGAGAAGCCAGGAGTCTTGGCTCCACCCAGGTTCAACCATCAGCCTTAGTTCTTTCAGATGCAAAACAAGGTCCAGTTCTGGATTATTCAGACCATTGCTCTCTATATTTTCAAGGGAATTCCAACTTTATGTCAGTCCTCTCCTTGTCTCATGCCGAAAAGCATCCTCAGGCCTTGGATAAAAGGAATAATAGAGTGTTGGTGTTAGGAGGGATCTTGGAGAGCATCTGATTCAAACTGCTACTGCTGGGTATCCATAATATTCAGAAAGCAAAGGAGACAGCAGATTGATTTCCTGTCAGACTCCTGGGGCAAAGAGGCCCACCAGGCCCCAAGGACTCAGAGCACTTAGTAAAGATCACCTGACCTTCCCTGAGAAGAGGTAGAGGTGGTCTCTCTCTTGTTAGAAATGGACAGAATGCCTGGGTGGGCCCCTCAAGGGGCAGGGCGAGGGACAGGTGTGCTAACTGGCTTCCTTTGTTCTCTTTTTCCCACAACACCTGAGAGTCTGGGAGCTTGTTCTGTGTGGGCAGAGACCTTTGCTGTGTTCTTTCTAAGGAAAGGACAGCCACCTTTCATGCCCTCAAGTCAAGGCTGCTGCTTGGCAAATGTGGATTCAGACGAAGCCCTTGTTGCCTCCCTGCAGCATTTTAAACTTAATGACTGTCCTGGTAACCCTGACCATTACCTGTAGTCTAGTAAAAATATCAAGAAAGGCAATTAATTGGGAGTGATATTAAGGAGGTGAGGGTTCCAAATGAGTCAGAAGCTTGGGAAGGGATCATAAGGAGTCAGAAGATACTTGTGAAGTGCTGGTGAGGAATAGGTTTGAAGTATGTTAAAGGTAATTATATATTAGTGGTCAGTAGCTCAGAAATTCTTCTTATCCTTTGCATTTTTCCCATAGTTTCCTAAGCCTCATATCTTAGAGTGCAATCCCAACCTAATCAGTATATTGCTGTGTAGTAGGTGGACTTTCCCACAGCTACTTGGTCTAAGCCAGTGTCTCCTAAAGTATGGTTTGGGCCACTTGCATCAGCAACACCTGGGGAGCTCTCTCAAAAGGCGGGTACTGGGCTTTACTCAGACATCCAGGTCCAAGCAATGGCATCTAAGCGTTGCCTGAGATAAAGGAAGAGCAGTTTTTATAACTGTCTTGTTGAGTCCACAACATATCTCTTTATTAAAAGGGTGATATTTAAACAACACTAAGCAAACAGAAAAAGGAACATAATTATTTCAGAGCAAACATTTTAAAGAAACAAATGCCCAAGATGCATGGCTGTATATTCCTCATTAAGCCATAGCTTCTCCTTCCTCAGTTTTCCTCTGATCATAATCATGTAACAAACTTTGATCAGGACGATGCTGAATTTGAGCCTGGAGTAGCTGGTGGAGGTGAGAGTATTTGGCCTTTCTTGATTTCATAGCCCTGACTCTTCTCTGCTGCTGACTTCGCTCTTGTCCTTCTCTGCCAGGGCTGCTCTGTTTCCTCACCTGTCAATGGAGGCTGTAGTGGCTTTTGGAAGGAGTACCCTGGCTTTCCCTATATAGTGCTCCTGAGCGCTTCCAGACCCCACATCTCTAGCCTTCCAGCTCCTACCTTGATGGCCGCAGTTTTCCATGATTTGGGAAAAGTAAACTCTGGTTCCCCAGATTGTTCCTATCAGTTTACTCTTGTGTTAGCATTTCCTTCCCCCAACTTCCATCAAGAAATGTGGAGCAATCCACACCTTTTTATTTTCTTAACCTAGAAAATGAAGACAGTAGGTATAATGGGAAGTTAGAAGATTTTTACTGGCGCTTCAAAAAGAACCATGTTGGAATCTTGACCCTACCACCTATAAGTTGTGTGACTTTTTGCAGGTCAAATAAAATCTCTAAGAATCAGTCTTCTCATCTGAAAAATGGCAAGAGGGACGACCTACTTCACATGATTGATGTGAGGTTACAGTACAATAACAGGAGAAAGCTCTAGCTCAGTGCTCCTCACATATTAGTTACTCAGTAAATATCACCATCCTTCCACTTTTCTCCCCTGGTTCTCTTTCCCACATAGTTCACTTCACTCTGTGTTTTCCTTCTTCTCAGTTCTGCTTGCCCACCCCCTTTCCTATGTTTGTGCATTTCCCTAATTCTCACTTCTCTTCCTATAATGAACAACCTTCTTCTCACTCTGTGTTTATCTATGACGCCAACTTACAAATGGGTTATATCTAAAAATTCATTAGTAAGTCAAGTGTCAGAACTAGGCTTGTGCTTTCCAAAAAAAAAAAATGTTTATGAATAATGGTTAAACATTCCCAGGCTAGCCTTAAAATAACTCGCCACATATCATGCATTTGCAATGAAAAAAAAATGTAGAAAACAACATTGTTATAATAGTAAGCATAGCAAAAACCTCAGTAAAGAGAAGTCTTCTTTTATTTTTTTTTCCAGAGGGCTGCTCATGATCAAAATCAGGTTAAATTAAATTAGATGATGAGGAGGTGAGTGGTTGAAGCTTTTGTGGAGGCTCTGACATTGATTTTGGGATGCTTTTAAGGGTTTTGCTAGCTTTGGTTCTTTATTAGCTCAAATTTACTTCAAAATGCATGGCTTTGCCTTTTTTCCTGATGCAGGTGTAAATCCCTGGCACTGATCTTGCACTTATCAGCCATCATTAGGATTATTTTTGGCTCAAAATTGGAACAAAGCAAGGAGAAGAAAGTAGAGGGGAGGGAGAAAGAAATCTTTTCTTGAGTTAATTTGGAAAGAATTGGATATAAAGAAGAGAGACAGACAGATTTCAGATATATATGTACATATTGTAAAAATACTGTATCGTGGAAAGTGATTCTTCTGACAGATATATAAAGCATGACATCTTTCCTCTAATGTGGACAAAAGAAAACAATAGAAAAGAGAAACCAAGTCAGGTGGGAGAGTGAGTGCCCTCAACTATTTTAGGGATAGTGTACAGTGACCTTGTGGCAGATCAAGGTTGAGAATCTTGTTACTAACCTAAGTTTGGGTGTTTCCACATTGGCAATTAGTATCCCAGGAGTGCTTATAGTGACTGCAGCCTTTTGCAGTAGGAAAAATAAATCTGATGGAAATTACACACAAAATAAAATTACCCTAAGGGAATTAAATACATTGTGGGTACTGGAAGATATTAATTTGTCAGAAGTCAAAACAACAGAGTGGCAAATATTTGGGGACAAGAGAGAGGACTTCAGGGCAGTGTACTAGTTATCTACTTCTGCGTAACAAATTACTCCAAAACTTCATGGCTTAAAATAACACACATTTATTATCTTATAGTTTCAGTGAGTCAGGAGTCCAAATATGGCTTCCTGGGTCCTCTGCCTCATGGTCTCTCATAATGGATGCATCAAGATGTCATCCAGGGCTGGAGTTTCATGTGAAGACTTAACTGGAGGAAGATCTCCTTTCAAGCTCACTTTCATGGTTGTTGGCAGTTCCTCAGGGTTGTTGGACTGAGGACCTTAGTTTTTAGTTGGCTGGAGGCTGATCTTCGTTCCTTGCCATGTGGCCTCTCCCTCATGGCAGCTTGCTTCATCAACACCAAGGAGAGAGGGAGTCCTCTAGCAAGATGGAAGTCATATCTTATGTAACCTAATCATAGAAGTAACATCTTATCACTTTAGCCATATTCTGTTCATTAAGAAATAAGTCGCTAGGCCAGTGTACACTCGAGGAGAGGGGATTTCATGAGGGCATGGAAACTAGGAGGTGGGATCTTCTTCCCACAGCTAGGTGACTGAGGGATCTGGTGTTTCAATCCCATATGGTTCTGTCTTGTGTCTCTTTAGCCACCTCACTATTAGCCTCTGGCCCTGAAAGATATACTTTCTGTGGGTTACTTGTGCTGCTCTGCTGTTCTGATAAAACCAGCATCTTAACAGCTGTTCTTCCTCATTAAAGATTTTTGTACTGAATATAAAACACATAAAAAGAAATAAACAATAAGGAAGAGGGTCAGGAACTTTAAAAATATTAAATATTTATATGTACACAGGATGTTATGAGCTGAATTGTGTTCCCCCGCCCCCAATTTGTATTTTGAAACTCTAAGCTCCAGACTATGACTGTATTTGGACATAGGGCCTTTAAAGAGCTGATTAAGTTAAAATGGTGTGATTATGAGAAGAGGAGATTAGGACACATTAAGACACAGATTAGGAGACACCAGGAGTGCATTTGCACAGAGGGACAATCATGCACAGAGAGAGCAAGATGGTGGTCATCTGCAAGCCAGGGGAGAGGCCTTAGAGGAAACCAACCTAGCTGGCACCTAGTCTCATGCTCAAGGCCAAAGTTTGTCCTAGAGACTTCTGTTTAACTTGAATTTCTCTCCCTTCTCTGTCAGAAAAGAGATCTACTTGGGCTTCATTTATTCCCTGCCACTTGCATATTTCTCTCAAAGCTCTAATTAAAGCTTCTGATTATGAGGCTTCTGTACTGTGTTCTATTTCCGGTGATGCTCCCAGGCTGAGGGTCTGACCTTCTTGGAAGGTCTATCTGGTGCTGGCTGTTAGTAGTTCTGATTACTCCAATGTTTGTTCCTTCCTGTTCCTCTGGTCAAGGTTGCAACATGAGATGTCCCTGGCCCAGGCCCACAGATTGTACCAGCTACCTTCTGTCTTGCTCTGGGGAGCCATCTCATAAACACACACGGTAGCCAAGGGCGGGGAAGAAGGGGATCTGAGGAAGACCTGCGGCAACCCAAGGATGGCATGTCAGCCAAGAATGCCCCATCTCAGCCCCAGCACTCTGGTGGTGATGGTACCCTTCCCCTGTTGTCAGCTACCCCTCTGCCTTTCATTTTCAGGGCCACTGAATGTTTGTTTTGACCCAGTTTATAAGCATATTTAGCAGAGAGTTGAGGACAGACACATAGGGTCTGTTCCTGGGCCAGAGGACTGCCATCTGAGCCAGGTTAGGAGGGCAGAGGCAAAGTCTCACATTGTTAGAGTCACACTTCAGTGGTGACCCAGAGTGGAGTTACCTGGCTTGGGGGCCCAGCTTATTTACTGTGATTGCCTCATCAGAGGGAGGGATGTGTTTAGTGGGGGATATTCACAGGACTCTGAGGGGCATTTCCCGCAAAGAGAATAACGACTCCTTTGAGCAATAGCACTACTGTTGGAGTAATGCTGCCTCCCATAAGGTTGCCCGTGAGTAGGTCACTCACTGCTCATAGGTGTTTGATGCCACTGGTCTCTTGAAGATGTTCACCACAGTGGTTAGGTTCTTAGCTTCTGGATCCAGACTTCATGGGTTCAAATCTTGGTTCTGTGACTTCCTTTCCCAATTCCTCCATGTTCCCAGTTGTAAAACGGGGGTAATTGCAGTGGCAAACTCCAAAGGATTATAGTGAGGATTAAATGAGTTAATATTTTAAAGGTAATTAGAAATATGTATTATTTTTAAAAGCCTTCCTTTTTTCCATTTCTTTTATTGTGGCAAAATACACATATCAAAATCTACCATCTTAACCACTTTTAAGTGTACAGTTCTGAGGTTTCAAATACATTCATAATGTTGTGCAACCATCACCATCATCTTTAATGCTTTTAATCTTATAAACCTGAAACTTTATATCTATTAAATACTAAGTCCCTATTCCCTCCTCTTCCAAGTCTCTGGCAACCACCAGCCTACTTTCTTTTTCTATAAATCTAAGTACCTCATATAAGTGGAATGTTATAGTAGTTGTCTTTTTGTGACTGGCTTATTTCACTTAGCATAATATTCTCAGGGTTCATTCATGTTGTAGCATATGTCAGCATTTCCTTACTTTTTAAAACTGAATAATATTACAGTCTGTATATACTACCTTTTGTGTATTCATTCAGTCTATACTTGGGTTGCTTCTATGGTTTAACTATTTTGAAGAGTGCTGCTATGAACATGGGTGTACCAACATCTCTTCAAGACTCTGCTTTCAGTTCTTCAGGGTGTATATGCAGAAGCAGAATTGCTGAGTCATATGGTAATTCTATTTAAAATTTTTTCAGGAACCTCCATACTGTTTTCCATTGTGGCTATACCATTTTACATTTCTACCAACACTGCACAAGGGTTCCAGTGTCTCCACATCCTTGGCAACATTCGTTATTTTCTTTTTGTTTTTGATAGTAGCCATCCTAATGAATGTGAAGTGGTAGCTCATTATAGGTCTGATTGTATTTCCTTAATGATGTTGAGCATCTTTTCGTGTGTTTATTGGTCATTTGTACACCTTTCAAAAGACTTCTTAATGTGTGATTGCCTTTTGCGGTAGGCTCTGAAGAGAGAAAAACTTCTCTTAAATATCACTGAATCTATACAGTGCCTAACAAGAGCCTGTTGCAAAGCAGGCACCCAGTTATTTACTGAATGAAATGCTGAGATATTTGAGAATCTTCCCACAGCTTACATCTTCACTAGGCAGGGGCTGAGGCTAATAAACTTGTAACCTTCTTCCTAGGAATAAAAACTCTATTAATGTCCCTTTGGAGAATCTCCCTGCAGCTCAACGTAGCTCAAGTTTCAACCATTACAGTAACTCCTTTCTTTGACATAGATGTTTCCTATACAGAATCTTATCCGTGCTCCAAGCCTGAGCATATCAGATCCCTCCTTAGGAGGGATATTGACAGAGGTGAGTATGTGGAAAGTGTGGGGATATTTTTTCTGGGAGGAGAGCATGGCAGAAGAGGGGAATGATGCTGGAGGAAAAGGCTGGTGGTTTATTATATATTTAGATGGATGTTGATGACTTGACAGCGCTGCCCAGAGCTCACCTTGGTGGGGGTAGGGGGCATATTTCTGAAAGTCACAGGGTTTGACATGGAACATGTGGATTGTGCTGTTTTTAAAAACAAATTCCAGCTTTCAGATTGTGGAACAGAGGCTCTGTATATACTCAAATATGAGAAGTAAATGTCAGGTATTTAGAGATACCCATGTAAACGTCCTATTAAGCAGTATCATCACAAGCAGAGTGAGAGGGAGGTAGGCCTCCACTTCAGACCTGATGAATTTAGTATCAAAGTAGAGGTTTCTACGGGACCCTGGTCAGCCATCCAGATACAGGGGATGTGTGGGGAAGGAGAAGCAAGGGTCTTCAGCAGCTGTTCAGACTCTACTTTATTAGCAAAAGTTTGTAAGCCTCTGGTATGAAAGGGTATCTTCACCCTGGCTTCTGTTTTCCTGAAGATATGGGTGCTGAGAGATGGAGCAGAGAAAAAAGAAGCATGAAGAAATGACCATTAATGGCAGAGCAATAAGCCAAGAGAAATCTAGTTGTTTTTAAAGCTATCTTTAGCAAGGCACATAGGGATTGATGGGTAGATGAACTGTAAATGGATTAATTGGAGTGCCAGGGTAGAGTTAAAAAAAAAAAGGGAACGGGCCAATTAAATCTATATCGTGGGGGTAGATTTCCACTCTAAGTGATTATTAGAGAATTAAAAGGTGGGGAAGTTTTTAAGATTTATATTTGAAGCAAGAAGAACTGAATGAATTTGTTGAAAGGGAATTAGGATGTTGGAGCAGAGCAATATTGGGAAGTTTCACAATAAATGTATTTTCACCTGTTTCCTGTTTCCTTTAGGGTAGATAGACTAGAGGTTTTGAACCCTAATTACAAATGGAATCTCCTAGGAACATATTTAAAAGACCCCAGGTTCAGGCCCCACTCCAGAGAAATTAATGAGAATCTCTGACCTGGGGCCAGGGTGTCATATTTCACATGTAGCCAGGGTTGAGTCCATAATGTTTAAGATAAATCAGATTCTGCAGTAGTCTAGTAAGAGATGGGGAATGTAGATGTTCAAGACAGTAAGAAAACAGTCATGAGGGGTCGGGGTTGTGGACGAGCAAAACTCTGTAGGGAAAAAGACATAGCTGAAAAGATTTCTCTCAGAGCAAAAGCTGCTTCAGTTAGTATGATGCTTTAATTAGTAAATGATACCCTCAGCATGGCTGGTTCTGACAGAAATTGGTGTCTAACACTCAAATTAGTTCCTTAATTACATTTACCTTCAGCTTCTCATGTCTTATGCCCACACAGACAGTGGTTTTGTAATCAAGGTTCTGGCAGAAGGAAGTACTTTGGACAGTGAGAATGAGAGAGGCTGGACCAGGTGTTTTGGACAGGAGGAGCAGGTACTCTATTACCTAGTGTCAAGAACTATGACAGGCCTGAGATGTTACCTACTTCCAAGCTAACAAGTTATCCTGCTACAGTTTCATGGATGCTGGCAGAGATATGAGACTCCTGGGTCAGAGACAATGCTCTTAATTACTCATGGCAACACAGGTAGCATGAGCTTTAGCGTATTTGTGTTGGTACCCCTTACCCCCATGTTCCATGGGGGCAATGCAGAGGGTCCCTGGTGGGCCTTGCCAGTGCAGTGGATTTGTATCACAGGTAAGGAACCCCAACCTTAGGAAACCCCAGTCTTTTAAAGGGGCTGCAAGCAAATCTGCCTACCCTTTGTTCCAGAGGGAGACAGTATCTTTATTATACTGGTCAGCAAACAAATCTGCTCTCTGCCTCACAGGGAGCTGATCTCCTTATCTTCTAAGGCTGTTTGCAGTGTGAACATCCTTGCAAAAGTAGTCTGGAACAAAAACTGTCAGGGCATCTGTGAAGAAATATGAGAGATTATAGAGAATCACCTAACATCTAAGGTCTCCTAGTGAGTAGGTGTTGCAGTGGGACTAGCCCAGTCTTCTCAGTATATACCACGTGCTCCAGGGAAGACTGAGCATGACAGTTCACTTTGGTATGGAGTGGAGAGTGTTCCGAGACACTAAGCCAAATACCCATAAGTGTTCAAGTCTGAAACTTGATATTGTATGTGATGTCAGCTCATACTGTCAGAGCATGTGAGCAATTTTAGAAGTTTTGAAAGAGGCATAAGAGGTGGGAGGTAGAGATGCTTTTCCATGTGACCACCCAGTTCTTACCTCTGGAAAAGTCTGACATGCAAGATTGTATAAAAAGCAATACCGGGGGGTGGAATACACACACACACACACACACACACACACACACACACACAATATATATATTATATATATTACATATATATAATATACATGTACTTTTAAACAGTGCTTTATAGTACACAAATACTTTCCCAAGCTCTCTCATTTTAGTCCACAATTATTTTCCTTATTTTCTGTGCATGAGCACTGAGAAAATATAGGGAATGGTAATAATTAGAACCAGTTCAGATACCACTTATTCTAGGAAGCTACTTTTTAACAGATTTGGAAGGTAGTAAAGATATGGGGTGGAGAACAGAAGAGATGGAAAGAACAGAGGGCATTTGTATAGGCAAAGAGTATGTGTGTAAGCCCAGAAGCTGAAACAAACAGGGAGGTTGGGGTTGTTGATTCTGCTCATTTCTTCTCTGAACCCTTCTAGGGCCTCTGACATTCTCAATAGTTGTTTTATTTATGAGGGCTGTCATTTCTCTTCAAGATCCTACCTGTTCCCTTCCCACCATCATCAGCTCTGACACTCATCCATAAGCAGGTTATTTGGAGCATAGTTCTACTTGAGGAGGCTGAGGCAGGCCAGATCATCTCCAAAGACGGCCAGATCACTGGCCAGGTGTCTCATTTATATTTGCTGACCCCAAGACATAATGGCATGAAGCAACAACCATTTTATTATGATCATGATTTTGTGGGTCAAGAATTCAGTCAGGGTAGCCTATCTCTACAAGCTGGGGCCCAGGGGTGGTTCCGATAGTTAGAGATGGCTGGACAGGTGATTTGTTTGGAGTTTTGCCTATAGCTAGATTTTCAGTGGCCCTCCTCCCATTGTTTTTGTTGAGGCTGGAATGTATAACGGGGCTTCATCCCTGTCTGATGCCTTGGGGACTTGCTGGGCTGGCCAGTCATTTTCTTCTCTTTATGAGGTCTCTCCACACGGCTAGCTTGGGCTTCCTCACAGTATGGTGGTCTCAGGGTACTCAGATTTCTTACATTGTGGATAGCTCTCTTAATGTGAGTATTTTAAAGCCTTGGGCAGATGCTGTAGGGCCTCAGTAGTCCTAGAATGTTCCTTCCACTACATTCAATGGGTCAAGTAAGTCATAAAGGCCACTTCAGATTCAAAGGAAGGGGGATTCGACTCTGTCTCTTATTGCAAGGACTAGCAAACAATTAGTTGTCTTCTTAATCTACCACACCAAGTCTGCACACCATACCTCCAGGTGAGGGGCCTGAGAACTTGTGTATTTAAAAAGTGACTCTGGAGACTCCACTCATCAGGAAAGTTTGGGTAACACTGGAAATGAGAGTTGGTTTAAACTAGAAATTGTGTTTGCCTTGAATGAATGACATGTGTATAAAGTTTATGTTCTCCAGGAAATTGTGAAAATGTGTCATATTCTTTATCAGCCTGACCTAGAATCTATTTGATATGTGATCTAATTTTTATCCCCCTCATGTTGGTCTTGAGACATTTTGCCTTCAGATACCTCCTTCCTCCTAACTTCTCCTGTCCTGTCCTGTATTACAGCTGCCACCCCTGGTTCCATGAGAGCTGGCCCATGGCTGAGTTTGGTTAGCGGAAAGCACTGGAGGAGATTAAAAGGTGGAACAAAAGAGGAAGCGGGAATATGTCACCCTCCCTCTCTGATTACCACATTTTCTGGGTGAGGGAAATGAAGCTCAGATCTTCTGGTTTCAGTTTTTGTGGGTGATCCTGGAGCCTGCAAATCTCTGGGATTTCATTCTACCCCGTTTGACTTCTTAGCTCTTCTAGCACTTGGATAACCAATTCCCCTGCTTTTATTGATTCCCTGTTTTTAATTCCTAGAGTGATTTTCATTTATCTCATTGGACCTTGAATGATACATTCTTTTAATATTTTTGCCTAATTTAACTAACTGCATACACCTCTCCACTCTCAAGCTCACACCCACTACTTCCTCTAGAAATAGAATCCAATTTAGCATTCATTCTGGAATTCCTTTAAAAGTGCAATTTCTGGCATTTCCAAAAGAAAGACAGAAAACTAAATGGAAAAATGGCAATCTTTATAGCCCCACCTGCCAGAGATAACCCCTCTTTAACCTTTGGTATATTTCCTTCTAGCCTTTCTTTTATTTTTTATTTAATATATTTTCTCCAATATTTTAATGCATTTTTATACAGTCAAGCTCACACAGTATATCTATTTTTGCATCCTATCTCTTTTAGCTTGACATTTTCTCATAAGCATTTTTCCATTTCTTTAGAACTCTTTATAAGCACCACTTTTAACTTGTGAAAGGGACCACAAAGTCAAATCAGTGAGAACTCTGACTTTTGAAATTCTGTCTTCCAAAAAGAGAGTTTTTGCATCTGCATCTCTCAAATTAGTTGTTCAACAGGCATTCACTGAGAACTTATGGTAACCATGGTGTAGAGGGAGACGTGAGGGAAGACATGATATAGGTGCTCCTAGAGGACTGGTTAGGAAGCCAAGAGGACACATACGAAACAATTAGAGAGCAATAGAAGATGAAAAAAAATCAGTTGCTAGGTGGATTACTTTAGACTGTGAGTGTCAAAAAAGAGCAGAGGAGGGAGAGATCAATATGAGATGGACTGCTCTCTAAAAGCCTCTTCCTGTGATGCCATCTGAACAGTGAATCAACATGGGCAGGTAGGTCTGCGGGAGAGTTAAGGAAGCCTTAGAAGAAGAGAGTCTACTTTAGGGGTTCTAGAGTCAGGCAGACCTGGGTCTAGTCCTGGCTCAGTCATCTCTACTAGCTGTGTGATGACAGGCAGATTAGGAGCCCACCTGATCCTGTTACTTAGCAGTAATGATAATATTGCCTTCTTCTTGGAATGAAATATAGTATTCAAAAGAATAACAAGTGTATATCTTCCCACCAAGATTAAAACTTTCCTCCCAGTGAGCATGGACATGAATAGTCTTCATGTAAGTACTTGCTGTGGGTTGTTACCTGTAGTTAAATCTGCATTTCCATGTTACTGAAAGTATAAATGGCCCTATGGGAATGGAGGAGTTAGAGTCTGAGTTAAATTTGGCCCTGTAGCCCCCAGGTGCAGCTGAGCCAAGGGGAACTCAGCCCTCCCCCAGTGCCTCTGAAACTCCAGGTGCTGCCATAGCCGTTAGGTCAGTGTGGCCTCTCAGATTTCATCCTGGCCCTGTTCCTTTCTGGGTGGCCCTTTGCAGCATCATGGGAGGGGTGTCATGTGTTGGGAAGAGTATGTTTGCTACAGACATGTATTTGAAGTCTCTGAGCTAGTAGACACGAATGCTCCTAGAAAAAGGTAGTGATGGTAGGGGTGGGATTGGGAGAGATACAAGCATGAGAGCGTGAGAATGTGGTTATTGTGAATATTGCAGATTACTGAAGATATCTGTGGATCCAAAATACCTTTAGAATCTGTAATATTCATTTGTTACTACTGGAAGAGACTTGGAGAGAAGAATTAGTGAACAGATTAAGGTTTCTATAGAAACCATATACATGTATGCTTACTCAGAAGGTGTGAAAGAACTTGTCCCGTAGCCCCACATTAATTAACTTCTCTCCTGAAGCTTCACCAAGCCCATGAGAGCTTACCAGACTTAACAGGGCCTCATTCCTCCTCCACAGAGTCATTCACCTTACTCAAGACCCTCCTGTGTGAAATGCAACTTGGGATAATGCCTGCTATAAACTGATAGCTGCCTAGTGTCCTCGCTATAAGGATCAAACTGATGGCACATGTAGAAGTGCTTTGTTTGTGGTGGGCAGGGTGCTCCTGGGGAGTGGGCCCTGGCTTTTAAGAGCAGTAATAGAGCATAACAACATTTCCAGCATCTCCTATGTGAGCACGGTGGGAGGATGGAAGAAATCTTTTTCTTTTTCTTCACCTCTCCAAGGGTCATACAGAGCCAATGGTCTTGTCCTTCTGCCATGAAAGGGGAAGGTCTTAAGATACAGAGCCCTGGCGAATCACCGCCCCTGCATACTTATTCAGAATTGGCTCCACAAGAGCCCCTGTCTTTGCCTCTACTCTCATCTACCTCTTGACTCCATTGTTTGGATAATAATGAGGAGCCAAGTTTAGCAGTGAGCGTGGGGTGCTTTGTCCAGGCTTCTGCACAAAAGGACAGTTGCTGAAGCCTGCAAAGGGCTTCCAACCTGCCAGAAATCTAATTTCAGACACTTGCATCAAACTCACCTGCACTGTAGTGCACTCGCATAATTGTTTCGGTTCTTGTCAAAACTGCTTTTTGCCTTGGGAGACGGCAGAGCTCCACAGAGCCGAGAAAGGGGAAACCAGGGACCTTTCTGTCAGCAGCAGTTTTGTCCTCAAAGCCTGGAACTCTCTTGCCAACTGTCCACTCTGAATAATGGGTGTAAATGGGAAAGGGTTAGAGTGACTCCATGACTCCACTGGTTTTAAGCAAGAACCCCTAAAGTTGCCCCTTGGTGACGTCTGCTCAGTGTACATGTGGCCTTCTCCCGATTTGTATAGCCTGAGCAAATGTCCTGATTTGCTAGTTTAATTCCTGGCTTATATGGGGCTCAGACTGACAAGCTGCAGATGGGGTCCTTCTCAGGGTCAGTACTCAGGTAAAGTTTGTTTTAAAGACCAGTCTGTTATGTGAAGGGCACTGAAAAAAGGTGAGATGCTCTTCCCATGAAAGGTATTGCTGTTGTTATTGATAATAACTGATAATAATGGAGACAGCCCTGCTCATTTTTGAGATTAGAGAGGTCCATGTTCCAGTTCACTGACCAAAGACTGGAGAGAAGGACAGGGTGGGGGCTTAGGTAGCAGTGACAGCAAGGGATTTTCTATAAGCTCACATCAAAGAGATTCCTCAAGATCACATCCCCTTAGAGCTTTTCTTTTGAGTATTGAAGTCGGCCTTCCCCACCCGTTCATTTCTGAGGGCAAAAGTACTTTCCTGTTTTCCTTGGCTCTTTATTTCTGAATCTTCATCTTATTTTCTTAATCATCTAAACACATACGCATATAAAAAATATGTAAACACAAATATATAAATACACGTGTAACAAAAAAAGCATACATAACCTTATAATTCACTTTTTAAAACCTAAAATACATTGTTTCAATATCCTTCAGTTCAAAACATCTTTTAATACTATTTTATTTCTTTAAATTATTTTTAATGGCCCAGTCATATTCTGTCTTTTTAATGCATCTTGATAATGATAACAATATTACTAGCTAACATTTATTGAATGATTTCTTGCTATTCAGTTATCTCAAGAATATATCAAGCACTGTCTTAAGTTAAAATATGAAGAGGCAGGTACTATAATTATGCCCATTTACAGGTGAAGGAATGGAGGCTTAAGGAATTTAAGCAGTTTTTAAAAAAGGTTACATAGTTCTTGAGTAGCAGAGCCAGAATTTAATTGAAGCATTTGATTTCAGACCCTGCATACCTAATCATTACACTGCAGTTCTGTGATTTATTTAACTGCTCTCTTATCGTTGACACTTAGGATTTTTTTAATTAAAAAAATTATAAACCCTTGTTTAATCTTTGCATACATCTATAATGATATCCTTGACTAGATTTGCCTTATATCATTCTACTATCTTTGAAGAACATAGTAGTATTCTTTAGCGTTATAACATGTTAAGCTTTTTATTTGCATTCTAGATAATACTTTTTTTGTTTGTTTGTTTCCTGAGCATCCATGATTCTAGGGAAAGGTAGCCACCTTCTCCAGGAGCTTTAATCCAGACCAGCCCTCTTGCTCACCAAGCCCTTGCTTCTGGCCCCTAAAAGCAAGCCCTGGGTGCTGGTTATAAATAAACACTGAGTATAGTCTTCTCCTTCTCCCTCATTTTCTCCCAGCCTGTTTCATTTCATCTTGTCTCATGGATTCCAGGTTCTGCCAAACCTTGAGTTCCTCTACCCTGACCCTCCCAACTGTGGCACTCCTCTAGCTGTGGGTGACATCGTTTCTGGATGTTCTCTGCCTGGTTCTCTCTCCTGCCCAGCCTCAGCATCTCTCATGGGCTGGAGACAGTGTGTGCAGACAGTCTATTCTAAATGCCATTTCCAGCCCTCACCTAGCTCTAGCCCTCAAGCAGGTATCTGACAGGACCGGGCCTACCCTCTTCCATGACCCTGGGCTCTTGCAGTGTGTGAAAAGGAAGGAATTTACCAGGAATCTTATTTTTTTTCTTGCTGTACAGTTTATCTAGGAATATTCCTTCTATCTGCTAGCTCATTTTCCTTATTATATCTTCAAAAATGTCTCCTACATGTCCCCACTCCACCTTTAACTGCTCTCCCCCATTTCCTGCTGGAGTGCTACCCAAACTTTTCTTCTGCTTCATACTCACTGACTCAGGCGACAGTTCCATGAGCTGTCTGAACTGTCCAGAAAAGCAATACCACATTTATATGAAGCCAGAGAAACAGATGCATAACCAGGAAGTATTATTTCTCTTTTTTTTTGCTGGATTTCTGATCGTGGAATTAGAGTCCTTGTGCAGTGAGGGTAGATGCTGGGTGGCGAGCGCTCCTTTTGTTTACTCCCACAGGTAACGCAGCCTTGGGAAGTCTCTGGACTAGGCTTGTTAGTGGTGCCAGCAGGGGCAAACCTGGACCCTGGATACGCCCAGGCTTGATTCCGTACTCCATTGCCATTTGTGTGACCACAGTCAATTTCTCAACTTCTTTAAGCCTAATTTCCTCATCTGAAATGGGATAATACAAACTTCACAAGTTTATTGTGAAGATTAGGTTTTCAGAAAGTGTACGGCAAGTCTTTTGATTGCCCACAGCTGGCCACACGGTAAGGGCTCAGTGATTTTTTCATTAAAGGCTTCTGAGGTAGGAGAGATCAAAGAGACAGTTTATGTTCTCACTGTGCCCAGCTGCTCCCCTGTGGGGAGGACAAGCTGAGAGATGACTGGTTGAGCTACTGAGGGCTTCTCCCAGGGAGAGCAACAGCTCTAAAACAAAAGTGGTGCATGATCTCCTCTGGGCCAGGATTCTTATTCTGGGTCCATGAGTGGGCTTTTCTGAAGGTCTGTGTAGCTCCTACAATTGTACAAAAGTCTATGGCTTTCATCACATTCTCAAAGGGGTCACTGACTCCAGAGAGGCTAGTAACCATTACTTTAGAGGCTCCCCTGGCTTCTGCATCCTCTTCCTTCATCAACAGTGGCTGTGGGCTGCAGAGGGAAGGGCCTGGGAATGGATTGTGGGGCCTCAGCCAGACTCAGGAAATACATGGAAACAGACAGATCAGTGCTAGGAGGGAGTCAGGGGCAAGAATGGGACAGAGGTCATCAGGGGTCAAGGTGAGGTAGTGAGGCAAATTAAGGAAGCTAAGGAAAGGCCTGAAAGGCCAGAGCCAGGGGGATGCTGAAGCTGAGTTAGGGCTGTCTGTGTGACTGCAGCACTGAGGCCGTGAATGGGGGACCCGGATGGAGAGTTAGCACTGCAGTACATGCCTGGTATTCACTTTTTCTTCTTCTAGGCTTCTTCCCATTTTCCTTCTCTGCTTTCCTTGCACCAAGAGTTCTGTCTGCTAGAAGTTCAGAGCCCATTTTCCTTTCCTTCTCACATGCTTCATTCACCCCAGGAATGCAGAAAGATCACCCCCAATGCCATAGACCTCAGCCGCCCTGGGCTCTTGCACTCTAAGAGGTTTCTGAATTGGTACTAAATGGCCCCAATTCAACCCTTCCTGGGATCTGTGGAGTCCTAATTGGGCACACACAGGAGTGGCCAACTGTTTTTCCTCTTTGGAGAAGGTACAAAGAGATATACAGATGCTATAATAAGAGAGATCAATGTTTTGCATTCATTTATATGAATATTTTTTATTAAGAACGTACCACATGCCAGGCACCATTCTAGATGTTGGGGAACAATATTGAATTAGATACAATCACTTTTTCTTAAGGAGCGAAGGGTCTCGTGTGGAAATCAGAACAGTGGTCAGGCAGTGATAAAAGTGTTGCTGGAGGAGTACGTGGCTGGCCTGAGCAATGGTGAGTCTGTGCAGCTACATGCAGCAGGGGAGTAATCGGAGATGTGCCAGAGAACTTCAAGGTCTGTCGTTGTTTGAGAGAGGTAGAGTGAAGCAGATGGAGGGGAGGATGACCCTTGGAAGACATCTTCTCTTCTCAGATTTGTTTTTTCAGCACTTCTTTTGCGTGTTTTTTTGGAGAGCGCCCGACCAAGATGCATGTTCTGTTGGCGACAGGTTTCTAATCTTTTTCAACCTTTTATGGCATTTGCCAGATTCTCCATGACCTATCTTCTTCTGCATTAATCTAAATTGTAAAATAGGAAAGGATTGTTATCAGTGGGAAGGGTGGAGTGTTGCAGCAGTAGCAGCAACAGTTAGGCATGCAGCATGAAAACAATGACCAGTGGTTTAATGAAAAAAGCACTGGATTGAGAGAGAAATCTGGGTTCAGAATCTGATTCTATTACTTACAAGACATGAGACATTTAGAAAATAACCTCTCTGAGTTCTCTTTCTTTATCTATAAAAGTGAGTAGGTTATCTCTGAGATAATTGTGGTGAAGAATATATGAGAGAATGCATGTAAAAGTGACTCAGCATGTTCAGTGGGAGGGGACACATGTGGGAGCCTGAGAGGCTTTTCCGAGTCTTGGGTATATTTTTTCACAGCCCTTTGCATTTGAGAGAGCATACAATCAAGAGGCACCCCACACTATCCCTCTTGGGAGGATGTGATTGTCCTTTTGATTGTGAATCTGCATATGTGGCACAGATACTGTAGGTTAGTGTACTTAACATCGTTCCAAAGATCTTCTCCATTTTCTTTCTTTATTATAAAGGATAGAGAATGAAATACTCAAATTTCCAGCTTCCCTTGCCACTAGGGAAGTCCATGAGAGAAAATTATGACTATTGATATATAGACACAGTCAATTGGAAGATCTTCTTAGGTAGAGATAAAGTCATCCGAAGAGAAAGCTGTCTTCAACTTTCTTTCTTCCTGGGATAGAGACATGATGCCAGATGTGTTGCAACCATCCTGTGACTAAGAGACAAAAGCCATATGCAAAGATGGTGGATCAAGATGAAAGCTACCATTGTGGCAGCCTGGACTGCCAGCTCCAGATTTCTTGTTGCTTGAGGCATATAAGCACCTTACTTATTTAAGCCATCATAATAGGGCTCTATGTTACTCTCAGCCAAACACAATCCTAACCAAAGCAGGACTGTGAGGTCTAGGAAGTCCCAGCTGAACTTGGGCTCAGAGGGAGGTGGAGACACTGTGTAGTGCAGGCCATCCTTCAGAGCTTGACGAACAATGGCTTTCCTTGACTTTGGCTGGCTGAGCTCCTGCTCACGCCAGTATCTTGGCACTCTCCATGGAAGCCTGGAGCCTTGTGTATATTTTCTTTTTTTAATAGACATTGATAGTTTTCAGAACTTTTCTTTGCCTGGAGAAGAATCCTTAGGGGGAAACAGGGATTTAAAATGCGATTCTCATCAAAAAGCATATACAAAGTCCTAGTGTACAGAGGCTCTGCTGGGGTCTGTACAGGTTGACAAGCGTGATTTCTGTTCTCCCAAAGCCCCCAGTGGGAGGGACGTGTGTAGAGCTGCCCTTAGAAGCCCTGGATCTGCTGCAGCACATTGAACATAAACAAGTGATGGACTTGGGAATGTTTACTTTTTGAGAATGTTTAACTTTTAAGGACATATCAATTAATTTTGTACGAATTAAATCCATAAATGCAGCCAAAGGAGTTTGCTCAGACTTCTGAGGGCAGCTCTACACATGTCCCTCCCATCGGGAGCTTTGGGAGAACAGAAATCACGCTTGTCAACCTGTACAGGCCCTAGCAGAGCCTCTGTACCAGGACTTTTAAATGCTCTTTGATGAGTATAGCATTTTAAATCCCTGTTTTCCCCAAGGATCCAATGCTTTGGCTCCCATCTTGGGAAGATGTGGCTTTTACTTGGACTATATCCTCATTTCTAGTTAGTCTTGGGCCTAGTAGCTATGTCCAGGAGCTGCTGGAAATGAGGGTCATCCAGTCAGTGGGCTAGGGCCACATAAGCACTTGTCACATTGTATCACTCTCATTCCCTCTCCATCTCCTACCTCCCATCACTCGTAAGAGAAAACACAGGGGCTTCAGAGCCAGCGCAAGTTGGAAGTGTGAAATCTCATGCTTTGACATACCTTCTTTACATGGAAGTAATTTAGAAAATTTAAATTAGAAAAAAACCAGTATGAAGATCTAGAATTATTTTTCTTGACGTGGAAAAGTGGCAGCTACTCCACCCTGCTCCTTTAATGAGAATGTTGGTAACTTACTCTTTCTTGATCCCTTCCCTGCCCCACCACAGTCTCTTCTTGTCCCCTTTCTTTCAGGCTACATTTTCACAGACCTGGTTACACACAACCCCTCTTGACTAGCCTGCCTTCTATACTTGTAGCATTTGTTTTTCCCTTCTGTGATTACCTCTTGCAACAGATGCGACTGTGGGCCTTACCCCATAATTTTGCTTCATCACCTTTTCTTCAAGACACACCTTTTTCCCTCTCTTATAGAAAGCAAAGTATCATTCCCTTAATTCCTGAGAATCTTCTGGAGTCTTTAGAGCCCTCGGTGCTGCAGCAATGCTCCTCGGCTGTCCTGCTTGCTGCTTGTCTGGCTAGCCAAGTCTCATTTCTGGTGCATTGTGCCAGCTGGCAGGCCGGGCCAGCAGACTCTCCACCCTTAGCTTTGCTTGTTTCCTTTACTCTTTGATGTATTCTGGTGGTGGCTCATGTTCCATTAATGTTTTATAAGCTGCCCCCAGGAACCTTGGTTGCATTACTCTGGGGAAGTTTCTCATCCTTCTTCCTCCTCAATGTAGAGCTTTGGGGCTGAAGAGAGAATTTTGTTTCCTGGAAACCTGGTGTCATCCGTCCTCAAGCCTCCAATTAGCTGAAGGTCAATGCAGCAGTTTGGAGGTGCCAACGATTTCCCTGACCAGGGAGGGAAAGCTCCTGGGGACAGTGACAGGCTGGCTCATTATCCTGAGCTGTGTCAGCCTTCACATTAAGTCATTCTTCTGGGCTCTTTATTACAGCTTCTGGCTGAGACATATTCTATTTGATTATGCCCATTTAGCAGAAATTAAGACCAAGGGAAGGAAGCAGGAGGCAAGGTGAAGGCAGAGCAAAATGATAGCTTCTCTCTTGCTGTTTGACTGAAGGTACAGTGATTAGCTTCCTCTGTCATCCTCAAGGATGTGAGCTGTGAGCCTGCTGTCCGGTTGCTGTGGGAAAAAGGAGGTTGGAAGTGCCCAGGCAGCAGCAGCTTCTGTGGTACTTTGTGCTTTGGCTTAGGATCAAGTTCTCAAAGCATGACAAAAAAGAGAAAATAATTATAGAGTGATAACTAACAATAACTCCTCTGTGCCCGGAACTCTGATAGGTGCTTTCCATTCTCCAGCAATGTGACTGTGTTAGGTGCACGTCCCTGCATTTTATAGATGAGGATTCTGAAGCTCAGAGATGTTGAGTCACTTGTCCTTCTCCAAACATAACTAAATCAGTGGCAATTAATCTTACCTGCCTTACATTCAGAATCCTGCTAGGTCTGATTCTTCTTTAAAAACTGGAATTCTCTTCAGACTCTTCGTCCTAAGTGGATTTTCCTTTGCTGGCTATAGCTGGGTCTGTTGGTCAACTTTGCTTAAGGTTTCCTCCTAGGATCCTTTCATTGTCATAATTATTGTTTTGCTTTTATGCTTTTATGAGTCTTTCAGCTCAGTTCTGGCAAACACAGTCTCTTAGACTCACGGAATCTAAATACAAATACAGATGCCAGAGTCTGTATTAAAAAAATGTTCTCAACCAAATCTGGTGATCAGTTAAGTTTTGGAACAACTGCTCTAGGCCACAAATAAAAACTCCAATTTCTTTATTTTCCACATGGGGATTATTTTCCACACATGGAATGTTTACTTAAAAATAAAAAAAGTGAATGTAGGCTGACTGCCCCTTAGCACTCCATAAGCTTCTATACTCCTTTCCCCAAATATCGAATCACTGTACGCTCATCTAATTACGATGCATTTTGATTCCAGAAGGTAAATCATGTGCAGTTGATCAAAGAAAATATTCTAGTCATTTATCTTTGGCTTCAGAATATGTCATATGATTTCATCTTCTGTTTTGGATTATCTGTGCCACTGCATTAATGTGCTAACTGCACATGCTTAAAAAAAAAAAAAAAAATCCCTGTTTCAGAATTTACCGCAAGGGATTGTAGTGACTCCCTTATCTCTTAGTTTAAAACAAAATCTCTAAGATCTTTTTTTTTCAGAGCAGTTCTCCATGTTGCCCCTAAATTTTACTGCCTCCCAACCTAAAACTAGTATCATTCTTCATAATTGTTTCTTACCAGCCTGTTAGGAGAAAACTGTCTGGAGGTCAGAACCTTGAGCTATGTTAAGGGAGACATAGTTCTTCCTTATGCCTTTGTGTCTTTGTAACATTTGCCTTTACTTTCTTAAGTTTTTGTTTGTAAAGTCTGCAATCTAGCCACTATTTCCTTTCACTTCTTTTTTCTGAAATCTCCACAAATGCAGTGTTGCCTTGCCATATCTCATCAGATAGAAATGTGAAGTTAGTGATGTGCTGGCAAATGTTTCCAAGAAGGATTAAAAGCCATGATCATAGCATGTGTAACATTTGCCGATTTCTGTCATGTAAATACTCCTGTCTGTGGCAAATTTCAAGCTGTTTACCAACCATCTGGCGAAAATCTTGGAAACTGCAGTTGCCTCTTGGGAATCAGAACAGGCTCCCTGAACACCACAGGGTATAGTTAACTGTTTAAGGGAGGATTCTAATCAGCTATGGTGTTTTACACAAATGAAAATCATTTTTAGAGTCCTGTTTACCAGTTGTCTGACTTTGGGCAAATCATTTGACTTCTGTGAGCCTCAGTTTCCACATCTGTGAAATGCAGATAATATCCATCTTAAGAAAGGATATAAGAGGATTTAATGAGGCAATTACTATAACGGGTCTGGCATATGTTAGGTGTGAAGCAAATGATTATTCCCCTCTGACCTGACAGAAGCACAAAGCTGAGAACAGTAGAAGATTATGAAATTTGGGCGCCATCTAAATGGAAACGTCTGCTGGTGGGTGCAGATGCAGCTGGAGCTAGACTGGGTAAGAGACAAGGCCGAGGATTTTAATTTGAGAATCAGAACAGTAATACCTTATGTTCATATTGCTCTCTAAAATTTACTTGGTACTTTCACATGTGTTTGTCAGAGGCATGAGAATGGGTAAATTCTTTTAGAGCAGGGGTCCCCAACCCCTGAGCTGCTAACTGGTCCCAGTCTGTGGCCTGTTAGGAACTGGGTCACATAGCAGGAAGTGAGAGGCAGAAGAGCAAGTGAAGCTTCATCTGTATTTGCAGCTGCTCCCCAGTGCTAGCCTCACTACCTCAACTCCACCTCAGATCATTAGCCATTAGAGTCTCATAGGAGCACCGGTCCCTGAGTTGGGGACTGCTGTTTTAGAGAGAAGAAAGGAGGACCTGGCTCATCATTGGTAGCTGGTATTGAGTTCTTTCAAGTTTTCCTCTCCTCTGTGTTTATTCTTCTCTTCTTTGATATTCTCTCATAGGTTTTGTACCCAAGTCACTCACATACCCTTATTGCTTTTAAAAATGACCACGTCTACCCTTTGCAGAATACATTAACATGAGATGTAAGATTTTGGAAGGGAGATAGAAAGTAATTTCTTCAGTCTCCAGTTTGCCACCCTGATATTTCACCAAATATTATGACAACAGTGTCAGTGTTCTCTGCGTACTGGTCAGCATAGGTTGACTGCTATGATAATCTGCAAGTATCAGGAGTAAGACAATAGAAGCTTGTGTCACAGTCCACTACAGTCCTCCACTGGAACGTCTGTATCCAGTCTTCAGAGGAAGGGAGACAGAGAATGTGGAGGACACACATGTGCGATGATTTCACGGGCCAGTCCTGGAAAGGGCATATTTCACTTTTGTCCACATTTCACTGGCTAGAACTCAGTCACATGTTTACTTTTAACTGCAAGGGAGGCTGGAAATGTAAGAGTTGTGTCCTTCAGAAGAAGAGGGAATGGGCTTGGTGAGCATCTGGCCAGTCTCTGAGCCATTCCTACAGGGCCTGGTAGAAACTATCACCACCGTGGATATAGGTCAATCCAGGTGACCACAGATGGCTTCTTGTGCTTAGTCCCTAGGGTTTTCTGGGTAGTGTGGCACATTGAGAAGTGCAACCCTGCTTCCACAGTCAGACAGAGATTTCATCTAAGTTGGATTTACAGTTGTCGAATTTACTGTTACATGAGTTCTCCAAACTTTCCAGGCTGGAGTGTTTTTCTGACTGTAGCAGCCAGTTTTAAGTTAACATTTTAAGTTGGTAATAATTTTTGCTGTTGTGTTTACAATTAGCATGTCATTAGCAGTCAGTGGGATGGGGATTTTCCTGGGACTTTTTATTTTAATTTAGCTATTTGTTTTCTTAAATACTTCAGACAGTCCTTTTGGGATGTTTTAGCCTACATGAAGAAAACTTACTTCCCACCTCAAAACAAGATTGGTGTTGACATTTTTTAAGGGGTTGGCAGAAAGTCTGGCTGAGAGCTCAGAGACTGCTGAGCTGGCCTAGAAGAGGTGAATGATTAGCCATGAAATACATGGGACATCACGAAAGCAAGCTTCCTTCAGGCCAGCATCACCAGCCAAGGTAGGGGAGGGAGATTTGGGCAGTCCTGGGAGGAGGGGACTGAATTCACAGTCTGAAAGAGGTGAAAAACACAGGGCTCAGTGGTCTTACTCTACAGAGTCATCAGATAATTCCTGGCAGACAGGGACTACGACAACATACTTCCTTCTAGTCTCTGTCAGGAGAGGGGCATGGCAGAGGATGAGCAAGACCCTGAACAGTTAAGTGGAGTTCAGAGCCCAATGCTAGCTGCGGAGTACAAACTGTAAATTCAGTAGGAAACTGAGGCAAAAGCTCAGCAGTCTGGCTCTTCTGTGACTCCATAGAAACTCGGGGGTTAGGGGCCTGCTGAGCTGCACCAAACACAGCCAGATCCCCACATAAGGGGATTGAAGCTTTGCATGTGCCTTGACCAAGGTGACTTGGGAACTCTGTGAGACAGATCCATATGGTAAGAGGGTTTGTGCACAGGCTTTGGGATGGGGTAGACCTGAGTTTAAAACCTGGCTTTATCATTTCCTAGTTCTGTGGCCATGGGTAAATTATTTGATTTCTCTAATTAAACAACATAAAATATGCGAGGCATTTGGGACGCTACACCTCGGTAGGAACCTTTAATCAGTGGGAGCAAACATCTACTGCAAAACCCCACAAAAGCAGCAAGAGCAAAATAGCCAGGCAGGCTTGTGAAGGCAGGAGCTAAAATATGGGCTTTTCTGATACTTGATTTATAAAGCCTGTGTTTTGTGAGGTAAGCTGTCACCAGGGGAGTGGTGGTGCCTCTGTTATGCCCGCTGGTTTCACCAGCTGGGCTTTCCACCGTGTGGATAACTGCAGGGCTGGGTATATGCCTTCTTCTCAGTTAAGTGTCTTGAAAATGGAAAAGAGATTTATTTAGTCAGCCCACGTTCTGCTACTAAATCTTTTCGGCACTTTTACTTCCCAGCTTGAGGGCCAACCCTTTCCCGTAGAAGGCTGTGACATGGTTATCACACATTGTCTTCTAATACCTATGTGACTAGAAGCACAAAGATACCTCAAGGGGTAGTAAGGACCTTTTTTTTTGTACTGCTACTCAACGCTGAATGGTTGGAAGGTTGAACATTAACTACTTTGACATTGAGCTTCAAGTGGCTGTGAAGTCTTGAGGGCTGCCCATATCTTGGAGAGGAGTTGGCTTTCACCTTAAGATGAGCAGGATGAATCATGAAAGGAAAGGACTTCTTCAAGAACCTTGATATTTTTAAAGGTCTTATACAAAACTTAAAGGAAGGGCAAGTAACTGGATTAAAGCCAGCAGGAGGCAAGCTTGTGAACAGCTGTGATAGAGGAGGGTTTTGGTTTTCTGCTTGGGGAAGCTAGTCTATTGTAAAGGAAGTTGGAGAAGCCAAGGATATAGGCCTATAATTCTGCTTTCCCCATCTCCAATCAAGAGAACATGCTTCAATTTGGAAGGTACAAAATAGATTATTCATACAAGAGCTGATGGCCAGGGAGGTGAAAAGATAGTAAAAGTCCCAAGCTATTTCAACAGCCATAGCCATAATTGCCATTTATTGTCCACTTACTGTGTGCCATGGGAACTTTATATACATTTCTCTGTATGAAGTTGATTATTTTATCTATAAATCCACAAGGTTCAGAGAAATTAAGCATACTGGGTTGCTAGAGAAGGGAGGATTAGAAATGTTCTGTCTGCCTCCCCCTACTGCTTTGAGAATGGCTTTGTGTCTCAGGCCTGAAGGAATTGTATCTTGAGATGCTGAAGGAACTTGCCTTTGTGGTCACAGGGAAATCACCGAGTAGAGATGAGGAAATGCCTAGAACTTGAAGAGACAAGAATGCACAGATTCATGAAACTATAGACTTCTGAGGTTGATCTTATTACCTGGCAAAATTCTAGGATCTTAGCTTTTGCACTAACAGGCTGTGTAACCTTGGGCAAATGATATAATCCCTCTGGGCATGAGTTTCTTTGTCTGTAAAATATGTGCTTGTATTACTCTTTTCTCTAAGGTCCCTTCTAGTTCAAAGTATTTCATCCTAATAAGTTCCTTTAATGTATTCTGACAGTTTTAGTGTTTCAGCTCTATCTCTATTAGAGAACTCTTTGTATCCAGTGCTTCAGCCTTTCTTCAAAGGGTAAAAGGTTCAGAACATGGAGGTTGGAGTGAAATAGTAGTACACTTAAATCTCACCTCTTTTACCTACTAGTTAGATTACCTTAAGCTAATTCTGTAAACCCTCTGTAAAATGCTGACCTTTCACACATTTCTATTTGTTTCATGGGATTGTTCTAGGGTTAAATATAATACAATAATAAGCTCAGTGCCTAGACTGTTAACAAGTACTCAGTAAATGCTAGTTCCCATACTTCATTGCTTCTGAGAGACCTCATTCCTCCCACATTTTGCTATTTCTCAAGTCAGGATTCATCTAGTAGTTTACACTGCACAATCATCTTAATTGCAAGTTTTTTCTTTTTTTTATGTGCATAAACTAGTGATGCATTTTACCATTAATTGAATATGTTATTTCCCCAGCATGGTTCTCACCCCTGAAGTTCTCATTTCCCCTCTGAGATACCCACTTCTCTAACTTCTTGCTGGCCATTATCTCTTTTACAGCAAAGCAGAATATAGGGAATGAAATAGCT
This sequence comes from Macroglossus sobrinus, assembly GCA_004027375.1. Taxonomy (NCBI): domain Eukaryota; kingdom Metazoa; phylum Chordata; class Mammalia; order Chiroptera; family Pteropodidae; genus Macroglossus; species Macroglossus sobrinus. The sequence goes on from PVKZ01000580.1 coordinate 352,964, forward strand.
TGGGAGGGACAGCCTCGGTCATCATCTTGTCTGGCTTGTTCATTTTACTGGTGTTGACAATGAAGGAAAGGAAGGGGAAGAGTCTTCGAAGAAGCCACAAGGGGAACCAAGGTCTTTAGATTCTTAGCCTAGTGTTCTTCTCCACATCGGCAACATTACTAGCCTGGAACAAACCACAGCTGTGACTCAGTTGCTCTTCATGTGCCTGGGCCCCAGTCAAATGGTAACACTTCCAAATCTACATGTAGATTTTAATGAAAGGATTTTAATCCTAGAGTCCCCCAAACTGGCATGATTAGACTTCTTTTCCAATTTGTACAAACACAGAATCATAACATTTTAGAGCTGAAGGGAAGGTTTTTTTCTATGGGAACTATAATGTCTTCATCTTTGCATGTAGTCTGATTTTGCAAGGCATGTTCTCTGGAGACAGCTTATATCTTCCCAGTTATTGTGTCTTCAGTTCTAGGAACTGACAACATATGGATGACTGTGTCTTAAATTGCCAATGGTTTCTGCAGTTTGGCGGCTTCCAGGTTTGTACAGCTGAGCCCAGTGACAAATCAATCACACAGTTCAGACACTTCACTAATTCATTTATTCACTCCATCACCTCGTACTTATTGGCCACATAGTATCTAACAGTCACAAGGTAGGCACATAATCTCAGTTTATCCTGATAGTAGCCTTATGAGGTTGGTGCTGCTTTTGTTTTGTAGATGGGAAAACTGAGAAAGAGTGATGCTAAGTAACATTTTTTTAAGTTGGGTGTTGATGAATCCTTCAGGTGGAAAATGGGCGAGGGCATTCCAAAAGCAAGGGAGAACTTTATTGTTATAAGAAAAATGTCTTAAATTGAAATAACAATATGAATTATTTTACACTACACGATGTGAACAAATAGAAAAATACACCCATAGCCTATAGAAAAGAAATAGAGTATTCATTGAGTAGCTTATTAGCTCTAAACATAGAATTATTCTGAGCTCATAGAATCCAGAGTAGTTCTTTTCTTTGTCTCATATACAGGTTGAACTTAAGGTGTTGAAAATATCCAGAGGGCCTGGTCTTTTTCTGGCCTCTATAAGCAGCTAATTTCTCTCCTCTTTGGTCTCTTTTAGATAAATCATCTTTTATATTAAAAGGAATGTCTTCATTGGAGGCTTTATATCCAGAAATTTCTAAAACTCATTATTCATAAGAATTTTCTTAATCAGATGGTTACTCAAAATTTTGAATAGAGCAGAACAAGTCAAAAATGCTTTTTCTTTAGTAGAACATTCATCTAGTCTTTTGAGTGATTTCTCACCTTGCCATGTATTGGACTGTGTGCTTTAAAAGCCACTGAGCAGGTTGGTTTCTTGCTATATAGCATGGCAGCCTGATTTCCACTGTGACCTTTTAGCTTTTAATAAAAAGCCTTGATAGAGGGTGATTGGACTCTGCACAATAAGCACACAGGCAAGTTTTCAAACAGCCTCTTGAAAATGTTGAGTCTTCTACTTTGTGAAGATTTTTTCCCATTAGGGGACCTGAGGATTTCCCTTCTCGTTTAGACTTTGTGGTCTTCTGGCACAGCTGTCTCATGAAGTGGCAGAGGGTCACAGGCATCTAATGAGGCTTGGCAGCTCATAACTTAAAGCTATGGTTCCCACTAGAGAATTTGATCAGATTTCAAAAATTAATAGTGATATTAATTTTTTTTTTGAAAAAACAAGGCGAGGAGATAAAAGTCACTTGTTTTATTCCTAGGCTCATGTGCTTGGACCATCAAAGATGGCCATCTCTGTGGCTCTTCTGGATGACAGATCTGTGTTTCATGTACTCTGGGTTCTTCCTTGCTGAATGAGCCCCTTACTAATTGTATTATAGACAGTTTTTTTACTCATTCAGTATCGGTTATGGCATATGAATGTTCCCTGTACATTCCAAAGGAGCACTCGACAAAGATCCTGCCCTCAGGGAACTTACCATTTGTAGGCTATCTGTCCATCTAAATGATTAGAACCCTCAATAGAACTATTATGCAATAATGGAAATGTTCTCTGTGTCTCTCATTAACTTCTTCATGACAAATGTAACCAAGAAAGTGAACTTTTAATTTAATTAATTGGAATTTAAGTAGCCTTGTGTACCCAGTGTTCCTCCTGTGTTGGAAAGCAAAGCTCCAAACCACCATCTACCCATCCTTGCATTTTAATGTGACTGTTCTTACAGTGGGCATACTTTTCAGGCCATGTGGTATGAAGCAGAGAAGGCTTGACCTAGATTGGATTTCTAGACTCATCATAAGACCTTGAGTCCCTTCCCTTCACTGGATCTCAGTTTCCCTTCCTAAAAATGAAGGACTAGCAGCTCTGTAAGGACTTTCTAGCTCTGGCATTCCACTCAGTTCTGGCCCTTGATGGATTTTCTAGGAAGGGACTCATTTTGTCCAGTGATCTGAGGAGAAGGAAGGTTGTTGTCTCTGCTCAACTCACTGGCATGGGCTCTTTGTAAAGCCACTGGCACATTTAGGAGTTCTTTCTGGATGAGGGTAATGGGAAAGGAGGTGAGGGAAAGAGATGTTTTATTTTGGGAGGCTGGGGAAGATGTGGGAGGTGGCGGCTCTGGCCCCATTTCTGGGGTGGCAATCCATTTCATTATGCATCATAGGGGCTGCAGGGCTACATCCAGTTATCAGAAGAGAAAATGGTTGGAAGAGGTGGCAGGACTCTATTGGGGCTTAGATTTCAGGAAGACCTGAGCGTGTCTTCCCAGGTTTGGTTTGTCTGAATGTCCTAGTGGGTGTGCTGAGACAATTACACACATAAGAATTCAGAGAAGTGCCTTTGGTTATTTTGAACAGTCTTCATCTCACATTTGGAGCCATGCTCCCTGTGTTCCCTGATTGATAACATAGTCGCATAGTGACCCAGCATCTAGTGCCACACTTGCCCTGTAGACTTATGCCTGCCAAGGGTTCAGGGTTACAACCAGCACATTTATGGCCTCAGACCCTCTGAGATATCAGGGCGGTGCAGGTAGACATGGGATGACTCTGATCATGGTCTCCAATACCCTGAAGTTGGTGGTGATGGTGGTGGTAATGGGAGGGCTTTAGCTAGAACCTAAAAGCACAGGTATGCTTCAAGATCAGAAAGGCATAAAACCTGTAATTGCTTCCCCCAAAAGACTACAATGCAGAAATGATAGCTAATACCTTCCTTTTGTATAGGGCTTTGTAGTTTGGCAAGTGCTTTACTTTGAATTTACATAATCATTACAGGGTAATATTGACATATCACTTGAGGAAATTGAGGGCAGATAGGAAGAGGAGCCTCCCCAAAGTTGCTAAGTTGGTATGAGTTGAACCCAGGTCATCTGACTCCAAGTCTAGTGTTTTTTTCTGCCACCCCATGGGGACCAGAAGCTCCATGAGTAGCACAGTCATGAAGTTCTGGAGAGGACATGTCACCAAGAGTTATGAGTCCTCATCATATTGTGGATGAGGACTCCAACAGATATCCAGCAAGAACATAGAGCACAGTAAGATGTCAGGCCGAGTGAGTGGGATTAATTCTTACCAGTATGCTGGTATAGGCAAGCTGCTGGCTATCCTCTCCCAAGCCTGTGGGCCTTTATCTTTTATTTATGAGCCCACCATAGGACAGGGGTAGGAATCTCAGTCCCAGCTTTAGAGGATTGGCAGTGACACCAGTGGGGAAGATTCCTGATGAGGAGGCTGCCTACCTTCCCCTTCTGTGATACTTCTCCTGACTATACTACTTCTGCTGACTACTTCTGGGCAATAAAAATATCTGGTGCCTGGTCTGGGGAAGCTTTCTGGAGGAAGGGGGACTAGAAGCCCAAGTCAGACAGTTTCTAGGGCCCTGCTTCTTATTCTGGTGATTAACCCCAAAGAACAAATTACAAAACATGCAAACAAACTGAAAGAGAGACAAAGATGAAGAGCATGGGAATTAAAGAGATCAAAGAGGCAGAGGACTGTAAAATTCAGAAGAGAAAACAGAGAGGTGGTTTAGTATATATTTGAGTTTTGGGTGTTTTGTCATGTGGTCTTCATGTAATGCTACAACATAAAAATTTTAGTACATATTCAGTGTACAAAATTTGAAAACTATATAAAAGCATAAAGAAGAAAATTAAATATCTCCATAATTCCATAACCAAGAAATATATTATTTGCATATTTGAGATAATACCAAACTACTATTTCTGAAGGCAAAAAACCACTTGAGTCTTGGCAATTTCATATGATTCAACCTAACATATATAGTACATGTATCATTAGTATCCTAATTTTTATGTATTTTGAGCATTCTTCCATGAAATTATAAATTACTCAAAAATAAACATTTTAGTCGCCGATTGGTGTTCCATTTTTAGCTATCTCAAGATTCTCTAATTCATCCCCTTCTGTTGGAGTTTAGGCTGTTTGCAGTATGGGACCACAATAAAAAGTGCTGCTTGAAACCTTGAATATTTCATCCTTAAATATTTGTTCTTATTTTTCCTTAGTTCTTTAGGGTAGACATCTATAAATACTAGTCACTGGTTATGTGTAGTATATTTATTCATGATTCATATTACCGAACTGCTTTCTGGAAAGGTGGTTGTAACTTTATTTGCACCAGCAGAGATATGGGCAGGCAGGGCTAATACCGGACTCTTGCCAGCCTTGAGGATTATTGCCTTTTCAGAATCTCTACAAATTTAATGGATTTTAAAACTTCTTATTGTTTGTTTAGTTTGCATTTCCTGGCTAATAATTAGGTTGACTACTTTTTCTTATGTTTATTAGCTATTTATCCTTTTTTGGAAATGTACATTTATATTCTTTGCCTGTTTTCCCAAAGGAACAGTATTAATCCTTTCTTTGTCAGATTTGTTGTAAATATGTTCCCAGCTTGTCATTTACATTCTAAATTTTGTTTATACTCTGATGTGTAGTTTACAATTTTCCACTGACAAAACCATCAATATTTTCCTTTCCAATTCCTTGCAATGCTTTCATGCCTAGAGAGCTCTTTCTCATTTGGGGATAAGTTAAATGTTCACTCATATTTTCTTTTAAAGAGTTTTCTTAAATGTTATTTTTTTAAGGTTGGGTTTCTGTCTAAAATTTATTTTGGTGTATGGTTTGAAGTTGTGAGGATTAACTTGATTTTTCTTTTTCAAATAGTCCGTTTTTTTTCCAGTGCCATTTATTGAATAATTTATCTTTTTCCCCAATTATGTTGGATTCTTTCATTATCATATATCAGGTTCTTAAATATGACAGATGTGTATTAGGTTTATAAATCAAGCTCCATTCATTTGTATGTTAATTCTTGTGTCTGTTCCTCCTTTTAATAACTGTAGTTTAAATATATATTTTAAAATATCTAGTAGGGCAAGCCCAACCAATTTTTCATCTTTTTTCCAAAAATGTTTAATTACTTTCATCAATTTATTCCTCCAAGTGGAAGTGTAGTTTAAAATTCCTTTGGCACACAACAGGTACTTAGAGATTCATTCGACAGATATCTGCTATAATTTTTAGCTTTTTAAGCCAGTATGTAGATTTTATTTGAATTTTATTTTATTTGAATGTTCTTTGATGTCTTATATTCCTGAGATAAACCCTATTTACATACATGGCAAATCTTTAAATGACATTTAATAAAAAATTGATTTTTGTTTTATAACTTCTTTGGACTTTAATTCCTTTAGCTATAAGACAATTTATGTATGATGGATGGTAGCCATTTTTTATTTGCCATCACAGACCAAACAGCTGCATAACACAGTTGTCCTAAACTTTGAATAAGTTTGCTTTAAAAATGTTCTTTTAAAATACTCTTTTTAGATGGTATCATAACAATTTAATTCTTAAACTTTTAAGTGCCTGAATGTTATGCAAAGATCTTGTTTATGAAAGATTAATATACAAAGGAGGAAATTTGCCTTTCTCCAATTATTTCAAGAATAAATAAAAATCGGACAGTGAAAAACATTAAAGAAACATTAACGTCAGCCATAATTGCATTTTCCAGAGATAAGCACTGTGTATTTGTATATATGTAGTTTTTACACACACATTCACCAGTATATGTAAAAACAGAATAAGGTTGTATATGCAGTGTTATCATCTGTTTTTTTTCTACTTAACATGCTTCCTGTGGCATTAATTATTCTGTACATATTAATTATGTACAGTGATATGTTTAATGGCTGCATAGAGTGGACATATCATGGATTATTTTATCAATCTCCTATGGTTGAACATTTAAGTTTGGTGTGATTTTTCAGTAGTACAGCCATAATAAACATCTTTACTCTCCATCTTACCATTATTCTAATCTTTAACATATAAGCTGTGTTGTTAGTACATGTGCATATTCATCCATGGACAGGGCACCCTCTCAACTCCCTGGTTGTGGCAAAGACTTCTCTTCTTCAGGGAGCTGGATGAGAGCAAAAAGGACCAGATATTCCAGCTTCCTGTAGATTGCTCAGATTATTGGAGAAAATTCTAAGTATCAGAGAATTAATAATAAAATAGTTTCAGAAATCATGGAACAGAAAATTTTAGCAACTTGGGGCCATTGATTGTATGGAACAGGTGGATTTGAGGTCAGACTCACCTGAGTTTGTGTTCGCCACTCACTATGCCCGCACACTGACCTCTGCAACCTCCCTAATCTTTCTCCTTCTGTGAACTCCCCATTCACATTGGCTGGACAGTTCAAGGCCAACCAACGAAAAGACCCCAGGGCATAGACTCTCCTCAGGCCTCTCTTGTTCTTTTACCCAGCAGGCAGCTGGGGCTCCTCATGGGGCTCTGAAGGTTTTGCCTACAGGTAGATGTTGGGGTTACCTCATCTCAGATGGTGGTTCTGCTAATGGGATGCATTTTCAGTAGGGGTACTTCTCAGAAATGCCGTCTGGACCTGTATACCTTTGATTGGAACCCAGCCTCTTAAGAGCAGTGGGGTCGAGGAGTCAGGGAAGAAGGAATGTGGTATGCTAGCAATAGGCAGCAGCATATAGAGTTTAGTGGGTGTTGGGGAGGTGCCTGTGATCATAGCCCTTTGGACACAGGGGAAGTGATAAGTTCTCACTATGCTCGATCAGTAGCTGGTCTACCTTTGGGGACAGGAGACTCTCCTTGGCACCTGGGGAACCTGCCTAGGGGTACAGGAGTTGTGTGGAGTGCTTGCCGAACAGCCTGGATTGGGGAGAAGAGAGGAACTGTATGCGCAGAGTGCAAACAGTGTAGCTTACAGGTATGTAGTAGGAAGATGAAGAGGCAGTTTTTAGTTGTTATTTTATGAATTTACTCCATTTATTTACTCGTTCACTCACTCATTTATTTGTTCATTCATGGAATCAACACTTATTATTGAGCATCTTCTATGTGCCATGCCCCATGCTCAAGCTACCAAGATGAACAAGAAAGAGGGAAGGAGTGTTATGTTAACTTAGCCTCAGCTATGTATCTGGTACCTTCAAATAGATTTTCTCCTGTAATCATCACCTATGAAGTAGGTGCTGTTACCTAAGGAGAAACCAGAGACCCAGAGAGGTTAAGTAGGTTGTCCAAAGGCACAGTTAAGTGTTTTACTCAGGGCTGTCTCTCAGGATGTGCCTGCTTGGGGAGAGCTTACCATCTCATACAGAAAATGGCTTATTGAGCAAATAGTGTCCAGGCATGCCCAGCTGTGGCTGCTCAACTAGGAACACTTGAGGACCCGCCTCTTATCCTGCCTTGTCCAGCCTCTCAAGGATCTCATTAAATAAGTTTACAGACTCATCTTCCTGGCCCTTATCATGACCATAACCCCTCATGGGTCCAGGAGGAGTCAGGTTGTCTAGCAGGAGTTAGAGGCCAGGGGAACCTTCAATTTGGAAGGTTTCCAGGAAAAGTACTGTCATGACATCTGTAAAATTCATTTTATGTTTAACCTCAGTTCTCCCAGCCCTCAGTAACTCCATAGTGAGAGAGAATTACCTCTGATTAAGCTTATCCTTGTAGGATCCTCTATGCAGCCTTTGCCTCCCACTGTCTGCCTCAGCTTCCTTTTATCTAAGCTAAGGAAGCAAAATCATTTCTCTTCTCTAGTTACTTTCTCTGCCAGCCCAACCACAGTATTAGGTCCCAGCTAAATTATGAGTGAAGCAGATGCGGAATGATAGAATCTAATGGTTAGAACTTGAGATAAATTATAGTGTCTCATTTTGACTTTGCTTTAGACCAGTGGTTTCCAACTATTTAGGGGGCCATTTTCTCCTTGGAAAATCTGATGAAAACTAGAATTATACAGATTTCCTTCTCAGAAAAATGGACACATATGGACATATATGCAATAATTTCCCTAAGGTTGCACGAGGTTCATTTTTGAGGCAAGTTTAGGAAGCCCACTTGGGTTTACCAAGTGCTCCTGGGATATGTGGCTTATATGTCCCTGGTGAGCAGGGTTGAGGGTTACCTAGGCATCACTTTGCAGACATTTCCCAGCTCCTTCTTGTTTTCCATAATTCTAGAGAAGGGTTCTAGCTTCATGAGATATTCAAATTACTCCTGGTTTCCTATTTAGCACTTGTCATGGTTATTTTCCTTTCTAAAGAAATAGCAGGCATCACGAGTCAGACTCTCTTCAGATCTTGGTCATTTCTTAGCTTATGCTGGCTCCTGGTTTTGCTAGGTCCACAAGGGAACTTTATTACTTTTCTCTGGCAAACATTAAACAAATCTCTCTATTACTCTGGAGAGGGTCTGGGTCAGAGGGGAAAAAACCACCATTTCCCTCTTCTCTGTTCCCCTAAACTCACCAGAGAGACTTTAATATTCACCACTATCCTATCGAGTCCAAGACCTTGCTGAGGATCCTGTAACACTTTGCTTCTTCTTTAGTTATTATGTTTCCACTTTTTGACACTTTCTTAGAGCTTGAGTTCTATTATCCCTTTGGGATTTTCTTGTATGTATGTACCTCTATCACTGTGTTTCTTACAAGATATTAAAATTACATGTTGATGTATCTAATTCTCCCCTTAAAGAAGAAGTCCCCTAAGACCAGGAAATCCACATTTTTTTTATTGTACCCACAGTGATGGGAACTTTGCCTGTCACATATAGGTGCTCATAAATATTTATTGAACTGAATTTTGGCAATGTTTAATTACTCAAAGTAATAATTTAAAGAGGGATTTAAAATTGCTTAAAACTCTAGGAATCTTTTTATGGCCAACCCATCCACCTCAAATATGGTCAGCCAGTTTAGTCAGAAACCTAAACATAATATTGGGAGACATATGGAATTCATGCTGTATCATTTCCATCAGAGATCTGTGTGCATGCATGCGTGTTTGTGTGTGATATGCACAGACATTTCCTTCTTGGTTACTGAAGTTATTTGAAAACAGCACCAGAACAAGTCTTTTTATTCTCTCCAGCAATCTCTTCCAGTCTATGTCCCTTCAACACTTCTTCACATTTGTTTATCTCCTGCTATGTCTTAAATGTTTTTGTTTCCCCCTCTGGCTCTTTTTCATGTAGTTCCTATATCCTGGGACAGGCTGGACAGCAGCCACTCCAAGTACTAACTACACAACTAGCTCAGGACCAAGGACAGCAGCAAGCTTGTTCTTGAAATGGGAGGTGCTTTAGCTTGCTCAAGTTTGTTCAACAATATGACCTTTGGGTGGAGGCCCTTCTCACCCTCTGGGCTGTAGTTATGCAAAACTGGTTTTTACTTTAGCCCTTGTTCTTCCATGTCTGTGGTGGGCCTGTGTCCAGTCTGTGCCTGATACATCACTGTGACATTGCTTCCTCCAATGGGCATGGACGTGGGAGCAGGGAGAAGCTCTGGACTGGGAATGAGAGGGACTGCTTGAGGAGCAGCTGATGAGTTTCTCCTGCTCTGACCTCTGCAGTCAGCTGTTGCTGCTACATGCTGCCTACACCTGAATTTCAGGCCATAAGGAACAGGAGGAGAGGGGAGAGGTATTGGGGAGGTTCTGGGCCATGTCATATTTGGATGCCTGCCAGAGTGGCTTTCATAATGACAGAGGGCAGAGCCAGCTTTTCAAATCAACAATTTCATTTTTAACTAAAGACATTATGCTCTGATAAAACTAAAATTAATTAAAATTAAAATACTATTGATAGGCATACTGGAGAAGAGGGCAGGGGGCTGACAGTGAGTCACAAGGAGCAAGACTTTCATATGGCTAAACTTCCATAGCATATACCTTCTGCCTCTGAGTACCTTTTTAATTTTCTCTAAATAGATGATAAAAGCAAATATATTGCTAATGTTTAACAGTTAATTCAGATCCATTGTTGACTGATTCATCACTGGGTAATGTTTAGTGGTACTTCATGGACCCATACTAGGGTAATGCCAAACATAACAAAATGACAATAAATTTACCACCACAGCCACCATCTGTGAGGTACGAACACTTTAAGTAACTGGGTGATTAGTAAAGAATCGGTTTTAAAAAAAGTGGTGGTTAGATATAATTACTTCTCAAGTGGCCATTTTCTTGTGTCTAGAGTACACTGAATGATGTCAGCTTTTCTGGGGAGGAAGGGAGAATGAATGAGCCTGTGTGTATTGCAGCTGAGGTCTCAACTCGAGCTAATATTAAACCTTGTGAAGAATAAACAGAAACGGTTTGCTCATTAGCTGGGCTTAGAGAGGTGTTAGCCACATGTTTAAAGTGCTAATTATTAGTAATCTTTAATGGAGCTAATTTAGCAATGGTAAGTGTTACACATTTCTGCTCTTCAAAAGTAGCCCTTTATATCTAATATTGACTTTAGAAAGTTAATATTGAAATTGACCACAATTAGAGTTCACTTGGGAGTGTGAGAGAAAGATGGAGGTGTAGGGAGAGAAATAGGCACAGAGAGGGACCAAGGGAGGAAGAGGCATAGCAATTACTAAGCGCTTTTTGTGTGGAAGGCACCATGGCACTGTGGATGAGTATGAGTTGGTCTGTGGGTCACTCATTAAGCACCAGCTGTAAGCAACTACTACATATATGGAGATAAGCACCCAGTTCCTGCCCTTGGGAGCTTAGAGTCTAGAGAGGGGTCTAGATGCAGCAGTGGAGGTGGCATGACAGTGGGGTGCGTGTCCTATGAATTCATGAATGGAAGAGCCAGTCCAGCCTGGGGTGGGAGGAGTTAGGGAAGGTTTCCTGGGGAAGGTACACAACGCACTATAGTACAGACAGAAAACAGTCATTGTGAGGAGTGACATTCAAATGCATGTCAAAGTTGAGGGAAGGTACGCATTGCTTCTCCTAAGTGTAAAGACTGTCCAGTCTGGCTGTTATATCAAGTCCCTAGCTACTGCTTCACATTACATGAGGTCTTGTCAGTTTGCTTAGAAAAGCTAAGTATTTAGCAACTGCCAAAGAGGAACCCTTGTTTTGCTTTGTTTTTCCTCTCCACTCTTATATTGAATAAGGTTAGCAGAAGCTCATGAATGTCCTCCTCTTAGAAGTCCCATGGCCTGGTGCCAGGGAATAGAACTCTGCCACACTGCCCCACCTCCATAGCTGCAGCTCATTCAAGGAAGAAGGATACTGCCAGGGCTGTATTGACATTTGTGGCTTTGGGAGTCTGTCTCACAGTGGGTAGAATGGATCTCCATGTTGGGAAGGGGCCAGTGGATCTCTACATTGTGCCATGCATTCTGTTGCTGACACAAAGCTGCCTAGTCTCTTTTTCTGCCAGGTTTATTCCTTATTCTCAATACACATGCCCTACCTCAGTGGTAGTTATTTTAACAAGAGCTCCAAGGAGCATATTTATAGTCACTGGAGGAGTTTTCCAGCAGGCAGTTTTCTTAATAGTTCATTAGTGTCTGTAAAGAGGAGACATTAACCTTCATCTGCATGTACATGTGTATATGTTTCTCTCCAGCGCTTTCTCTCTTGTTCTTGCCCTATTCCCTTTCATTCTTGCCACCTCTCCCATCTTCTCTTGCGTTAATATAGGAAAGCGGGAGAAGGAGAGAAGGGACTATGAGGAGAATAAAGATTATTGCTTCTACCCTATAGGTTCCCTCCTGCACTGACAGTGTCTTTTCCCAAGGGCTTTGCCCACCTAGTACCTATACAGACAGGACAGGACCTTAAGTCTCTTCCCTTTATATGCTTTACTTGTACGTTTCATGTTCATGGAGTCTTACAGAAACTCTCTGCCTACTACTCACCTGGCAGGCTCCCGGGAGGTACCTCATAGACAAACTTTCTTCTTGCCGTGACAGGGGAGAATGTGATTTGGAGGTTGGGGTCAGATCCTGCTAGGTCCAGTTCTTTTATGGAGCCACAGCCTTCTCCTGGGACCAGACAGATTCCACCCAGTTCTGGCCCTTGCTGTGGCATAGTCCTGGCTCTTCGAACTTCTGAAAGCATTTGCAGCCACCCTGATGAGCATTTGCTGTTGTCTTCCCAGGAGCCCACCCTGATGAGAGATCAGGTTCAGATCACGGAGCCCACCTACCACATCCATGCCCTCCTTTCTGTCACTCCCTAACTCTGCTTTTCTGTTCAGCCAGTAAAGCTCTCTCCACCTCTGGTATGCAGCTTATTTGCCCCTTCCTCTCTGCTTTGGCATGCAGTGCTCCCCACAAGAGCACCATCCTATGGCCTTTCCCTTATTCAGAATTGGGTTCAAAGATCACCCCCTCTGGGGAGCCGCCCTGATGAATCAGCTCCAACTCACTGCCTTTACTCCTTGTCTCCTTAGAATCTGTGCATGCTTAGGTTTCATTTGGTATTTTTTGAGCCCCTTTTGGGTGACAGGCACTGTATTAGGTGCTAGGATAACAAAACAAGTAATGTGGTCCTACCCTCAGGTGTCAGGATCAGTTAGTGGGGAGAAGAATGAGAACACAGAAAGGCTTTTCAGGAGTAATAGAGTACAAGATACCATCAGGGACATCTTAACTTGACTCGAGGTCAGGGAAGCAGTACAGAAAAAACGATGGATTAGAGGGAGATTTAAGAGGCAGAATCAACAGAACTGAACAACTAAATCGATACTTGGCATATAAGAGTGGAGGAGTCTAGGATGCCACCCAGGTTTATGTTTGGGTAACTCAGCAGATGGCACCAACGGTCAGGATATAGGGGATACAGGGCAGCCAAGTTGAGGGCAAGATGGGAGGATCTTTATCAGAGTCTTAGAATCTTTAGTGTTTTGTACAGAGTATGGTAGCTTCCTCGTATCAGGGGAAATGGGCACTCAGTATTTTATCTGGCTGGAAACTCTCAGAGGGCAGAAATTGGTTCTCCCCTCCAAGGGACAGAATTTCCTGAGATGAGCAGTGTATTCTCATTAAATGTGGAGCTCTCTGGGGTGGGGGTGCCTCTCTTCCCTCTGTTTCCCCTTCTGTATTGCCCAGTGTTCTGGGCTTTGTACCTGTGGGTGGGAGTGCAGGTGTGATAAAGAGGCATAAACCGACTGGCTCCTCTGTCCTCCAGGCCTGGCTCAGAGATGGCATCTTGATCTGTAAAAATGATGAGTGACAGTATTTATGGTACTGAGACAGTTAGGAAGGCAGGGCTCTGAGGGTTGGGGTAGTGGGGAAAATTTGTTGTGAAATTACAATATTTGATGCACGAAAGAGTGCACCAAAATTCTGAGTAGTTTGGACAAGGGTCATTCATAAACATTCCTACAGCCAAAAAACAAGGCATGGTCTAGTTTCAATACTGTGGAAGGGGAAGTTATCCATCTTTTTTTATTCCGGAGGTGAATTTGAGTGATGGGTTATAGGGTAATTGCTGAATCTCTGGAATTCTCATAATATAGGTGGGAGGGGTAATAAATAGCATTAGATCAGATTTTAGAGGTTCTGTTTAGAGTAGGTTAAAGGATACTTTTATCTATCTCTGCCTCTGAGGCAATTCTGGAATAGAAAGACATACTTTAGTGTACAGCACTTCTCCAAAGGTAATGTGAATCACCTGGATTTCTTATTAACGTGTAGATCCTGATTCTATATGTCTGGGGTGTAGTTTTGTGCAGAGGTTGTACCTTTCTAGCAAGGCTTTAGACTGTGATGCTTGTTTCTTTGAGTAGAAAGGCTTTAGGACTCACCTTTAGGAAGTCTTTTGAGCCCCCTTCCATTCTGTACGGGTAATGTCCTATCTCTGATAACAGCTCATTATCCTGTCTGCATACTGTCTGTCTCTCTCTGCCTGGAAGCCCCCTTGAGAACTGGGTCCATTCCTTATTTGTCTTCGTATCACCAAAGCCTAGCTTGAGGTCTAGCCTATAATACGTGCTCAATAAAGAATTGATGAAGCAATAACTCTAGGAATAGGAACCTGTCCAAATAATGCTTAAACCAAGGTTTGGTGTAACAAGCTCTTGGAACTCAATCATAAGCCACATCTCTTCTGTGCAGCAGATCCATGAGTGTTTCAGTGCCTCTCTGATTGAGGTACCCATTGTTGGACACCACAAGGGTGGAGTAGAAAAAGGAGGCAGAGACCTGAGCACTGGGAAATTTGCCATCTCAGTGGGTAAACAGGATTCAGGCCCACTTGAAACAACATTAGAATACTTACACAGTAACTTCTAAATAAGTATAATTTAAGGGGGTGTGACTAAGAACCAAAGGAAGTAAAGAACAGTCCATGGTTACCCTGGCAGCTTGCACCTTCAAATATTCAACACTTAGTTGTTTGTTTTTTTGCCTGTAGAAATCAGGATTGCTTTCCGAAGGAAGTTAGCATGGAGCACAACACACCCAGGTGCTCTGGGGGGCTCACTGCCACCCCAGAGCCACAAAACCAGAGGCAGGGACTATGACACAAGGGCCAGTCTTGCCATTGCCATGTGGAGCCGCAGACAGGCTGAGAGCCAGAGTGAGTTTGATCAGCATTTGTCTGCATGGGGAAAGGTAACTATGAAAATTGAAGAGAACGGCTAGCGGTGATGGAAGTATAATACATTTAGATCAAGGAGGATGCAAAAGTGGGGCTTAGAAAAGACCCACAGTGGAGATCCTGGGGATATGATGGTGGTAATTTTTACTTCCCTAGTAGATGCAGAGCATTTCGCTTTGCTAATTAACGAGAACAGCAGGCTTGTAATTCTGCCAGCAGCAGGACGTGAATGGGGTAAGGTTGGCAGTGAACGCCAGTGGAGCATGCCTTTGTCCTTAGGAGAAAGCAAAACACTCACATTGGGTCAGGACCATAAGGGTGTCCTCTGGTTTTTTTTCAGCCCTTGCAGTAACTCCAAGGGTTTAGGGGCTCTTATTTCTTCTCAGGATTCCTTTAGAGTAGCAAGGGGCTTACTGTTTCAACAGGCATTTCTTTTAGAGGGAGAAGCTGCTGTATGGTTGGTCTAGAGTTTATAATCTAATATTGCTATCAAATATACCTTGTATCAGAGATTGCAATTGCAGGTCAAGTCTGCCTCACAGAAGTTCTTTCATCACTCCCATTTTGGTAACTGCAAAGTGGGGTGATGTACCTTAAGCATCACAATACCAAAACAGGTTCCTGGGAAAGAATGGGCTGGGAGGCCAGGAAAGAGTTGATTTATCTTCCCCAAAGTACACTGAATCTCCCTAGGGAATTCGTTCCCAAACTTCCTTTCAAAGCATAGTGATCTGGTAACCTGAGGATCTTAACGGCCAATAAATATGAGGAAAAGGTTTGAAAAGCCTCAGATTATTAGAGCTGATTGGTACTCTGGAGATCATCTACTCAGATCACCAGTACTTGGTGACAGATGAGGCCACTGACCGTGTGTCAGTCACTTTAGGAGGGGTTAGCCTTTCATTCATTTACTCACTCTTTCATCAAATATTTATTGAATATTTATTATGAGTCTGCCCAGACATATACCTGATAATGAAAACATGTTGCTATTTTATTGGTCCTGTTCAAGTTAACATTCAACGAACTTCCCTTTTATTATAGATTCTGACAGTTGGTTTTACAAGGGGCCTGGGGGAACTGCTCCACAGGATCTTCAAATAGGTTTTCTATGCAAGGTCACCAACTTCTGAGCTGCAGGCTAATTAGTTTAGCTCTCTTTGGCTTTATATAATACATACATTGTTGAAAAGTTATTTGTAATTCAATTTTGGGCAAATAAAAAATTAATTCAAACCACTAAGGCAGCTTTTATTTAAAGAGACCGTGGAACAACTTCTTTTGTAATGTGAAAAATCTTGTTATTGTTGTTAGAAATGATTATCCCCTTGTTAAGGATTTTGTAAATCTGGACACTTTAGGTTTTTGTCCATTAGGCACGACCTGGCAGAATGAGTAGCACTGGTTTGAACTGGATGGGGGTAGACACTGGCCTGGAAAGAGAAAGCTCTAGGAATCTTAGACCAGCCCAATTCAAGACACTGACTTTTCCTGGAGCCCATGATTACAAGCTGCATGGACAGGCTGCTCCCCTCCTCTCAGGTCCTGGAGTCTGGAGGGGAGTAGGAAGTGGCAAGCATGGTGAGTGGGATGTGAAGGTGAGATACAGAGCTCACTGTTTTTTTCCACTGGTAGGAACAAAGAGGGTGTATAGGATGGGGAATCTTTTGCTTCTGTTATAGCAAACTCCAAACTCCTCTTTAATGTCTAGGGACTGTGTAGAATTAGAGCTCTTGTGTTTACTTTAACACAGTAGAGGAGGACAGGAAGAGCAGTGGAAAAATAGGATAGGAATTTAGGAGAGAAGAGGGTTATGTGGATTCTTGTTATCCAGTAAAATCTCGTTAGCTTGGTCCTTGCTATTTTTGAAATTGTAAGTAATCTGGAAGAAGATGGCTGGTTTAGATTTTTATATTAACTTTTTTCTATAGAAATGTATAGTATGCATAGTGATGTAGGAAAGAATGTTTTAGGACTGAAGTATAGAAAGATATTTCATATATGAAAATATGCTATTTTGATGCAGAAACATCATTTTTTACAAACATTTATATATTAATTAAAGATGATCCTTATCTAGTTGGTAAAGGCTGGTAGGACTCTTTTTTTACTAGGAAACCTGAAACTTATCTTTATTGCATGAGGGTAAAAAACAAATATATGTATCTATTTGTAATTTCTATAATAATTTATATTGATCATAATTTGTTTCTACTAGTGTGGTTTAATAACTTTTTTGTATTGGGAGGAAAAGTCAGAGCATAAAGATCTGTAGAAACTAAGAATAGAAAGTACAAAACTTTATTTTTATGGTGGTATTTTTTTTTTCATTGCCTACAGTCTTCTTAAAGTGAGCCTTGCAGCTGGTTACTACAGCATTGGGGACTATGGGCCACTTGTAAAGAGAAGCAACTGATGAATAAAAAGGCTCACTGTCTTTATTTAGTAAAAAATGGAAAAGAAAAAGTAGGGAAGTCGTCAGAGACATTTAGGAAGTTTGTTTGAGGTTAGGGTATGATGTCTGAACTAATGGTAACTGGTATTCTGGGGGACACATCTCTTCTTTTTGGTTGAGTGTGCAATGGGCTCATTTCCCTTACAGTGATCTTAATTCTGGGTTGTTGCCAAAATTCCCAACATTTTTGGATCTCTCGAAATAGTCAGTGTTTAGAGATTAAGATAGCCTCAAGTGGGACTGGCCTGCCCAGCACATTGCTCCCCTGTGGATTGTCAAATTTGTCCTGTAGGGGACTAAGCCAAGTATTGAAAGGCACTAGAGAGGGGCTGTCCGTGGTCTCTGGTTCTGTCTCACTAAGCTGACACAGAGCTGCCTCTCTTCCAGGGTCCATCTGTGCCATGTTCCCAGTAGTGATACACAGCAGAGACATGAATGTGGGCTGGCTTTCCCTGACAGTCTTTGTGGAGTTCTCGGGTTAAATGATAGAGGCACGGTGGGTTGGCCTGGGATTTGTATGTGTGTGTGTGGAAGCTGGGTCCTCCCCACGCATCTCACCAGGGCTGGGTTGTCCTTTGCCTCCTGAGGCTGCTGTTTCTCGATGCATATTGTTATCTTTCATTATGTGAGAGCCCCAGGACTCTGCCTTCAACCCCCTAACAGGAACTCAACTAGACCCCAGAAAGGGCTTTCCAACAGAGAAGCCAGAGTTAGGCAGAGAATGAGTTGCTAAAGAAGGAAGTACATTTCTTTCTCAGGAGCCTGGTGTCTCCTACCTCCTGTTTATTGTGGACTGATGATGGTGAAATTGAAGGAGGGAGAGAAGAGTGGCGAAGGGTATTGCGTGCAACTTTGCTTCCCACTTAGAGACTTTTTGTGGTTTCCTTTTCCCATTTGTGAAGTGAAGACTTAACAGTTGCTATGTCAAATAGAGGATAGACAAATAGAATTATTTAGGGCATTGTGGTCCATCTTGATATTAATTGACCTATTCAACAGATATTTGCTAAATGTTTACTGTGTACCAGACACTGTGCCAGAACTAGATGTACAAAATTACTTTTTAAAAAACCCATCTTCAAGTTCACAGCAGCAGGGCTATTAATGTTGCCTCCAGGGCATGGAGTTTTGTGTATGTACATATGGTGGGGGGGGGGGCGGTGACATGGACTGTCTTTTTCCTAGAAGGGACCAGGAAGGCCTCATCCTTGGTCCTCCTTGTGTCCTGACATCATGTGGAAGTGCTCTTTCCTTTGTGGATCCTCTCCTGTTCTACTGGGCTAGGCTGGAGGGCCTGAACAAGGCATAACTTTCTGGCCTATGACGAGGTTGGGAGGCTGAAGGTGGGACCCAGGGATTCAGCCATCTAGCCTCTTTTACCCTGATTCCTTCTGTTTTGTTGTTCCACAGGTTCTTTTCGGAATGATGGTTTGAAAGCTTCTGATGTCCTTCCCATCCTAAAGGAAAAAGTGGCCTTCGTGTCTGGTGAGTGTCTGTGAACTTCCCTCTGTAATAGACCCAGAGAAAGTTGTGTATCTGTACACATGTGTGGCATTCAATTCTTTGTGTGTTAGTGAGAGAGAAGTAAGGGTGGAAGCTGTGCTTGGGGCAGCTGCTTCGTCTCTACAGAGCTAGGCAGAAAGAGAAGGAATAGCTCTGGTCCAAGCCGGGTGTTCTGAAGGATGTTTACAACCTCAGGTGTTTGTCCCTGCACCCCTCCCAACCCGTACACACATACATCTCATCTTACCCATCTCCCAGGCCTATCAGACCTGGCAGGAGCTGCCGAAGCCCCTCTGAAAGAGGCTATACCTGGAGAAATCTGTCTACTTCACAATTCCCAGAAGTTTTATTTGGGTTCATCTCTAAGTGGGGCATAGACAGAATATTAAGAAACATTCTGATTCCTTCTTATTTCTGTATTTATTTAGTTTTCTGAGTAATGGCTTCCAAATATTTATTTCTCACTTCTCTCTCCAACCCTTTCTTGTGTACTTCGACCTTTTACTATCTAATTCTGGAGGTCAGCAAACTAGAGCCTGTATTTTGCTACATGTCAGCTATCTGTGTTTTTGCAAATAAAATTTTATCGGAATGCAGCCATGTGAATGTGTTTAGCTACTGTATTAGTTTCCCATCGCTGTTATAACCAGTTGCCACTAATTTGGAGACTTACAACAAAAGAAATTCTCTCACACTTTTGGAAGTCAGAATTACAAAATCAACTTCCTGAGCTGAAACCAAGGTATCAGCAGGGCTGCTCTATGTCCAGAAGCTCTAGAGGAGAATTTGTTTGGTGCCTCTTCCAGCTTCTGGTGGCTGTCAGCATTGCTTGACTTGTGGCTGCATCACTCTCATCTCTGCCTCTGTGGTCACAATGACTTCTGCAATTCTGTCTGTGTCAAATCTCCTTCTGTCTCAGAGTGAGGATACTTGTAACTGCATTTAGGGCCCACTCGGATAATCCAGAATAATCTTTCCATCTCACGATTCTTAATTATATCTGCAAAGATTCTTTTTCCAAATAAGATAACATTTACAGGTTCCAGTGGTTAGGACCTCATATGTCTGGGGACCATTGTTCCGTCTACTACAGGTACTGTCAGTGGCTGCTTTGTCATTATAACATCAGAGTTGAATAGTTCCAGCAGAGACCAGATGGCCACAAGCCTAAAACATTTACTATATGGCCTTTTTAAGAAAAAATTTGGTAACCCCTGATGTAATTGAAGCCAAATTATAAGAGACACCAGCACCACTCCAAGTGCCAGATATAGGGCTTTGTACAGGCCTCCTGAGTCAGAATCTCTGTTAGGAGCTGGGAGAATGGCAATGTGAGCAGCCAAGGATCACATTTAAAGAAACATGCTCAAGTGTTTAAACCTCATGGACTGAGCTTTTGTTTCTTTTGAATGATCCTGGTCATCTCTTAGGAGTGGCAGTGGAATCACAGGGAAAGAGTGAGTTCAGTCCCACAGTGCAGGGATTCACTCCACAGGTACTGCTGGTCTAGGTGATGGGTGACTGCCAAAATGGAGAGAAGGGAGAGAGGGGAGGAGAAACCAGACAGCAGGTATCTCCCACCTGACCAGAGGGAAGAGTCAAGTTCAGTGATTCAGAGTGTTGGGCTGGGAAGTGAGGGCAGAGTATGTAATAGGAGCATGTAAGCCTTTGTAAGGTACTACATGCATTCCATATTATTATGATTAGTAGTAGTAGTAATAATGCTATTAATGCTAGTGTTTTATTATTGTTGCCGTTAGAGGAGATTGACCAGGAAGCTTCCTGTCACTATTAGTGTTAGGTGCTTGTGTATCTATTAGATAGTGAGCCTTGTCACTAAAGATGTTGAAACACAGGCTGATCCCTTTTTAGGATCACATGGCAGTGATTTCAGTATGGGTAGAGGTGTAGGTAAGACAACCCCCAAAGCCTTGGATCTGAGTGCCAGCTGAGCATGGCGGGTAAGATCTTGTGTAGGAATCCCGGAGGCCACTGGGCAGCACCAGGCCTCTGACTTTTGCAGCTGCCCGTAATCTGGTCTCTGAGGACATGGCCCATAGCCCTCTGGGGAATCTGATCAGACCTTTTCCTCTTCTTCTTTATGGCCCTGAGCCTATTTAACCTGATGTCCTCCCTTTTCCCTGGGTATCCTGCTAATCCTCCCATTTCTCTCATGCCTGGTGTTTCCTCTACCTGTAGTGCCTTCCCTACACCTTCTGTCAGTCCATGCTTCTCTTCTTCCCAAGTCACTTTCCACTTTGCTTCCTCCTGGAGGCCTTCCTGGCTTTAATGTATAGCCTCTGAGTACCATCCTATTCCATATCATTTTGGGGCATATAAATAGAGACACTGACACAGAGACCCTTGCATGATTGTCCATCTTTTTTTTTTTTTCATGAGAATTCAGTTGGAGCCCTGAGGCAGGGCCTATCCAGCTCTAGAGAAGAACTTCTCCAGTGCAGGGAGTTGTCCTAATGGAGCACACAGAAGCAAGGTGCCAGGAAGGCAGTTCGTCAGGTATGAGGCAGGTAGACATTTCCAGAGCAGGAGCAGGGGGCTGGGATTGTGCAGCCCATGCCATGTACCCACGTTGGTCAAACAGCCTGGGATGAGTTCTATTCCTCTGCATGTGGTGCCAGGATCTTTTGGACTTAAGGAAGATTGTTCTTCTGTGGCTGGGAAGGATGCTGAGGGTACCAGGGAGATGACTGGCTGCATCTAGAAGTCAAAAACTAAAAACAAATGAAAAAGCTCCTTGTTTTTTGAGTTTTTAGAAGACAAAACACAAAAATAAGACAAAAACAAAGAAATCTAGCATTATATAATGCAGTGCAGCAAGCACATTTCTTTCTGAGAAGAAAGCACTGCAAGAAGGTGGTAAGCAGAGAAACCAACTGTTGGTCGTGTCTGCCCTTCCCTGTCGGTGCTTCCCCTGTCGGTGGCCAGGGTAAGAGAGAGCTGTGCTGCCATGGGAACACACGCTTGGAATAATCGAGTGCAGCCTAGCAGCTTCTGTATGTGGGTGTGCACTTGTGTGTGACAGGATCTTTGGCTGTGCCTCAGGGAGCCTCCATCATTCCAGCCCTGCTCTGTCCAGCTCCATTGTTTACAGCCCCACTCCGCCCCTGCCTTCTCTCCGGCTTCCTCTGTGTGTTATGCCTCCCACTCACAGCACCCACTGTCCCTTTTATTCAGTCTTCTTTTGCAGGACCCATTTCACCCCTATTATATTCATGTGCACACACACTCTCCTTTTAACCACCTCCTGACGTCCCTTTTTGTCACCTGTCTCCCACCAGCATCATTGCGGGAGATAACAGCATTGTTCCCTGGGAAATTCCAAGCTGCGGTGGCACCATATTTTATACTCTGGACCCATGACCTTCGAAGTGTGTTCCATGGAATGGCAGCAGTCCCATGAGATGGTCCTCAAAAAGCAAAATGGGGTCCTACCCTCAAATAAGTTTGGGAAATACTGTGTATAATAGCCCCCCTCTTGGAGATTTGCCATGTTCATTAAAGTGCATGTTCATCAAGCACGTGAAAGCATTTCCCAAACTACAGAATAACGTTATTCCCTTAAAACTATCACATTATCTAGTAACATCTTGCAGAACTACAGTTACATGGACCAAACTTTTGGTATGATTCTCAAATGTTATTTTTTTTTGTCTTCCTCCAAAACTACTCTAATCTGTTTGCTCTAACTGGAGCCTGACACCCCCTGGAAAACACAAGCACCATTCTCCTCCCCCTTAGTCTGGGAAGCCTTAACTCTCCCTGCTTTTGGCCTTGCCTCCTCCCCAGCCTGCACTTCCCCTCCCTCTGTGGAAGGTGATCAGTGCCGTTTCTAGAACATCAAACCAGTCCCTTTCTCTTTAGTCTCTACATTCCTATCCTATAGCTCCTAGCACCAAAGCCTTGTACAAGTAGGCAAATAGCAGGTATTTGATGAGCAAGGGAATGGTGTTTTTGAAGATCTTGCTACTGTGTCTATTACCTTTTCAAAACATGGCTACTTTTGTCTTCCACTTTCTGGGACCCACTTCCATAATACACACTAACTCTAGCAGGGGGTTCTTATTCTTCATCTCTTATTACCCTCTGTAACTTCAGAACCCATGTCAATTATGGATCAAATGCTGCAGCTTTATGACTCCTCAGCTTCTTTTGGCAGCAGAATCTTCTGCCTCCCAGCCGTGGCCATGCACATCCAAGACCCTGACCCTTGGTGTGTCTGTCTGTGGCCTTAGCCTCTTGCCTTTGACTTTTTCTGATAGTCCCCTGTCCGTTAGGAGAGGTTGGATGTCAGATGAACAAATCATATGCCACTCCCTCTTCTCTGGGAACTCATCCTCCAGCAAGATGTTTCCTACCCTCGCTGGGCTCTCCCCGCTTACTCCAGGCATTAAGTCTGTTCTTCTATCACTTGAGTTAGAGCCTGGCATGGACTCTGCTACCAGACCTTTTGACAGAGCTCTCACCCTGCCGCCTTCCCTTAAGTCCGCATCATACACAGTCCTGCTGGTCACCCTCCGGGACAGTCGCCAGTGGTGGTCCACTCCTCCCCTCTCTCAGCACCTCGCCCTGACACGTGACAGATGATCTTGTCTCCTCTTTCATCTAAAGAGCATTGTTCCCCATGCAGGCTGAATGCCTTCCTGTTCGTAATTTATCCGTTTCCTCCTCCCTCTTTGACTTTTATCAGCCACTACAGAGAAAGGGGCCGGTACCCTCCCCTTGCACCTACCTGCTCTGAGGCCCTGCTCCATCTCTTGTCCCACTCTTTCTAGCATAATGATTTTCTTCTTCTGTGCTTCTTTCTCCTCCTCTTCCTACAGTCTCGCAAGGTATCTGTCCTTTCCGAAAAATACTTGGCTTGATCCTGCTATCCCCTCTTGACTCTATCCATACTGCTTGAAGGGAGGGGATTGTACTGCCCAGGCTTTCTCCCCTCACTATCTAGAACCTTCCCCAGCCATGATTTTGTGAAACACCTGCCTCCAAGTGCAGAACGAGCTCTAGCTCAGGAAGGACAGTGCCAACAGCCCTCTAAACTCCTTAGTTAGCCTTTGCCGATCACACCAGCCTTGGCCCTACATGTTCACATAGCTCTACTCTTAACATATCTGACTGAGCAAGGTCAGGAAGAAAGGCAACAGCTGCGGTTAATACCATCGAAGTGAAAATCCTTGGCTGGAAGGGAGGGTCGACGGTGTGGGAGAACCTCCCAGCTCTTGGGAAACCTTCCGTGTAGCACTTCTGCTTCCTTTTTCTCCTGTGGAAGGCAGTTGAGAGGTGGAACTGTTTCCAAGGCAGATGAGTTGGGGGTGATTATTCATACAAGGAACAGGGCCTGTGGGATGAGAGGTCGGGAGCTGAGGGCCTGGCCCCAACTCTGTGGTATATCCATGCAAGTCAGCCCTGGTGTGGGGCTGGAGGGAGAAGCCAGGAGAGGGGCAGCAGTGCTGAAACATGTTTTCATCAGGGCAGTTCTCTCAGTGACCTTGACCTTGTTTGATCCCTTTCTCCTTGCAACCTCCTCATTTCCTCCACAGTAGTATCCTGGATTGGATTGGGTTTTGTTTGTCGAGCCTCCCCTCTGTTTGTGTGACTTCAGGACCCCACAATCAGAAGGAAGCATTATTCACAAATTCCCATTGGGTGGGGGCCATGGGAGGCTCTGCCTTTCCTCGGAAGAGATCCTTCTTCCAAAGGCTAAGCTTTAGGCTTCTTTTCCAGCATTGAGGATGGCTATGACAACCTTACTCTCTTATGTTAGATTCCCTTGTGGTCCCTGCTCTGGGGGGGTGTGAGGTGGCTGCCTGAGATGCATGTGGGGTGGGGAGTCTATGTTCACGACACAGGTTTTTTTGTGTATAAGGACATGGTTACTACACCTTAGCTACATCCCAATCTAACTCTCCTGAGTAACTTGGCCCTGCTTCCTAATTGCAGCATTATATTAATGAATGTTTTAAAATCATAGAATAGTAAATAGGAAGCTTGGAAAATAAGAAGAAAGAAAAAGCAATTATGTAAAATCCTAGCCTTGTAATAACAACGATGCTCATCATTTCAGTGTTCTCCTTCCATCTTTTTTTTTTTTTACGTGATATTTGGAAAACATTTGTAATCATAGTGTGTACAAATGCATTGGTAGTGATTAAGACCTTGAGTATCCTTATTTTCAATAAAGATTTATGGGCTCCTCCAGCAGGAATGACAGGTGGTACCTCAGGCAGGCAGGCAGGGGTGGATCCATGGCTGTGTAGAAAACACTTAAGGTATTTTCTATGGATCTAAAAACCTCCCAGCAATTGTGTCCAGGGTAGATGCTTTAAGGGCTTCTCACCACAGTAGTCAGTTAATCCTGAGCACTCCTTCCTTACACATTTTGCAAAGAGAAGTGAATTGCAGGTTCAATATCCAAAGACCATAGTATTTTCAATGGCTTGTTTTCTCAATAAGGACACTTATACCACCTTCACTATCATTGCACGTTTGTAAAGATATTTACTTTACAAAGTGCTTCCACATGTGCCATCTCATCACTCCTTGCAGCAGCCCTGTTATGTGGTCATTTTTATTTTCATCTGCATTTTGCAGATGAGGCTTCCTAGAAGTTAAAGACATTACCCACATCCAAACCCCATGCCCTTGTCCCAAACAGTGACCATATTTCTCTAAGCACCATATTTCTGCCTGTTTCATCTGGCATTCAGATGGAATTCTTTTTCCTCTGCAGCACACTTTTTGCCTGGTTTTCTTATACTCCCTCCTCTCCTTCCCTGCAGGGGGCCGTGATAAGCGAGGTGGACCCATCCTGACCTTCCCTGCTCGCAGCAATCATGACAGAATAAGACAGGAAGACCTACGGAAACTCGTGACCTATTTGGCCAGTGTGCCAAGGTAAGGTGAAGGGACATGTCC
Organism: Macroglossus sobrinus; assembly: GCA_004027375.1. NCBI lineage: Eukaryota > Metazoa > Chordata > Mammalia > Chiroptera > Pteropodidae > Macroglossus > Macroglossus sobrinus. Next base: position 378,759 of record PVKZ01000580.1, read on the forward strand.
TGCAGGGAAGAGGAGGGAGGTCTGGGTGGATGCAAGTGAGTTGGAATGAGCCTCCATCTCTGCCAGACGCCCAGGGTGCTTCTGCCTTTGTAGTGGATTCCGTTTATTCCTGGAACATCATCAGTTATTATTTGCCTCATTTCCATCATTCCTATTGTTTTTTCTGGGATTCATATGAATGGAGTGGGAGCTGGAAGTGGGAACTGTGGGCAGAGGTGACAGTCCCAGGCTGAGAGGACCAGGATGGGGCCTGGAACAGGAGACAGTGTGGCTTGGGGAGGAGAGATGGGGAGCTGCAGTTTACCTTGGGGAGATGGGAACTCTGGCTGATTCCACTCTGGCTTGTGTAATGGATTATTTTTAAAACCTCTGGCTTGTGAATACATTTGTGATTTTTAGAGTTTGAGTCAAATAATTCTATCTGTATCATTCAAGAGGCAGTCTTCAGCTCAGTCTAGGTCAGAGGGGGGTAATATTATCAGCAAGGGGGGTGGAAATTGGTTCTTGGGGGCAGCAAAAAACTTATTCTTTTATGTACTCAGCACAGCTGTACATACAGTGTATAAATAGTTATACAGTATATTTGTAGTATTAAAATTTAATTGGGCATAGGTGATTAAGGAAGAAAGTATAGAAAGTCTCTTTTGGGACAAGGGATGCTGATAATTTTTTAAAAAGGGTTGAGAAGCACAGGTTTCTGAGTGTTTCTAGGTGCTGCTGGTCACAGAGGTTGGTTGAGGGAGACGTGCCAAGGACATGGTCTGTATCCTTCAAGGAGAGAGAAGTCTTTGCCTAGTTCAAGAATCATAGAATGTGAGAGCCAGAAGAGCCCTGAAAAATAATTTAGGCAAATATGGGTTGCATTCTGTTTGGGAAACAGGGTCAAGATGGGACGAGAGTTGCTTCTGGGATGTCAGTGGCAGAGCTTGGCCTAGAATCCACTTCTCTTGACTGCTGCTCCAGGTCTCTCTACCCTTGCTCTTGGCCAGTGAGAACTCTGTTCTCTGTCTCTTAGAGGGACTGGAGCCTGTCAAGTGTTAGCTGTGGCAAATAAGAAGTGGTGCTTGGGGCTTTCAGAACTTTCATCTTATGTCTGTGCATTTTATAGGAGAATTAGTAAATTACAGAGAGGAGCTATATAGATTCAGCACCGCCTTTGCTGGGAAACCCTGGATAATTCTTGAATGTGCTGATTATGTTCTTTAAGCAGGTGTCAAGTGAGGTAAGCACTGCATTTGAAAGAGCTGCTGGAGAGATAAATATAAAAGATTGATAGATGGTGATGGGCAGGTGGTAATGGGGATTTAAGAGCAGTCATCAAATGCTTACAAGGATATTGCATAGAATGAGGAGCCCTGAAGAGCTCTAAGCAGAAGGCTGTAGACAAATAGATGATGAACAGTGTCTATTTTTTTTTCTTTATGATATCCACCAAGGACCAGAAAAAAAATAAATAAAAGGTTTTAAGCTTCAACAAAAAGGATTTGGGTTAGAATCAAAGAAGAACTTCTAAACTTTGTGTGTGAGACTTTGGACTAAAGAATAGAACAGAAGGGTTTTTTTTCCCCCTACAGGTCTTTAGATAGAAGAAATATTCCCATCTGTCTAAGAGGCAAGAAGATGGACTAAGTAACCCATGATTGATCTAGGTAATTTAGCAATTTAGCCAGCTAGAGGCTAAGAAGTTTTAAAAGCACCTTTCTTAGGTACACTAACAGGCATAAAACCAGGCATTTTTAAAACCCATTTACAAGAAAAGTTTTTATGGGGACCCATAACGGATTCTCAGCTCTTTTAGAACCAGAAGAAATTGGGATCCCTGGAGATATGAAGGGTACATTTTTCATTCTGCTGTGTTTACCACATCCTGCAGCTAATGCACACTTATCTTCTCTTTAGAATAGAAGGTGACAGAGTTAGAAGAACACTTTTCTTCATTCTGACTTGTTAAACAACGATGGGATAAAACAGATTGGGAACAATTAAGGAGGAAAAGACTTCTGCTGGGGGAAGGGGAATGAAACCCAAGAGGGGTTGAGAAGAAGGTCATGAAAAAAGAGAAACAGGACATTTTTATTGAAGGCTCTCTGCTTCTCAGAGGGTGATCATAAGCATTACATCCTGTACTCCTGTGAACAGAGAAAGTTCTTCACAGGTTCTGGCAGGTGGGAGGTAAGCATCCTGTTGCCACTTTCAGTGGGGCGAATTGTTCTGGGAGGCCTGCTTCCGCTCTCCCTGGGGGCCTGTGTTCACCAGGAGTGTGAGTACCTGGCAGGCTGCAGAGTTTACCAACTAGTCATGCCTACCCGTCACTTTATAATTCCGTTGGTCACAAGTTCACACGTGATGACTGTTGGCAACAAAACCTGAAACAGAAGTATTCTAAAGACAGCGAAGGCTGGGTCAGATAGTGTTTGCCACTCTCCTGCTTAGCCATGGCTTTGGGAAAGGAGGGAAACTAGGAAAATGAATAGCTGGATTAAGTGGATGATACTGATGGGAAGAAGTGATCTATTCTGGGTCATGACCCAGTAGGCTAAAAAAATCAGGCTCTCGTGGAGGTGGAGTGTGTTTTACAGACTGGTATGACCATCTCTCAGTGACATTTGGCATTCATTTATTCATGTATTTATTAATTCTTCCCTCACCCCATGCTAGATTTTATTGAATAGTAGTTACCGTGGTGTTTTTTGAACTGTCTCACATACATGTGGTCAAATGGGGGCTAGGGTGTATTTATTCTTTATTTAACAAATATTTAGAGTCTCTGTCTGCCAGGCAGATTGAGAATTCATAGTGAGAATGAAGAGACATTTTGAGAAAGTTAGGGAAAACCTGGGAATTTCCCTACCCAGTGCCAAACTAGTGGCCATAAAGGGTGGTGCAGTATATGACTGTGCTGGTGACATGGAAGATGAACCAACCAGCAGAAGACAAACAAATAAAGACCACTAAGTGATGAAATAGGATCCTGGAATCTAAGGAACTAGTCATCTTGATGGCCATTTTTGACACATTCTTAGAATAGATCATTAAACAGATGGTCATGATTATTTAGAATGAATGGAAAGAAATAGTTCCACTATCCTTTGTAAAAGCCAGGCCATGTCTGCACCATTGATTCAACTCTACACATTGAACTCTTCCAGCCTTATTTTAAGAACTACATTGACCAGTAAAAGTATTGTCAGGGGAAGCAGCACACTGACGAATCCACAAACTGTGTCTGCAGTTGAAGGATTGAAGGGTGTTTTCTGGCAGGAGTGAAAATGGAAGAAAAGTGATTTCTGACTTCAGGTGTCAGGAGAGCTATCTCAAAGAGGAGAGAACAGGCATGGTTGCTGTTGCATTAATAGACTAGAAAGATTAGGACTCTGAAGTGAAGAAAGATCCTGCCCACGTGGAGCTGTCTAGCAACTTGGCTGCCGCCTCTGGAGAAAGTGAGCTTCCGGTCACTGGAGAACGAATAACCTTCTGTTAGGGATGCTGTATGAAGAATTCCTCCACTGGGCCAGAGGCTGGATTAGATAATTTCTAGGAAGATCTCCTGCCCTGAATTCTATGTTTCTATGATGTTGGAAACAAAACAAAACAAAACAAAACATACATTATAAAACTGAGGACCTCAGAACAGAATATAACCATCCTCACCAACATGTGCTCCATTTCTCAGCCTCCTTAAATAAGTTAAGGCCTGGAATTTCACTTCAGATCTTGTCTACATCTTCAATCCTAAGAGAACTTTCTTCTAGCGCCCTTGGACTCTGAGTGGAAATTTCGGGGCAAGAATCATCCTGGGGTGTGACAGTTTGAAACAGTCCTAGTTACTCTTTTGGGATCCATCTCAGCCTGAGATGAATTCTTTCTGTCTTCCCTTTCTTGTTCCTGTTGAGTCAGAGCATCCATTTCCTGTGTCCTCTCTAAATTTTCTATAATTTTGTGTTAAGGAATCATAGATTATCAGGATAGGAAGAGGCCTTAAAAGTCTTCTATTTCAACTCTGTAACCACTCTATTCATTTCAATTCAACAAATATTTATCAACTAACTGTGATGAGCCAGAGCCTGGAGAGGGATCTTGGTGAATTTTCATGTTATCTTTCTTGACTCTTGTCCATCCTGCACTTATTTAGCTTTTTTGTTTGTTTGTTTGTTTTTCCAGCCTGCTATCTGCTTGCAGTTATTTGTTCATGAAAATGAGTAGAAGGCAAATACTCAGATACAAGCAGCTCATGAATGTCCCTAGAAATTGAGAGACAGGACAGAAAATCTAGTCTAAGAGTAAACAATTGCCCAGGCAGAGCTCACAGTGGGGATAATCTACCCACAGTGATTACTGTGAGTTGACCATATGCTTGAAATAGGAATTTCTAAGTGTCTAGTAAAGAAATCCTGGGTTATTTTTATTGCACTGAATTCGTCCTTTCCATCATCGTTATCCTGCTTTGTCATGATCATCTTTCTGCTGCTTCTAAAAGCATCAGTTGTTAGCTCCTTGATGTATCTGCCATTTAACTCTGCTCTTAGCAGTGCCGCTGAGATGCTAAGTGTTCTGGCAAGGAATGTGGGTGTAATATTGGTGAGGAAAGATGACAAGAAACTACGAGGGGATATTCTGTCATGCCAATCAAACCAAGGTGCCAGTATTTACAAGTTATTATTTGATAACATTTGCTCTTATTCTGCTGATTTCAGTCAGAGATAAATTGGGCTTATAGCCAGCACTGTCTTTGTGCAGCATCACCAGAAAAATAGAAATAAGCAGAGAGAACCAGAAAGACAGTTAAAAGATGAGGAAGTAAAAGCTGCAAGGGTTTCCTCCCACTATATTCAGCATGGAAGAGCCCAAGCTGTCTAGACTGTCGTCACTGAATGTGTTTTGTTGTAAGGATCTATTGAGACATGTTTTTCACATCCTGATCTTTCCTCTGAGATCATTAATTTAAGGAAGATGTGAGGAGTGGTGATGGAAGATTCAGAAAATAGGACTGATGAGAACATTTGTCTAAAACTTATACCTTTTCACATCCATTTTTAATTTATTTTGTTGCTTATGTATAAGAGGTTTATAATTTCTATTATGGTTCCCACATTCTACACAAATTTCTGAGCAATATCTCTTAGGTGTACCTGTTATTACATGTGTAGAACACAAGCCCTAAAGAACAAAGTGTGCTCTGCTGTCATGCTAAGGAACATAACATCACAACAGTAACTACTATTGTTAGTGATCACCTTCCTTGGAGCTGTGCAGACCTTCAGAACACAGGGAAGAGAGGCATCTTGGGATGAATGGAAAACACTGGGGTTCAGGTGGTAGCTCCACCCTTTCTCACTCAGGAAACACATGGCCATTCAAGCTGGGTAATCCCAGAAGAGTTTCATGAAGAGACAGTCTACAATGATGCAGATAGGGAAAAAGGAAACTAATAATGTTTAGATTTCCAACTTATCCCAGGGCTCAAACAGCAGGGAGGGGAAACAGTCCTACTTCTGGGCCTGAAGGAGCAAGGAGAGGAGCTGTGCTGTGAATCTGGGGAGAGAGAGCTGACAGGAGCTGTGGCCTTTGGTAGAGAGGTACCACCCACTCATGGTGATTCCATGTGAGAGGACAGGGGGATCGATATCCTCACTTCACTGTGCTCCTGTCCTCTGACCTCCTGTCATTGTTTGTCATTGACTGAATGCAACCGAATCCAGGTGATGGGGAGCCCACTGATGCAGTTCTTGTGGGTCAGACTCCCAGGGCATCAGGTAGAGGGGAGAAGATGGAGGGTGGATTTGAATGGGGCAAATGGAAGGTATTTGGCACAGGATGAGGCCTTGGACATATTACTCAACATTTCTGAGTTTGATATTCTTATTTTTAATTTGGGAAAAGAATGTCCATCTCACAGGGTGTTGTGAAGAAATTATCTAGCAGTCTATCTGCAGAACTCATGTACTCAGTACTTGTTAGTCTGCCTCCTGAAAGAGAATAACAATAACAATAATAAAAAACAACTATACATATATACATACATATATAGTAAGGTTTGCAGTATCTGAAGGAATAGATGCACATGTAAGTTGTGAAGCATCATAATAAAATGCACACCTGAGAGCTCACCCTCCAGTTTTGGAAGCAAAACATCATCTCTGTTCTAGAAGCTACCTGTGACTCCTCTCCATTCCAATCCTTTATATCCCCCCTAAATATCCACTCTTCTGAGTTTTGAATTTATTCTTCTTTTGCTTTTTTGGTATAGTTTACCACATGTTTTCATAAACACTATTTTGTTTAGTTTTGTTTTCAAGCTTTAAAAAAATGATATTGTACCATATGTCATTTTCTGTGACCAACTTTTTGAACTATTATGATATACAACAACATGGATGAATCTTCAACGTAATTTTGGGTGGGGAAAGAAGCACTTAATGCTTCCTACCTCTGGAACCAATCTAGTAAGTGATAAGTAAGTGCTCGCCGTTATTATTATTATCTTTAACCTACATTATTGCACTGTGATAAGTATTTTACATGCATTAACTTAATAATTACAGCACTTTGAGATGGATATTATTATAAGTTAGGTAACTAACTTATAAGTAACTAATTTATAAGTAAGTTAGGTAACTTACTTGTGAACTCACAGCTAGTATAATCTGGAATAAGGTGGTTTTGCACCAGAGCTTAAGTTTTTATCTACTGAAGTGATTAGGAGTCAACAGTAATGGAGTGCAGGGGGTAGATTTGGGGAGAGTAGGAAGATAGATGCTGAAGGATGTGCTAAGGGTTGGACCGGAACAGGACAGTGAAATAGGGTGGTTAAGGAGATGAGGAGGCAGGCAGATGTCATGGTGGTGGGCAGTGACTACTTTGCATCAAACCTGCTTTCTTGTAGCATTCTAAGTGTGAAGGTTGGTGCAGATGGGAAATGCAGGTGGAAACTGCCTCAGACCTGGGCTTCTGCTGGCTAAGGCAGCAATGGTGACTGTGGATGTGCAGGACAATGGAGGTGGTATGGGGGACCCTCAACTTCCTCCCCCAGGTGTTTGTGTCCAGTTTTATAATGGTAAACACTGCTCATTTATGCTCATCTGTGGATGACAGTCAACTATGCTTTAGTGACCGAATTACGTCAAGAGAAGTAGAAAAAACAAAAGTACTTAAGACCACAGAAACTATTTAAAGAGGTGAGTAAAAGACTGCCAGTAGCAGGGACCTTGGACTCAAAGCCTGGGTTGGTTGGGTGGTCTCTCTTGTATTCTAGGAATGGTCGTCTCATTTGGTTTTCTCCAGTTCAAGATGCTTCTTTCACTTGGTCTCCTGCCTGGTTTATCTTCTGCACTGCTCTGGCATCAGAAACACAATATTGGCATTAGTTAGCTGTCAGCTAATCTGCATTTTGGTTCACTTCCTTGACCACTGCTGGACTAGACAGGCTGGTGCCTGCACAGTCCTTATGGGGCTGAGGGGTTAGAGGGCTCATGGAAATCCTATGAAAAGCAACTCTGTGGGAGTTGCGGGGAGAGCCAGCTGTGATGCTCCAACTGCGGAGACAAGCATTTGTGATTCCGTGGAGAGCAGTAACCTGGACAATCAGAGGTAGAAACCAAGTGGCCATGAAATAACTATGAGAAGCAGCCCTGGTAATTCCTGGAACTGGTAAATGCCTTAGGTAGTAAATCAAGGACTCAGCATGGATAAAGGGATTCCTGATGGAAAGAGAGGTGTTCTTTTTTCTTCACGTGCATCTTCAGTGTGGCCCTTAGAAGGGACTTTGACATGGTGGGAGTGGAACTATGAACTACTAGAGAAGGAAAAAGGGGGCTTGAATAAAAATACTGACCCTTGGAAATTATGCAGGGGATTTCAACCCAGGAAGAATGAACCCCAGAACCCTCTCCTCTAGAAGGGGAAATGTGCATGCTTTCCAACAAATCCCTCACCTGTAAACTATGCATGAAGCTATTACCAAACACAGCAATAGTGAGGATTACAAGACAACACAAATAAGGTACCTACCTAGCCCTGGGCTTGGCTCACAGAAGGGGCCAATGACAAATGGCAGCTTCTTTCTCTTGCCTTGCTTGAAAGTAGTGGTCTTGTTTTGTCACCTGTTCCTCATCGTCCCTAGCACTGCTTCGTCAAAGTCTGTGTTAGGGTGATGGTTAAGGTTAGAATTGGAGCCAGCAGAAATAGTACTAATGGCAGTAAGGTTGGTAACATCTAGCAGGCTCATAATAAATATTGAATGAATGAATATGTATGCCTATAAGTGTGATAAAGTTTTGACTTTTTTATTAATTAAAAAATATTTCTTTAGTTTAGAAAATCAATGCTGAAGAATACAAATTTTTTTTTAAAAAAACTATCATCTAGAGATAGTAACAATATATTGACACATTTCTTTCCTGTCTTTTTTTCTTTAGAGCTTTATAAAAATAGAATTGAATCATATTATTTATTTCATTTTGTTCCTTGTTTTATTCTTCTTTGCATTATGCCATAAGAATATTTTCTTAATATTAAAAACTTTATGCATAATAGTGTATCTTGGGCTGCACCATATTTTAATTAACGCTATCATTAGACATCTAAGTTATTTCCAAAACTTCGTTGCCACAAGTAATTCAGTAAACATCTTTGTATCTAAACATTTGTCTGCATTTTAGATGATTTCTTTGGGATAGATTTGTAGCAATCGTGGTCATTTTTTTTAAGGCTTGTGATACAAAATGCCAAATTGTTCTCCAAATTACTCAATTTATAGTTATAGTATGACTTTACATGTTTCGAAATTTAAGTTTGTTTGCTCATCATTGCCCAGGCCCCACTGCGCAAACAGTGCTATCCCCATCATCAAGAAACCATTAGAACCATATGTACTGCACCTAAACCTGATCTTGGATTGGAAAAGCGTAAAGGAATTGGTCAGGAGGTCTGCCCTTTGGGGCGTTGCAGGTTAGGATTCATTTTATTTTCTCTAACTAATAGACTTCTTAAAGGGGACCATACATTTAAAGTTTGGATCTGATATGAAATCGGGAAAGACTTAACTTGTTTTTGTCCTTGGTGAAGTTTTAGTTTTGCCCTTGGGTATGTTTCAGCTTTTGGCTGATCCTACAGTCATTTCCTGGCTTGGCCCAAAGTGGTCTTAACCTCCTCTGTGCTCGTCTGAACTGAGGTCCTTATTTATCTGCCTTCCACAAGGAAGCTAGGACTCCTTAGAGTTTGTCTCCTGGGCAGCAGTGTTGAATGAGCCTCTGAAACTTAGATGTAGCCATTTAATTTATTTTTCAGGCTCCTGAAGTCTATGCTTCACCAACAGCAAGCTTATTAGAAAGCTGATGTTTCTGGTTCCACTTAGATTAGGTAAACTTAGCATGTCAGGTGAAATAGTCCCAGTATATTCAAGTTTTTCTGGAATTCATGCTAGGGAAACAGGATGATTAAATTTAGTTCAGATTCATGGGATGTTGGAAATAGGGGAGTTCCCTAAATATAAATACTGGAGAGACAGCTTAGGATGAGCGAAGAAAAGTGTGTTTTTCACCTGGTGGGTTCCAAATTTGGAGTTGTTTTTCCTGCCCCATTATGGTGTTATTTTCAGCATGTTTTGTATTTCTTCTTCGCCTGTCATTGGTTAGATGTTGTTGTGTGCCCTTCACTGGTGTTTGGGGTTATGTATATTTTTAGCATATATTGGATACTGACATTTTATGTCACGACACTAATTTTGTAGAGAGACTACCTTTATTATATACACTTCTAGAAAGTTAGGTGTGCTGCCACCAAGTGGTAGAGTACCTTAGCTCAGCTGTCCAAGAAGACATTGATGGTTTTGTCAGAGATTTCAAATAGTAATATTCTGCTCTCTCCTCATTAGACCTTGGATTTTCCAGGCTTTACTTTTTAAAATTTTATTGAAATACTGAAACATAAATAACCACTAAGCAACAATTATTTTTTCTAAACTACAAAATGGGTTTAATATAAACTTTCTCAGAAAACTGTACTAAATATTTAATTAAAATATCCTTTGTGAAAATAGCCTGGGTATGTAATAATTTGCAGTTGAAACTGGGAATTTTATAATGATGTTATTTTGGGGAAAACATATGGCTAAATAATGTGATATGTCTATACCAATTCTTAACTTCCTTTTATAAAATCAAATCATTTTTAAGTTAAAAAAAAATCCTTCCTGTTGGTTTGTCCTCAGTCTTGGGTAAATTTGAAAACATAGCACTCAAAGCATATTTATCTTTTGGAACTTCTACTGTTTTCCTCACTATTTTCATCAGTCACAAACACTGAAGATACAAGTCTTTATCTTTTCAAACTTTCCCTTCCAGACACTGTTTTCTTTCTCTAGACATGGAGGATGAGGACAAGAAACATATCATTACTTAGGGCTTTTGGTTGCTGGGAGTATAACCTTGGTGAATATTCTCGCTACTTGCAGACAATTTCCGTACTGGTTTACCACTGTAGCTTCTACTAAGAGAAGAACATTTGTCCCCCCTCATTCATTCCATCTCATCTCTTGGATTGCGTTAGATAAAAAGTCCAGCATCACCCAAGCAAAGCAAAATAATTTGAACACAATTCGAAAAAGACTTTTGAATTAAAAAAACTCATATAATGGTGATGAGCCCGGTCTCTTCTACAACTTCTGATTGTCCACAAGGCTCTCTCCATGATAGTCAGCCTCCTGAGGGCAGGGATGGTGGGTCTTTTTGGGGGGATGAGTTTGCAGAGCAGCACCTTGCAAGTTGGCTGAATTCAATTAGATTGGGAGCTCCCCAAGGCGAAAGTACGTTGTCTCACGCCCAACCCCTTGGGGCCAATGCCAGGCTCCCTCTTCCAGACATGAAGTCACTGAGGCCAGACAGACCCAGATTTCCTTCATGATGTTTCTTTCCACTGTAAGGGGCTGTACCCAAGAGGGAGTGCCCAGACCAGGGCTGGTGGACTGGCTCAGTGGCAGAAAGAAGGCAGAGCCCTCTGCCAGAGGACAGAGCATGGCAAAGCATGCCAGGGAACTGGGAGTGGGCTCTGTCTCACCAAGGAGGAGTATTATTATTTCTAAATTGAGCAAGTATGACAGCCAACCCTATTTCTCCCAGAACCCAGACGGGAGCACTTTGTCAGAGCTGTGGTGACTCAGCTAGGACAAATGTTTTTCCGGACAATTTACCGACATAATCCAAGTGTGTGTCCTCATGGCCCCCCTCACTCCTTCTAGGTCAAGAGAGGACCAGCCTTGGATTGGAGAGCTATCCCAAACCCTAAAACCAGTGCATTTTTCTCCCTCTCATCTCTCAGACTGTTCTGTGCTGTTCTGAGCTGGAATTTCATCTGTCCCCATTCACGTGTGGGGTTTTTCGCAGCAGCTCCTCTTGGCCTGGTGCCCAGGGCAAGGTCTGAACCTTGTGCTGTGACACGCCCCACCCTGATTCCCTGCCCAGGAAGAGAATGTCCTCTGTCTCTAGACCATAGGCTGTTTTCCTTTGCAGGAAGCTCGGGTTTCAGCACTCCTTTGCTGATGAGAAACTCCCTGTTCTGGACGTGCAGAACCACTCCTCACCCTCCCCCAAACTCTGATTGCGACGGAGCTGTTTATTAAGACGCCTGCAAATCAGTCCAGATTTAATTGTGTGCATACACAGGGCGCTTGTTTAGTTTTTACATGCACACCAACTCAGAATGGCCAAATAATCTTCTGGTTTTTTCAGGCTGCCCTTGAACTTGCAGGCTAATGAGGTGGCGGGGGGACGCTTAGAGCCCTTCCTGTTTAGTTGCAACTTTCAAATATGTCCCCTCCCTCAAATGTCCTCCAACCATCTCTCCATGACCTCACTTGCTGCTCCCAGGTTTACACCAGTGTCTGAGCTATCAGTGTTTTCCTTTGTATACACATGGGGACCTCGTCAGTGCCCTTGGCCTCGATCACTCTGCCAGGAGTCAGAGGGAAAGAAGCCTGGCTGCAGGGCAGGGCCACCTGGGCAGCGGGAAGTGGAGCGCCTGCATGGGCAGAGCCCCGGGGACATTCCTGGGGGTGACCGTGTTGGGGGTTTGTCTGGACATGTGTCTGTGTGTGTGCAGGCCAACAGCAATGGACTTTCTAAAAAGAGACTGTCACTTCAGGGGAAGGAGGAGGAGGACTGGGGTGGAGGTGTGTGTGAAGGTGAGATTTGACTGAAGACCATTTCCTGGAGGAAGCGTGTGGTTTTTTAATGAGGATTCCACCTGCCCTGACAGAAAACAGGAGCCCGTCTACAGAGTAGTGGATCCTGTGAAAGTGTGGGGAGAGGTGGTGGTGCAGCAAGAGGAGAAAGAGTGGTGATGGCAGTAGGGACTGGAGTGAGCAAAGGAGAAGTAACCATTGCACCTCCCGACCAGCTGCAGCTTCACGCTGAGCAGGGGGGGCAGCATGTGGCTGCACCATCGTAGCCTCTCGGGTCAGCTTTTCTCTCTCTTCTCTGTCTCCCCACTTTGGAGAAGCTCTCTGTGTCTTACAGTTGGGATGACTGAGGCACTGTGGTTAGACAGGTCATAGTCATTGGAACGTGGACTTGATCTTTGATTTGCTACTCACAGATGTATGAGCTGTGATTATAATGATTTGTTTTCCACCCAATCTGACCGAAGGAAAGAAGGAACTATCAAGAAAGCCAGAGGAGCGTGGCCCAGAGTTTGCTTGGAGAGGGCAAGGGAAGGGCTACGGTGGGAGGCTGTGGTTTTGGTTTCCAGTTTATTTTGTCTTTCTCTCTGCTGCTTTGGTTTCCATTTCATTTCTGCTTCATGTTCTGAATGTCCCAGAAGGAAGGCATAGACAACTCTGGGAGGGAAAAAAGGTAGGAGGCTGCTGTCCAGAAATAGATATGTCAATTTTTATCCCAGCTTCCCTGAACCCACCCTTCTGCCATCTCCCTTCTCTGGCCAACCAGCCGCAGACTTCTAGGAGCAATGGTTCTAGTCCTTCTTCAGGAGTTTCCAAGCTCTCTTTCTCTTAGCTTAGAGCAGCTCCCTCCAAATGCCCTGCTCCCAAGCCAGTCTGATTTAGAAGGCACATCTCTTCCTTTTGGTGAATGGCGGTTGTGTTTCAGAGCTTTGAGACTGTAAGATGACCTGGCCGATTAACAAACACACCAGGGTTTATGTAGCCACCCTTTGGAAGACTGCATACTTTCCCCTTGGTCCTGCTGTCACCCATGCCATTTCTGGAACTCTCTTTGGGAGCTTTCTTCAGCCTATGGCATGTTATTTTGACTATCTGCAAGATGACAAATCTTTGTTCTTTCTGAGCAGACTTGATTTTTAGAAAGTGTTTTGTTTAAAGGTGGCATCGAGGACAAGTCAGTATGTGGGTAGAGAGGTCCTGCTGTGTTTTTTTAGGCCACTGGGCCTGTCACTTTATGGCCACATCCAGGGATGCAGGGAGCAATCTTGGGGCCTGTGTCTGTGCCATTTAATACTTCACTACTTTCTGCCAGGGGGAAAAGAGAGAAGATCAGACACATTTCTGCCCCCTGCGCATTTGCAATGAGAGTTTTTTTGCTCATTTTTCCTTTTAAACAGCTTTATTTGGCTGGAATTGGTAGCAGACTTAAAAGAGGTGGAAAATGGCAAAGGTCCTCATTGGCCTCCATTTTCCCGGGACTCTGCCTAGGGCCAGGGTGGGGTTTGCTTCTGTTGGAGTTGAGGTTGGGAACTGGGGCCGAGTTCCTAGACCTGAAAATGGGCAAGCAATCTCTGGAATCTGTACTGTGTTGGTACTTAACCACCAGCTGAACATTCGAATCACCAGAGAACTTTTACATACTACTGAACCACACCACAGAGCAATTGGTCACAGTCTCTCCACTTTATGGAAAAGAAATTGAGGCTTCAGTTGAGAATAAAGCATCACCTTTGACCTTTGCCCCCAGTCCTGGCATCACAGGTCAGAGGTGCAGAGGCAAAAGATGTGTTAAATGGGTAGAACAGATACACATTCTTTGAAATAAGTATGACCTGGCAAAGGGGGCAGAGAGTATCTCCCAGGATGTGTTAAATGGGTAGAACAGATACACATTCTTTGAAATAAGTATGACCTGGGAAAGGGGGCAGAGAGTATCTCCCAGTAAAAAAAAACAAAACAAAAGAAAACTACAAAAACAAGAAACAAACAAAAAAATCTCTGGATGGATTAACATACAACCCGAAGAGGACTTATGATAGCTGAATCATGTCTTGAGAGAAAGCCAGCTGATGGTGGAGAGTCGACTGCAACTTGCTGAGAGAGCTCCAAGACCAGCAAGGGAGTCCTCCCATGTCTGAGAGCTCTTCTCTCCTGCCTTTTGGTCATCCAGCCCTCCCAGAGCCCTCCACTTTGGGAGGGAGGAGTCTGGGAACATCTGTGTTAACATGCATTCCTGACACAACATTCCCTAGAGAGTGGCTCAGTTCTTTATAAGGCACTGCCTTCTCCAATGTTCTTTTTACTGCTTCTGATTATACCAATTAGAAAGTTTAAAGGAGGTGCTAACGTGCCTTTAACACTTTTCTTTAACACCTGCTGATTTCTGGTTGTTTAAGAAAGTGGGTGTGGTGTGGTTTGGGGCAATAAGCTGAGAGCTGCTATTAGAATAGCAATAAGAAACAGAAAACAGGTTAGCAGAGATGGGAGTGATGGGCAAACAATTTAAACAAAATCCAGATCTTGCAGCCAGAGACTCCCCACCACCTAAGATGGTATGAAAACTCCAGCCCAAATGGGTCAGGGGAGTTGTTTTCCCCTCAGAACTTCAAGACTTTTCTTTCTCCTCAAATTCTGAATGGAGAATTCAGCTCATGAACTGATTTCAGGGAGACATAGGTACAGCACGGTTCTAGGGAAGAGCATGAACTGGGTGACTGTTCTTCCTGCTCTGCTGGTTTCTGTCCGCTCCTGGTGAACTGTGTCTAGGTATTAAAGGCCGTCACGCTCCCTGGGTAAGCCTGCTCCAGCATCCTTCCAAACCCGCTGCATCCCTCGTTCCACTTGCATCTGCAGGGCCGGTGCCATCCTCAGCAGGAAGTCCTTCACTTGTCCTTTTGCTCTGTCACCCATCAGAATGGCAGAGACAGGTCACTGCTCTGGGACCAGTCTAGCCCTCTTTCCCAGTGTTCAATTGGTCACCTTCCCTGGACAACTTAGTAAAGAGGTCTGATTCGAAGCTTGCTTCTATGCCATCACAGCCCAAGCACTGGGCATTCTTGCACCCCCACACTAGAATTCTGACACCCCACACTGCTGACACCCCACACCTGGCAACTAGAACCAACTGAACAGCCCCCAGCAGCACACACTAGGTAGGGAACTCTTGTTGTCCCCTCACCTGGTCTGCTGGGTGGTGCTCTACTCTCCCACATGCCATTAGGATGGAGCAATATTATATTTTTTTCCAGTAGTTATTTCAAGTGAGACTCTTCCATATGTTTATAGGTACAGGATAAATCTCAGGTGGCATCATAGGAGCTGGGGCAAACAAGCCCAAGTCAGGGCACAGTGGAAACCACAAGCAGGGTAGTCTTCGTTCCTGAAGGAAGGGTTTTAGTATTCGACACAGGATACCCTGGACCTCTGAAACAGATTTGATGCCTGGAAGAATTTTTTCCCCCTCTCAGTTCCAGAGTTCTCATGGCTTAATAAAGATCTGAAGCAGGAAGATTGACACCTGGATGTCTGGCCCAAATCTACCCAACTGTGTGACCCCGAGCAAGCTACTTCTTTCCTCTGGAACTTGCTTCCCTCAGCACTAAAATGAAGGATTATCAGGAATACATTTTAAAGTTTCTTCAAGTTCAAGCATTCTGTGTCTCTGCCAGGCAAGGTAGCATGGCAGATACTGGAATCAAACAGATCATATTCAAGTACTGACTTTACCTCTTCCTGGTGGCTTTGAGCAAGTTACTTAACCTTTTTGAGCCTCAGAATAATAGGGTGGGATAATAATAGCTACTTGTGAGTTTCACATGAGGAATAAATAAGATAATGCATGTAAAATGCTCAGCATACATGGATTCTCATGTGCTCAATAAAATTAGCTTTTATCATTAATATATGTGTATGACCCAGTTTTATCAAAAACAGCTGCTTCACGTTTCGGTAGTTTGGCTCTCATTTTATGTTTCTCCCCAGCTTGAGGTTTTGAGCTTTTTAAGATTAGAATTCTGGCCCAGATCCAGCTGCTGGTCTCCTGCTTCGGTGCTGAACTTTACCACCTGTGCTTCTTCCCTGTAATGGAGTAACAGCCAGCATTCAGGCTGTTTTCTACCTCAGGGCCTTTGCACAGGTTTTTTCCTCTGCCTGAATTATTCTTTTTTTGTTCCCTTAACTAGCACCTTTTTATTGTTTTGGTTTCTGCTTAAATTGTCAGCTCCTTGTAGTGGCCTGATGACCTAATATGTTCTTGAGACTTATCACAATTTGCATTTATTCTGTTTATTTAGCTACTGTCTTGTGTCCATCACTCCCCCTAGAATGTAACCTTTACGTTTCTGTCTTGTTCACATTTATATCTATAGTACCTAGCAGTGGGTCAGCCACAAAGTAAGTGCTCAGTAAATATTTGTTGCATGAATAAATTAATAGACAATGTGATATATTTATATGGCACAATATGCAGTGCTTTATAACTAGTCTCTCATTTTTAAGTCATAAATCTCTGTAAGGGATACAGAGATTGATCAGCTAGAGCCTAGCTGTAGTTACCCATACAGGGTAACTGTCATGCAGAGGAAGTACAAGATGATGGCAGTGCGTGGGAAGAGCCCTTACTCCATTGGGAATGGAGTGGGATGGGGAGGGACAATATCAGCAAGAGAAGACCTCTTGGAGGAAGAGGGATGTTAAGTTGAACTTTGAAATGTGGGAAGTTATCTAGGCAAAGATGGGGTTGGGGTGGGCAAGCACAAAGTGATGAGAGTGATAAGAGGGCAAAGTGTAATACAAACTTGAAACTGATAAAGAAGTTAAGTTGTGTGTTGTAGTGATGGGTAGACTGCTCTGATGGAGGAGATCAAAGAAGACCCTGGGGAGAAGGTGGCAGTTGTAGCCAACCCTTTGGAGAGCCGATAATGAAAGGTATCCAGAGTGGTTCGCCAATGTGGCTGGGATGGAATCCAGAGGAACACTCTTGGCTTCCCTTGTCCAGGAACCTGGGTAGGAGCTGAGGGAGCAGATATTGGGAGGCAGTGGATCTTGGCTCCCTGAGGTCAGACCTATAACCCAGGGTGAAGCCCTGGCCTACAGTTGTCATTGGCAGGTGCTCTGCCCTGCTGCCAGGCTCCAGAGTGACATTTGCCTTGAGGCACTGGTACCTTAATCCCTGCTCTCTAAGCTAAGGTCATCAAGAATTCTAATGGTGAATCAGGGCTGGGGTAATCATAGCTAAAATAGGAGGCAGAGCCAAAGACAGGTCATATGAATGTATGAATGAACTGGGAGTGGTTTAAAGCAGCAGTCCCCAACCTTTTTAGTACCTGGGACCAGTGCTCATATGAGAATCTAATGCCTGATTATCTGAGGTGGAGCTGAGGTGGTGATGCTAGTGCTGGGGAGTAGCTGCAAACACAAATGAAGCTTCACTTGCTCCTCTGATACTCACCTCCCCCTGTGCAGCCTGGTTCCTAATAGGCTGCAGACCTGTACCAGTCTTCGGCCCGGGGATGGGGACCCCTGGTTTAAAGAACGGAGTAAGCCTCCTCCAAAGACACTTGAAAGCATTACAAACAACAACAGCTATACTTGGCTAAATGACATTGGGGGGTTGAGTTCAGTAGTAGGTTGCTAAATTATGATCTGTTAGGCATGGGATCCACCAGAAGTGCAAAGGGTCAGTGGTGGAACCTATTCACTGGTTCCTTACCTCCCACCACTGAGGCCCCACACCTTGACCAATGAGACCTGGGGCAGCCCTCACAGAGTCCCCAGGTCACTGGGTCAAGAGATGACTCTGGGAGCATCAGATGTGGGCAGGACCTCAGGACACTCAGAAAGACACGTATGACTTATCCAGAGGTTTTAGATGAGGATGCGAGGAATATGATAAGCAGAAACTCCACAGTGATTTCATAGCAAGTTAGAAGTAGAGAGGGAGGTGTGGGAGAGCAGCTCTCCAGCAGGTGTCTGGTTGGGCACAGTTATATTGGGGAGGGCAGCTGCCAGGCCTGAAGGGAAAGCCTCCTGAGGCCAAGACAGTGGATCACGTTTGCACAAAGAGTCAGAGAAGTGCACTGCGCATAATGAAACCCTCTCAAGCCTGTGCTCACAATAAATGACTTCATTTGAGATAGCACAAGGTTTTGGAGAGAGAAATCCACCAACATTTTGACAGGCTCCTGTAAAGCATGGCTATTGGTTCTCCTTGAAGATGTAATTCTGACTGTATTTTGTTGCCGTTCTGTCTGATCTAGTTGTATGTTACCTGTTGTTTATCAATGCCTGTTCTAATCTGATTCAGGCAGAATGACTCTTTACCATTAAACTCGCACAAACCATGTAAGAGAGTCTAGGTATTGTCCTTGGATCACCTGGGGAGACTCCTGGGCCTCATCTCAGACTAATTTTCATCAGATTATCTGAAAAGAGTTCCTCAGATCATCATTTTAAAACGAGTATCTTATATGATAAATGAAAGTCACTAAAATTTAAGAAACATTGGCATGAAATGTGAAAATGCTTTTTTCTTGAGATAAAACAAGCTTGCTGAATGCAAAGAGTCCCTGTGACATGCAATAAACAGAACAATAAATGGTCTAGAATGGAGTATAAGAAATATCTGATTAATCATCTGGTCATTCAGTATATGTTTACTTTCTGGGCCGAGAGCCCCTGAGGATCTGTGTAACTAACAATTCACAGCTCAGTTTGAAGGGACTGTAATTTGTCAGGAAGGATGAGAATCTGGCCAGGGGGGGCCCAAGTCTTAAGCCCTAGATGGGAAATGAGTGGGGCAGGGTGATGGAGCAGTGGCTGCATTCTCCCTCTAAAGTAGGGGAGTGGGAGATGGGGGAAGGTCACTCAATCTCCTTTCCCCATAGTGGATTTAAAGGCCTGATCCTCCAAGCTTAGCCTTTCTCTGTTCCCATTCTCACCATACACAATGCAAAATTCAGCCCCTGAAAATTTGAGTTGGGCTAGTAAATATCTTTAAAGAGGTAAATACTATATAAAGGGAAAAGGAGGGTTACCTGTTATATTCAGTTTCAATTGGTTTGCTCAATGTGCTCTTCAGCTGAGCACACTGAGTGAGAGGAAAAGATTTCTGGGGGCACAGACGCAGTCTGGGAACCCAGTGTGGGGCCTGGGGTAACTCAAGAGCTGCATGCAGACCCTGGTCACTTCTGAAATCAGGGAGACAGGGACAGGGGATAGGAGTGTACCAGAAACAAGCTCTGATGACATTTCCTCTAATCATCCCAAAGATCAACTAGGAGGACTGCTTCCCTACTGCACCCAGTTCCTGCCCCAGCACACCACTGAAACTGCCCTGACCAATGGGACCAAGGCTTCTTTGTTGCTAAAGGTAGTAATTCTGATTTCAGTGACCTACATCTCTGCAGGATTTGATACTAGCTCCTCCTTGAAATCCTCCCCTCCCTGACTTTTTTGGCTTCAGTGCTCTCCTGGCTTTCTCTAACCTTTCTGCCTTTTTTCCTTAGGCTCATCTATTTTCTTCTCCCATCTCTTAAACTTTGCTATTCCATCAGTGTTCTATCCTTGACTCAGAATATGGTTCTTTTCATCTTATTCATTTTCACTGGGTGATATCACCCACTTCTGTGCACATCTACTACCCCCGTTCATGGATTTAATTCAGGAAATGTTATTGAGCACCGACCAGGTCCAGGCATAGTATGACACCCAGGTCAAAATTTGCAACCCAGACTTCTCTTACAATCTCTAGACCATACACCAAATTGCCTTCAGAATTTCATACTTACATAATTATTCATAATACAATAATAAAAACTCAAAATGGGGTTCAGGTGCAAATGATTTAAGTAAGGGCATTCTCTTTGGGAAGAACTTGTAAGAGAGTAGGGGGTTAGAGAAACAGTAGGGAAGGGAAAGGACTGAGCAAGGATGTCTCAGTCTAGCCAGAGACCAACTGGAAGAATGAGGAGGCTCTAGAGCCTAAATTACACTTCAGAGTTACTCTGTCTTGAGGCTGAGTCTGAGCTTTGGCACCTCCTGAGTGAGAGACACTGGTCCCTTGCTGGGTGTGAGTATAACAGCCCAGGTGTCTCTTGGAGCAGTGGAGACCATCAGCCAAAGGCAAATCTCTAGCTATGGTCATGGGTGTAAGCTGATAGGTGCAACATTGTTGAAGCTGGGTGCAGTGGTCAATAAAAGGGCCCTGGGATGGTCTCCAACAGTAGCTATGACTTATACAGTCCAGACTATATGTCTGATACCACCATAAGTGCTCTATGTATATTAAGAAACATAACATTTAAAATAACCATGTAACATAGTTATGATTATTTATGTTTTACAGTGAAGGAATTGAAGCATAGAAGTTAAAAGTAACTTACCTGTGGTTCCTCAATAAGTAAACGATGTAGCTGGATTCATACTGGGGAAGGGTGGTTCCATATCCTTAACTCTTACCTCAATTTCTTCAGTGTGGTGAGTCTTAACAAATAATAGGCACTGTATTAGCCACTGGGAATCCAGCGTGAAATGAACACAAAAATCTCTGTTCTCATTGAGGTTATTTTCTAATGAGGGAAGATGGACAATACGTTAATAAGTAAAATATATGATCCAGATGGTAATAAATGCTAAGGGGAGAAATAAATCAGGGAAGGGAGATAGGGAGCGCTAGGTGAAAACTCCAGCTTTAAATAGGGTGACCCAAGGACGACTTCGCTTAAGGGGCATTTTAGCAAAGATCCAAAGGAGGTGGTTTCTCTGTTTCTGCTGTCACCACTCCCTCTGGCCTACCCCAGTTTACTTTCCCTCTGCAAAGCTGGGGGATAATCTTTATAAACCACCTGATCCCATTCCTTCCTTCTGTGGTTCCCTATTGCCCTCAGGATAAATCCAGCACTCTGGCAAATCAAAGAGTATCCTGATTTGATACCTGCTTCCACTCCAGCCTCTTCTTTAGTGTCTGGGTCAAAAGTACAAGTGGAAACCCACATACCCTATGTATATCTAAATATTGAAAATTAATATAGCAAGCTAACAAACTGTTCTTACACCTTGACAAATATATCTTCGTAGTGACCTAGGAAGCCAACTTTAGATTTCGATTTGTTGGACTCCTCGGAGTTCTATGCCAGAACTTGACAGCACAGGGAGACCGGCCCTCTGGCCATGTTCTCCCTCACTTCTCTGTCCACTGCCCAGCTCTGTCTTCCACTGCAGGGGTCTTATGTATGCAGGGTGACATTCCAGTTCACACATCCATATTTTAGCCACATCCTTACAAATGACAGCCCTTTACTACCACTTAGGCTTAGCGGTGCTTGTGCTGGTGGCATTACTTGCCCTGGGGGACTGGACCTGGGAAATGGGTACACATGGGCCCAGGAAGTAGGCTAAGAGCTCTTTGGGCAGAGAACTTTAGGTACTAGGAGCTTGGTCTATGAGGAAGGTGGAGGTACAGCATGGTCTCTGTGTAGGCAAGTCTCCTTGGCCCCAGGGTGGGGTGGAAGTAGCAGGTACGCAGAAGGGTCAGAGCCTAGAAAGGTCTCTCTAAAGTACTCAGAGCAGCACTCTGTCATCACTCTGTTCCTCTTACCCATGTGCCTAAACCAAAGTGAATTACTTGAACTATCTCAATATGCCATGGTCTGTGATTTTGTGATTTTGCAGACTGCTGAGTGGAGGTCATTCACTTGGACTCCTTGGCATAATTCCTCATCTCTTGTGAGCTCCCTGACCAAATCTCCTCATCGCTGACCCTTAACCCCCACCTCCAATGACAAAAACACTCCACACAGTGGCAATAAAATGGAGTGTAATATAATATAGTGACCTAAGTATGGACTTTACAGTCAACAGTCCTGGTTTTGGTTATTTGCTTAGCTATTTGCTAGTGATATGAATGAACTTCTGCAAATTCTGTGTCTCGATTTCATCTTTTACGTGAAGGTTACCATACTAAGTTTATAAGGTATTGTGAGGATAAAATGAAATATTGTATACCCAGTGCCCAACAATAGTCCCTAATAGCAATAAGCACATGGTAAGAAATTCTTTTTCCTCCCCAAGCTTTGCTCCTTACTTGAAACCAAACACACAAAGAACCTTGAAAGATTAGGCTGTCCACAGAAAGATGCCAATTAGATTAGCTCTCAGCTCCTGGGCCTCTTTTCTCTTTTCCTGAGTTAGTGAGAACTTCCTAGAGAATATTAGTTCCTGATTTCTACTTGAGTTGTCAGAAATTATTAGTCAGTAATGTGTAACCTGGTACTGACCACCACATTTGGATACTGGGATAGTCAAACTCCAGATCTTGGTAGCAACACTGACTGTTTGTTGTTAGGGATGGAGATTTCTCATGTCTGCATAATTATGGTAACAGGGATGGGGGCTGAGGAATCAATACAGAAAGAAGTTGGTCATATCTAAGGAAGAGCAAAACCCATAGTTACCTTGTTAGTGCCTGGCATAAGTGGGCACACAACAAATGTGAGTCAAGCTGAACAAAACTAAGCTCAGTGAGAAAAGCCATTAAACTCCAGTAGAAAAGTGAATCAAAGAACTCTCAGGTAAGTCAAAGAAGAAATACCTCTGGGCCAGTAAGCTATAGCTAGTATTCAGAGAAATGGAAATTTAAATGTAATGCAATATTTTTCCTAGAAAATGGGCCAAGATTTCAATGACTAGTGATGATGAGGATGTGGTAAGGGGGAAGAGTACTCTTATGCATTGTTGTTAGATGTGTAAGTTGATATGCCTTTCTGCAAAGCAGCAATGAGCATGATTAAATAAGTTATGGTATAGGTATAAGATGAGCTATGTGTCATTAAATGTAACAGTTTTAATGAAGTTTTAGGAGAAAAAAACTGTTAGAGTGAAAAGTAGCACACTATATGGTATTACACTGCACACACACAAATTGCATGCACAAAAAAGACTGGAAGGAAATAGGCCAGAATAAATTCCTACCGTTAACATCTCTTATACAGTTCTTTGAATATTTTATCTTTTCTATAATTAGCAGGTGTATCTTTTATAATGGGAAAGAAATTCTGTAATTTAAGAAAGTGTCGTTTTGCTTTCAGACAATAGGGTGGAGAAAATTATTTATGGAAGTCTCTTGCCACTTGTTGACTCAATTGCCAGAGAAGAAGAGGCAGTTCTTTTGGGATGTAGGATTTGAGGAAAAACAAAAGACACAGCTGTCTTCCCATGCTGAGTCTAGCCCTTTGTATCAACAAGAAAAAACGGAAAGAGTCTTTTCACCTGGGGGGCTTCCCTACTAACGGGGAGGCCTAAGTAAGCCATTCACACAGTCACGGGGCTGTGGTCTCTTTCCCAGGCTGTGACATTCTCATCACTGTTGAGATTTGAGAATGAAGCCTGAAAAGAGATTTTGTTTCCATTTGTGGCTTAAATCTTCCAATTGTGGCCTTTTACCTCCAGTAGCTGGAAGCGATTGATATGTGGTAGCGCACATCTGTGGGTCATGTATCATGCACGGTGGTTTAAGCAAATACAATCTGGGGAATAGGCAATTAAGTGAAAGACCCTAAGGAAATACCACACCAGTGTTTATATAAGAATGTGAATTAACCAAAGTCTACTTTGAGTTATAAAATAAATGGATAGGTTAAATAAGCCAAGAAGAAGAGAAGACCCCCTAACTACTAAACCATAAACTTAAAACTGAGACGTCATAACTATTTTGACCTTCATTTTATTTTTTTGATTCTTAGGAATTACAAAGTTCAAGTGCTTAAATAAACTTTACTACTTAAACTATGTAAAAACATCTTGATTCACTTAGTCTGCTTATCTTTTGGTTTTCAAGATGGTCACTGTCACCTTATCTGGCCTTGATTTTAGGAGTAGTTTCCCCTCTCTTAATTTTCATAAACATGCCTTTTTATGCCCCCTTATAATGAAAGTACAAGAGACAGCAGACTGTATTCACCTTTCTGATCAGTCCCACCCTTGGCTATCTGTTGGTAATCAGCACGACTCAGCAACTTGATTTTTTTATAAGTTGACATACCTTTTGAACTATAAGTAATCTTAGGTAGAGTGGTAAATATATATTATTAATACTTTGTGTGGTAAATATATATTATTAATACTTTGTGTGCCATCTCTTATCAATTGATAGAATGTGCCTAGAACCATTTATTGTAAAACATTCTTCGGCCCAGTTTGAGTTTGGTGATGCACTATACTAGTGACTACCATTCATATGGGCATGGGGAGGGACAGCACTCATGCCAAGGACTTTGAGGGTGATAGGTCCCTGTGTTTAGAGAGCTTGTATTCAAATGAGGAAAGCACACTTCCTCCCAGGAACAAGAGAGACAAAAATTAAAAGTAAAATCAAACCAAATTACAAATACCCAATCAGTAAATATCCCAAGAAGTGTGATTGACTACAAGGAAGACCAAGTTATTTGCTAAGTGCTTGGAGAAGGCAGAATGCCCTCAGTCAGATGAGTTAATCTGGAAAGGTGTTCTGAGGCAATGCATTTTTAGTTGGATTGGAAGGCAGCCAGCCGAGAGACAGGGCATGAGTTGGAAGAGTAGTCCAGATGAAGAGAAAGGCAGGTTTCTGGATGCTTTTTGACTATGTACTTCAAAGTCTTCACTGCCCAGAGTGACCATGTCTGACCTCTGACCTACCAACAGTGAGGACGTGTGCAAACGTGGCTTCACCGTCATCATCGACATGCGGGGCTCCAAGTGGGACCTCATCAAGCCCCTCCTCAAGACGCTGCAGGAAGCCTTTCCAGCTGAGATTCATGTGGCCCTCATTATCAAACCCGACAACTTTTGGCAGAAGCAGAAGACCAACTTTGGTAGCTCCAAATTTATCTTCGAGGTGAGCCAGACCTCTCTCTTAGCACCTGCTTTCCCTTCCCCTTCTGCCACCTGTATGTTTCTCGCTTGTGCCTCTCCATCTCCCTTGATACACATGGCTGGGCCTGGTATTTCAGGATTTCTGGGATACTGTAGCTTTACCAGTTAGAGTCTGGGGAGGAAAAAGAGGATCAAGTGATTGTTCCAAAAATTGTCATAGGCAGCCTGTGTACTGCTGGTGAGTGTATAAATTGAGACAGTCATTTCTGGGGGCAACATTATAATTTGAGTCAAATGTGTTAAAAAAGAGTTTATATCCATTGATTTAGTAATTCTTCTAGGAAAATATTTTTAACAGAAAAACTAAATAGAACTTTTTGAAAATCTAATTATAATTGTAAACAAAAATGTCTACAAGGTTGTTCATCACAGTGTTTTTTGCAATAATATACACACATACATATATACATATATGCATACACACACACACATATATAGTTTGTATTCTGAATATCCATTAATTTTGATGAATTAATATGCAAATACTATGAAACCTTTAGAAATCATATTTAGTTATATGTCAATTGTAGCTCAATTAAAAATCATATTTAGAAAAAGTGTCACTGAAAAATGCTTATGATGTATTATTTTAAAAAGGCACGTTACAAAACAGTATGGGTAGTATAATCTAAAATTTGTCCTAAGTATATATGTGGAGAAGAAGGCTGATAAACACATGAAAATGTTTGCAGTAGAGGTGGCTAGATGATGGGCAATTTTAATTTTCTTTGCATTTTTTTATCCTCCTTCAAGAATTATGTATTACCTTTATACTCAGGGAAAGCATGTTATTTTTTTAACTAGATTTTTTTTTCCAGAGGACATGTGTGTCCCCTGAGAATTTTTAATGATAACACATCATAGTAAATCATTGGCTTAGGATCTTTGTTCCAACCAAATCTTAGCCATTCCACCTTCTTGGTGTATCTAGCCTCACCTATGGAGATGAACCTTGTATACATGTGCCCATTGGAAAGGCAGAGATGCTCTTCAACTTGCAGCAACTTCCCATTCTAGACCCTTGTCCCCGCTCTCTCAGGGCCAGGAGCACCTGTGTGTAGGGTGATGGCCCCAATATTCTGTCATTTGAGCACAGCCTGGTCACCTGAGTGAAGCATTACTCACTTTGTGTAAATAACACACAGAATCAACTTGGTATTAAAACACTCACTCTTTTAGCACCCCTCCCCAGCACTAGGAGGCCTGTAGGGAAATGCTTTTTGTATTTCTGGTTTGTTTATACAGAGGCGGTGACAACAACTCTATATATTTATAACCTGAAAAGACTGAAAATAACCTATCCAACAAATCCTGAAACGTTTACTTGTGTAGCTGCCCAGCACTTCCCATCTCCTGTCCCCAAAATTGAACAAGCTTGTCTCTGCCTCCTAAACAAAAAGTACAAGAGAGATAGCTGGAGAACCTCACTCAGAAGAATATTTATAAAGTAGTGCCTTACAAAGAGCCAATGAAACATGTAATGCAGACTGAGAGTACAGGCTTGTTCAGTAGCAGATACTTAATGGATAATTGGTGAATGTAATCATGGGAGACTTCCTGGATGTGGTAAATTTTGAGCTAGATTTGAAGAGGAGAGTGCTCTAGAACTGGACTGCTCAAAGTTTAATGTGGAGTCCCTTGGAGGCCCTGTTAAATGTAGATTCTAATCCAGCAGATCTGGGATAGGTTTGATATGTTGTGTTGCTAACAAACTCCCAGGGGGTCTTACTGCTGCTAGCCCGAGGGACACACTTTGAGTAGCAGGATCTAGAGCAGTAGAGGTTTGTATCACTGGCTGCACATTGGAATCACCTGGGGAGCTTTTAAAACTACCCACGCCCAAAACGTGGCTAAATCGGAGAAGGGCATCTGCTACCCGGGAGAGCCTGCCCAGCCTGCAGCAGGAAGACAGACTCAGATCCTTGCAGCCTAGCTTGTGACCCACATTGCTTAACTCAGCCATGATAATGTCCTGGGCTGTTGGCCTGGGTGAGATTTTAGGCTATGAAGAGCCAGACCTCTAGGCACTGGGTTTATTTTTTCTTCCAGCTTCTCCCGCTTCTAGTGTCTGAAGCCCTGCTGCAGTGGCTAGGGGGTGGGAAGAAAGAAGAGGAGGCCAGTCGAGATTTAAAGGCAGCCGCTCCTGGAATGGCAGATAGTGGGCAGGTAGAGAGCCTTATTGAGCCAGCAGATCTGTTGAAAGTGCTAACTATGGCTGATTTGTGGCTCTTTCCCAGTGGGCCACATGCTCTCTCACTTGCCCTTTCCTAGGCAGGCTGTGGTCATTATTATGTGGACTTACCTTGGTCTCCTCTATTGACTCTCTCTCCTGTGGCCTTGGTCTTCTTCCCCCTCTCCCCATTTCACTGAACCTCCCTCTGTGTGTCTGCCCTCCCAGACAAGCATGGTGTCCGTGGAGGGCCTCACGAAGCTGGTGGACCCCTCCCAGCTGACGGAGGAGTTTGACGGCTCCCTGGACTACAACCACGAGGAGTGGATCGAGCTGAGGCTCTCCCTGGAGGAGTTCTTCAACAGCGCTGTGCACCTGCTCTCGCGCCTGGAGGACCTTCAGGAGATGCTGGCGCGGAAGGAGTTCCCCGTGGACGTGGAGGGCTCGCGGAGGCTCATCGATGAGCACACGCAGCTTAAGAAGAAGGTACTGAAGGCCCCTGTGGAGGAGCTGGACCGGGAGGGGCAGCGGCTGCTGCAGTGCATCCGCTGCAGCGATGGCTTCTCAGGGCGCAACTGCATCCCAGGCAGCGCTGACTTCCAGAGTCTGGTGCCCAAGATCACCAGCCTCCTGGACAAGCTGCACTCTACCCGGCAGCACCTGCACCAGATGTGGCACGTGCGCAAGCTCAAGCTGGACCAGTGCTTTCAGCTGCGGCTCTTCGAGCAGGACGCTGAGAAGGTGAGAGGGGAGCCAGTTTACCTGGGGCTGGGGTGGGGGTGGGGGGGGAGACTTTCTAGCGAAATTGATAGAGGCTGCTAGTCCTGATTAATGATGATACTTTAGTGAAAGGCTTTCAGAAAGTATGCCTACTGGTTTTAGCTGGCACACATTTCAGTCTTATATTTGGCCACTGATAACTGACTTTTTAAAGCTCCCTTATATAGTGTTTATTATGCACCAGGCACTGTTCTAAGCATTGTGTATAAATCAACTCATTTTAATCCTCTCAAGTCCTATAAGGTAAATATATTACCATCATCCCATTTTACAGACAAAGAAACTGAGAGGCTAAATAACTTGGCCAAACTAGGAAGTAAAGTAGGGCTCCAGAGTCCATGCTTTCCCCATTGTTAAACACTGCCCCTCTCCAGATATTGTAGTGAGTGGTTCAAGCCAGCTGAGTAACAAATATAACAATGCTGTTAGCAGCCACAAGAGCATGGTTTAGTGATTATTGCTGTGTGGTATACTTGACTATGACAAAGCATTTCAAATACAGAGCCTCATTTAATCTGCAGAGTCCTTCGGTCCTTTGAGGTGGAAGTTGATGTCTCTGCTGAAGACAGGGAGATGGGTGCTCCTTGATCTTAGGGCTGCAGTAGCAGACTTGACATACGGATCCAGCTTTTTTCAATTTGAAGTACAGGGCTCTTCCTGCCATACCACTTCTTTCTGAAGGTTTTTTTTTTTTTTTGGCTGTTCAGCACTTAAGCAAGACTCCATTTTTTTTTCCAGCAGTGAATTTTCAAAGCTTTCCCCTTATCAGAGCAGATATGAGAAAGTGAAAAAGGAAAGTATCCTATAGTACTTCTTTGACAACACAGAAATATCTTCTCTAGATTCTCTTCAGACTAATGAGAGTTGGCTATTATATGTGCTTTAGGAGGAGGGAAATGGGCTCTCCTATCAGTTTTCTGGGAATAATACATTTAAATGCACAATACTACTCTCAGATGCCGTGCCATCTCTCAGTAGCTTGTGAGTTTTATGGACTACGTCTGATGTAATAATGGTTTTGTGTCTTTTAAGAGCCCAAATTGAAAATGTCTCAAGTATTTTTGAGTGATGAAATCAGGATATAAAATTCTATATAATGATGATCTCAATTTATGTGAGAGTGCCAGTATAGATATGACTGGGAGAAAATTCACCACAATGTTAATAGTTTTGATTTCTAGGGGCCAGGCTTATGACTGATTTTAATTTATCTGTATAAATTTTATGTATTTTTCAATATTTTATAAAGTTATAATTAGAAGACAGTGAATATATGTAATTTTTAAAGAATGCATAGCCCTTTCTACAACAGAACTCTTGAATATTATTTAATTAGTTTTTGTAAGAAACATGTTGAGGGATTTCTTGTACAAACTTAGGAGCTGCAAAGGTTTTCCCTGACCTTGAGGGCTCTTTGCCCAGTGTCCTGGCAGTCTGGGTCTGGCTCTGGCCTGCTCTGGGAGGGGCCAGTTGGACTGCAGAATCCTGTCACTCACTCTACACCAAGTGATGAGACACCAGGTCTGGAGCCAGCTGCTCTGTGAAGCCAGAAGCAGCTACTTCTGTGGAAAAGTTTGGGACAGATCCTCTTTCCTTGGGATGTCTTTGGGGCAGGACATCTGCTTTGCAGCCTGACCTGGGTGCCCATTTCAGTGAGCCAGGGACAGAACGGGAGGCAGGCAACTTACATCTGTCTAGATGTGTTTTAGAGTCCAAGGTAGTTCACAGCATCCCCGAAGCTCAAGGATATGGGAAAACTGCATAGGGCACAGATAGTGCCTGTCTCAAAAACGGAACAAAACACCATACCTTAGCCCCCAGGTAGGGAAGGACAGCTGACCTTCTCAAGCCAGACAGGTGCCAGTCAACCAAGCAATAATTGCTGCCACACATACATCCTCTCAATCCGTGCTCACAAGAATTGTATAGTGTATTATTATTTCTGTTTTACGGTTGAGGAAATAGAGGTTCATAGAGATGAAGTGGCTTACCTAAGATCACACTGCCAATGAGACAGAGCCAGTATTTTGTCTGCTCCAAAGCCCACCTAAGCTCTTATCCAGTAACCCTACTGTCCTTTGCTCCTAGGACCTGCTTCATGCTATCACAGAGCACTACTTGCTACCCCCTGAGTCCCCTGGGCCATGCCCCGATGACTCTATGAAAAATCTCAAATCCCATCTCCTAATGCTCACTCTGCAGCAGCAGCTCTTAATCCTCTGTGCTGTGGACCCCTTCTGTCTGGTGAAGTCTATGGACTCTCTTCACAATATTTTATATTTTATAAATACAAAATAACACACGTGGGCTTAGAAAATAATTATTGAAATACAGTTATTAAGTTTTAAAAAATAACAGTAATGTGTACTTCTTTAGGATCCTGTTAAATAACAAGACATACTTGTAGTCTCACAACTACCATAAATTCGAGTATAAATAATATTTTAGAGCAACAACCCTGATGTGATATGAAAATGCACGTGTTTCTATTAATGTTAGAGGCACAAGTGTTGCTAATGGTAATACTGTTTGTTCCCTACATTTATAATCAAAGAGAATGCTGTATTTCAGTTAGATGTTAGTGAAAATAAAGGCCTATGTTTTTCCCTATCCAAGTGCACGATCCCTGAATTCAGTGCGTGGGCTCTAAGTTTAGAATCCATGCTCCATGGTGTGTTCATATATTAAAAGGGAGTGCGTGTGCATGCATGTGTGCTTGGTTGTGTGGTGTGTGTGTGTGTCTGAGTGTGGAGGGGGAAGGGAGAAGAAAGAATATCAAAAACAAAGCAGAGGGAGTGAGAGGATGATGGGAAGAGAGCAGCCCAGGAATATTTTGATATTGAGCCAGTGGCGAAAATGCTGCTCAGGCTTGACCCAGCTGCCACAGAAAATGTACTGGGTGTGGGGCAAAGGAGAAACACAGTCCTTTTAAGTTCCTGCAAGATTAATTTAAAATATTTGTGCAGAACAAAGTGCCTTAGCCCTTGACTTATTTGGTGTTTTTGAAAGGGGGTGAGGAGGCTGGTGGTTTGGGTGAGGGCTGTACACACATGGATTCACATCTAAACAAGGGCGTCAGGAAATACTTATGGTGTGAGCCACGTCCAAGCCTCCTTTCTGGGGGGAGGCTCGTCGGAGGCCTTTAATTCTAGATCTGGGAATCTCTTGGCAATTGGAGGAGTCTGGTGATCACCCAGCTTCTATTTTCGTAAAGGGAGGGGCAGAGTCTCCCCTCTGGCCCTGTGGGGTGACAGCTTGTTTCCCAGGGATCGAGTGATGGATAGCACTCCCTATTTACCAGCTGGCCTTGGAGAGTGAAGCTACCTCTCACCACCTTCCCCTGACCTCTGTGATGACCCCTGCATTCTTCATCTTGAGGGTGGTAGTGAGGGAGCCATTCTCTCTTCCAATTAAGCATGTCGGGAGGAGGGACTCTGTTCCACAGATAATTCATAAAGCAGTCCACCCATTCATTTAATAAACTTCTGTTGAGCAGCTGTCACGAGCCCAAAATGAGGTACTTGGATAAAGATGAGTAGGGCAGGATTTTTGCCATGGAGCAGAAAGCTGTGATAACCTCCTATTTATTATTAGCTATGTCTGCTGTGTGCACCCCACTGTTGTAGGCACAGCCTCTGCGATAGGGGAGTTTTCAGAAAAGAAGTATTTTGAGGCTCAGGAATGACAGGAAAGCCTTATTGAGCAATTCGTGGGAGGACTGGGTATTCAGGATGACTCAAGTAACACACAATGCGTCTTGCTTGAAGATGAACACTGTTGCCTCGTCCCGGTGCCCTCTGGTCTGTAACTAATGGACCTGTCCTCCACTGTGTTCACAGAATACAGGCTGGGTCGCCCCTCATTAGCCAGGCACAGATTACGGCTCTCTTTGCAGCCCTGTTTCACAGCCTGCTGCCTCGTCGGATGCAGTGGAACCTGTGTGATGAAGGTGTCTGCCCTGTAATCACATCTCATTACTAGATAAGGGAGGCCTCTTCTTCATTAGTGGACAGTTTGTGGTATTTCTGGTCATTAAGAAGACTCATTGTAGATGTCCCCTTAGAAAAGGGAAGCGTGGGTACTGCTCAGTGGAGGACCCTGTCTCATCCTTTTTCCCTTTCCTGCATGTCTAGAACACCTTCGAATGGTACAACTGGGAAAGATCCTGAGATAGAAAAGTCTACCTCCCATGTGCATGTGACCTCATGATACCCATCTATGTGCTAATGCCAATGATAAGTATCAGAAAATGCTGCAGCTGCCATATAGCCTGCCTTCTGACCTGGGGGAGGCCCATAATCTTCCAGTCTTTATAGGGAAGGAGAAATGCTTAGAAGGGCTCCAGTGTATAATTAGACTTAACTGATGGAGAAAGCTTTGTCTACTTTACTTCTGAATAAAGAAGGCTATACTGCTGTCTACCTAGGAGGTCCATACCTAGTCTTACCCAAAGCCATTCCAGAAAGGAGGAGTATATTCCCACTTCCTGTGGGATTGTGCTTATTATTGTTTTGTATAGCACACTGTGTTTATTTTGTGTGTAAACCTATGCTTGGGACACACGCCAGACAAGATCTCACTTGGGAGCATATTTAGGTGCCCACCTCCTCTGTGACCAAGGTATCTGCCTGGGTGAGGACCTCTCATTTGCTGAGAGGAGAGTGGCCTCAGTGGCTACCTGAGCCTGGCCTCACCATACCACCTATGAGAAGCTCCCTTTGGAGAACCTAATTTCAAATGCCTTCCCGCATATTCATTTTTACATGATGAAATTCTAATCACCTATGGGTGCCATGTTCATGCCAAAATGGAGCTGTACGAGGAGTGGTTTGTCCTGGGGTTCCACTTACCAGTTGGGAGACCTGAAGTATATCTGCCCCCAATTATGGTCCTCAAAAAAACAAAGATAAAGAATTTGGGCTACCTCAGTGACTTTTGACTTTTCTTTTGCCTCCACATGCACTGTTCTCATGTATAGTACTCTCTATGAAAATGTCTTTTGGTGGGAGAAGTGGGGTGGCAGGGCATGTAGTAATCATGGTAGTGGTGGCAATGGCTGTAGTGGCAGAAAATAGGCTTATAAGGGGACATAGAAGCATCTCCAGAGTAGTTTGATAAAGAGCCCCACTCACCCCAACACAAACGTACCTGCTATTCTTCCTCCTTTGAGATTTGCTGCACTAAATGATACCTAAGCCCTTTTACAGCTCAATGATTCTATAAAAATATTTGCCTTCTTGCTATTCATTCTCCCTTGTACATCTATAGGATGCTCTTTTCTCTTCAAGGTTGTCACCTTGGGTGATGATGGAAAATAAGAAACTTTTCTCAGAAAATAGTAATCTGTTGAGTCCTTTTCCTGTTTTAAAAACAAAACAAAACAAACAAAAACCCCAGCTTCTGCGGAGTTGTTATGAGGCCCGAATGGAATGGGGTGATGTATGTGGAGGTGCCCGGCACCATGCCTCGCCCAGCATAGCTGCTTCCTAGGCATAGGCTTCCCTTCCTTCTCCCTACACTATTTCAGTCATGATTTACTCTTCAGTTATCCGGCACCTGCTGAGACCATGCAGAGTGTCATTGATGCTGTCTTCCAAATGAACTTGCTCCAAATAATTTTTAATGATCCCTATTGGAACAAAATCAAGAACTGAACTTTGAGAGAAGTTAGCAATTATGTTGGTTCATGGGGGTTCCAAAAGATCAGTAGGTTGTGTGGTGCCCCTGGGTGAGGCGTAAGACAGGAGAGCCCAGATCAAATTGGGGTCATATCTGATAGGTCAGGGTTGGAGGAGATGCCACAGGGAAAGGACTCTGGAAAAACAGTGTTCTTGAAGCAGCCGTAGAGGAAAGCAAATTCTCCTCAGTGAGATTTGATTGCCCCTCCTCATATACCTTCTATATCTGGGACATTTGTCACCTTCTGCTTTGTATAATATCTAAGTGTATTTTTTTCTTATTCTTCTGCAAACTTAGGGCCAGAAACACTTCCTATCCAAGAAATACATCTATGCATTTTGATATTCTTGGAGGTCTGTGAAAACAAACTAATGTTACTTTCATGCTACTCACCAAAAGAAAATGTTTATGGGGTAGAAAGCAGGGCACCATGTTGAGGAGTATATGGTATTATTTTGCTGTTTGTATGTCCTCCTAACCACATTAGCAATTCAGGACATCCCCAGGATGCTCTGTCACTGGGCAAAATAGTCACTGCTGTTTCCTGCCTTTCCCCTCCAAGGTATAAAGAGTTCCAATCACTCTCTAGGGTCCAAAGTAGGACCCAAAGTCTCATCCTGCCTGGGGTGACAAGAACCAGTGGGGCCAGTTGTGGAGAAACTGTGCTGCCTCTCCTTCCTGCCAGATACTGGCCCACTGCCTCTTCTCTTCCCCACCGCTCCAGTCCCTATGCCTCTCAAGCCACACTGAGCGTGACTCCACGGTCATCCGTCAAACTGAAGTGCCATTGTAGTAATTATAATACATAATACTTTTTTGAACGTCACAGTTTAAAGTGTTCTCACATTCCTGACCTGAGAGGTTTTCTGGTCCAGCCCTTCCTTTTACATAGAATATTTTGACCCAGAAGCAGAGACCCACCCAAAATCATCGATCATGGTGTTTCACTGTTTGGTCTCCCATCTACTTTGTGGGGCAAGCCAGGCAGGCGTGGATATGAGCATCGTTTTATAGATGGGAAAGCTGAGACCTGGTGAGGTTGCAGAGTGTGCCTGGGATAGAGACAGGTAGGCAGCATGGGAAAGTAAGCCCTCCACTCTGAGGCTAGGGCTCCTCCTTTGTCTGTCTGTCTTCCTGTCTCTGTCTCTGTCTTTTTCACTCTCACTCCCTCTGTCACACACCCACACCCGACCTTGCCCAGAAGGAGAAAGGACGCACATGCCAACAACCCAGGAGGTGTCTAGAGGAGCTGGGGAGAAATGGAGGGTAAGAGTCACCTGACCTTTGTCCTGGCCACTGCTCCAGTAAAGGGGCAAACACAAGACAGGTCCCCAGGGGGCATGCTGACAGGTCTCTGTGATTCAGTTGCCTTGGCTTTTCTTGTTGGGAGGGAGGCTTCAAAGAGCTGCGACCTTTGGGGGCAGCCAGAAGGGCAAGATCTTTATGGGCGGTTTGTAATTTCCTGCTTTTTTGTAGAAAGGCTCCGGTGCCCTCATGTTCCTGCCCGCCCTCCTCCCACTGGGCCCGAAACTGCAGGCTCCCTCCGCCCCCTGTTGACTGGGCTCAGGGTGAGGAAGTGTGTCTGTATTCCACCCCAGCACAGGACATAGTGTCCTGTATTATTTCTAGCCTTTTGGTCCTGGGAATCTCTGCTTGCTTTTTCTCATTTCCTCCCCTTGAACATTAGAAACATTAGGTTCCAAAAATAATCCAAGTCACAATGTTCTGCAGGCTGTATGTGTGAGTGTTTTCTCCCAAAGCTGTTATTCTCCCTCTCCTTTCTCCCTTGCCTGCATATTCAGCCCCACTGTATGCTGCAGTCACCAGGCCTGCACCAGGGCTGCGGGTGTGGGAGCAAAAGGAGGAAGGCCTGGGAGGAACACTAGGCACACGAGGCTTGGCTCGTTCCCAGGTCTCTCACGAGGGCTGGATGGGGCCCTCCCTGAACTGTCGTATGTGAATAGCCTCCGTATGTGGCCTCTACTTATGAATGGACCCCATAGAACTACACACCTCATAGTTACGCTTTGGCACCAAGAAAGTGACACTATGTTAATAGGACTTTCCAGAATTCAGAGTGTCATGCTGATTCTGTCCACAGCAATTTAGGTGAGCTAGGAAAAGTAGGTCCGATCAGAAGTAGAACTTGTGTGAGGCACAGGGAAGTAACTGAGAAATACTCATTTGTCAACAGACATCGAGTGTCTACTCTGTGTCAGGTCCTCGGCTAGGTGCTGGGGACCATGTCTGTCCACCCCCGGCACTTTGGATGGGGGAATAGTGTAGGGAAAATCAGGTTCAGCATTGATGTGATTCCAATACCTTATAAGAAAAAGATGGTTGGAAATAGAAATCACTCCAGGAGTTAGACCCTGATTAGATACCAAGGTCTCTTTTGCTTACTCGGCAGCGGTTGGGACTGAGGGGGAGACTAGCGTGTATGGGGGAGAGGGTGCAAAGGTGGTCCAAGAAAAAAGGAAACATGTTAGTTCTGCCCTCGAGGGAAAGTGGAAGAAATGTCTTCAGTCCCTTTTTGAAGAACATAAGACATTCAGGTATAATTTATCAAGTGAAAAACACACACACACACACAAAAACAAATTGAGCTTTTTCAAGATCCCTTTCCAGGCATTTTACTTTGTGGAACCTTCCTTCCCTTCTCCTTCTGTCCTACCCCACTGCACCCCCTCTCCCTCCTTTTCTGTTGTGACCTCTCTTCCTGCCTTTGCACCTCCTGCAGCCTGTACTTACCCCACCCTTTTGCTCATCCATTCTCTCTGAACTGGTTGCTTAGCTTCCCTTTTGTAGTCCTGCTTCCTTCCTTGGGTGGAGCTAAGGAAGGGCTCCATGTGTGGTTCAGGCCTCCCAGGGAGGGCCGAGAGAACACAGGCAAGGAGACTCAGCCAGGGCTTCTAGAAAGAGCATTGGCTTTGCAATCACAGAGATCTGGGTTTGAATCCTAGCTTAGCCACTCCCCAGCTGATTCGTTATCTGGGCCTAATTCACCCCCTCTGAACAATTTGTTTATCTGTAAAATGTAGATTTTAATACATGCCTTTAGGATTGTTGTATGGATTAAAGAAAATGTATATAAAGCATCAGAATGCCTGGAGCCTAGTGGGTGCTTAATAGATCGTAGGTTTGTGAAGACAGACTTGAGTTGGGTCACACAAATAGTTGGGATCAGGAGTGGAAGAGAGGCATGGGGAGGCTTTCTAGCAGGGCCTGTGGAGAGGGAGGGAAAAGAGTACACCCTCATCACAAGAAGGATGCTGGAGCAGACAGTGGGCAGCATCTGGCAGCAGAGCAAGGAGATGTGAGGTAGGGACCCGGTGCCAGGAAGGGATCCTAAGAAGGATCTTGAGAAAGTGAGTATTAGATACAGGATCTGCTGCTCATAGAAGGAAAGGGAAATGCACACATGTGACCTGGTTGGCAAGATCTTTGAACACTGTTGCTGAAGATAAGTGCTGGGTATTTTGCTGGAGACAGGTAATTTGAAGATGAGCTAGAATCAGGCCTTCCCATGTTGGAGCAGGGGACACGGACAAACAAGTAGCTGCTGCACTGGGCAGGCTCACCCACTGAGGTACATATCACTGCTATGGGAACAACATAGATGGAAGGGCATTCAGCTGAAGTTGGGGTGCAGGAGAAGGGGAGAGCATGAGTCAAAGGCATGGCAGCCTCAAGGTGCAGGGTGGGCTCTGGGAACACCCTCTGTCCAGTGTGGCTGGAGCTCAGTCTCCACAGGGAGGCATGCAGGAGTGATATCCATGTTATGTTCATTACCAGGAGTCACAGCAGAGGGTCAGAAATCTGGTCATAGCACTCCCTGAATAACCAGAGACCATGACGAAAACTGGATTCTGATGAATGGTTCAGGTGCTACCAGGAGCATCTTAGAATGCTGGAACCAGAGGTTCAAATCCCTAGCCCAGGGCAGAATGCCCTTCCAGCCTCCCTGACATGCATTCTTTTAGACCATGCTGAGCATTTCTGGGGACGAGGAAGCCACAACTTTGTGAAGCAATCCATGTCATCATTATACAGCGCCATTTGTTAGAAAGCCCTCCTCCCATCAGACCAGGATTTGCCTTCCTGGAGCTTCCACCCCATGGTCCCATCTCTGCCCTCTGGAGTTCCAGGACTAGTCTCTTCTTTCTCCCACAGGGCAGTCCTCAGTGACCTTACCATTTTTTTTCTGCTCCAGAAGAACTCTCACTAGTTCTTCTGGCTTATTTTCATTTGATGTGGGCTCAAATCTTCAATGTGGCCTTCCTGAGATGAGTTTTCAAACATTAGAAGGGATGGAGAAAGGTTGGCAGCTCTTGATCCCACTTCCGCAAGTGAGAGAATAATTTTGTGTGTCAGTGCACTTGTTTCTTGTAGCTCAAGCTAGTCTGAAACACCAGGATATTTCCACTTAGAGAATTCTGTTCTCTCACGCAAATAGAGAGAGGCACTGTCTCATATGTGAATGCAAAATGATGTCCTCTTACATGTACACATGGAGAGACTTTTCCAGGCTGAAGGTGTTCAACTGACAGGTGTCCGGTGCCTCGAGTTAGGTGTGCCCAGGCCAGTAGTAGTTGTCACTCTTCCTCAGGGAAAAGCCTCGCTCCAGGGTATCGATTGTTCCAGCCCCATGCCCATGTCCGATGGCTCTCCCTGAGGTCATTCCCAAGCAGAGCCAAAGCCTCTTGGTCT
Organism: Macroglossus sobrinus; assembly: GCA_004027375.1. Taxonomy (NCBI): domain Eukaryota; kingdom Metazoa; phylum Chordata; class Mammalia; order Chiroptera; family Pteropodidae; genus Macroglossus; species Macroglossus sobrinus. The sequence goes on from PVKZ01000580.1 coordinate 417,176, forward strand.
TATCTTGGAGGAGTGAGAAAACCCACTGTGAAGCACACAGAGGAACATTAATTCCCTTGGAGGAAATCCGCCTCAACTGGCATCCCAGAAGGCTTCTTCCCACATGACTCTCATTTCATGTCCACCAGGAAATCTCATTTTTCTGCCCTTTGGCTCACCTGCAATTACTCCTTAGAGACCCTTTTCTAGGATATGAAAGGCCCTGCTGTTGGGACGGTTGCGGTGATGGTGAGAGAAGACATGCCCTTTTTTGATATAGAGAAGTAAGGGATATTTGGTTTTCTCAGTGCGGATCAGGTGGACTGACTGGTCCCACCTCAGACTGATACTTGTCCTGCCGTAGGAGAGTTCCCTGGGGAACTGACCCTTGTCATGAGGTGTCAAGAGGAAGTACATCTAGAAGACCTAGAATGAAAAATGTGACTGGACTTGGGCATTTAGCCTCATCATCCTGATCAGCAGGACGTCCTGCTCCATGCCTTGCACAGTCCCACTGTCTCATACCTTTGTTTACATTAGCCTCCCTCCCACTCTGCCCGTTGAAGGTCCAGCTCAAATGCTGCTCTTCCCACTCTTCCCTGTTGGAAGTGGTCTTTTTCTCCTCTGGGCATCTTCCGATAGCCCTTATCCATCCCCCCTAATGGCCTTGCTCCAGCTCATCTTGTATTATAGCTTTATGCTCAGATGACAATACATTTATGTTTAAAGACCTCATTCCTTCAATTATATTGCAGATTTCTGGAGGTCAGTGCCAGTGTCTTAGATAACTCCGTGTTCCCCAGAGGCACACAGTCAGTGCCAAATAAAAAAATGGACCATGGCACAGTCTGTACTCACTAGGCTGCCTGATGGAACAAAACTTTTGTGAGGACTGTGAGCTGGCACAAGAGCACCACCTACTGCTGAGTGCTTCCAAGGGATGCTGCTTTAAAGCTCTCACTTAACAGGAGTTTTTCCTCTTATAGTAATCCAAGTGTGAGCAGATGAGGTGGTCGTGGGAATGTAAAGGGGAGGGGTGAACTTTGGATATACTAAAGGAAAAAAGATGGATTAGGTGACTGACCGACTGGATGCTAGGGGAGAAGGAAAGCTCAGGTAACCACAGGCCTCATGTTAGGATGGCAACAGGATGGGAGTGGAGGGAAATACCAAAAAACATTTTGGAGGAGGATGGATGAGTAAATTAAACTCAAATTTTAATTTCTCTTAAGATATAGAAAAATTAGAGAAGTGGTGACTAAGGTTACTAAAAACATTACCATGAGTTATCTGGTGATTTGCATATCTGCCTGCTCTTTGGGATAATGACACCATCTATCCACAGGAATTTCCCTTAGTTCTCTGAATAAGATTGTTAAAGAAATGGAGGGTTTTAAAGAGTGATTGTGCTCTTCATTCCATAAGTTCTTCCTGAGCTCCTGCAGGGTGTGCTCTGCCAAGTAGGGTCTGGAAGTTGGAAGCATGACCAAGCATCTCCTTCTGGATGTGCCTGAGCCTGGCTACTGTGTTGTCTCTCACCTGCCTGGGCCCCATTGCATTAGCTGCTGCTGGAAGAGGGGGGAATAGGAACAGGGGAGTTCTAGCTCTCTTCCTGAGCTCAAGGTCAAGCCCATCTAGCACAGACCCCGTATGCATAGCACCTGCCCCCTTCTCTCAGAGAGAGACTCCTGAAGGAAGGCCACCGCCTACTTAGCCCATGTGAAAATAATTTCCCAGATGTGCAAGTGATTGGCACAGCCGATTTTAGGATGCGTGGGAGGTCTAGATGAGAACATCCAGCAGACACTCCATTTTTGCAGTAACAATAATAGTAACCATTTATTGAGTGCATCCTGTATGCCAGGAACAAACATTAGCTCATCTAAATTAACTTTCCAAGGGCTAGATCTCAGTTTATGCCTAAATTTAGCTATGGGATAAAGTTGGGCACTATTTTCTTAGCTTGGATTAAATAGGCTTTGACCTCTTCAATGCTACATTTTGGGAAGTGAGTGAAACACATTCCCTCACTCCATTCCTGAAAATATTTTATCAGCATCTGCGGTTCAGATGGAAGGAATTTGGCCCCTTGGAGTCAATATCCTGGGGCTGCCGGGGCCGCCTCATTGCTTGGTTGGTCCTGTTTCCCATCTGCTTGACTTGCTGGCTCCTGGATGAGCAGTTCTTCCCCACAGGGGGATACTGTACGCCAGTGCTATAGGGAATTCAGTCCATCCAGGCGAACAGACTAGAAATAAAATGCAAAAACAAACAAACCCCTTATTTAAAGTCTGAAAATACTTATATTAATAATGGACTTGGTGAGACTTTTCATTAGATCACTTAGCATGAGGACGGCAAGAACAAAGGGAGAGGCCTTTGAGGCCTAACATGAGCATGTGCTTCTCTATGCAGAGCTGAGCTGCGGCTCATTTTCAGAGATACTGTGTGATTTTAGCATGAAGTTTTACAGTCTGGGTTTCCCTAATCAGAAAACAACTACTTTTTGCGACTGCCATTTTACTTTGAGCTCAGTGGAAGGGGAAAGAAATTAGCATTCATTCAGCATCTACTATGTGTCATACCCTGTGCTGGGCACCTTTCATATGTTACCTTTATCTCCTCCTTTATATTTATCTTCCTTACCCAGACATTGAAGGGTTTGTGAGAAAAGGAAATGGAGGGGTAAAAAAGAAGGAGGGGGAGAGGGAGGCAGAGAATCCTCAGTTGGTGAGAAGTCTGTAATATGCCAGCTGATGTTGTTCTGTGAGCTCAAGGCTGGCTTGGACTCCCCTTTGCAGTGAGATAAATGACTGTCTGTCTTGGGGCCTCAGTATAGACACGCAGTTCAGGGTTAAAGGCGAATTTGACTATATCACTCCCTTTCAGTGCTTCCCCTCTGCAGCCAGTAAAGGCCCACTTCCTCTGCCTTTTGATCTTTGCCCCTATGTGACCTGACCCCTCCGTCTCTTATCATCCCGTTCTCACTACTTCTGGCTCCATGCTCCAGAGATCTTTGTGCCTTCTCTCCATTCCATGCTGTTATAAGCCTCCATACCCTTGCTCAAGCCGTTTTCTCTCTTTAAGATGCCCTTCTCATCTATACTTTTTTCGCCTAAGTCCTGTTGTCTTTCAAGTGTTGTTCAGCTTGTGCCACCTTCTGGAAGCTATCCATGCTTTCCCCTGTCTCTACTTCTATCAAGCTGAACCAAGTGCTCCTCTGCTGTCAGCCCATAGTATACACTTTATATAGTACTTTTCACACTTAAAATTGACAGAATATTGAACGATCTTTTATCATCAGTTTCTAATTCAAGATCTGGAATACAGTAGGTACTAAAGAAGTGAATAAAATATTGTCCTAAGCATCATGAACATGACACTGTATCAGGATGCTTTTGGCTCTAAGAAACAGAAAACTAGACTCTCTTGCAGTGTTTCATATTTTAATCCATTTTGTCTCTTTCTCTCTCTTTTTTTTAAAAAGGTGTTAATTATGGTTATTTTGAAAATCATCTGGTAATTCAAAGCCCGATCATCTCTGGGTCTATTTCTATTGGCAGTTTAATTTTTTGATTAGCAATTACTTTTCTCTGCTTTTTCATATGTCTATAATAATAATAAAGTATATAATGATTTATATTATATACTGGATATTGTAAATGATATTTTTTGTACAGACTCTTGATTAGATTATCTTTCTCTAAATACTGTTAAGTGTTGTTCTGGGATGCAGTTAAATTACCGGCAGGTCTTGATCATATTGAGCCGTGGTTTAGTCTTTACTGTAGCAAATCTACTTTTATCTTTTTATTAATCTTAAGATATAGCTCTTATTCTTAAGTTGTGGTTTTTACTTCAACAGTCTGCTCTTTCTGGGGTGTCTCAGCTCAGCCCAGAATATTCACCAAAGTCTCTTCACACTGTTGGAATGAAAACTCCCAACATTTCCCCAGCACTGTGTAACCTCTAAAATTTCTGCTTAGCTCTCAATATCTTCCACTTCCCATAGCTGTTCTCTGCTATGTATTCGGGAGTCTTACCTTGCATATTCACAGCTTAGGATCTGGCCAAGGACCTGAAGAAAATTTTAATGAAGATTTTTTTTTTAGGGCTCCCTTTTCTTAACTTCTTCTTCTCTAATATCCTATCACTGAAATTTCAATCACCTTACCAGTCCTGAACTTTGTTTTTTTTAGACCCATCAAGACTGCTTCTCTCTGCCCAGCTCTTATTTTCCTGCCTTGCAGTTTGTAAATACCCTCAAGGAGAAATTTAGGGCAAACATGGGATTTACATGTGTTTTCCTTAGTTCCTGGACTGTTAGTCTATGTTGATTGTTGAACAGTGCTTTCATCTAGTTTATAGATGGATTAAATCTGATATTAGCTACCCCACTCTAAGTCTCCAAATGAACTGTTTAAATAAAAATGCAAATGCATCAGAATCACCCAGTGTGCCCCTCCTGAATCAAGATCTCAAGGAAGCTGTATTTTTTAAGAAAACATTTAAGATAGTTCTTTAAAGAACTATCAAGAAACTAAGAACTAACAATTAAGGCTAGGTTTGTGAACTACTATGTTAGACACTGAACTAGTGAATTTGGAGGACAGAGAAATTAGAATGGGCTCAGTTGGTCAAAGAAGGCACCAAGTGGAGGTGAGACTTTAATTATATTTCTAAGGATGGGAATAATTTGGTATTTGAGTGAGAAGCATTTCATGGGGGGAAAGATGTGAGCACAAATATGGGAGTCAAATGGGTATGGTATGACCTGTTTGCATGGAAGTGAATAGAATGTGACTGAAAGGATGCTTGGTATAGGACTATGGTGTGAAATAATAGGGAAAGACAGATTTAGACCAGGTCAGGAGGAAGGGGGTGCCTTGACTGCCAGAATAAGGAGATTGGATTTTGCATTGTAGATGACAGCAACAATAATTTTGCATGATTTATTTTGTATTTGTTTTGTTGTAGTTTTTTTTGTTGTTGTTGTTTGTTTGTTTGTTTGTTTTGACTGAGGGAATGACATGATGAAAGCAGTGTACTACAGAAGTAGACCTGGTGGGGGCAGATGTTTTGGTAAAAGGGAAACAAATGGAGTCAGGGAGACCAGTAAGGAAGGGACTTCAGTAATCTAGGCAGGCAGGACTGAAGGGTGATTAGCAGCAGCAATGGAAAGTAAAGGATATATGTCAGAGTTATTTGAGGAAAGAAAGAATAAACGGGCTCTGGGGATGAGGTACAAATGTGGGAAGTCTGGAGAAGGCAATATTTTCATGGAAAAGACTTAGTTGTGTAGGTGCTGTGGATCATCATGGGGATGTTTATGTTGAGTCATAGGCACCGACCGCGTGACAAGCAGTAGCCTGAGATTTAGGTGTGTGTTTGGGAGACAATTCAATAGTGGTTTAAAAGCATGGACTTGGAGTCATACAGACCTAGATTTGAGTCTTCAATATGCTATTTGAGTTTCATTATGTGACCTTGGCCAAGTTATTTAATCTCTTTAAATCTGTTTCTTCAACTAGAAAAAGGTGGTGATGATGGTATCTGTTACCTGATAGGGCTGTTATGAAGGCTGAGAGAGCGTGTGTAAAGCTCATTGCGCAGAGCTTGGTACGTATTTATTCTTGTCAGTTATCTGGACAGTTAAGGTTAGAAGGCACTCTCGAACAGAGGAAATTGTATGGGATTAAGGTTCAGATGGACACTAGATTCTGAATTTATCTGTACCACTTACAAACTGTGTGATCTTTGGCAATTTCCTTCCCATCTTTGTACTGAGTTTTCAGCATGTTTAAAATGGAATTAATAATACCTGCTTTGTAGCATTATTATAAGGACTACACGAGATAATCTACAGAGGTGCTTGGCACAGGGCCTGACACATGAAATAGGAAATTCTATTTGTGTTGTTGAAGTTATGTGCCTGGGTGAATTTTCAAGTGGACAGAGTCTCATGAATAAAGGGCAGAGGGCTGATGGCCAAGTCTTGAGACTGTCGCAGCAAGGGTGTGGGGGACAGGAAAGGAAGCCGTGAACAGGCAGCCAGAGAAATGGAAGCAGGTCTGGATAAATCAATGTAAGATTAGAGGATTGGTGAGTGTTTTTGTTGTTTTTGTCATGCTGAGACTAGACATGGAGTGTCAAGGAAGAGAGTGCGAGTGTGCAAAAGTGCTGGTTCTTCTGAGAGAATTTAGTGTGGGTTAGAGACCTGTGAAAGCACGAGAGAGAAGCTCATCATGATTTTCAGATGGCTTGCCTCTGAAAATGACCTGGTCAGAGGGCCAGAGAGTATAGAGTTTCAGAGAAGGGCTGCATCAGATTCTGACAGGAGACCAGAGGGAAGGGGAATCGGAGGAATGAAGAACTCAGAAAGGAGGAACTGATAGGTCTACATTGTGTGTACAGATTTAAGAAAGTAGTAAAGGTAGTCCACATACAAAGGGCTAAATAGGAAGTGGATGGAAAACAAAAGTGGCAGGGGCAGAACACACTTATGAAAATTTGGTCATGATGGGAGGGATTAATGAATGAAGCTCTGTGCACACTGGAAAGTGGAGCCACAGAGCTAACAGCATTGACACTGAAACTAAGCCTCCTGGGTTTGAATCTTGGCTGCACCAGGTATTAGCTGTGTGGCAGCTTTGGGCAAGTTTCCCAGACTGTGAAATGGAGATGGTAATACTGGGGGTTAATATTAGGGATATAATTATAAGGTTAAGAGGATCAAATGAGTTAACATATATAAAGTGCTTAGAACAGTGCCTGGCGCATAGTGAGTGTTCAACAAACGTTGGTTTGTTGTTGTTACCATTTATTATGTTACCATTTATTATTGTTGTTACCATTATTATGACTCTTGTCACTGAGAGAAATTGAAAATGGAAAGGAGGATGGAGAAAGGGAAGACAAGGAGAGGTATGGTAATGGTGAATATATAGTTTGGCTCTGAAATATGGATGCATCACCTACCAAGGAGTCTTCTTAGGCTCTAATTAGCGTTCTGACTTACAAGACCACCTTTGGCACTAATCTACCCAGGATGACATAAGATGGGAACCATGGCTTGCCAGCAGGACAGTCATTGCACAATCCAGCTCAGGTGCAAGGAGGCAGGATCCATGGAGGGCAGCTGCCCCAAAAGAGCCAGTAGCTCTTGTAACAGCTCCATTGGCACCACATTCAGGGGCCCTGCAATGGACGTGCCAGTTACAAGAGTCACCCCATTCAGGGAAGCCCAAGGTATGGTGTCCCCATCAGGTATTTGTGGTTCATTGTTAGTCCTTCCAATAAGATGCAGTTTACCAGTATGGGCTGGGGGCGTTTTTATAACAGGATGATTTAGTAATGTGTTGGCACATACTATCTTGATCCGTTTCCAGGGAAACAGAACTGGGATGTTACCTGAATGTCAATTTATCATGCAAAAGGCAGGAGGGTTTTGTTAACCCCTTGCTTATAGTGGAACATTAAACTGTTTTATCGAGAAATTGAGAAAGTTCTAAACATGAGCAAAATTTTAGGATGTTAGATCTGAGATTTGAGAATTAGGGAATTTGGGTATAGGGAGTGTAAGAAACATCCTAGGGGATCCATAGTGTCTACAGAGACAGTCTGGCTAGTGAAGTATTTGGTATTCTGTATGATTCCTGAGGCTACAGTCGTGAGGTCTCCCAGGTAACTAGGCAGAGACACCATCCCAAATCAGCTGGATTTATGGTAAAATCACTTCTCTTTTGTACAATGTATTAAAGTATTCCACTGACATGCAAAACTTCTAAAGGAAATAATAGGCAGAGCCCCAAGAATCTTACCTCCCTCAATAGGTGTTTGTTGACAGCTGCAGTCCATTGGGCACAAGTCCCAACCACTTCCCCTGTCCTTAGATACCAATATAAAAATGGTCTCTCAGAACTTTGAATGCCCTATGGCCTGCAAGCCTTGTAAAATACAAAAGAGGCAAGGTGTAAGATTCCCTTCGATGAGGAATTCTAGGAATCTAGAACCAAGGTTCACATTTTGAAATCCTTTATCTTTTCTCTCTCTTTGCCCCATTTTGGAAAAGCTCAATCTAGGAGAGTGGGTAAACAAAAATGAAGTTGAAGTGGCTTGAGGGTCCCGGGCCGAACACACACGTGGAGTCTATGTGTTGTCCTTTTTGCACAAGAACATGTGCCCCAAGGTCAGAGTTTATGTGAGGGCAGATTTGTAAAGTGGGGAAATGTGCTTTTGGTTCCCAGCTACTTCTCATTTTAGGCCTTCTCTCCTGTCTCTGGCTCCTCTGCCACCCCATTTTAGACTTTCATCCCTGGACTGTGCTCACAAAGGGCCTTGCTTTCTTACTGAGCTATTTCTTACTGAACCATTTCTTACTGAGCCGTTCTCGTATTAGGATAAACTAATTCCAGCAGAGGTTGCTGGAATAATGCATTTTAATAGGCATCTCTCCTGAGTGAAAAATTGTTAAGAGCCAAAGAGATTGAGTCTCTAATAGTGAAAGAGTTGAGGTATGGAAGAGGGAGTGGGGAAGCGGGAAGAGAGAAGCAAGGCAGGAGGGTGTGAGACCCCTGGTCAGGCTCATAGGATGAGCAGGAGAACAGTGTGCTCAGGCATAACCATGAGGACGTGTATGGGTCTGAGTCCTGTGTGGGCAAGGACATCCACAGGGCCCTGGAGTGTGTGTCAAGGCGGAGGCAGTGGGAAGATGCATAAGTGTTCCTGGTCTGTGTAGCTCCCTGTTGTCACTCTGGGGAGTGCATTTCCAAGAGACACAGTCTGTGGATGTATGTGTTTGTGTAGGAGATGCAGGTGGGATTCACTTAGCTCATGGTGATTTTGCAGTGAGGTGAACCTACTGCAACTCTAAATCATACCTTTCGTCTGTTTCGTGTTCTAACCGAAAACATTATAAACATATCTGCCACAAAATATGCTCACTATATGGATTTTAAATCTATCAGGTATGTAGCACTTAACAAAGCATGAAACCATTATCTCATTTGAATCTCACTACTATTGCCCTTAGGTCGAAATAGCGTAAATTGCCATCCCCATTTTATGATAAAGAAACTGAGCTTTAGACCAATAACCTAACTTGTCAAGGTTTATATAGGAGAATCTGCACTAGAAGCCAAGTTTCCTGTTTGAAGTCTCTGGTCTTTGCACTCTAAAACACATGAAATTTTATTGTGGAATTGACTGCACGTTAAGTTTCCAGACATAGTCAGATTTGCCTGCAAGGAGGTTGTCAGTACTCTTTAGGGCACAGGATTTGATGGATCGATCACGGGCAGTATACAATGAGGGCACTGGGGACATGAGTGATATTGGAGTGTGCATATTTAGGTGAGGAAAATCCAACATTGTCTTTTGTCCTCTTAATTCATCAGAGCTGAATATGAGCAACTTAAAAACCAGTATAGTCTGTGATTACAGACAGTATAAAATACTCACAGTAGGTGGTGAGGTGGTTTGAAAGTTGAAACTCTACAGCAGATTCCATTGCTAAATTGAAAATGAGGAAAATAAGCCCAAGATCCTTATTTAATATCTTTGCTCTATGAAATAGTTTCTGCTTCATTAAAAACAGAACAATAAGAACCTTTTAGTCATCCTCATCTTTAAAAGAAAAGAGGAAAATGGTTCCTGATTATTTTCCTAATGTACATTTTAAGTAGATTCTTTTTTTTATCATTTATTTTATATTAAGAATCAAATTTGTATATATTCACTACATTTTAGCCAGCTTAAAAATAACTTAATTAAAAGCAAAACATAAAAAAGAAGAAAACAACCAAAGTGGCTTGCTTACATGTAACATCTATCTTCTTAATTAGACAAAACTATGTTGGTTTCCAAACAAAGAGATAAAATTTCATTATTTAGACATGAACTTTCCTTTTAGAGGAATTTTGTTGTTGTAGTACATTTTGTTGAACCTACTGTTTGTAGCTTCTCAAAAAAAAATAGATTGCAACGTTTGAAACCACTGTAGAGATATTTTCATTAGTTTTTCTTTAGATCTTTGGGTCAGTCTAGTTCAAGTGTCTTCCAGAGAGCCCAATTCAAATGGATTAAATCATAAAATGTTCTAGGTGAAAGGGAGCTTAGAAAGGGTCAGTTTGTCTGGAGATTAGCATCCCCAGAGCCCATGGCCAACTTGCTCATGCATTCATTTGTTCATTCACTAAGTATGTACTAGGAGAAGTGAAGCTGTTTGAATCAACTATCCCCTATGCGTTGATGGGGCAAGGGCGATGAGAGAGGAGAAGATTGAGTGAATGACCCCATGTAATGGACAATACCTTCACCTGGAACCCCACACTGTCCTGGTGACTGCCTGTTGGGGGGCAACTGCCCTATGGAGCCCAGACGGAGTGGAGGAAGTAGGACATTGTCCCAAGAGCCTGGTTCAACAGGCACTCAGCGATTGTGCATTGGGTGAAATGAACGAATTCTAGACCCTGGGCTTCATTTCCCTGACCTCGTTTCCCATCTGTCAAGTGGGCCTAATAGATGCGGTGAGATGAAATGTGCAAATGGATGTTTTGAAGTATAACACACCAGACAAATGTCAGGGCTGAGAGAAGAAGCTGCCTTTCTTTGGCTATCAATGTCAGTTTTCTCACTCACATGCTTTTATTCAAAAAGTTATAAATGTAAGTTGTAGCACTGAATATGCCTTCTGATCCAGGAGACTCAATGAAATATTTTTATTTTGAATGAAAAAAATACATTTTATAATTTCCAAATTGAGCTGAGTATAAACGAGAATGCTTACCTCCATTCTGAGAACCACTTATGCCTTGTAAATGAGAAGTCCAGAAATGAAGAGACTTGCCCATAGTCTCATGGATAGTTGGTAACAGAACCAAGCTTGGAACCAGTCTAGTCTTCATCCCACTGGACTGCACACATGCACAAGAGTGCACACACATACACACATGTGCCCATGCACACATGCATGCACACAGTCTCTCTCTGCAGCCCGTTCCACCAAGTGTAACAGAAATGAAAGTTACCCTTGCAGGCAGCCAGGCTTGGAAAGGTGAGGATTATATACCATTGGGCAATGGATTCAGCCTCAAAGAAGACTTGAGACAGTTTGTTGGCAAATAGCCATCTTGGAGAGACCCTGATTCCTGATATCACGTGGGACCATCTGGTTCCCAGAGCAGGTCCTTTTCTCTCTGAGATGTGTATCATCTCTTTGGAACGTTGCCTCCAGCACAGCTGAACTTTCCCAGAATGCCTGGCCACTAGAGAGCAGCTCCTGTGCCCCAATGTGGAGTGCAGAATTGGGCAGAATGGCATGGGCTCAGACCTCATTCTTTGAGAAGCGCTTTCAACAAGGACTTCTCAGTATTCTTAGTTCCTCCAGTATTCTTCACTCTCGCCTGTCTTTTAACTCACTTTTCTTACTGCTTTCCACCCTAACTGGCCCACATTCAGCTCTCCTTACTCTGTTGTCCAGCAGGGACCTGGCATTGGGCCATCTAATCATTCTGGAGCTAGCTCATAACTCTACTGCTTATTTGCATATCTAAATAGCATTTAAGCGAAATTATAGGGAAGGTCACTTCTCGGCCACTGGACAGATAGCCAAGAATGTGTGTGGAGTAAGTGCTTTTCATCACAAATTCCAAGGACTTCAGGCATTTCATATATTCATTAACTTTATCAGTTCTTTTGCCAATTAGGAAAAAATATGAGAAATTATTTTAGAATAGGGTTGAGAGGTAGCATTTTAAAGATCAAAAATTGCAGGATAAGATTTCTCTAAACTCCTGGGGCACCTTTCTTCTTTTCCCCTTCACCCTTAATAATAATTTCTAAAAAGACATAAGCCCACCTGAGTATCTATGATACGGGGCTGGCTGCGGCTGGTGGACCCAGGATAGTGCACATAGCAGAGGGACCCAGCCTCTACCGCAGGCCTTAGTTCATCCCAAACTACAGTGTCAGTTCCAAGTCTAGCTGTCCTCTTCTCCAAAAGTTTCACACCTTTCCTGGCTGTATCACTTAACTGATCTGGATAGAAAATTACAGAAAATCCAACTTAAACAGACTTGAATAATAAAGAGGTTTTTTTTGGCTCAAGTACTAAGGAAGTCCAGAGACAAGGTGGAGATCAGGCAAGACTCAATCAAGACTCTGCTTGTGTTTCCTGCCCTTGTTTTGGCTACACCCTTTCTCTGCCCGTTTTCTTTACTTTCAAGCTGCCAGAAGAAGGGCTGTAGCTGTTTGAGGCTCAGGGTCACAATGACACTATCAGAGGAACAGAAGGTGTATCTAAAGAACTAGGATTCTGTTTTTTCCAGAAACTTCCAGCAAATGTCCTCTCATATTTTATTGTACTGAATTAGATAACATTCCTATTTCTGAGACAATCCCACTGGCAGGGAGGTGTTATACACTCATTGGCGAGATCTGGTGTTCTGAGGTGGGATAATTCTTAGAGTGGTCCAGCCCACTCCTGGAGCTGGGATTCTGGTCAGTGACCCTTAAAGCATGTGCTCTGCCTGGGACAGAGGTGGAAACCTAAAAGAAAGAGTACAGAGCTATGGGGAAGAAATGACAGTACCCACTACGCCAGACAGGAGTTACTCTACCCTTAAAAATCCTCCTCTTCTGGTTCTTGATGGGTTATAGCAGAAACCCTGGATTTGTGATTGATTCAGCTCAGAGTCAGTTTAACAAAGTGTGTGGTCGAGCAGTGCATATGTGCCATGTTAAGACGCCCTGTTCCAACAAGGGGTTCTCTCCTTTCCTGGGGCAGTAGGGAGTGGACTAAGCCTCCCAGCTTGTCCCCTCATTACCTGTCACTAAAACATGTATGGGGCCCTTTTGAGGTTTTCTAAAAGTTTTTACAAAGAAGTAACTAGGGATAGTAAATAACTTCATCTCCCTGATTCTCTCATATGTTTTCGCTTAGGCTCTGCTGAGAAACACAGAGGCAGATAGTGGGTTCTTGTGCTAAAAGTGAGGGATCTCCTAGAAAACCAGACTGTGGGCCACCCCACTTTGAGAGCTGTGACTGGGTCTCACTGGGCACCAGTAGTGGGGCTGTTTTTGCTTCCAGTACCTCTGAAAGTTTTGCGATGTTGGACCCATGACCCTTCTGATTACTCTGTACCATCTTGTCCCCTCTAGATGTTCGACTGGATAAGCCACAACAAAGAGTTATTCCTCCAGAGCCATACGGAGATCGGAGTCAGCTACCAGCATGCCCTAGACCTCCAGACGCAGCACAATCACTTTGCCATGAACTCCATGGTGAGTGGAGCACCTGCTCTCAGCACTGCCTCAGAGGCAGGAGAGTGGTGAGGGAAGGGGCCTGGAAGGAGGGTAAAGAGGGCCAGGAATAGACTACCAGGCTGACCAAGAATGGGGAACTCTGTGTGGATCCTTTAGCATTCTGTTTGCCTGGATGGTAACATAAGCAGGACACGTGACCAGCCAATGGTTCTATAGCAGATTATGGCCCCATTTCTGCCCCCGGACTCTGCTTTACAAGAAATGTGTTGGGGTTGTAGAAGGCATTAACTCAGCACAAGACTAGGAGGGAGTCACCAGTTCCACTTTGCTGACTTAACCAACTAGCATGTGAGTCTTTGAGCTGGGATGGCGAGGGACCTCAGGCTCTGGTACATGGAAACGGTTGAGTGAATTGGTGCATTTAGATTGGAGAAGAGGAGCCTTAAGGAAACATGATTTCTGTCTTCAGATATGTGAAGGGCCTTGGAGAGAAAAGGGTAGAATTGCTTTCTGTTGATCTAGGAGGTGGAACTGTCCAGGGATGGCAGTGGGAGAGGGAGGCAGGACATGGCTCGGGGGCAGGGTGCATTGGGAGTCAGTGGGCGCCTCATCATAGGGAGTGTTCAGGCAGACACTGAATTCAGAGAGAGGTGTTTGCTAGCTGTGTGACCATAGGGAACTTACCTCTCTGTTCTTTAATTTCTTCATCTGTAAAATGGAAATAATAACAGCTACCTTATGGGTTGTTGTGAAGATTCAGTGAGTTAATTATGAGGCTGTAGGAGGGGTGCCTAGTACATGGCAAGTTATCAGCAAATATTGATATTATGATGATGATGAGGATGTAGGAGTCTGGTCTAGATAACATCTCTGTTCCCTCATAAAACTAACACTTTGGGATACTATTATTTCCATGTGGTCACTCTAAGACTATTTCAAAATCTTGTTTGCCCCTTGAACCCATTGTATTTGAAATGCCTGAAACCAAAGTATGCTTCTCTTTCTCCCCTGCCAGCTCTTCCTACATGTACAACTGGTCCAAAAGAAGAGCTTCACCATCCCCCATATGCTTGAACATCAAAGACACCTTATTATTTAGCCAGTGATTCTGGGAAGGGGGAAGTATTAGAAAAAGAAAAACTGGAGAATCACAGAGGCCAGGAAAGAAGAGAATTTCATTTTTACCATGTTGTTTTAAATATGCTATACACCAAACTTACTGTATCAAAGAAGAAATAATTCTGGCCTCAACTTGTTTAACGTCTAGTTGGGGAGATAGACCATCATGGTGCAGTTTGATATGTGTCATGGTAGAGATATGCTGAGTTGACTCAGAACCTTAAAATCTCAGTGGTTTAAAACAACAGGAGTTTATTTCTTGCTCCTACCACATGCCTATCACTGGCTGGTGGGAGCTCTGCTTATCACGGTCTCTCGGGGACTTAGGCTCATGAAGCAGCCACTGTCTCAGATGCTGCCAGTTGTCTTGGCAGACAAAGCATGTAGGCAAGCACTGGAACTATGCACCTAGAAGTGACACATGCCACTTTCACTCACGTTTCATTAGCCAACACCAGTCACATAGCCACATTTCACTTTGTGGGCAGAGGTATATGATCCTACCACGTGTTGGGGAGGAGAGAGTGGACTCTTCATGAATAGCCCTAATGACTAGCACAGGGAGCTATCGCAGGATGGAAGATAGAGATGAACATCATTAGATTTGCATGGAAAGATAACTCTGTCTGCAGAATAGAAGGATGTGGTCCCAGGCAGGAAAAATATCAACATTGATTTTGTTATCAATTTTGGCTACAACAGTCTTATGTCTTCATCTAAATGTAAAGACTCTGCTTTCCAAGCTAGTATCCTATAATTATGTCTTATCCCTGGCTCAGTTTAGTCACAGAGGAGCAAAGCAATTGATCACAGGTGATTAAGAAGGCAAACTCAAATATAGTCGTTTGATTATCTGTGTCCTTGTAGATTTCCAATGGTGAATTTTCCAAATTCTGTGCCAGAATTTGTGTCACCCAACTGCCTGGCCCTAAAACAGACTAACTCATTTTAATAAGAAAGAAAGACATTTATAATTAGGGAGGTAAATCTTCCACCAAACCCCTCAAAACAATGAACTACCAAGATAAATAGAGCCTTTGGCTTTGAATTATCTGCACCACTGCTTGTGTCTATTAATATGGATACTTGAGAGTTAGTGGCACATCAAAAACCTTCCCCTGACATACTCACTTTTGAAGTCTCCATATTCAGGATAATAGTGAGGGAGGAAATTTACTGAAAGGGAAACATCTTCTGGAACTGGGAGAGTAGGAAGAAGAGATTTAATATACAACAACCAGTTAACGTATTCCAGCCCATCTCAAAGTCTCCCACCCTGAGAACGTGTGCAGCATTCAGAGGCCTCTGAAGCCTGATGAGGCCAGATCTCCTCTCTGGCCGTAGGGCAAGGGAAGAGAAATCTCAGGATTGTTTGATCGAATTGTGTGGGCACCCATGCTTTATAAATAGGGCCCTGTGCTTTTGTTAACTGGGAGGTTACAGGTTTGTTATTAAAAGGAACTTCCACAAAGAGGGATGTCAGAATCCTGAACAGGTGAAAGGAGGGAATTACAGACTCATGTTCTCTGGCCTGAGTGATGGATGTTGCTGCCAAGAAACAGATGAATGGAAGCAGCTACTACTGGAGCCCAGTGACTACAGGAATGATCAGTTACAATGGGGAGGTGGGAATGTGGGTTGTCCTGTAAATTCACTGAGGCATTTCTGTTGCTGTTCTTGGGAGTTATACAATCAACTAGACATATGCCCTCGCATCGTTCCTGTAAAGGTAGGTGTAGTGTACTTCGTTTTGGGCTACAAGTGAAGTCTTTCGTGTCAAATCTTGTTTTAGCAATGAAATAGGCCAGTGATTCCTTACCTTTTAGGGAGGTCACAGACCCCTTTGAAATCTAAATCCAGAGATATATGAATGAATTTTTTAAGACAACTTAAGGGGATTCAAGGAAATACTAAAGCCTATCAATCAATCTCCCCAATTTAAGAGCCCAAGAACCTCATGACTCTTTATTCACACATTCCTCAAATAATTAAGGATTGGATATTATGCTGAATGTTGGTGAACAAAAAGGAGATGGTCTGTCTCATGGAGGTTCAATTTAAATGAGGGGAAGAAGGTATATTTTTCAATCAATAATCAGTATTGACTTGCTCATTGTTCATTCATTGATAGTAATTAACTGTCTGAATTAACTCTATAATGTACCAAAGTACTTATTATTTAAAGAAGCCCTAGGTATACTATTTTGTAAATGAAAATGATCAACTTGTAATTTCTGTTTTCTATGTTTTGTTTTCATGTGTCTAGCATTTACACTGGTTAAAGATCCAAATCCAGCCGAGGTGACCATTACTGAGAAATAATTTCATATCATTAAATTATGGGAAAAAAATCAGAAATTTCCTAAATTTCATTTTGAACTGGTACCAATAAAGGCTATTCATTATTAACATGCCAAGAGTGTGGTACCCTACTGAGTCTGATATGTGAGCAACTCTAAAAGAAAAAGGTTAAAATTGGTTGATGTTTGACTTTTGTCATAACATGTTTTTTGTAGTTCCCACTGGGGAATCCTATTCTTTTGATCTTAAAAAACTAATAATAATAATGATAACCTACCTACTAAACTCAGTAGGAAAATATTTTCTGGCTTCTTACAGTGCCTCAGAAAGCCAGGTTTTCTCAGCTCCCTAGGGCCCTCCTCTTTCTTAATTATGATTGTTGTGGCATAATTCTTACAAATTCTCTTGAGTGTGGCCTTCTCCTCTGGTGGGAGTGGGCAGATGGAAATAAGATTGGGTTGTAATATGCAACAGAACAACCATATAGCCATTTAGTTCTAGTGCTAGTCATGAAAAGACATATGAGTATATACAAACATAACACAACCTTATTTACAATTTTAATTTGCCAGTTCTTTGGAGGAAAAAATAAATTGTTAATAGTTTCTGTCTAGCATTT
Source organism: Macroglossus sobrinus (assembly GCA_004027375.1). Taxonomy (NCBI): domain Eukaryota; kingdom Metazoa; phylum Chordata; class Mammalia; order Chiroptera; family Pteropodidae; genus Macroglossus; species Macroglossus sobrinus. Next base: position 434,457 of record PVKZ01000580.1, read on the forward strand.
TAAAATATGAAATGATACTTATTTTCTATTATTATAACTGTAAGGATTCACATTATTGATAACCGTTTGCAGCTTGGCGGTAGGAATCATTTTTGCTGCAGCATATGTGTGATAGCTGCTTTAATCCTATTAATTTGCTCACTGGAGGCACATATTGCCACTTGATGGTGAGTAAATCAGACCAATTGCAGCGAAGTCTGTGGTGCTTTCTGTTTGTTTTGAGGGAAGGCTACAAATGGTAGCACCAAGGAAATATCAGCTCTAGTGTAAGACTAATAAAGATTCTGGGGCAGGTATCCTGACCCCAATCTGGCAAACCTTAGACTAGGATGCTCTGTCATCTTTGATTCTTGGCAATCCTAAACTATGTTTTTGCAGCACTTCTGATAATGACAGTAAATCTAAATTTTGGTTTAAGTGTGCCTGCGTGTGCTTGCGTGCACACACACGGGCATACACATACAAATTTGCTATTGTGATATTTAAATAGCCAGTATTTGACCTGCTGTAGTTGCAAAGCCCCTTCATAAACATAGAGCTCCTTAAAAACGAGATCAATTTTGTCTAGTGTTAGTCTTTTCAGTATAATTTTTTTTCAAAGAATCATGCAGTGAGCTTGCTAAAAATGCAGGTTTTCTTTTGGCATTCACCCCAGTCCTAGAAAATTGTAACCTCTGAAGGGTGGGACCCCAGGAATCTAAATTTTTCATAAGTTCCCCAGGTGATTTATATGCATATTAGAGATCTGTCATTCTGTGGAAATCTATTTTATAAAGTGATTCTGTATTAGAATAAAGCATCACAAGTTATGAAAGACAGTCTACTTCTAGCATGACAGCACAAGGGGCTCCATAGACCTGCTCTTCACTGAAAATTTAAAAATGTTTAAAGTTTCTAGAAATTGTCCTATGTGCATACAGCAAATGAAGGAACATTTAAGAAACTCTACTAAAATTTGATAAGAATAGTGAGTCTGTAGTATTTGAACCAAGACCCACTCTCACCCTCTTCTGCCCCAGCCAGCTCAATAAGATGGAAGCTTCCCTCCAGACTCATGCAACCAAGAAACCAAGCCTCCCTTTCTCCCCAGGCTGCCAAATGAAGGACCATCTTTCCAGATGGGCATTTATTGTCCCACCCCAAGCTACCTATTGCTAATGCTAAGTTCTGAGTGAGTGTGGTCAAGAGCTGGAACTCCTTCTGCCTAGTCTTCACTCAGAACAGAGGCTCTTTTATGGTACAACACCACTAAGAATTCTAGGGCTCCAGATGCCCTTGCCCCAGCTTATAACACAGAGCCATCCTGGGCGAGGCAAGCCAAGAAGACCTGAGGCTCCTCAGTCCCCTCCACTGAGTGTTCAGCTCTTGAAGTGGGGTATTACTCAGGGAAACACACCATTTTCTCTAACCCCATCTCCAAGGACATGGCTCAGAGATTTTGCCTAGGGGTAGAAAAAAACTATGATACTGAGAGTGCCCAATCTTTTCCCAAAGCAACTGACTTCATTTGTAACAGAGAATAGAGAAGTTTAAAATGACAACACTCTGGATGTGGTTCCATAGTATAGCGGTTAGCATGTCTGCTTTACATGCAGAAGGTACTGGGTTTGCGCCCCAGTGGAGCCACGGTCCATGGTCTACGGCCATGCTACCCTGAATGAGCCCGATGTCTGATCTCGGAAGCTAAGCAGGGTCAAGCCTGGTTATTACTTGGATGGGAGACCACCTAGGAAGACCAGGTGCTGTAGGCATAAATAATAATTATAATAAATAAAAATAAATAAAATAACAACACTCTCAAAAATTCCCTTAGAGAGGCTCTGGTCTAAGGCAATTGGGAAAAGATTGGTAGAGTTATTGTAGATATCCGATAAATGGTAGTTTGCATACTGGTTTGCCAGAGAAAACTGGGGAAAGAGACTTTCTGGGGCAGGAACAAATCTCAAGCACTGACCTCAGAAACTATCCCTTCAGAGGAGCCTAATTTGGTTGGATAGATCTATGGAGGAATTAACCTCCCAGGACGTTGTTGAAAACAATAATAAGATAGAAATTAGTGGAATTGAACAGCTTGGAGGGGTCAAGGGAAAGAGAAAGTTAAAGAGAACACTGTCAAGACCATGTCATCAGGAACAAATGAAAAGAGCCAGAAATTATTTTAAAAAAATGAAATAAGAAAGTTAATATAACAAAAGCTATAAACATATGTTTACTTTGCTTTCTTATCTCAGCTTCTTTAAAAGACATAAAATTATAAAAAGTGATCATTATAATGATCTAATGGTGGGTTTCTAACATTTATAGTTGTGATATATATAATAACAATGCCATAAAAAGTGGGGAAAAGGAATAAAACTATATAGGAGTAACATTTTACTATCTTATTAGAATTAAGTTAGTATATATCTGAAACTGATTGTGATAAGATGTTCATGGTAAGCCCCAAAGCGACAGCTGAAAAAAATAACTAAAAGTATTGTGTAAAAATCCAGTAAAGGTATTAAAATGCTGCATTATAAAGTTTTTACTTAATGCAAAAGAAAACAGTATAGAATGAATAGAGGTAGAAAAAAATATATGTAACAGAAAAAAATTTACATGGCAAATATAAATCCAACTATATCAATAATAATGTTAAATGTGAAAGGATTAAACAATCTAATCAAAGGTAGAGATTTTTAGACTGGATAAAAGAACACAATCCAACTATATACTGTCTATAGGAGAAACATTTTAGATTCAAAAATTATAATAGTTTGAAAGTGAAAGGATTGATAAAGATGTTTTATGCAAACAGCAAACACAAGAAAACTGGAGTGGCTAGACTCATAACAAACTTAAAAACTTAAAAAAAAATGTTACTGGAGAAAGAGAAGGACATTTTGAAATGAGGACAGGGTCACTTCATCAGGAAGATAGAACAATTATAAATATATATGTACCTAATAACAGAACACTGAAATACATGAAGCAAAATCTGACAGAAATAAAACAATACAATTCAACAACAATAAAAAAGAGAGAAACTTCAGCAGATATCTGTATTTCACTTTTAATAATGGATAGAACAACTAAGAGAAATAAAATAGAAGACATGAACAAAAAATAGAAGATTATAGAGCAAATAGTTATAAATACCTGCATTAAAAAGAAAAAATATCAAATTAATAATTATTAAGTAAGGCATTGGAAAAAGAAGAGTAAACTAAACCTAAAGCAAGCAGAAAGAAATAAGAAAAATTAAAGTGGAAATTAATGAATTAGAGAATAGAGAAACAATAGAGAAAAATCAATGAAACCAAAAGATCAACAAAATTGATAAACCTTTAACTAGAAGAACCAAGAAATAAATCACTAGAATTAGATTACAAGAGGGGACATTACTATCAATCTTATAGAAATAGGATTATAAAGTAATACTATAAACAATTGTATGCCAGTAAATTAGGTAACTTAGATGAAATAGACAAAAGCCAGATGGCTTCATCACTGAATTCTATCAAACATTTAAAGAAGAATTAATACTAATTCCTCGGAAGCTTTTATAAAAAATAGAAGAGGAAGGAACAATTCACAATTGACATTATGAAGCCAATATCATCCTGATACCAAAACCAAAAAAGATATCAGATGAGAAAAGAAAACTACAGACCAATGTCACTTATGAGCATGGATGCAAAAATCCCTAAAGAAATACTAGCAAACCAAATACAGCAAAATATAGAAAAATTATATACCATGACCAATTGGGAGTTATTCCAGGATTATAAGGTTGGTTTAATATTAGTAGAATTTTAAAAAGGGGGAAATTCCACATGATCATCTCGATAGATCCAGAAAAAGCATTTGACAAAATCCAACACCCTTTCATAATAAAAATGCTCAGCAAACTAAAAACAGAAGAGAACTTCTTCAACCTGATAAAGGGCATCTATGAAAAACCTATAGCTAACATCATACTTGATAGTGAAAGGCTGGATACTTACCCATTAAAATCAGGAGCAAGACAAAGCTGTTTGCTCTTGCTACTTCTATTATTGGCGGTTCTGGCCAGGGCAGTTATTCAGGAAAAAGAAAAGGCATCCAGATTAGAAAGGTAGACGTAAAACTATCCCTATTCTCAAGATGACATGATCTTTTATGTGGAAAATCTTAAAGCATCTACTAAAAAACTACTAGAACTAGTAAATGAATTCAGCAAGAATGCAGAATAAACGATCAATATACAGTATATATTTCAAGATATTTACAATGAATAATCTGAAAATGAAATTAAAACCATTCCATTTATAATAGCATCAAAAAGAATAAAATACTTGGGAAAAAATTTTAACAAAAGGAGTATAAAACTTGTACTCCAAGAACTACAAAACATTGTTGAAAGAAATTAAAGATCTAAATAAAGGGTTAAAACATATAATTTCAGATCCTTAGATTAGAAGACAATATCATTAAGATGGTAAAATTGATCTACAGATTCAGCACATCTCTATCAGAATTCTAGCTGGTTTCTTTGTAGAGGTTGACAACCTAATTCTAAAATTGATATGGAATTGCAAGAGACCCAGAATAGCCAAAACAATCTTTAAAAAGAACAAAGATGGAGAACTCATATTTTCCAATTTCAAATCAAGTCAGTACAGTACTGGTATAACTATAGACATATAGATCAAAATTGAGAGATCATAAACTCTTGTGTCTGTGTTCAACTGATTTTTGACAAGGGTACCAAGACCACTCAATATAGAAAAAATAGACTTTTCAATATATGGTGCTGAGACAACTGGATAGCCACATATGAAAGAATGAAGTTGGACCCTATGTCATACTAAATTAAAAAATGATTATTGTACTTCATCAAAATTTAAAAACTTTGTGTTTTAAAGACTTAATCAAGAGATTGAAAAGGCAACTCACAACATGGGAAAAAATATTTTCAAATTATTTATTTTATAAAAGACTTGTATCTAAAATATATAAAAAGCTCTTACAACTCAATGACTAAATGACAAATAACCCAATTAAAAAATGGACAAAGGATCTGAATAGATACTTCTTCAGAGGAATATACAAATGGTCAATAAGTACATGAAAAGAGGCTTGAAAATGCACTAAAAGATGCTAGTCATTAGGGAAATGTAGATCAAAACCATAATTGGATACCATTTCACATCCATTAGGATGGCTATAATAAAAAGTCAGATAACAATAAATGTTGATGAGATGATGAGAAATCAGAACACTCATATACTGCTTGAAGGAGTGTGCCATGGTGTAGTCACTTTAGAATACAGTCTGACTGTTTCTCAAACAGTTAAACATTGAATTACTGTATGACCCAAAGATTCAACTCTTAGGTATATACCTAAGAGAAATGAAAACATGTCTACACAAAATGTTCACACATTGTATACAAATGTTTACAGCCACATTCATAATAACTAAAAAGTAGAAACAACCCAAATATCTATCAACTGATGAAAGGATAAACAAAATATGGTCTATACATATAATGGAATATTATTTGGCCATAAAAAAGGAATGAAGTGATGATATGTTCTATAACATGGATGAACTTTAAAAATATTTTACTAAAAGAAAGAAGTCAACAAAGACCACATATTTTTACGATTCCATGTATTTAAAAGCCTAAAATAGGCAAACCTATAGAGACAGAAAGTAGATTAGTTGTTACTATGGGTCGGGATGGATGGGAGGTAGGGGGACAATAGTAAAAGGCTACAGGGTTTCTGTTTGAGATGATCAGAATGTTCTAAAGTTGACTGTGGTGTTGGCTGCACATATCTGTGTACTAAATACTATTATACTAAAAACCGTTGAGTTATATACTTAAAATGGATGAATTGTATGTTATGTGAATTATACCTCCATAAAACTTAAAAAGAAGAAAAAGACAATGGAAGAATGAATGTTAAGTGGGTTCCTACTAGCATTAAGATATAACCTTTTTAATGGATAAAGAGAGTGACCATGACAGCATGGACAACAACCCTGGTGGTATTAGCAAAGCTGAGGTAGGAGGCTCGGGTGTACCACTTGACATTTACTCACTGGTGTATTCAACATTTTACTGTTTGTATTCTCTGTGCCCTTTACTAGACACTAAGGACAGCAAGAGGACAAAAGACACAAAACTGTCTTCAAGGAGCTTGCAGTTTAGCCATTCTCAAATTCATGTACCTAATGCAAAGAGAATTTTACTTACGAGGGCTCCTAAGGGCAAAGCTTTGTCTGTTTCATTCTCACCTGTATCTCCAGGACCTAACAATGCCTGGAGCCTAGTAGCTGTCTATAAATGCTTTTTGAATGAATAAGGTAGTAAGCATGACACAGCATCTGTCACCAACCTGGAGCAGCATTTGGGCAACTAGGACACAGAACTGATAAGGCAGGACCTTCACTTCTAAGGGAGCCTTATAGGATATGATTCCAGCAGAAGCTGAACAACCACAGGAAAGAAGATGAATGAAAGCAGTGGTTTCCATCAGGGGTGAGCCTTACAAAGTGCCCAGGTGATGCACCGTAAAAGTCCAGGAACTACTGGACTGGATGATATTTCAAGTTCCACTCGATCCCGAGCATCTTTGTTTCTGAGATTCTAATCCTAAAAGTGTAAGTTAAGCCACTAAAACATGTCCTTCCCTGGCAAGAATGAATGTGATCCAGTGTTTGCTGTTAACACTGGGATTCCTAAGGTAGGTCTTCTAGAGAAGATACTGCATATATCACCAGCCAGACCTGTTTTTGCTATTGAAGTTGAATAGGATGCAGTGTTTGTATCTCCACAAACATCCACTGCTCTCTGTCAGCATGTTCCTTGCTTGCAGGTTATTGATTGTATCCTTGTTGTGTGCCCCCTGAGCCTTGCAGTTCAGTTTACCCATACACTTTTACATACTCATATGCAGCCAATGTCTGCTCTCTGCCAGGCCTGCAGCTACCAAGAGTTAATTTGTCTGAAATTCAGCCAAAACTGAATCGTGCCTCTTCTTTGAGGTCTCCTGGAGCCAAATGAAAGACACAGAATGGTCTATGAAACCTAGCACGTCAGATGAGATAATGTACACGAAGGGACTTAACCTGTAAAGCATGACACTAATATGAAGTCTTAATGATAATAATAAGCAGCAGCATTGCATGTGCCATTCTCGGGCATGGGTGCTAGCCAGCCAGGAGGAATATCAGATGATGGACAGAGACTGATCAAAGACATACAGGTGAGATGTTTTACAAATCAGGATATTTGAGAACTGAGAGGTCAGGACTAGGTAGGCAGTTGAGAAGAGAATGGTATTAAAAAAAACTCAGAAGTCAGAGTTCATGACACAGCCAGAGGCCCAGAGAAAAAAGAGGTAAAGGACTTCTATCAGCAAGTTCTTTTGGTTCTACTCTCAAACTGTATCCAGAATCTGGCTATTTCTTACCACCTACACAGCCACCACCCTGGGCCAAGGTCTATTCACTCTCTCACTTCATTCAGAGCTGAACTCAGATGTCACCCTGACTTCAGGGGTTAGCTGGCCCTGACTTGTCTATTTGAAGTAGCACTTTCCGACCTGATCAGTCTTTTACTTAGCTATAGTCTATACATACAGCACTGAAATAAGAAATATATAGTAAATATTAATTTATTATCTGACTCTTTTACTAAATTATAAGCTTCATAAACATAGGAGTTGTCTGTCTTGTCCTCTGCTTGCAGAGTGCATTGCATTATTGAATGAATGGTTGAATAAACAAATAGGACAGAGTTTTAAGACTCCAGCAATAAGGCAAGGTATTGATTAAAGGGACAAAGAGTTGCCTTAATCCCGAGCTTTCCTGTAGTTCTGTGGAGTCAGGGACCTGTTCCCCAGGGTGACTGGCCTAGGTTTATGGGTGGGTGGAGATTACTACTCCAAAGAGGGAGAGGGCAAGAGAAGCCCACTTGCCAGGTTCTTGCCCACTCTGGACCTGGGCTGTTCTGGGAATTCCAAGGGCAAATCAAGAGCCCCAGTTGGGGAGGCTTCAGAAACATAGAAATTTTTATTGAATTCGTTCTCCAAGGGCCCTATTTCTTTGGAATGTGAGTTTTCAAACTTTTAGGAGAAATTTCTTATCATCTCTCTTCTCCCTTGATGGAAATCCTTGGCCACTCTGACTGCTTTCACATTTATGGCAGAGGAAAACAGTATGGTGTGAAAGAGCATGAGCACCAGGAGCTAACTGTAGCTCTATGTTTCCTGCCTAGTTTTGTGATCATAGGAAAGTTATTTCAGTTTCTAAGAGTCTAACCACCATCATCAGTAAATGGGGAATAATGATCGTGCTTTTGCCAAGGATGTTATAAGGATGAGGTGTGATCATGAATTTTAGGCACAACATTTGGCCTGGTGTTATGCTTGGCAAATGTTCAGCAATTATTATTGACAGAGTCAGGAGTGCTAGGAAAAAATAGTTCTCTTTGAGGACAGCACTCAGATTTCTCATCTACAAAGCTTCTCAAACTTTAATGTGCATATGTATCACTTGGAACAATCTTGTTAACATGCAGATTCTGATTCAGAATGTTGGGAAGAGGCCTGAGATTCTGCATTTCTAAACTGTTCCTGTCTTGTACTGATGCCGCAGACCGAGCTCTGAATAACCATGTCCTATAAGAGAAAGGGCTGAAGGAAGAAAATTCTGGGCAATGCATTTTCTTGAAGTCTTATAGCCTCTGGTTTCCACCTAAAGGCAGCCTGAAATTACTACATCCTGACCCAGAAGGGCTACATTGCATTGTTCCTAACCACTCTCTCCACTGGTGTCCCTGAATCTGATTCCAGCTGTCCCCACTCCTCCCTACCATATCCTGCAATGATGTCTCATATAAAATGTTCAACCCCTCCAAAAAAGTTTCTTTCAGAACTGAGAAAGAAGAGAAAGAGGGGCTTCTCTTTTACTAAAATCTGCTCCTGGGTTTCCTTGGCCCTTGGACATATGGCCAGGCGCTTGTTTTCATGGATGCTTAATGGTTTGTAAAGCAATTGCTGGAGGAAACATTGCTACAGCAAGCCAGGCGAGAGGGAAAGAGGGCTTTATGGGCCAATGTTATCTTTGCTGAGCACAGGGGCTACCCTAGCTCATTTCCTCTCCCTGCCCAACAATGACAGATGGCTTCCACATGGTTTGACCTACTGTTTGGCCGGACTTGACCAGATAGTCATCCATCAGCTGCCCTATTTGGCCCCCTAGAGAGTACCCTGTGGTTTGTGGGAGGCAAAAGTTGGAGGTTTCATTTAGAGCTCATCACATCTTAGCTATTGTAGAAGAGTTTCAGACATGAGCAGTTCTTATTCCAGATGTTATCATCCCAGTGTCCATATGTTTTGAGGTGAGATCAGCAGGTTTACATGGCAATGTTAAACTAATTAATCATAAAATGATGCTTTAACAGCTTCAGTACCTAAGGTGGGTTTGGTATTAGCAAAGATGTAAGCAATATACATTGCATTATTAATCTAGAGAAAGGAAGTGAGGTTCAGCTTTTTCCATTGCTTTGGCACAGTCTTTTTATTTTCTTACTGATGTCAAATGTTACCCCCAAAGCCTCTGAACACTGTGTGGGAAAATCTCCAAATACCTCTTCTTACGGCTGTCTCTTTGAGTGTAACAAAACAAAAACTTCATATTTGGTGCAGAGCATAAGAAAAGGTAGCTATGAGTGGAGGAGTCATGCAGAATAGGCATCAGGAAGCCTGGGTCTAGTCCCAATATGCCCCTTTTTTGTTACTTTCAATATACCACTATTTATTTAACAAAATTTTTAAGTACCTACTAGGTGGATTCAAGAAATGTCTGGGTTTTATTATTATTTTTTTAATTGAATGAGATTGTTACATGAACTTGGCTTCTAAAAAGCTTTAAATAAAGTGTGTTTATATTTCTTTCCTTAGTAAAGCAATATTTGCTCACTAAAACTTGCCTATTTCACTTATATGTAAATTTTACTTTACTATAAAGAAAAAAAGAAAAAAGGTTTACCAAAGTAAAAAAGAGGTAGGGGAAATTTGAGTTAATTGCAGCTTTCTTGAAATGCAACCTGACAAAATCTATGAAAATTAAAGATACATTAAAACATTTTTAAAACTAAAAAATATTAAAAATACCAAATCTATTAAAATCAAAATTACTTTGCAACCCTTAGAATTATTTGCAGAAGAAATAAAATAAGTAAATAAAAAGAATGAATCTGACAAAAATAAAAGATTAAACATGAATTCCCCATTAGCTGCATCACCCATATAGACATTTGATGTTTTGATGTAATAATTTTAAAGGGGAGGAAAAGGGCCACTGACACTGTATTCTTCCTCTGTACAGTATTAAGAGATTATTTTTTAAATATATGTGTACACCAAAGTTTTTTAAAGGTTCTGTATACACAAGAGAATTAAGATGATAAAAAAGACCCCAAAGAAAAACTCCCACCACCATGCATCTTTGATACAAAATAAAAATGCAAATCAAAACTACAGTGGGATACCATCTCATACTTGTTGGAATGACTGTCACGGACAGGACAAGTGATAAGTGTTGAGAGGCTGTAGGCAAAAAGGAACCCACATACAGTGCTAGTGGGACTGAAAATTGGTACAACCATATGGAAAATAGTATGGAGATTCCTCAAAAAACTAAGAATTGGTCTACCATATGATCCAGCAATCCCTATTCTGGATATTTGCCCCCAAAACCTGAAAGCATTTACCTGCAAAGATATACTTATGCCAATATTCATAGCAGCATTATTCATGGTGGCCAGGACATGCAAGCAACTGAAGTGTCCTACGATAGATGATTGGATAAAAAAGATGCGGTACATATGTTCCATGGAATATTACTCAGCCATAAGAAAAGATGAAATACTGCCATTTGCAACAACATGGATGGATCTTGAGATAGTCATGCTAAGCGAAATGAGTCAGAAAAAGTTGAAAACCATATGATTTCATTCATATGTGGGATATAAAACTGAAAGCAACAGACATGGTAAACAGATTCATGGGCATGGACTCTGGATTAGTGGTTGCCAGAAGCAAGGGAATGAGAGGAGTAGATAGAGGTGAAAGGGGTCAAATATTTGGTGATGGAAGGAATTTCTCTTTCTCTCTCTCTCTCTCTCTCTCTCTCTCTCTCTATATATATATATATATATATATACACACACATATATATATACACATACACATATATATGACATACTGTTGAATTGTACACTTGAAACTTATTTTTTATTTATCAATATCATCCCAATAATTTTTAATAAATAGATATCAATAACTGATAACATTTAGATATGATTCCCTGGTATGTATGTTTTTTTCAGCTGAGCCGACACTTTTTTAATATTTTTTATATTTCACATTTTGATTTAACCTTTGTTTTTCATTTGACCTGAATAATTTTGCTGAGTACCTTAGCCTTGGATGATTGTTTGCCTGGCCTTCCTCCCTTGACTTTTGGATTTGGAGAGTCAAGGTCTCCAGAGTTTGTTTAGAGGACTGAATCCCTTTCAGGAACATGGCCCTACATGCCTCACCTTCTTTGATCATCTGATGGATCACAACTTTCCTTTTCATAATAATAATTTAAAAGTTGTAGCCCTGTTAACTGGAATGGAATTGAGAACTCCACGCCAGGACTCATTCATTCCAGAAGTGAGATAGCTCTTCACCGACTCTGCTGCCTCTCTGGAGGTGAAAATGAGAAACATTGCCTCTGGACGACAAAGTGAAAGGCCCCATGCCCAGCGTGGGGAGGAAGCTTCTGCCACCTTTTGTAAAATGGTCAGTGCTAAGGAGAAGGATCTGTCCCCTTGTATGTCTTGACAGTCACCCTTCTGGTGCTTTGGGCCTGATTAACACATAGCTTTAAGATGGCTATCCCAAGAGACCTCTATATTTCCATCTTAAGGTTTGGAAGAACACTGTGTTGAAAGGGCATGGTTTACAGAGCAAGTCACTGGCTGATTCCGAATTCTCTGATCTCTTTGGGTCAAGGAAAGATCTGTGGACAGTTCAGGGCCCCAGACCCTTGAATCCTAGGGGAAGAGCATCTGTCAACAGAGGGGGTGCATTGTGCATGGTAGTGGCCTGACAAACAGCTAGGGCAGCTTTGCCTGCTGTGGAGCTGGGCACATATGTCAGGCTCCTATGGAAAGGTGCTTTTCTTAGGAATAGTAGGGATATTGTGGCATGTTCTCTGTGAAATACAGTGGGACTCTGGACTCTTGTTGGAATCTTTGCCTCTAGTTGGAATAGTTGATAAATTTTTCTTTTGTTATGTTTTTTCCTAATATTTTGATTTGGTTTTTCTTTAATTTGGAATGATAACAGCAATCTGCTGGAACTGGAAAAGGGAAAAGATTTAACATTCTTTTTGGTTATATGCCAGACAATGGACTGGATGCTTTATGTCTCATGCCACCCACAGGAGAGACTTTCTGATTCAGGATGGGAACCTATGACCACAGGAGTGTAAAATCCACCTCTGCTTTTGAGAGTGAATTGAATGGAATTCAAGTGATACACATACGCAGAAATGATCTGCTTTAACAATCAGCCCCTGTGTTTTAACAACACAGAGCTGAGGGTTACCAAAATGATAGCTTGTATTAAATGATTATTTCTAGAAGAATCAGTATTTTTTTTTTCAGAGCATACCACATAAAAAACTTGATTTGAAGAGAAAAGTTAGCTTAAAGTATTTTAAGTGGAAAGTTATCATTATCTGCAAGTAATGTTGCATGTTTTTCTAGCCAGTCAGGGCATACAGGAGCCAGGTTCAGACAGGGCAGACAAGAGCCTTTGGCAGGGCTGGAAACTTTCATCAAGATTCTGCCAAGAAGTACTTTAAGGGGAATGACTCTGCTCCATTGATTTCAGTTAATCACAGTAGGAGAAAAGATCTTAGGAGAAGGGGCCATCTATCCTGTGATCTCCAATTAATGAATGCAGGAATGAAATGAGAAAAAAGAATTTTGTAGGCAAGAACAGTGGAGGCAGGGTATAAATCTAGAGAGGGTTTTTAAGTTAGCAAGATTTGCTGGAATTTACTTATTTTTCCCATTTGTGACCAAAATGTTGGGAGGAGAGCCTTAGGAGCAGGGTAGGATGGTGGATGAAACAGCAGACCACTCAGCGAGCACGTTGCTATTCTGCAGGATAGATGGTGTTTGTATCTTGGACTATGCGATACTTTGAATAATGATAATTATAGCACTGCATATATATATACCGTGCATATATATATATATACCGTGCATATATATATATATACCGTGCATATATATATATATACCGTGCATATATATATATATATATATATATATATATATATATAGTGTTAAATTAATAAAGCAATTTGGAAGTAAGATTTTAAGAAGATACTCGCTAAGCCTAAGCCAGAATTGTTAGTCATGTTATTGATTTCTGGCCAGGGAAGCTGGTTGGTCTAGGCAGCTCTGCTTAGGGGAATAGGAGGAAAGCAGCTGGTCCTTGGTCACCCAGCTCTAGCCATGGCCATCACACAGCAGGCCAGAGAGCAGAGCCAGGATGAGGGACTGAGGCACGTGACAGCGGTGGCTGGGCGATGTATACCTCCATGGTGGGCAGCAGTCCTCTTCTAGGTTGCTCTCCATGCATCATCCCCTTGCTAACCTGCTAACACACAGAACAGTCTTTTGAAAGCATAAATCAGATCATGTTATTCTGTTGTTTAAAACCTTCCCATTGCACCTGGACACTTGAAAGTTTGAATTACTCTGTTTTCTTCAGTTTATGCCCCAGTACCTCCAAAGAAAAGAGTTTAGGGAGGACAATAGATTTAGTCAACATTCCCCCAGGCACTGAAGAAATAAGAAAACAGCGACCTAAATTCTCTCTGTGTTCAAACTGGCTGCCCTCTCTAAAGAGAGAATGTATCTAGAAGCCTAGGTTATATAGAGCAGACGCTGCTTACTAAGAAATGGAATATCTAAGATCATTCAGCTCAACTCCCTCACTTTACAGATGAGGAAACTGGGGGACAGAGAAGGCAAGTGACATCTTAAGCGACTGCCAGGGGTGAACCAGAACTCATGTCTCCTGACTCCTGGCCCAGTGACTGACTGATGGACAGCTCTGCAGGTGGAAGGGTGTTTAAGGCTGGTGGGGAAGAGTGGCAGGGCCAGGCAGATGGAAGGCAGTGGAGGAGGCAGCTTGTAGGAAATGGAAAGGCCATGAAGAGTCCAAATGTCCATTCCTTCTGGCCATGTCCCCAAGACAGACCATATCCCCAAATGCTTCTTAACAATGGCTTGAACCATGACACAGAAGAACCACATGGATAGATTGACCAAAGGCCATGACATGTCATTTGTGCCTAATGACTAAGCACCCCTATTTACCCAGACTCTTAATCCAGCTCTTTAACCCTGTTCTTTCCTTTTAAATCATTTGCGACCTTCTGCACCATTCCTCTTTTTATTTGGTTTGTGGCTGCTTATTTGTCTCAGGTTCTAGGCTGAAGGAAAATGGAAGAGGATGATAATGAACTTGGGCAATGTTTCCTGCACTGTTTTGCTATTCTGAAAAGGAGCTATAGAGAAAAAAAAAAATGAGCAAATGTATGAGTCAACATTATCTTTATCCCTCTATTGTGAGAAATACTGCCTCGACTTCTTTTGTGAAGAGTAATCATTTGTTAGTTTTAGTTAGACACTTCTCTGCCCACTGATAAGGAAACAAAAAGGCATTTACTGTGCTAGTCTCTAGAATGTGAAATGTAAGCTGTGGTCTGTTTTTTTGTTTGTTTGTTTTTAGCTTTCATTTATGATCACAGGCTTGAGAGTTGAAGGGGCCCTGGAGGACCACCAGCCTCACTACCCACTTCTGTGTAGGAAGCCCCTTCCCAGCATCCCTGCCAGTGGTTCAGATCCCTTTCCTCTGCATCCCCACAGCAAGTTGCCTCTAACTCTGTCAAAACACTTACTTCATTTTGCTTTAAATTACAGTTATTTGAGGACTTTTCTTAAGTCTGAGCTGTGAGCCCCTGAGGGCAGGAATCCTGTCTCATTTCCCTTTGATCTCTCACAGCAACCAACACAGAGCCTGGCCCACTCTCCATAAATATTTGAATGAGTGACAAGATGTTAACAGCCTCAAGATGGCAGCCAGTTAGACATCTTTAATAGCTAGATAGTTCTTCCTAAGAGTGAGCAGATATGTGCCTCCCTGTGTTCATGGTGGAGAGGATGTAAACAGGCAGTAATGATAGAGGGCCAGGCACCTATAAGATGTACATGAGGGACCCTGGGGACAGGCTAGTACTCTGCTCTTATTGCTCTTCTTATTTTCCATCCTTCCAAAGCACACAAGGTCTTTCCCAGGATAGGAAAACCCAACAACTGTAGATAGATCTGGTTAAATATGTGTGTGTGTGGCGGTGGGGTGGGGGGAGCATTTCCAGGATTTGAATGCAGTTTAGAAGGACAGCTATATCGGACATGGTCCATGTCCCACCCATATCCCCTCAGCCTGCCCTGAAGGTCTCTGCAAATGATTCCCATACACATTGACAGCTTCCTGTGTTTCTCTGCCCATGGTCACTCTCTGATATGGGGGGTGTGCTTGGCCTGTGTGTAGGTCAGACTGGAAATGCCAGGGAGTTACTCTAGGAGGGCTCTTCAGTCATGAGCAATGAGACTTGGTGCATAAATACCCCAGCTTTCTCTTCTCCCAGGGGGACGGTGCAGGAGTGTGTTCTATACAGTCTCTCAAAAAGTTTCAGAAGGGATGACCCTCAGTTGCTCACAGCAGTAACCAATTAATGAACACATCCTTTATTTTTCTCCCTGCCTTCTTTGACTTCCCCGCTCCATCACTGTGCTTCCTAAGGACCACACTCAAATAAACTATTTGTCCCAAATCTTAGTCTCAGGGTCTGTTCAGGGGAACCCAGACTAAGAAAACACAAGCTGGGGATTTGGGGGAATTCAAATGTTACTCCCTTGGAAGACAGAACTTTTAAAATCAGTACATACTTTTGTTTTCCCTTTTCTTTTCTTCTATTTCTAAGTGCAGAGTTGGGTTTCCTGTCAATTCTGTAAATAGAGTTGCTAATTTTAAGTAGAATCTGTATTCTAACTCAGAAAACAGAGCTGATAATGATTTCTAAATCTCTGAAGGATAGTTATTTCAAATAACAGGAATAAGTAATTCTCTAGTCTGTTAAGGGAATGTACTATGCCAGAAAGGTCTCAGGCCAGACTAAAGAAAGAGATTATGCATGGGATATACGTCAGAATAGACTTGTGTTCAAGCATGTCACTGAACATTTTAAACTTCTGCAGAGATCTAAATGGAGAGAGACCTTATGCACCGGGCTTAGGTTAGGGATGGAATGCTTGGGGTCAGGGACAGTTAAATGAATGTGGACGATGAGGGAAGAGGGAAAGGAAAATCATTAAACTTATCCAATATTAATAAGATACCCCTGAGCTAAAAGAACCAAGAGAAAATGCTGTTGTTGAAGAGTATTATCATCTAAGAAGATTTGTAACAAAGAAAAATGATGTACAAGCCACCTGCCACCCTTATACTTCTTCAGACAGACATCATGTGAGTCAGAAAAGCTCTCTGTGGGTGCTACAATATTACTTGATTATTTTGACACCTCAGACAATTAATAGGAGGTAGCAGTTAAAAATAACCATGCTCACTACTGTCTTATATTTGTGAGATTTTTCTTTTGTCTTCTTCCTTCCTGGAGGGTTTTCTGCTAGCCTAGTAGGCAACAACACACATTGTGCTCATGAATTTTAATTGGAAATCAAAGATGGGAATGACTATGAACAAAACACAAGAAGAACGGAGTAAGCAGGGCCAGGATTGCCCCATAAATGTCTTTTGGGGATACCCACAAATACCTTTTGAGGCCAGGTGGGAAAATGTTCCTAAGTGAAGTAGGGATAAGGAGGTTTCCATTGATCTTGTTTTTAGCATGGAAAAGTGTTGTGGCTTCAAATGCTTTCTTTATTTAAACTCTGACTGATAGCTGGTGCTCCAGTTCTTTTGGTGAAGGGACAGGTGTGGAGCCAGCAAAGTCTTTGCTTAGTGATTGGAAGATGTGAGGTTACCATGCAACGTGTCCTTTGCCCTCTTCCATGTGCTTTGCTACCCTGTTGTGGGTGGCAGTAATGCCATGGGAATAGCTCTCTCCTCAGCAAGAGAGGTGCCTTTGGGTCTTCCAGCTTTTACCCTAGTCTGAGCCATTACTTCTAGAGAGTAACTCTTACAAGTACCATGCATGACCTCATAAGATAATTGCGAGGATTACTAAGGTAGTCCTTGTAAAGTGACTGCATTTATGTGCATTAGTAGTTGGCACAAAAACTGTGCTGGTCCCCAGAATGAAAAGCCTCTGTTACTGTATGAACTATCTATTGGAATTTTATGTCATAGACAAAGACTTCACTTGGACCAAAAATGGTTATAGTAGTATAGCCTATACCAGCCTCTCACATATTTTTTGTTTGACATAGATTCCTTCTCCCAAATACCCACCCCAAAAGTGATAAGTGGATGCCTTTTCAGCCTGCCCCACTAAACCCTCATTCTCCTTTGCCTCCCAGAATGCCTATGTCAACATCAACCGCATCATGTCTGTGGCTTCCCGCCTCTCTGAGGCTGGCCATTATGCCTCACAGCAAATCAAGCAGATTTCCACGCAGCTGGACCAGGAATGGAAGAGCTTTGCTGCTGCCTTGGATGAACGCAGCACCATCCTCGCCATGTCTGCAGTGTTCCACCAGAAGGCTGAGCAGGTGAGGCCAAGAGAGCTGCTATGGTTGCTCGTGGTGGGAAGGGTCGGGGGACAGGGGAAGGGCAGGTGGGAGGACGTGTCCTTTTTGTAGAGAGCCCCTCCTCTCTTTTTGAAAAACTGAAGACCTTGCCAAGTAGTCGCAACAATAACCCATGTTCTACCACTTTGATGGCCCCTGTGTACATAAAGAAACATTGGTGGTTTTGCTTGTATTCCAAACAAGAAGGAACACGGAGCCTGTTTACATTCCACTGGGTAGTTTATTGTTGTCTACTTGTGTGTGTTGACTGCTTAGTATGCATTCCCTTAGCATAGACCAAAGGAGTGAAACTAAACTGATCATTGAGTTCTGAGAGCAGGGGAAAACTAATTTTACATGAAGCATTTGCTATAGAGAACAATAATGTAACAATAATACGGTAAATAGAAATAACAATTATTGGTTGCCATTTATTTACTGGTATTGGCCAGTGACATTACCGACCCATTTTATAGAAGGGAGCATTGAAGCTCAGAGAGATTAAGTGACCTAAGATCCTGTGTTGGAGCTGGCTCTAACAGGATCATGGAGAGCCAGTTGTTAAATTTTCATGAATTTTGTGAGGCGGTTAAACATAGCCATTACTTAAAACTACATTTACATTAAATATGTCATATTAACAACAAAGCCCATAAATACTCAGAACTCATTTATTCCCAATTATTTTTCTGCATTTTATTATCTAGGTTCTTGAGATTGTTTATATGTTTTTACATCTATGGTGAAAATACTGTACAGTGTGGGCTACCAATAATCTCTTCCTAATTCTACATTTGATGATGTCTCATTGCTAACTTGAAATAGATCATGGTAGGAGTTTCATACTGTGGAAATCATCAAATGCAACAAACTGAGGCTTGATTTATTGTTTTATTGATTGTCTAGAGTCTTAAAAAGTGAGGGGAAAATATTTTAAAATGCTGACTAAACTTATAATTGTGTCTTGTCTGTAGCTCTTACACTGTGAATAGCACACACAATTGAAGAAATATTCTTTGATATTCCAAAAAACTATTATTCTGTTCATCAAAGAAGTCCCTCACATCATGAATGAATTAGTAATGTAGAATTAGTAATGAAGACATAAGTCTTCAGATATTTTCACTATTGTCTTACACCAACATGAGTGAAAATATCAACTGGCTTTCATTTTGAAACTATGTCTTTCATATACAAAATCAATTGGCTACATCGAATTTTCAATGAAGAGTATCATATATGTTGTTATTCTGTGTAAATTATGTGCTACATATCCTTTATGTTAGTAAAGTTTATAATACACATGTGTGTATTTGTGTATGCATACATATATCTGCTGGTTGTTAAACATTTACACCACTGTGAAATTCACACAATCTATGGGCAGCTGGGATTTCAACCCAGGTGTGTCTAACATTATAGTCTATGGTCTTAACCTCTTTTTGTATGACATTTGGGTGGCTCACAGATCATGGAGAGTTGAACATAAGGTCATACCTTAATCTCTCCCTCCATTAGCCACCAAACATGAAAGACAATATGGAATAGTTGAAAGAATCTAGTCTTGGAGGCCAGACAAATATAGGTTCTAATCATAGCCTCATCATTCGTTAGCATTTAGGCAAGTCACTTCACCATTCCCGGCTTGTTTCCTCATCTCTAATGTGGGATATAGTCACAAATCTCCCTGCACTGTTAAAAGGATTTGCAGTGGAGCGAGTAAGTTGCCTAGTGTGCTTTATAAATGATAGATTTTACTGTGGGTATTTGTTCAACATATTATCCCAGTATTTTGTATTTCCTTCACTGTGCCGTTTCCACCTAAGACCTTCCCAAAGGCTAAATAAAATACGTGTATCGCAATTCAAGGGTAGCCACCCAGAGGGACCTAGCCATGTGTTTCTGTTTGTTTGTTTGTTTGTTTGTTTGTTTTTTAAGATGATGGTGGTAATGACTGATAGTGACTGGTTCATTCTTAGGACCAGTAGAATACTCATGTTTAATCTCTTGTTCTGTTTCCAACCCTATTATGTGCACACTTTATTCAAAGTTTATCCAGACTGGCAAGGGAGACCCAATGCTTCTCTCTCTGTCTCTCCTTCTTTCCTTGAGCTCACCGTTTTGTGGGATCTGCTATAGGATTAATTTTAAAGTATAACAGAGAAATTGCAAGGACCTTAAAGAGGTGCTGCCCTCACAATTGACACATGAATATCAAGTTGCTTTCAGGTTCCTTTGTAAAATGGTTATTGGTGGAGCAAATAAGCTTCTGAGAATTTATCGAGTACATGCAATCTGATACTGGATAGCATTCAGAACTCTTCTATAATTGCTAAAACATGTCTAATGTGATAAACATATACAGAATGAAAAATCAACCACAACAGCCAAGAGGCCAGGGACTGAAAGCTTGGAGTGACAATAAGACTAGAACTCAAGCAGTTACAAAAAAACAGTGCTGGAACAGAGTAACTGGAGGAGTCAACTTCTTGTTGATGTTTCCTGACTTAGTTTGGATCAGGAGCAATTTTATTTGTATCTATTTTTAATGCAGTTTTCTCAGGTATTATTAGTCCTTCAGGGAAACTCATAAACCATGGTTCTTTTTTTAGGTAGGGGTAAAAAAAACATCAAACAATGGATTCAAGGCTATTTTTTCAATTTGTTTATTTAGGCAGCTCTTTATTGTCCTCATATGGGCTGTTTTGGCAATGAGATAAAAAGGTATTTAGGCAATTAATTTAAATGGAGCTGTGCATCCATGCGAGAAGAATCACAGACAGAAGCATTCCCGACTGTTGGGTGAAGAATTATTTGCATTTTAAAGGTGTACTTTTCCACCCAATAAATCTGAGTGATTTCAGTTGGCTCACCCTTTGTGCATGGAGACCCATAGTCTTCCACAGTTGTTAATTTTAATTTTTAAAGAATTTGATATCTGTCAGCATTTATATCTATATCACATCCCAGGAGCCATTGCCACCTACACATAGTGTATGGTGCCCCTCGCCTCTCCCACACCTAAGAATACTGACCCAGTACTGGAGATCTTCTTGAGGGTTAATCTCTATTCCTTTGGGAATGGCCTCTACAAGTTTGGGGGGCAGGGGTGAGAGTCCTGTATAGAGTGTTCTTTGCTCTCCTTCACAATTCAGTGTACAGACTATAAAGTACATGTGTGGAAATATCCCATTACATTACATGCACCCCACACATACACACACACACATGCCTGTGAGTGTGCACAGGACAAGAAGCTCTAATGTATACATGTAATGAAGCAAGCTGTTTGCACACCTGTATTTTATAGCCAATGTGTGGATATGACCTATTGAACACACATACACCTTCCACCCCCAGCAGTTTCATAATAGTCTTCTGTGTTTGTGGAAACTACACTCCCTAAACAGATACTGGGTCTGACTTCTTACATGGAGTTACTGTTTGTACACTTAAGGAAAAAACTCCACCCTCCACAGAGGTCTCTCTTAAGGCTTCCTGAGGTCCCAGTGCTTCTTCCCAAGGTATCTGACCATGTCCACAAAATCCACCCCCAGTGCTCCCACCCTGACCTGGCCCCATCTTCTTCCAGTTCCTGTCAGGAGTGGATGCCTGGTGCAAGATGTGCAGTGAAGGTGGCCTGCCATCCGAGATGCAGGACCTGGAGCTGGCGATCCACCACCACCAGTCCTTGTATGAGCAGGTGACCCAGGCCTACACAGAGGTGAGAACCAAGCAGGACACCCAGGGGTTCTGGGAGTGTATGTGTATGGGTATGTGGTGAGAGCACTGGCCTGTACGCTGTGCAACAGCCTAGGTTGGACTAAGAAGAGAAGCCATTTTTCTCCCATTGGAGACACCTTTAGGATCCTTAATCTATGAATGATGGTGTCTCCAGCCACACAGCAGAAAAATCTGGGCCATCAGCAGGCACCGCTTTGGTGCATGTACACACACACACACACACACACACACACACACACACACACGCATGGACACACACACACATGGACACACACACACCTGCCTCACCATGTATGTGGAGATTGAACTCTCTATATAAGGAAGCAACACTGTACTCCTCTGGAGTTTGCTTTCTGGTTGGTACACACCAGCCTGCCATCCCTTTTATGAAGCAGCTCATCAAAAAATACTAATTTTCTCACTATTCAAGGTCCAGAGGAAAACTCACCACAGGGTGGACATAAGTGTTTGTAGGCATGAGAAGCTACCATAGAAGTGAAAAAAAAAAAAAAGCTAAAAAACTCTTCCACTGAAAATTCAAAGGCCAGGGGCATGATACAAAGTTAAGAAGGGGAGAAACACTTCTTGATCCTTGTTTCCTTCAAATTGAAAAGGTCATATGAGTGCATCTGTGTGGACATATACAAATTAGGTAGGTTTGCTAACTGGTGTGAATTCCGAGGGAGGGAGCTGAGGGATGTAAAGAAATGGGCTAATTAAGGAAGTTTGGTAAGATGGGGAAAGTGAAATCACATCTGGCCTACGATTTTCTTCTGGGGCAATATCAATCAGAGCAGTGTTTTCCAGGATGAATTTCTGGACCCACAGGTATCAGACTCACATGAGGTGCTTGTTAGAGGTCAGATTCCTAGGTTACACCCAAGACTGAATCACCAGAATGTCCAGAAGTGAGACCTGGAACCGACATTGTAATAGATATTACCCCAGGTGAGTTTGATAATGTTGATGCCAAAGAACCAGTGGCTAAACTAAGGGTTTTTGCCAGTGTCAGAACTGAGTTGGAATCTTGGCTTCCTTACCAGCAGTGTGACCTCGAGCAAGTTATTTAACCACTCTAAGCCTCAGTCTCTTCTATGAAATAAAGATGATAACATGTACTTCATGGGGGAGTTTTAAGGGTTATAAAGATAATGCATGTAATTTACCTGGCCCAGTGCCTGGCAATAGTAAGTGCTGGGCATGGTAATGGGTTTTGTCATTATAGGAGGCAGAGAGGAGGGCTTATGAGCCAAATCTGGTCTCATCAGCTTTGATCCAAATGGCCCAAGGCTTTCTCTTAGAACTGTGCTTCTGCCTATGGGTCAAAATCTCTAAACTTACTACTTATAAAACTCAAAATTAGAGTATATAAATGAGATTAATGTTATATGTTTCAAGTTGATGGGCTATGAGTGTAATTATAAATATAGACACGATGTTTCTCTGCATTTATACTAAGGCCCTAGCATTGTGGGACATAGACATTCCCTCCCCGCCCACTTCAGAGGTCAGCAGGTTGCCACTACCTCCTACAGATTTTGACTGAGGCAGAGGACTGGAATTCACATTGACGTGGATTTCAGGACGTGGCCCCCCACCTGTGACCATCCTGCCCTGGACATAGTGTAATGCCAAAGGACAGCATGTGCTTAGAATGCACTGAAGAGAGCTCTCCTGGGTTTGGCCATAGAATATCTGTCTTATTCACGTCTCTGGAGGATATTTCCTCTGTATTATTTGGAAGACACTTCCCCTCCCATCCCCACCCCGCCCCATCCCTGCTAGCAATACATTTTGGGAGGCAGCTAAGGTGGGATGGAGTGGATAACAGTGTTCACCTAAATTGTATGTATTCCTTCAGGCAGGTTTCCTCACTTGTTTCAGCTGTACTTTCCATTCATGATCCTCTTTTTCATACCCCAGCCCTAATGCATTTCTGTGGTAGGGGGAGCAGCAGCTGCCTCTGTGCTCCTGAGTCCCCAGCCAAGCTATTATCAGGACATGAATGTGGGGGTGAGAGGAGGCTGCAAGCCCAGCAAACAGCTACCCATTGATGGTAAATGTTGAAGAAAGAAAATGACAAGGAAATAAAGACAGGAGAGAGAAATGATGATGAAGATAAAATTGGTAGCCAATCCTACATGCTTGGCCTCATTCTAAGCACCCCACATGTGTTAACTCATTTAATCCTTACCACAACTCTATGAGGTATGTACCACTACTCTCCCTATTTTACAAAGAAACTGAGGCTTAGAGGTTAGGTAAGTTGCCTCTAGTTATACATCTAGTAATTTGGAACCAGGTAGAAGAATGTAAAAAAGAAAGAGGGGAGAGGTTTATGGAGTCAACCTATATTCAGCTTCATTTCTGAAAAGAAGTTCTACTGCCTGACCTGTCAAGTGAGGCAGTCAAAATATTTGTCAAGTACTATGTGCCAGGTGTTTTCTAGGTGTTGGGGAGACAATGAACAGGGCAGAGTCACTGCCTTCATGGAGCTAACATTCAAGAGGGGAGAAACACAGATTTAGGAGTTTCATAGGCAACTGGCTGCTGCCCCCACAAATCCTCTACCCCAGGATTCTGGGGTGCTTTGCCTTCCCCTGGGCTGCAGGCTGGGTGCGTTCCTTGGTTCCATGGGTCTGGGTAGGACTGAGATTCTTAGTCCTAATCAGAAACCCCTGGGCAGACCCTCCTTGTCTGTGCCCTGCCTGCTGCTCTACTCCCTTGACCTGACTTTGCTTCCTGCTTACAGGTCAGCCAGGATGGCAAGGCACTGCTGGATGTGCTGCAGCGTCCCCTGAGTCCTGGGAACTCTGAGTCCCTCACAGCCACAGCCAACTACTCCAAGGCAGTACACCAGGTGCTGGACGTGGTGCACGAGGTGCTGCACCACCAGCGGCGACTCGAGAGCATCTGGCAGCACCGCAAGGTGCGGCTCCATCAGCGGCTGCAGCTCTGTGTCTTCCAGCAGGATGTCCAGCAGGTAACAGGCCCCTGCACCCGGCATCCATCCCAGCCAGGCAGACGGCTCAAGTTCTTGACCTAGGTGATCAGGCCTGGGAACATCTGATTTGTGGAGGGAAGAAGGCAGTTCAGTGCCTAGCTATTCCATCCTACCTCAAAAAAAAAAAAATCCATCTGGACATCTGTTGATTGCAAGTTTCTCACCTAAGCAGTTTTATAAACTGGGCCTTCTTGCTCTGTGGTATTGAGAAATAATAATAGTAATTCAGTCTGAGAAATTTCTTGCAGTCATGGGACGTAGTTTTCTTTGGGGAGAGCTTGACCCCTCACTTAGTCATAAGCTTTCTGGACTAATCAAGGGATCAACGGTTATCTGAGCACTATCAGGTTTGGACCCCACATAACATGAATCCACTTCCTAATTAGGGATGCAAGTGACCTGCTTGAGTGAGGGTTTGGGGTGGGACACAGGGCCTTTAGGGGATTCTTTGGCAAAACAGGACTTGGGAAACCACATTTAAAACATGGGCTATTGATGACTGTATGTTCCATAATTAGAGATTATTTCTGGCTTATTCTGTCCTTTTACATTATTATACCAGTTATAGCTTTTTCCTTGATTACGGATAACAAAGATATGGTTACATTTTTTATTTTAAAAGGGACAGACTTGCTGCAATCACCCTTTTGGATGAAATAACCCATCCTTTATCCCTCACGTTTTCTGTCTTCCTGAGGATTCCTGAGGGCTTTGCTCTAAGGACTAAGGGGGCTGCTGGCTGAAACCTGTGGACTGAGATCGAGGCTTAGTGTCATGTCCCTGCTGGTTCACTTTGAGAGGCAGGGGTGGGGGCACGCATTCGATTTTTCTGGGACCCCCACACAATTTCAAGATTATACATGTAAAATACTACATTTTACTCTCCCTTCATACCTTCTGTGGTATTGACCAGGTGTAATCTGAAAGCATATCAAAATATACATGAAAAATTGAGAGCCAACTGGACATGTTGTCAGATACATTGTTTCACAGCTGTTGTTGGGAGGAGCCCTTGTGCTGGCTGTGACACCCTTTGAGGAAGGGGTTCACCATGCAGTCAGTCCCAGTAGTACGTAGCCTTCAGGAGTGTCTCCCATTCTTGGGCTTCCCTAACTCCCCTACAGCTCCCCTTCCTCAGCTGGGGCAATGATTGAGTCATCAGAGGTAATGTCTCGGCCTCAGGAGAGATGGTCACTGCTTATGTGCTGGCCCCAACACTGAAAAACTAGTGTGGGGCCTGCTGAAAATGGGGAAGCAAATGAATCAGTTGCCTACTCCTGCCATCTGGAGCTGTCCAGAGAAATATATCATCTCTGTGCACAAGAGAGCATGGAGTCCATCTGTGATTGAGACAGAGGGAGGTGGCCGCCTCTAGAGGCACAGAGAGTGGGTATTACTATTTCAGTGAACTCTGAGTGACTTGTGAAGATTATCCAGGCTACAGATCATGCAGCTTCCTGGGTGTTCTCTTTGTCCTTCTATTTTCATGGCTGTTGTACTAGGATGGGTAATGGAGAGGGGCAAGAGGCAAACAGGAGGGTGACATCCAGACTTGAACTGTTATCAGACTCAGACTCTGCTATGGCTCCTGTGACATCTTAATGTCACAATGGAATGGTTAGAGTGACATTCCTACACTAAAGGTAGGAAAAGTTATAATGGAACTATACCTGTGGCTATTCTATATTGTACCCTTAAAAAGGAGACCATTTCTGGAATTGACACCCAGGTAATTAATCTCTACTGTACAAATCAAATTGTTGGCACTGAGGAAGAGCAAACAGATTATTAGGTGGACGCAATGGGGGTTTGGATTTCCCATGACTACTGAATACCCCAGGGTGGTTAAATCCATTGTTCTTTTCAGATTATGTGAATATGGCTTTTGGGAACATTACTCCATTCAGCCATTGTCCCACTCACTCTTTATCTCATCATGTATCTGGGTCTGGGACAAACGTACAAAGAAAAATGTGAAAACAAGGGCTACAAACCTAGTGATGATCTCAAATATTTACCTGCCACCCAAGAGCCATTAGTGCCTGATGGATGTCTGAGCTGGCACTTCAGAAGTGTGCTAGATAATGCTCTTGGTGGTTAAACTGAAGGACTTGGCATATGGTCTCCCGACTCCCAGAAAATTTACATATTTATCGTTTTTGATTTTGCGCGTTTCTTCTCTTTTATTCCAGTATTTTCTTGAGAGTAGAAACCATGTCTTCTTCCTCTCTGTGCCTCTTACAGCTCTTAGCTGTGTCTGATATAAATCTGGGATTCTCTTTATATTCCTACTTCAGCTGAAATTATCATTGGAAGACCCCAGTTTCTGCTTCTGTGAAGTAAACACCATTTAACCTCCCTCCTAACACATTCAGCAGTTGCTGGTGAGTAGCTGGAGTCTGCTTGCAGAAATTGTGATGTGAGGGTCTTGAAGTTCCAAATATTTACAGCCCAGGAAGAAGACCCAGGGACATACCCTCAGTGCTCAGCAATTATTCAGCAAGTTTGGGCCTCTGTAGTTGGCCCAGCACTTCACTGGGTTCTGACAAGGTGCCTAGTTAGTCAGAATGGAATAAGACATACACATTTGAAAATAGGTAGGACAGTTCTATGAGAGCATGCCTGTCAGTGTGCAGGGCAATAGAGTATTGATGAAACCGTTATAGGCAGAGGCGTGAGAAGTCAGAGTTGGTGTCTTGAAGAAGGAGAAAATTGATTGAATCATGTAGTCTGGATTGAAAACACCTGAGCACATCTGGCATCCAGAGATGTTTACTCATCATCCTAAGCAGGAAGCTTGTGAGCAAGCATCAGTGGCTGGGGCGATACAGAATCACAGATACGATCATGGGCTCTGGAGTCAGACAGCCAGGGTTTCAGTCTTGCTGTGACAAATCTTGGCTGTGACAGATCTTGGCTGTGTGACCTTGGACAAGTTTCCTCACTTCTGGTGCTTCAATTTCTTCACCTCTAAAGTAGGAGCACTCATAGAACCTATCTGAGTAATATACAAGTACAGGGCTTAGCACAGCACCTGCCTAGCATGCAGAAAATCCTCCATTAACGTTGTCTGGGTTGTTCCCACATCCTCTTTGAGTGGTACTCGGGCGCCCCCTGGTGCTTGTGCTGTTGGAGACCCTCAGCATGATTCTGTTTTCTACAACAGTAACTATTTCATGGGTCTGCTGAGTTCCATTTTATTCAGTGATAAAATCTGTCAAGGATCTGGAAGAGAATACAGTCTAACCTACTCTATGGGTGACGAAGTTGAGGCCCTGAGATGTAAAGTAACTTGGCCATAACCACACAGCCAGTTAATGATAGTGCTAGATTCAGAAGCTAGGTCTTCTGGCTCCCAGGCTGGTGTTCTACAGAAAAAGCCACATGAGAGAGGAGCCAGGAAGACAGAGAAGGAGAATTGGAAGAGAGACAAGAAGCACACATG
Source organism: Macroglossus sobrinus (assembly GCA_004027375.1). NCBI lineage: Eukaryota > Metazoa > Chordata > Mammalia > Chiroptera > Pteropodidae > Macroglossus > Macroglossus sobrinus. The sequence goes on from PVKZ01000580.1 coordinate 462,513, forward strand.
TATACTTAATGTACAGGGAAGAATGACAGACAGACGGGCATGTATGTGCACCCTGAAACAGGGAGGGAGAAGGAGAGACAGAGACAGAGGTAGACAATGGGGGAAGAAAAAGAAAGGGAGAGAGATTTAAAGACAAAGGGAGAGAAACAGACAAAATTGAGTCAGGAAGAGAAAGAAAAAGAGGAAGGCAAGGAAAGAGACAGAAAGAAAAAAGACAGTGCATACCTAACTCCTTGTTCCATTGCCATTTCAAGGTGTGGTCTTTGCCCAAGTAGGAATACTTTGTCCTTTAAGGGGCCAAAGCAGAGTAAAAGCAGAGAGATGAAAACCAAAGATAGACACCACTGAAAATGAAATTCCATTGAAACATCTGCAGTGAGAATTGGCGTGACACATCATCTCTGTGGTAGCCCTCCCTTGGGTTCCAACAGGTGTACTTTCCACTTTCTCTTCCCTGCTGGGCTTGGGGACAGTGGAAATAAATCTCTGAGGATCACACTGGAACTTGGGTTCGTTCAGCTGCAGAAAGGCATGAATGGGACACACCTACCATGGTATTGCTCATGGAATTGTTTTCAATACTATTGTTTTTCTGGTTTAGAGTGGAACAGTGCTGAGCAACAGCCGAAGAAGCACTCCATGATAGCATCCTTTGATATCCACCTCTCTTTCTTATTTTTCCCTAATTCCTGTGGCTTTTTATGGATGGAAAGAGCTACTTCCAAGCCTAGATAGGCTAGACTTTGTGGCAAGAAGAACAGAGAATAGCTAAATTCTTGTTCTTTCTAGTAGATACAAATTCTATTCCATTATTTTATAGCCAGAGTAACCATTTTGAGCACTCTGTGGAGGCCATCTTATTCTGCTTCCCTTTTTCTTCTCTTTCCATTTTGTGCAAGAATAAATTATAAGGTGTTTTAGAACACCGGCTGTGTGCAAGGCCCTGTGCTAGGAGTTGGAGATTTCTGGCCTGGGAGAAGTCATATACAATACACCTAAGGACATTTGAATGGCACACAGGTATCTAGTTCAGGCCAACGAAGCAAAACAACAATGGGCTGGTAGAATCAGAGCGGGGAAAGTTCCCTGTTTGTGGTGGGATTTGCGTTGGTCCTTGGAGCTCAAGCAAAGGAGGTGGGGATGGGGTTCGTGGGGAAGGCCAGAAAGCAGAGGGTTACATTTTAGCCAGAGGATAGAGAAGAGGCAATCTAACTGGATTCCTGCTCCTGGCAGCCAAAGCAGGAGGTAAGACTGGAAGGCTTACGAGCAGTCCTAGAGGTGTGTGTGGGATATTGACATGTTAAGGCTTTAATACCCTCCCTTAAAAATAGTGTCTTTTGCTTTTAAGCAATCCAGTCAGGTGTGCTAGTGAGGAGCAGTGATAGCAGAATTTCTGTGACTCAGTGACTTTCCATTCTGAATGAATGTATTAATATTAAAGTCCGTAGTTCTTGTATTACAAATGAATCTCTCCTGCTTCTATCAGTTTTTCTGTATCCTCACATGGAAAATTACAGCTTTTACTATGTCAGCTCTTGCCTGTCCAAGAATGTGTAAAAAGGATTTGAGAGTAATTTTTTAAAACTCCAGTTATTCAATCTTTTATTAACTATAGTGACTGTAGACCCTTAATCATACTAAAGCAGGTCAGGCATGGTATAATCCAGTTGACAGCTTTGCATAATAAAAGATGAGTGCTTTGTGTTGCTCACAGAATGATTAGTTAGACAAAAGTGACCAGAATGATGATGGATCCAAAAATTAACTCTTCCTAGAAGAAGGGAGGATTAAAGCATCCAAGAAGGAAAAAACTCAGGGCTTAGTCCCAGGTAGATCTGGGAACACACACACAAGGGGAACCATTCAAAATCGAAGTGGTACTTGGTGGGTATGTTGGGGAGAGGATTCAAACATCAGAGAGATTGCAGCCCTGAGATTTTGTTACTGGGATTAATTGTGTCTATAAAAGTTTTAGTGTTCAGAGATCAGGATTCATCATCTTTATGAGTAAATATGTTTGAACATCTAATTCCTTCACATTTCTTTTCTTATTTAATCTTCCAACACCATGAGGCAAATGATAGCTTGGTCTCTTTCTTACTGATGAAGATATTGAGGCTTAGGAAGGTTAAGTAAGCTTGCCCTTTATTTTTGCAGAACAGGAATTCAAACTCACTAGGTCCAGGCTCTTAGCCTCTCTGCTAAGCCCTGGGCACTATGCTAGGTGATGGAAATGCAGAGAGACACAGTCCCTGCTCTTGAGGGGTTTATGATTTAGTGCTGGAATATTATTACTCAAAGGGCCCTGATGGGTTACTTGGTCCCAAAGGATGAGACTTGCCCCAGGTTATATATATAGCCTCTGACACCAGAGATTCATGCTCAAACTGTCTGTCCAATAAGACCAAGTCCTACTCATACTCAAGCACAATTTTCCATCTGTTCCATCATTATAAAATGCCCTCTACAGTTATTTATCTTGCACGAGTTTCTCTAAAACAGACGCTACCCATTCTTATTTGTTTTTCACTGTCATAATTTTGTTAACTGAGCATTGCTGATGCTTTTTTTTGTAGATATATCCACTTGTCCATGGTGGTATTTGACAGTATTAAAGTTCTCAATTAAGTTTTTATGGTGATAATCCAGTCATTCAAGTATAGTCAAGTAGATAACAGATGATTCTTTGGGCAGAGTGAGTTCCCAGAAAGAGCAATGTTGAGACTCAGTCGAATTGGGGAGGTGGAAAGGGAGAGCTCGGCTTCTCATGATTGCTTTCTGATTGGAGTAGAGATAAGGATATAGTCCCATCTGCTTCTTTGGTGTCACTGATCTTAGAGGGAGGACTCCATCTCTCTCCTCATTGTGCGAGGCTGGTACTGAAGGGTCTGTTCTAGTCCTCTTTATTCTCCAGCTAGAATTGGCAGGCTTGGGGAGTGAGCTTTAGAGGCTTGCCTCTGACACACTCTTACCCTCCTGCCAGGTTATTTCATGGACTCCTAACCCTGCCACACTCTGTACCCCACCCCGTTCATTTTGGCCTTACTTTCTGCCTTCCTCTCTTCCTTTCACCACCATGGCCATCTCTTGTGCTGCTTACCTTTATTTTCTGAATACAAACACTTTTCTGAGAGAAGAATGGTCCATTCACAATGAGCACCTTCCAAGGAGGACCTGGGTGCCTTCCTCGGGCAGGGCCGGGAGCCTGGTGGGGCCTGGGAGGCAGTGAGAAGTTCCTTCTCAGGAGTTAACTGAACTTCAGGGCTTTCTTGATCCACTTTTAATGCCCCCATTTCCTTTTTATTATTGTTAAGAAATGACAAGACAGTCACCATTCAGAGTCACTTCTTTCTGGTAACCCCTATGCTCAGCATGTCCTTGATCTCAACATGCTGGAGCCTTGAAATACTAGGCTGAAGGATAAAAGACTCACACTTATAACTAGTGAGAAGCTATTGAAAGATTTTGAGCATAGGAAACAGGCAGTCAGAGGGAAAGTCTGAAGTATTTTGATGTCAATGGGGACTGGATTGGAGTGGGAAGATCCTGGGAGCCATAGTCATGGTGTAGCCACAAAGCATGAACTGGGGTGATGGGGCAAGGGTAGATTTGAGAGCATTTATGAAAAAAATAAGTAAATCACTAGAAATCACTGTCCTTTTTGTTACAGAAAACAAAGGAGGTTTGAAATGTGACTATTGAGCTATATTTTTCACAGTGCGGTCCTTGGACCCCTTGCATTAAAATCATCTGAGCAGAATGAGGAACTTATTAAAAACACACATTATCTGGCCCTATTCCATGTTTTTTTGATTCAGAATCTGTGCATAAGATGGTGTCTATGTTTTAAAAAGAACCCCAGGTGATTCTTAAGCATTCTAAAGTTTGAGAACCTCTGACTTAAGGGATTTCAGCCTTAGTGGTGAAAGGTGTGGTGACACCATAAAGAAACATCAAGGTACCAGTGTGAGGAGATTCACTCAGGGAGGGGCCAAGGACAAGATGAGTTCAAGATGGGTTTAGCCTTCTCTGTTGGGAAGGAACAAGTGTGGGATGGCTGGGAATGGAGGGGCCTAAGGAAGGAAGGCAGCTGAAACTTTGATGACTTCTCCCACCATATAGCAGGACATTTATTTTGATCATTCTTGTTCCAAAGAGGGAACAGAAAATGAACTGCTGGTAACTGGGCATTTCAAGTGGCTCCCACTTACTATCCTGGTGGGACGAGCAGTTTATGGGCTGTTCCCCTTCAGAATTAATGCTCGGTGTGCTCTATGAGGAGACAGAAACAATGACTTGTTGGACTGTCCTGGGTGCTCTCACACATTGTGTGTACCTGAGCCTTGAACAGGTCAAAATGTTTGTAGACACCTGAGTCATAACCTCTCCTTCGCTGGCCTTCAAATAATGGCTTTCTAAGGAGTGAGGAGGCTGAGGACTCGGAGGTGGGAGCTGAAAGGGAGAAATTCTTCCATTTACTTAAAACAACAAAACATTTTGCTTACTTCGCTTTGTTTCAAATAATGACAAAAACTTAATAATTGATTTCAAATAAGATGATTGTTCAGAGAGCCAGATGAGGAAATCAGAGAGTTGGGATTCTGATTCCACAAAGCTCTCCATTTTTTTAATGGTTTTTGTTCTTTATCACACAGGAAGTTCTCAAATTAGATTGAGTTTATTCATTCATTTATTCAGCAAATGCTCTTTGAGAACACAGCAGTGAACCAAAAAAAATCCCTGCTCACATGGAGCTTACACTGGAGGTGGCAAGAAAACACCACCACAAATATGTAATATGTCACAGAGATGGCCAGTGACGTATGAGCAGAGAGCTGAAAGAATGAGCCATGAGATGTGTGTAAGAAGAGGTTCCAGGCCCATGAAATGGGACCTACAAAGTCCTTGAAGCTGGAATGAGCTGGTATATTCATAAAAATGGGAACATTGCCAGAGTGGCTAGTGAACAGATAGCAGAAAAAAGTGGGTAAGAAGTTTGGAGAAGTGGGCTGGGTCCATATCAAATCAAGCCTTATAAGCTATAGAGAAAATTTGGATTTTCTAAGCATGATAGGAAACAATTATAGAGTTTCAATAAAAGGAGTGTCATGATTTGATTTATGTTTGAAGAAATAGGTTTAGCTACTGTAAAAGGAGGAAGACCATTCAGAGGGCTGGTGGGGTGAGTGAGGAAAGATGGTGGCTTTGACTAGGGCGGTGGTGGTACAAGAAAGAGTAAACAAGAAAGACTCTCAGGCTTGTGGCTAAGCAGTTAGGTGAACTGTAGTACCTTTTGCTGAGATGAGGAAGACTAGGAGAGGAACAGGGTGGGGCAGAAGGAGATAGAGTTCTGTTTTAGATGCATTAAGTGTGAGGCACCCATTATATGTCAAATTGGATGGGAAGAGTAGATAGCTGGGTATAGTCTCAATCTCAGGAGAGAAATTAGGGCTGGAATGGTGAATATGGAAATTACCAGCACACAGATGATATTGAAAGCCATGGTTTAAGAGAAGAAAAGGAAGAGGTCCAGAACTGAGCCCTTGGGCATTCTGCAATTTAGAGGCTGGGCAGACAAAGTGGGGTTTAGAAAAGACTGTAATGGAGGTCCATGAGCCTAGGGCATTCATGTGAGGATGCTGTCTTCCTCTTAAGTGAGGCTGAACAAGGTAGGCATCTCTGCAGGGTGGGAGGGCTTTAGTAGCCAGGGATTCAGAGCCTGAGTTGCTAAGAATGGCTCTGGAGGGAGTCCTCAAGGAAGATGGTCCAGGGTGAGTGAGGAGGGAGTCCTGTGTAGGGATAGCCTGGTGCAGGATTTTGGAGCCCAAGAAAAGTGAGTAGAGGGTGGCCTGTCATAGGTGCAGACTGGCAGATTAAGAAGGCCATTCATGAGGGGTAGGAGCTGTAGTATGCAGTGTCACAGCCTAGGTGGAGCGAGGAGCACATCTATCAAGGGAGGACAGCCCAGCTTAGAGGACTGGAGTCTAAACAGGGTGAGTAGGAGTCTACACAGGGGGCTAGCCAGAGGAAGTTTACTAGGTCTTGGAATTGACCCTGAAGAAGGGAAAGGAAGAAGATTAGATAGTGTGTGAAGTTGAGCTGCAATGTCATTCCAGGGAATTCTCAGCTATCTTTGGGGCATTCTGAAGATTGGGTGACAATTCAGAGCTGTCCCAGGATGGGAAAAGAAAACTGGGCCTTTATACATTGGAGTTCAACAATGTACAGAGGCCAGCCTGGGAAGGGGTATAACCTCAGGCAAAGCTGTCGTCTTCAGCCAAAGGTAATAATCTCAAAGGGGACTGAGAGCTGAAGGCTATCTGCCTACTGGTGACACTCCCAGCAGTTGTAAAAAGTCCTTTATGGCATATCATAGAATCCACCACCTACATGATCTCAAAGTAACTCCCCCAAATATTTATTTACAAAGGGAGTAAGAGAAACTTTTGCAGTGAAGAAGGCTGGAAGACACCACCTTAATCAAATGATCAAAGTTAACATCTTCAGTAATGGGACAAATTGAGATTGTATCCCACCTGATAGAAGGCAGTGGGAAGAATAATTTCTGTGATATTCCTGATTCTAGTCATGGGAGAACATCAGGCAAATCCAAACTGAGGGACATTTTATAAAGTAAAAGCCTATGACTGTTTATATTGTCAAAGGCAGGAAAATCAAGGGAAGCCTAAGGAACTATTCCAGATTAAAAGGACAACTAAATAAAACACATGCTTCTGGTCTACACCCTTTTGCTCTAAAAGTCAGTGTTGGGACAGATGGCAAAGCTTGAAAGGGGTCTGGGTATTAGATGTTAGTGTTGCTGCCAGAACCACTTAGGTTTGCATCCTGACTTCATTATTTTTTAGCTGTATAAGCTCAGGTGAGTTAATTAACCTTTCTGATACTCATTTTCTTCATCCAAACATGGGGATAATAACTCTCACTTCCTGGGGTTGTGCGAGACAGCGGAGATGCAATGATGAGCAGCATTCTGTGGCCTAGTGCTTGACAAAGAACAAACCCTTCATGGTTTCTTTTTCCAAGGATAGAAGCTGCCATACCCTCACTATAATACAATTAGGAAATATTTGAGCTGGAAAGAGATTTAGAGATGCTGAGCCAGCATCCTAAATTAAGTCAGTGAGGTCTAGAGAGAAGGCACACACCTGGCTGGGTCACAAGTGGTTAGGGGCAGAGCAGGGACAAGAACCAGATTCCTCTTGACCCCAAAGATGGTGTCTATAAGTTAGGAGAATCACAATGGTGTCACATTGTTAGAATGTTTTAGGGACCTCGAACACTTTTATATGTAAGTAGAGCTCAGAAACCAACTTAAAACTTTGTTCTAAAGGTGGCGGTCTCTAAGTGTAGGGGCCTTCTGCACTGAGCTGGGTGACCCTAGGGGTCTCTTCTAACGCTAAGATTTCATCATGTTAGAAGAATCCAGAAAATCAGAGCCCAGAACAGAAAGCAGTTAGGCCCTTGATTTTCTCCCATTAACTTAGTTGTATTCATGGCCACTGTTCAGAAAATATCAGCTCTTCTCTTCAAAAGGACTTTTTCTCTTCTCCTTAGTAGATAGAAAGGACTGTCTCTTCCCCTGAAAAGTGTCCCGTCTTGATTGTATGCTGGTGGGAATAAACACAATTAGATGAGGAAGAAAGGGGGTGATTAGGGAATTATGCATAATGGCTGTTAGATTGGCTCACAAATCTGGTTCAGGATGTGAGTATCTCTCTTGGAAAAAGCTGTTCTGGGAAAGGACTAATTTTTGTTTGAAAACTCGGAGCATGAAAAAGGAGGAGGAGCTTTACAAGTTGTTTACCAGACTGTCTGCCTGCTGTAGTGGCAAGGAGTTTCAGACTTGTTTGGGTTATTATTCCAATGACAGGGCAAAGATCAAGCCTCTTGCTGAATGGGGTGGCACAGCTCCTGAGACAATAGGGCTGGAGCCTCAGCCGTATTTGCACTTGACAATTCATGGCTACATATGTGCATTGAGTATCTCCTGCATGTGCGGTGCTGGCAGAGATACTAAGGGCAGGGACAGGGTAAAGGGTGGAATACAATGTAAGAACCCCACACCCCATCAGAAACTAACTACCTGCCACATGGGACAGTGTAAAGGATGGGGACACACAAAGAAAGAACATTGAGTGCAGACTGAGAGAGGTACTAAGACAGTTACTAAGAGTATGGAGCTGAAAATGTTCACACAAAAGCTGTGTGTTGCGGGGATGAGTTTAAGTTCAATTTGACATGTCTTAAACAAATCAGTCTGTGCTGAGTCCCACACTGTGTCTGGCAATCACAAGGAGGCTGAAGTCTAGTGGGAGACACAGGCCTGTGGGCAGTAACTGTGGTTTGAACAGAATTGGAGAAGAGTGACACCACCCTAGCCTGGGCGGGTTATTAAAGAGAAAGCCTTTCCAAAACCAATGATTTTGAGATGGTGCTTAAAGAATGAATAGAAAGGAGTCTGGGAAGTGGATATAGGGAGAAAAAAAATATGGACATTTCAAGTGAAGCTAAACATAGTGACAACAAATCTCAGGAGGTGAGCGGCAGCTTTGGGATGTTTAGGAATGAGGCAGGAACTTATTGGAGGGGGCATTGAGAGTGGGGTGGGCCCAGCAACAGTGGAGTTTGCATGTCAGATTAAGGGGCTTCTCAAAAACTATGTCCTGGTGAAGAGTCCCTTCAAGAATGTGTGGGTTAATTCTATTTTAGCCTCGGTTTGTGTTCTTCGAATGCATTTGGTATCCCTAATTTTCATTATTAGGATCCAGCTATATTAACATTATATTTATTTTTAAATTTTAGTGTATAAAATTGCTTCTATGAAACTAAAGGCACATCTCGTCAGAATCAGACTGACAACTATCATTGGGTGCTTACTTCCCACTCTAAGTTCAGAGGCGAAACTGTCATTTATCAAAACCAGAGCATGAGTATCAAGATTGAAAAAAAAAATCTTAAGAAAAATGTGTCATCTCTGTGTTATCCCTCTTACCTCATTTGCTTCTGTACCAATGACCAGTCCTTCCTTCCATGCAGTTATTCAAGCTATACCTTTGGAAGTCAGCCTTCCACCTGCCTCTCCATCACTGTCATACCCAGTCACCAAATTCTAGCCATTCTTTCCCCAAAGTATTACTCAAACCTGTCTCTCCACAGACACTGTCATTGGCCTTGTGTGAGCCACCATATCTCTTGTTAGGATTTCTACAGTAACTTATTGTTTTCCCACCTCTATTCTTAGCTTCCTCCAACTGATTCTTCACAAAGCAGCCAGAACCATAACTTTTAAATGCAGGTCTGATGATGTCTTTCTCCTCCCTGCAGCCCTTCAGTGCCTCTTAGGATGAACTGGAACCCGACTTGGTATACCAGGGCTCAGCATCATCTGGTTCCTGTCTTCTGTAGGCCCATTTCCTACCTACCCCTTACTCAAGCCATGCTGATCTTTATTCTGAACTTCATTAGGTCCTATTTGCTCTCAGGTCTCAGCTAAACCTCACTTCAGAGGGGCCTTCCCTGACTCCCAGCTAGGGCACACCTGATGGTTGGCACTTCTCACCATCGCAATTAATGATGAATTGTGTGATTTTGGGTCTAGTGCTTGTTACCCACATAGACTGAATTTCTGGAGTTAGGGCCATGCCTACCTTATTTAATACCATACCCTGGGCTATCCTTGTGCCCAGAACTAGGGCACAATAAATCTCATAAATATCTGTTTGAATATGTGAATATTTATACCCTACATATGCTTCTCCACTTCCTGAAGAAGGAAAAAAAAAAGACAAATTCTTCTGTGTTAGAAACACTTAAATACCAATTCAAAGCCATCAATAAATATAATTATCATCCTGGACTATCCTAATTATAACTGATAACTGGATATTTTAAATAAAATCTTGTAGGGGAGAGAAATTAAGCAGGGGTAGCTAATAGAGAATACCTTGATAGGTACATATACTTTGATAGGTTCCAGGATTTGTCCAGAAATGCAATTTATTCTTCAACCAGTGATGTTCAGAATCTGGAACTCACCAGAATTTCCAGTGCCAGGCTATCCACACTTTAAATGCTGCACATTAATTTATGGTGTAATATAATTGTCAGGCATTGCTAAGGTCTGCTCAGAAGCACGTCTCTGCTGTCCTGTCTATGTGGGAAGCTGGGTTGTACTCCCAAGACTGGGGGAGATGGAATCAGGGTTAAGAGAACATGTGGTCTAAATGTGTATATATCAAGCATGGCTTGATAACAAAAGTCAAAAGTCAGCATTTTAACCAATAGCTCATATATTGATTATGTTTACCTATCCTTGGGGACTTTTTCCATTTCTATGTATTACTAAAGTAATTTTGTTCAATTCTTAAATCACTTGCTTTTTTTATCTGTCAAATTGATTTCCATGCAGTTCCTGAATTCTCACTGAGGCGGCACATGTTTTTCCCATAGCTTTAGTTTTAATGGCAGAAGCTAGACTAAATGGAGGTAATGTAACATCACAGAGCAATTAAAGTTATGTTTAAACTAAGTAGAAGCCTCTCAAATATTAAATAAATGGATTTTTTAAGTGGTTAAGGTAGTGCTAATTAAGGAAACTGTCACTAACTGAAAATGAATCAACATTTTAAAGAAAGCAAAATAACTTAAACAAGGAACAAATTGCTTTAAAAAAAAAGTTTAAAAGTTTTGAAATTACCCCCAGGGAGTATAAAAGCGAACCATTTGTCAACAAGTGGATGAAAAGCATTCTTCTTGAACTAATTTGCCTGAAAATAACCAATTTTATTAAAGCTAGAGATAAAAAAAATATATATGAAGTAAAGTAATATTTATGAAAATAGTGCCAGACAAGCAGGTCACACTTAACTGCTTAAAACTAAATTAAAAAAAAAATTGTAATCCAAAAATCTGTCATAAATTCCAAAGCATTCATGAAGGCTGCAAGATAGCTCTTTTGTATGTAAAAATTATCCCCAAGCTTCAATTCATTCTGAAAAGGGGATTAATAAAAGTTTAAATATACATAAAAATTTTAAAACCTCACTATCTATAGTATACAATATATGAGAAACTTTGCGACTAGAACTGCTTATCTTTGACCTTGCATGCTGATACTCATTATTCCTTTTACAATAGAGAACAGTGGTATCAAATTGTGGCAAGTCAAGTAAAAATGCACTCTCCTGATTTTTTTGTTGTTTAAAGTTCACTGTGTGTAATTCTAAGGAAATGTAGGCTCTTTTTTCTTCTAATAAAGGAACATTTAGAGCTCTTTTCAGGGCTGCTTTTTAGCATTTGCAAAAGGTAAAAATACAGTTAATTTACTACTGCAATTTCTTTTCAGATGTGCCTCCAGAATTTAAGAAAATATTTATTGCCAAAATCGATTATGTAAAGTGTTTAAAAATCTCTCCACCCAATGTTTAGATAAAGTCATTTTTTAAAAAGCCCTTTCTTCATTTTAATGGACGATTACCTGACCTTCCAGCTTTATTAAGTGGATGTTTGTTAAACCTCATTAATATATTCATATGTACATTTCTCCAAACTAATGCCATCTTGTTGTGGGCCTTATGATACTGTCACTGAGGACTTTGAAGGCTTCCGTACTTTGTACAATTGCAGGCATTGATTTATCTCAACTGTCAGAAAAAGTGAAGCCGAAGGCTAGATTCTGTTGAGCTAGAACTCCCATACGTATAGTCCATCAAATGATTTGGCCTATCTACTTGCCACAGGGCAATCTGTAGAGGAAACAGAAGAATGAGTTAAAGCATCCTTTTAAACAAGCCTATTTCATCTAAATCATTTTCCCAAAGTACTTCTAAAATCTGAGAAGGCCAGTATATCATTAATCAAATGTTCAGTTAAAATTTAGTATGGTAGGAGCAAAGTAGACTCAGTTGTCTTAGCACAATCTGTAACAGGTGTGTCTGTACTATAATTCTGATGTAATTTTGGCCAACTGATTTATTGAGCATCAATTCTTCAGAGACCAAAAGATGAAAGGCTTTCCTTCACCCATGTTTTTGTTAGGCCATCTGAGCCAATGCAAAATGGATATTAGAGGCTTCGGTCCTTCCTACATTTCAAGGCTTTTGCTAAGGGATTTTCACTCCCCATCAATTGCCCCTTAAGACAACATATTTTCTCAACTTCTCAGCATCCCTCCTTCATCTCTCTGTTGCTCTAGCCACCTCTGTTCCAGTTTCTCTAAAGGAAAATGTCTTGAGGCCAGAACACTAGATCTTAATTCTGGAAGGACATGGAATCTCCACTGCTTCCCGGGAGAATTATGGATGCTAAAGGCCTTAAGGATGCAAAGACTTTTAGTTGGTTAGTGTTGATTGGAGGAGAGAGGTGGAAAGAAGCCAGAGAAGGCAGTTGTCCTGGTTATCAGCTATCTTGAGCATAGCTCCAAGATTAGGAAGATAGTCCCAGAAGCACAATGAGGCAGGATCCCCACGACTGGCTACCACTGCTAGGAACATTTTTTGGTGGAGGGCCAAGGAACTGCCCTGATCTGACACTGCCCGATTTTCTCCCAATGTGTCTGACTTTATGTGGTTGTAATAAAGGTAGTGAGGGGGTTACACTGCATCTGATAGCCTGTGTACCTTGTTTAAAATAATGGACTAATTATGACTAAGAAATCTTAGTTAAGAGTGAGATTGTTATATTGCCAATGACAGTAATGAAATCCCTTGTATCCACAGTGGTATCCACATTTCCACGTGGGCTGCTGCTTTTGATTGGGTTGGGGACTCCAGGACTCTAGCAGTCACACATATTGTCATTTGTCTTTGCTTCTGCCAGAAAGTCATTGTATCTGTCTTCCTCCTCTGACCAGGTGTTGGACTGGATTGAAAACCATGGCGAGGCCTTTCTCAGCAAACATACAGGGGTTGGGAAGTCCCTGCATCGAGCACGGGCCCTGCAGAAGAGGCACGATGACTTTGAAGAGGTGGCTCAGGTGAGATGCTATGTGTGGTTGCATGTGTGTGTTCACGTGTGTGTGTATAACCTGATGAGGGAGACGAGGGCTGTGGCTTCGGTGTTTGGTGGGATATGTCAGGTCGATAGCCCATGGTGTCTGGGCTGCCCTCTGCCTGATGCATGGAGAACTTTGTCCGCTCTTAGATCACTAGGTGAGTAGTAAATAGACCCTCAGCTTATGGTCTTCAAAGAAAATCTTTCTGCCAGTGTGAATGTCTTGTCTACAAGGTGGTGGTGGCAGGTGGGAATGATGTTAGACCCATCAGCAGCCAGTACTACCCCTGTGGTTGTCACTGAAGGCAAGTGGGAGCTGAAAATCAGCACCAGCTCTTCTTATGAAGCTGTGTACCTTCCAGGATCTGGAGGAAGAGATGGCACCTGTTTACCAAACCATGCACCCACAAGGCTGAATGTGCCCAGAGAATGTGCCTTTGTATCATTGGCACAAAATAGTTTGTCATTTGCACAATATTCTGCCTTTTAGCTGAGCTGCCCACCTGATCCAAAAAGGGCACCGTTTTCTGATTTGCGCGAAGAGGCTGTATGAGAGACCTTAACCATTTGTCTTACTGGTGGAGTAATATAAGAAGGTTTCTATTCTGAGCCTCTACCCCCAAAATTCATCTTAATTCTCTTATATTCCTTTTTGGGGGGAGTTTCCAAATGGATCCTGAAAATATTTATTTTCAAGATGAAATACTTCTGTCCAGTTATTTTTTTCAGGCATGATCAGTTATAGTGGAAAATAAGACACTTAAGAATAAGGCAGGGAAAGGGCAACTGGGACAGGTATCAGTATGGGACAGTGGGGTGGGTGCCGTTGGAGTAGAGAAGATGACAAAGCTGGGGCTTCCACATCGCGGCTTTAACCAGGGGAGGCTCTGATCCCACTAGGTGGACATTCCTCTGTGTAGGTGTCACACTGGGCATTTTGCAGAGCCCCAACTCTCACCCAGGGAGGCTGCCAGCCCCAGACAGATAGGGGCTCTGGGTGCAAAAGGAGAGGCTCTGCCAAAAAACCAAAGAAGTCTGCCAGAGTTCAAGAAAGCAGTGAGAGCATACCACATCTCTAGGGGAGCTGCAAGTGTATGTTGAAAAGTGAGTGGCCTGACAGGAGCCAGAAGTTAGTAGTGACAGGAAGCTCATGAGTGCAGTTAGATTAGACCCAGCCTATGGAATAAAGGCTCATATGGAATTTTTTGCACTGTTGGTGAGAACATAAAATGGTGCAGCCACTGTGGAAAACATTGTGATGATTCCTTGAAAAACAAACATAGAATTTCCATATGATTCAACAATTCTACTTCAGGGTATATACCCCAAAGAATTAAAAGGTTGGACGTGAAAAAGTATTTGGTATACCCATGTTCACAACGGCATTTTTCACAATAGCCAAAAGATAGAAGCACCCAAGTATTCATTGATGGATGAGTAGATAAACCAAATGTGGTATATACTTACAGCGGAATATTATTCAGCCTTAAAAAAAGGATCTTACAACATAGATAAACCTTGAGGACAGTATGCTACATGAAATAAGTCAGTAACAAAAGGACAAATATTTTACGAGTCCACTTATATGAAATACATAGAATAGTCAAATTCATTGGGACAGAAAGTAGAATGGTGGTTGCTAGGGGCTTGGGGAGAAGGGAATGGAGAGTTATTAATTGGGTTCAGAGTTTCAGTTTTGCAAGATAAAGAGTTCTGGGGTTGAATGGTGGTAATGGTTGCACAACAGTGTGAATCTATTTAATGCCAATGAACTTAAGTTTTATATTATGTATATTTTACCACTGCCAACACCACAACAATGAAAAGAAGCCTCATAGCCACACAAGGACTTTCTGCAAAATCAACTGGACTAATGCTAACATAAGTGTGCCTTTGGTGGACAAGATGTATGTAGCACAGATTCAAAATATTTGGGTGGCCAGATATTACAGGTGCCTCTCCGATCTGTTAGGGGTCAAAGGATGAGAGAGGGCCATATGGACTCCTGTCTTCTGAGAGTGTACCTGGGACAGTCTGTTGGAATAGAGCCATTCCATAACTTTGGTACTCTTGCCTTTTGGCTGACCTGTGGCTCAGCCCCTCCTCATTTAGGAAGGTCATCCCTACAGCCACCCACAACCTTGACCCAGCCCATCCCTCCTACTCTCTTCCTGCTGTATCCTCATAGGCAGTGCCAGCCTTGGTTATAGGCTCATGAGGGGGCTGTTGCTTTTCTGTGTTGTTACAGCCAAACAAGTCTAGAGGCCACCCCAACTTTAATCCCATTTCTCACAATTGTTCCTCTACTTTCTCATTGATACCTGATATGTCTTTCACATGAGACAATGTCTTTCATTTAGCACCAGAGACACATTAATTTAAACTCATATTAAAGAAAGAATGGACATATTTTTTAAAGCTTATAATTCCATTATTTTATATCCTACCAGTTCTGAATGATAGATAGTATTAGCCTTATTTTATAGAATATAGCACTTAAGCTCAAGAAGTTCTTCCGTGTGCCCTACACACTCATATTGGTGGCTCTGCTGGGATTCAAACCCAGGTCTATCTGACTCAAGTCATGTTCTTACCTAACTCCATGCTGTCCCTCCTGATTGAGGTATACGAACTAGGTGTAAAGTTCATTTCCAAGTGCCAGCTTGCTCATCAGAGTGCAGGACAAAGCAAGAATGGGAGCTGGGGGTGCTGCTGTGGCCATCCCATTTGACATACATTACAACTTCTCCCTGGCCCTGCCAGTGAGTCTTTGCTTGATATAATTCACTTCTTCCTGCCTCTGCTTTCTGATAAGACTGTATCTTTGTGAGAAATAAGAGAGAGTTCTACCTTCCAAAATTCTCATGCTTTTAGGAGGAGTGTTTCCTCTGGAAAGGGGAATAGCAGATGTGGCACACCTAAGGGAGGGGCTTTGAGGTGGCCATGTTGCCCTCTAAATAGGGCTCTGGAGATGGGTCATGTCTGGAAATCAATCCTATCTTGTTCCCTCTTCCCCACTCTGGGGAAGGGAGTGGTCGGTGGAGTGGCCTAGCCTCCTGGAATTCATAGTCTGTGTAGGAAAACCAACTCTGACCATGGCGAAGGCAGATGGACTGTCAGTTGCCTCTGCCTTGCTTTGTGCAGTGTGATCATCATCATGCTCAGGTGGTGAGAAAGGGAGCAATCTGGGCAGGAAAGGGTGCTCTCTTTCGCTTTTCTTTTCAATTAAATAAAGGCCACTGGGAGGAGAAGGGTGAATTTAAATAGGAATTGTATAAATCTTGAGTCATCAGAGATCAGTGAAAGTGTAGAAACTCTTTCCTTGTTTTGGGGTGCTGGGTATAGGATGTGGTCAGGAAAGTTGTCATACGTGGTGTGAAATAGGAGGCTGGGGTTTGCTTGTCAGCAGTACTGTGGAGGGTCATAATCTAATGATGGAACCTCTTTCAACTTTATGTTTTCATGATTCTTTGACCCGAGGCTGATATGACAAGGCAATTCTGAGCTCCCATTCACCGTATTCAGGTTTAAAACTTGTCTTGAAGCAAAGCTGGAAGAGGGCTGTGCATCTTTTACAGCTCCTGGAAATTTTCCCTCTGCATGGGGGTGGGGGGTGGCGTGGGGGAGTGAGCCCTTAAGCAGAGAAAATATCTGCCTGCACGGAGAGTTCAAGGGACAAATATGTCTCCACTCTTGGGATAGTGGGGGCAACTCTGATTCTTCCATTGGTTACTCTTTGGGGTAAAGACATTTAAGGCAGTTATTAAAATTAATGTAAATGATAGCTGCTAATAATTAATGTGGCAATCTGTTATCCCTCATAAACTTTAAATTTTGTGTTCATTACCTCTTGAACACATTTTAAACAGACTTCAGCTATCACTTGAAAGAAATGAATTAAGTATGAGTCCTCAGTTCATCCTGCAGATGGCACTCTTTGAATAGCCTACCCAGAAGCTGAGCTGAAGGAGGAAGGGAGCCACAGTCATGGTGGCCTGACTAAGGAGGCTCCTGGCAGGCAGGTGGTGAGGGTCTGGGGCCAGGGGATGCACCAGGGGTCTGTCTCTACAGATCTTTCTAGTCCAAGCTTCTGAAATTGTCTGTGCTCAAATAAAAGACCTGGGCACTAGGGGTAACCCCTCCTGGTCCTGGTAGAAATTTGACTCAAGTTTCCTATAATCTCATCACATGACACAGGCCATAGAGTAAATCAGATTTTGAAATGTGCTTACTGTGTGTGTGTGTGTGTGTGTGTGTGTGTGTGTGTGTGTGTGTGTGTGTGTGTGTTTGGCATATTTATTGTCATCGAGAGTATGAACAAGTATAAGATGGAGTTGCTGCCCATGATTGTGTAGCTGTCAGGGGTAGATGTGTCCCTATATGTCCAGGAGGTAGAATAGGATATAGTACGGTTTTTTAGTCCTGAGATATTTACTATTACTCAGCAGGACAGTACCCAAGTGCCTGTGGTTTAGATAGCAGCTGTGCCTGCTCTGTTAGTGGTATGCTTCATAACCTCGTTATTTGAAATGCCAGACTTTGTATAAGCTAATGTATTAAAAATTACAAGCATTTACATTCAAATATATATTATCTAAAATCTCAAAGCTCCAAATCACATTTAAGCAGCTAAGCATGTTAAGTGGCACCAGTATAACGTTTTTGAAAAACAGACCTTTTAAAGAAAGATTTTAAGAAATATAAAAATAGTCACAATTAAGTACTTCATTCAATAATCTCTGGTTGGTTATTTCTCTACGTGACTTTTGCTTTTTTCCTCAAACTTGAATAAAACACACTTTTAAAAATTTTATCCTGAGTCTTGAGGTAAAAACAGGCAAAAATGAAAGGGAGACATTTTAGTGGACGTACAAGTGACCTTGACCATCAAAGTTATTCAAAGGGTAATCAGCTAACATCCCAGAGTACTAAGGGCAAGTAGAATATGCTTATCCACAGAGATGGAGTGCCTGTGCCCTCAGAGTCGGACAGCAGTACTCAGCAGTTGTCATGTTTCATCAAGTCTCTGTGTTGGGCACTGTGGAAAAATTAAAGATATCTACAGTTTCTGTCCTCAGGGACTCACGATCTAATGAAAAACATGCAGCAAACATATTCTAACCCTCTAAGAAGTCCCATAGTAAGACAGAAGACATAATCTTTACTCTTTTTTAGGCTTTTCAAGGACCATTTCTGGTAAAACATAGATAAACCATTAGTTCATTTGACAATGCAATAAATATACCTGCATAGGGGGTGGTGTAGTGACCTTTGGAGTAAGTTACATCTTTCTTTTCATGCCTGAGACCAATTATAGCAGCTGCAAATACAAGCAGAAGGAAAAGAGCCTAAATAGATGCTTTTTCACACTCCGGCTTTTTAGGGAAGATGAAAGGTTCTTAGGCAAGATGAAAAAAGTTGTGAGGAAGAAAGCCAGGAAAATGCAGAGATATTAATGTCATAAAGTGGGCAAGTGGAAGAGTGTGAAACAGCAGAGAAATGAAGGGCAGTCCTAGCCTTTGGGTCTTGCACAGCACTCTTCCCATTGGGGTAGGTTAGGGACGTTCACTCCACAGAACACTAGGGAGAAGTTGCTGGCATGAGCCAATTGATGGCAGGGGTCTGTGACCACTCTCAGGAAGAAGAAAGATGTTTCATGGCATGGATGACTATGAACCAAGGGTTTATGAAGGTCATTTTGTATACACTTGACGTGGAAAATTGAGAGGGAATTGGAGCCAGTATCCAAGATATTATAGCAAGCCTGCCAAGAGCCTTTTATCAAGACCATGAATTGTCCCCCATGACACACACACACACACACACTTTTCCTGCTTCCTGTGTGAAACAAATGACACAGTCTATAGAAATTGGGATTGCATTCCTAAGGACTTTAAAGTTCTGGGTAGCAAACTGAAAGATTCAAAAGCACAGGTGGTGTTTTGTCTCTCTTGTTCTATATGATGGCAATGACTGTGGAAAAGAAGGGAGGTTTTGAGGAACAAATGGCTGCCTATGTAGATGGTGTTTAAAAAAGTTTCCAGAACTATATGCTGCAGAACCAGGATAACGGACTTCTGACAAGGGGTAGAGTGCATCTTGTGGAGACTAGGAAGGATGCGTTTTGGCAGAAAACCTTGTTGACCTATCGGAAAGGATTTGAGGGAGTTTTGAGATGGAAGGAGGAAATTATCCTGGTGAAACCAAAACAGGAAGTATGAGGCACCACACAGGTGACATAGAATGAAGCACCTTGTGACGGGAATGCTCTTAGGTAACCTGAGGTAAAGACAAAACAAAACAAAATGAAACAAACCAAGAATACAGATTGCAAACTATATTTATAGCCTTCCTTATGTGTACATCAACAAAAGGCATATGTAACAAATAAGATTCTCAAATTTTAACACAAGAAGATAAATATCATAAATATTCCTAAGACTTTAGGGTATTGAGCTTATAATAGAAAATGACAACAGAAGAGGAATTTTTGTTGAAAGGACTCATTCTAATAGGGGTGAGGGTGTTTCATAAAGGTTCACAATTATGTGAGATCTACAAACCTAAGCATTGTAAACAACATGGAGAAATATTAGAGAAAAGGAGGACGATAAAGAAACCATGATTGTTCCTGGAGAGGATTATAGTGTGCTCCATCAGATGGAGGATATGGAAAATGCTGTTCTGATACGATTTCAGTTCTAGCTCAGGGAAAACAAGGATAGTGATGAGAGTCTTCAAATGTACTGGCATCTCCTGTAAATTTCATGACATTGTAAATAAAACATCAATAAGTCGATGAGAGCAAAGACTTCTACATGGTAGAGAGCAAATCACTGTAGAAAAACTCAAAAGAGTACAAGCTGTACCTAGACTCTCAAGAACCTTGACCATTGGATGAAAGAGTTTAGACTTTACTCTTAGAGAGAGAGGACTATTAAAGGCTTCTGAGTGATGAGATAAATTAAAATATAACCTCTAAACCAGAGAGATAAGAATTCCTATATATGCTGGCTGTTTAGATCACATATGGTATATTATGCCTAATTCTAGAGGATATATTTTCAAAAAGATTTTGACAAACTGTATTGTAATTTTTGGAAGGTTGCTAAGATAGTGAAGTTGAAGTAACTAGGTATATTCAGTTTTGAATTAATAATATTTTATGAAAGAAAATGGGTGAATTTGATAATTGAAGGCTTCCTATAAAAGAGATAAGAGTGGAAGGAATATTGAAGTCAATTTTAATTTAATTCAGGGATCACTTCTAACCCACAGTTGCTTCTTTATTAGTTGTCCAAAACTAGAGTGAAACGTCTTGAGATATAGTGTGCTTCTTATCATAGAGGTTTTCCAGTAGATACAGTCCTTAAAACCTTAGTATATAAATATCCACAAGTCGTTTTCATATTAAAAAACAAACAAACAAAAATAAATGAAAAAAAAAAAACCCAGACTAACTTTTTTTCTGGGCCCTGCTTTGCCCTGTTTCTTCTTCTCTCCATAGCCTAAATTCTTGAGAGAAGAGTCTATAGTTGCATCTCTACTTTCTCACCTCCTAGATGCCCTTGACCCTTGCCATTGGGTTTCTGTTTCCTCTAGCAAACTGACGTTAATTTTACCAAAGTCTTCACCTGAACATTTTTGTTACTAAATCCAAAGGACACTTTTCAGATATTAATTGGTCTTTTTAAAGCACTTGACCTTGTCAGCCAGTTTTATTTAAGTTATCTTTTCCCAAGCCTTTCATAACTACATGCTCTCTTCGTGTCCTTATGTCTTTCTGGCTGGTCCTTTTTAGACTTCTGTACCTTTTATCCAGGATTTGTTTCTCAGACCTTTCCTTCTCACTTTATACTCCCTCCATGATTTGATACTCTTTCTGGGATTCAAGAGATACCCCTGTTCTGATGGCTCCCAAATCCATGTCTTATCTCTAATCTCAACCCTGAGCTTTCTGTTCATAAATCCACGGCTTTCTGGACACTCCACTTACATGTCTCAGAGGGTTCTCACACCCAGTGTGTCCAAAATTTATTTTATCTTCTTCTGTACCTTCCCATTGTGCTCTTTTTCCTGTATTTCCCATGCCAATCAAGGGCACTCAACCACCCACTTACTCAAGCCAGAAACTTGTAACTCCTTCTTGACCCCCCTCTTGCTGTCAATCCTCATGAGTTCATCACAAAGTCCTATTGCTTTTATCTCCCTCATATGTCCCTTTCCTTCCATCTCCATTGCCACTGCCTTAGGTCAGAGTCTCATTAACTCTTACATGGATTATCACAATAGCCTTCTATGATCCCTGACTCCAGTAATATTCTTAAATTCATCCCCAGACTGCTACAAGAGTGGTTTTCCTAAAACACACATCTCATCATGCTCCTCTATTGGTTATGGAACTCACAGTTGGCTTCTCTTTGGGATAAAGTTAAAACTCTTGGTATTATAATCCTTTTATGACCTGGCAACTACCATCTCTGGTTTTACCTTTTACCCTTCCTGTGCCCCTCTCCCCTACTCTGCTTTAATGTCCTGGAGTTTGCCCACACATGCCATGCTCAAGTGTCAATGCTGTCTCCTCTTCAATCATTCCCACCACTTTAACTCTGACCACCCTGACCAACTTTTGTTCATCTTTGAACATTCATCTCAGTGGTCTCCACAGATTGGATTGAGTGCCCTTTTTTAGGCATCTACTTTTTTTGATCACATCCATATCATGGTAGTTGTCACACAGTTTTATCAATTTTATGGTAGTCTTACTCCCTAGCTGATCTGTGACCATCCTTAGAGCAGGAATTTAGTTTTATTGTTTTTTTTATCTCAAAGCTTAGCATGGTAAGTATCACATACAATTGGCACTTGAAAAAGAAAGGAACAAATGGTATAGAGTGGATTCCTTTGTTGAGTGTATATTAGGCCAGTTAATCTCTGAAGTCTCTTCCGACTCAAAGAATTATAAGTGTGAGAGAGGTGGATTAGAGGAATATTTGTAAGAATGCAGGCCTCAGACCATGTAACCTGGGACCTCATTGAGAACCACCCTGATAGAAGTAGTGAGACTGCCCTGCACTGGAGTCAGCCTCTACGGCCCCAGCCCAGGGTCTGGCACTTGGGAAGTAGCATCTTAGGAGTCAAATTTTGAGTGAGTTTTTGGGGGATCTTCTGTATTTTTTTAATTAAAAAAATAAATATTTCAGATGAAGCCATAGAAAACCAAATTTGATAAGAGGACATGGTAATTTTTACTCTTTCTATTTCCTCAGCCCCACTAAGTGTCGTCTATGATTTTTTCCAGCTGAGATGGTTACCACCACACCACAGCCGACTACTATGGGAGGCTGTAACCCTGTCCTTTTGCTGGGTGATATGTGGCAAAGGTCTTCTTCCCTTTCAAAAACTCTCTTTTGTTAGGGATGAATAAGATTGGCCCTTTTGAAAGGGATCTTACAGGCAACACTAAAACAAAAAGTAAATTAGACAAAAGAAGCATATTGATTTCATGTTCAATATATTGATTTTGAGTCTAAGACAACTTAACTGGTCATAATTTTTATTCAGTATGTCATGTTTACTGATAGACTTTTTTCTTCTCTCTGTTGAGGGGGCCCTAATAACAATAGTAATAACAATAATAACATCAGTGACATTTATTGAGTACTTTTTATGTGCCAGACACTATTCTAATTATTTTTCTTATGTTAACTCAATTTTCATAACATTCCATGAGTTAGGTATTTTTAATTCCTTTTATAGATAAGGAAACTGAGATAGAGAGGTTAAATAACTAGCTCAAGTTGGCAGAGCTAGTAAGTGGTAGAATTGGGATCCAAACCCCAGCAGTCTGTCTCCAGAGTCTAGGCTCTTGACTACCTTGCCATAGAGTCTCTTGATTCATATGAACTTTGGATATCTTTGAGATCTGCCTGGTGGGGACCTCTATTCCACCTACAGCCAGTTCCTAGCCCTCTTACTATGTGTGGATCTGGATAATCCCTCAGCCAGCTACATGTTAGCATGTAGCTGCAGGATGACTAAGTGACACTTTTTCTCTCCTTATGTGTAAGATTTACCTTAGTGGACTCAAGGGTCCCTTGCATGACTCTGTGACAACTTTTTAATCCAAAAGATCTGTGTTACCCAGGCCTGTGGGAATTCTATGACTTCTCTTTCTCTACCTGTCGTCTGGTTTATCTGAAACACATGTACCCACAGCTTATGACAACTGGCTCTGCTCTCTGCTGGAGCTTGGCCTGTTTATCAGTTAACTTGGCCAATACCTGAGTCTTCATTTCTGTTTCCTAGCACAAAATGGTGAACCATACTTTGCTCAGCCCAGGATATTATTTTGTCTTTTTCCTTTTACCTTTTGCACACCTCCTAATTTCCATCATACACCTGCCTTGATAACTCCACAAACCTATTTGAAACATTTCTCTCAGTTCTTCTTTCTCAACCATTGGGATGTATGGTGTAGTGAAGAAAAGCATAGCATTTGCAGTCCATTCTGTTCTTTCCTTTTATTGACCTTGGGCCTTGTGGCAATCACTTAATTTCCTCAGGCTCCACTTAATTTTCTCTCTACCCTGATGAGTGATGTGAGGGTTAGAAAATAACATGTATAAATCGCCTAGTAGAGAATTGGTTGCCTGGTGAATGGCGCGCTCTGTGGTAGCAGTGGTGACCGTGGTAGTGGTGGTGATGGAATACATCTGAGTCTCACTCCCTTCCAGATTAGGTTGCTAAGTATTATGCTGTTGTCTCTCCAGACAGGTTGGTGTGGTCTGCTTATATGTTGAAAAGAGTAGGTCTGTCCTTTGAGATGGGCCATGTGCCAAGGGGAGAGACAGATCATCTACAGATACTGTTAAGCTTGGCCCTTGGGTTAAGGATTATGGAAGAGATAGTTATCCAGTCTGATCAGTCAGAACCAAGGAAAGGCAATAGCTTAGTGATGTATCATTCCTGGGGTAGGTAGGGAGTACCCAGCACTAGGCATCCAGGAACCAATGTGTTCAGAGATACAAGGGGGACTGTGGGCAGTTTACATTGGGAAGGCTCTTAACAGATGACAGGACTCCAGCCACTGGGCTCCAAATCAGAGGCAGGGTTGCTGGGGTACCAAGTAAGAAAGGGCTGACTCTTAGGGACATGACAATAATCTGGATATCAAATCTGGACACCAGAACAGAGCTTGATTGGCTGCCCCTCGGATCTGATATGGAGGACCAGTTTGTTGGTAAAATATGATTCTATTTTATTTCTGTAAGTGAGCTGGAGCCAAACCTGCCATAGAGCTCAAGAAAAGGGAGAAGGAAGGAAAGAGAGTCAGGGTGCTGAGTGAGAGCACTCTCCCTTCTAAAGGAGTCTCTGACTCAGTGGACCTCCTTAGAGTGGGTACCAAGTGTGTAATCACTGGTTTCACAGTGTGTCAACAATGTACCTATCTGGCACAGTGAGAATAGCATACAGATGGGAAGAATAAAGTTATTGTCTCTCAGAGAGCATTTGCACAATTTGGAAAAGAAACAGAGAAAGCTATTCCAAAGGAAAGCTTTCTCTTCTGCCCAGTATTGATTCTGAAAGCAAACCATGTATTACCACATCTTCCAATAATTAGTTTCAACACAGGTCAACCTGCCCAGATAAAGAGAAACCAAATCGACTTTCTTTCTCTTCTCTCTTTTTTCTCATTTCTATCTTACACTGTGAGCAGGGGAGCCTCGTGAGTGTTCTTGCTGCTGCAGAAGCCAGCATTGTCTATGCTGAAAATAAGAGGGAGCATGTGATGGATTTGCATACAGGAAGAACATATGCAAATTCCTCAATGAAAATATTTCTCCTGGATAAAAATATTTTGAAAAGTATTTGCAAGGTTTTAAACCTATGCTATAAAGACAAACGTATAAAAATAAGTAATAATGACAACTACCATTTACTGAATACATACCTTTATAAGAAGTAGCTCATTTAATTCTTGAAACAAACCTATGGGGTAGGTTTTAATATTATCCACATTTTTCAGATGAAAAATTGGGCCTAGAGAGTATCATTTAAGTGCAGGAGACAAGATATGAACTCCGGCAATCTGACCCTGGGTTCAGAGAGCCCACACTTTTAGCACATATACCTTCAGGATAACGGGTAGGGTGGAGTGGGGCGTCAGATTATTCAACTCTCATTTTGATTTTTTCAAATAAAGTTTTTACTTAAAAATTTTTTAATTACAAAAATATTTTTAATATAGAAGTATAAATGATTGGAAAAGAACAAACACAATTCACCTATTCAGTTGTTTAACAGTGCTAATATTTTGATGTTTATTTTTCCAGGTATTTCTCCCTCTCTCTCGCGCGCTCTCTCTCTTTCTCCCTCTCTCTCTCTCTCTCTCTCTCTCTCTCTCTCTCTCTCTATATATATATATATATATATATATATATATATATATATATATATGTAAGTCACTAGTTTTTTTCACTTAATGATGTATCTGTGGTAATAGAGATGTGTCTACAGTGTCATTTTTCTTTGCTTGTGAAGTCTTTACTATTGAGACTTCTTATTCTTTTTCATATTCTAGTAACTTATAGGCTATTAAATGTTGGTACAGTTATAAATGGGTAAGAAGAGCAAAATAAACACTGAAAACAAAAGGTTGGGTTTTAGTCAAGCATTCAGAATCTTTTCCCAAGAGAAAACTTCAGAGAATGACAGTCTACAAGTGTCCTCGCAAGCCTTTCCTGTTCCCTGTTGCAGGTGCATGTATATTAGGGGACTGTGAGGACCTTCTGATCTCCTAAAACTAGCTGGGGTGGGGCTCAGTGATGGTGGTGGTGGTGAAATGTTTCAAATCAGTAACTGCTGTAGCCTCTTTCCTCTCCTCCTTTCTTCTTTCCTTCTCCTCCTCCTCTTTTTTCTTCATTGTCTATCCCATCTTCTGCTGGAATATCTTTTCCTGAAATAGAGGTTTTAGTAGGCGTCCAGAATGCAGTGCTTGGCTCTGGTCCAAGTGTGGTTGCAGGTGGGCAATATTTTCCAAGACCTCTAAGAGCTCCTTGAGGCAAGTACTTTCTTGCTGTGCCATTGAGGATCATAGAGCAAATCAGGAGTGTCTGGACTGAAGGATAAGGGCTTTTGAAAGCTTGTGGGTGGCTGAGGTAACTGGTGACAGGCAACACATACCAGGAACCAGCACCTAAGAGCCCTGAGTGAAAGGGCTTCAGGCTGTAGATTATGCAAACCAAAAAATAAACACACATCGCCAACAAGAACAACCCACTGAGTAGATTATGTACCTTTTATTCCTCTGCCAGTGAGAAACTGGAGGTATTGTCATGAACCAGTTTTGTCTGGAATAAATTTTTAATAGGAGAAAAGCCCACTGCCAACTTCTGAAAGGAATAAAGCATTACATCCGAGTTATTCCACCTGGAAAGGGAGCCAGGTTTGGGCAGAGGGAACTGAACTCTTGAGGCCTCCTGCATTTCCAGGCATCATCCAAGCCTCATCGAGATAGATACTTTTATTCATCTTGGAATAAACAAGGCAGATGCCCAGACAGCCCAAGGCACTCCCCTTTCGGGTCAGCAGAAGCTAGGACAGCTGTCCTGCTATATTCTAGGAGCTGACAACACTAAACACTGGCTATCACAGCTGTAAATACACATCTACATGGTGTTTCACACTGTGGGCTATTTCATACAGTATAGTTCAGCCTCAATGATGCCAACTGTGGATTGAAATAACTCTGATGGACTTTAGTCCATCACATGCCTAGAATTTGAAAATAACATCCATGGAAGGCTAAAATAGGAACTCCAAATCCATGTGATAGATATGTTTCCATTTTATTTGTTACGAGGCTTGGACCATACCTAAAATTATAGACTCTTCAGTGTCTTGGGAATTCACAAGGTCAGTCTCATTTGCTTAAAAAATACAGCTAAAGAAAATACAGAGTTATCTGGATGCAAACCTTGGTTCTCACCCACCTGCCGTAGCTGTCATGCTGGTAAGTTTTATAAGTTATAAAGTTAGAAAGGTTTAAGGTTGAAGGTTTACTCCAAGGAAGATAGTTTTTGGCCTGTGAACGTTGGGAGCGTTTGGTACCAGATGGCCTTGACACACAGTGACTTCCTAGATTCTCTCTTTTCTTACTCTGTGCCTCACATGAAGGCCACTTCAACAATTAGTGCCATTATCTCCCCATCAACAAAACGGAGTTACAGATTCTTCCTCCCTTCTTCCTTGTGGAAAGTAACAAAAGCCAGTGAGAAGGATACAGGGATTGGAATTCCTGGATAAGAGGCCCAGAGCTAGTCTAGCTGTATATACAGATAACCTAATCTCACCAGACCTTGTTTCTATGTCTGTAAAGTGGGAATATTTATTCCATTGTAATTGAAGTAGGCATTAAATGAGATAATGTACTTAAAAGAACTTTAAGTCTAGAGCACAGAGCAAATGTAAATTATCATCATTATTATTAGGGAGATACAGTGACAGTGGATGAGATCATGTCTGGAACACACTCAGAAAAGAGGAACTAAAGACATAGAAAAGATTGATGATATTGGCCCCATACCGGGTATTTCCCAAGAGAGAGAATGTGCTGACCAGCCTCTGAGTTGAACTGAACTCTTCATGCTCCAGGCTTCTTACACAGTTTGAGGGCCAGATTCCCATGTGTAGCAGGATTAGCTGGGGAAACTTTCCACATTCTAAAGCTAAAGCTAGTGATTTAATGAGCCTTGTTCTGATGTTTATATAATTGTAGATCAGTGAGGCTTTGGGGTCTGAGTGGATTTTAGAAGTAGAAATGGAAATAGCATGAGCTTTGTGTGTAGACCACTCTGACCACTTATCTTACATGTCTTCTAACTAGAGGGAACAGGGACCCAGCAGCAAGCAGGGTTGCCCAGCTCATGCTAGCCCTTCCAGAGAGCCCTGGGGCTCTCTGTGAAAATATTCATGCCCTGCCTGCCACACCTCCTGGCCAGCTTGCTTAATTTTCCTTTTGTAGTGTTAAGGGCGGATTTGTACTGAATTATTTAGGATTCTTGCCGAAACTTTTGGGACTGAAGATTATGAGTACAGTGTGCATTCATGGATGATAGTTTTTGGCCTGTGAACGTTGGGAGCGTTCAAGAGCTTCAGATAACGAGGTGAATGATGAGATGTGAGCCTGAACCTCCTGGCCCTTCCCTGTCTCATGGTCACATCTCCAGCTATTTGGATTCTGCCCTTTCCCTTGAGGACCCTGAGTGGGGACACTTTGATCTCTCTCAGCATCTTTGCTCCAAGGGAATGCTCCAGTGGATGTCTTTTCACTCAGTCTCCCAAAGAAGAGAAATGGGAGAAACATGTTTCCTCTTCAAAAGTGGAGATCCCGAGGACTCAGAGGGTCCTGGGTCTTGGTTGACAGTCTGTGGTCAATAGTCTTTGGTAGATATATGGTGTCTCTCCTAGAGCAAATTTCTGAATACCACCCTGTTTGAGAAGGGTGTGCAGGTGGCCCCATTCTTAGTGCAGGTCTCCTTCCTCTGTCTCTCCTGCCTCTGTCACACCTGCCTCCACTGCTTGTCCACACCACACAGACACTGTCTGGGGCTTTTCCCATGGTGAAGGCCAGAGCTGACTCCAGAACTGTGCTTCTCTGAGGACAAGTCACATGTTGCAGGTTTTCTTCCTGAAGAGCCATTAGCCACTTCTGCTAAATGCCCCAAACAAGCTTTCCATCACCAAACCCATCTTAAAGGAGAAAACCTGCAACATGTGACTCTCTTAGCATTTGCCAAGGCCCCTCACACCATCCCAACGCCCCAGCCTGGACCTTTGCCCAAGTCATACCCTTGCTTGGCAGATTACTTCCTTGTGCCTTCACAATTTAGATTCTTTAAAGTTGGCTCAAAAATTTACCTCCTTGTGAAAATTTCTCCAGGCTTATCCATCTTACCCAATTGCTCTGTGACCTAGTGTGCCCTCAGCGTAATATCATCACTTTGTACTCCTGTTACACCTCATTTTTTTCTTGTCCTTGGAGAATGAACTGTCCTACATAATTTAATTTCATAGAGAACCAAGAATTAACCCTAAGTACTTCATGCTTAAACTTCTCAAATTTCATTTTTTTATGGTAAACTTTCTGAAATATAGCTTAAATTTTCCGTGCCTTGTATACAGAGCAGTCTGAACATAAATCACTCTTTTTTTTTTCACTGCCTTGGGATGCATGCCAATGTTCACTAATTCCAGTCATGACTAGAGACACTCCCAGGGCCCCTGCAGAGGCTAAAGTTTTTCTTTCCCCTTCACTGAGGGTCCCACCAAACACCACATTGTCATTCAAGGGCTGGCCTGCATTTAGGGGGTCCTGATCAGGGAATATAGTCCCCAGCGCAGTATGTGTCACTCCCTGCAGGTCTTAGGACAGCCTGTGGTTAACAGTCGTATATCTCTAAGATGATGATGATGATGATGATGATGATGATGATGATTAGGATTTTAATGGTACGCCTGAGATGTAAGTGACCTAGGCTTTCTAAAGCTACTGAAACCTCAGTCCCAGAGTAGACCAGTAAGATTGTAAGAAAGAGACTTTCTTCATTTTTGTATCACTCCATCTTTATTTTGCTTATTTTTATTTAAAGGGCCCTAAGCATTTCAATCCACATCAGCTTGTTAGTTTTATATACAGAAGCACCCAGGGATGGCCCCTGCCTGTCACTCTGCTGCTGTCAGTTCCATGCCATGGGCATTAGAGCTTTGCTATTTATATGATGGTAATAGGGAAGCCTTTCAAGCCTTTCAAGCAAACCAAACAGCCCATTCCAGACAGAGGCTCTTGGGGTATTTGTCCAAGAGCCTGCCTAACTTTCAAATATTTTCAAATTTGACACGTCTTTTACTCTTGACTGTTGCAGAAAACAACTGAGGGTCATGGGTAGTTGATGCTGGCATTGTGCTCAGGGAGAATAGTTTTTAGGATTTCATAGGAGATTATTTTTAATTGGAATTTTTTGGATATATGTCATACCAAAATCATGTTTCTTCTAAGCTGTGCTGAGCCATGTCATAAAGTCTAAACCGAGAAAGATGAAATCTACTGGGGCTACAGAGAAATTTTATGTTTTTTGTGATTGTATATTTCACTGTGGTTGATCAAGCATTAGTGTCTTCAGGATCTCAGAATTAGGAAATGCATCTATTTCTAAGCTAACTACGTTTGTAATGGAATTTATTTGTATTTTTAAATGCATTCAGTTGACAAAAATATATAAGGTTCTTTTTCTTTAAAATTTATTTTATCTGATATTTTTCAGATTTTGAAAGAGATTTCTTTAGTTGCAATAACAAGTAAAACATTGCAAAGATATGTCAATAAAAATGCTAATTACCCCTGCACTCCCACTTACCAATCTCTCTCTCTCAGGATAATCACAGTTAACTTGCACATCTTTCTTCTTATACATACAAAAATAAGCAAACATGTAAACATAAAAATTTCTGTTTGTTTTTTGAAATAATTTCTAAAGAGTTCTCTGGATATAATTTTTAGACTTTAAAAGCTTTTCCCATTTTTTTCTGATTATAAAATTAATACATGTTCATTATAGTACATTTGGAAAACAGGAAAATATTGGAAAAGAAAAATCATCCCTAATATCACTCAGAGCTAATTATGTATAAACTATTAATATGTATTGGCAAATTACCATTTAGCACAGCATAATGCAAAGAATGTTTTTTTTGAGGTCAAATAATTGTGAATTCCAGCTTGGTATCCACCATTTACCAACTGTGTGAGCTTACTCAAGTTCTTTTACCTTCTAAGCCACAGTTTTCTTATCTGTAATGTGATATGATACTATAATCTACCATGTTATAATGTTTGTAAGTGGATCCAAAACTGGCAGCCCTCAATATCAATAGTTTTTTCAGTCAATTGATTGATGAGTAGATAGACTCAGCACCATAGTTTGCTTTGTCCTGACTTCTTTATATAATTTTATGTCAAGAATACTTCCTCAGATCACTAAACCATCTTCAAAACATAACCATAATACTGCATCACAGTACTGCACCACAATATAGTGAACCATCTCCTGTTGTTGGACACTGTGGTTATTTCTAGTTTTTACTTTTATAAACCACAGTTAATGTATTTAAACTTCTAAGCAAGGTGTCGAATCCATTATAGTCCTTAGTTCTCTCAAGTGATTCTGGTCTTTGGGAGAATTACCATTCATTCAAAGGCTATAGCCATTTTAAGGCATTTAAAACTAGGTTTCTCTCACCTTGAAATTTCAGCCCAGGCTTTGAGCCCTGCCTTTCAACAACCTTAGACAGTAGCTGCAATTACAGCCCCCTAGGTAGCTGTTAAAACTGTGTGCCACCAACCCCACCCTTAGCTCATTCTGGTTTGAGCAATCTGAGTGAGGTCATAGGCATTGCTTTTCTCCCCCAAGCACTTTTATCTAACCCCTCATCCTGTCCTGTGAGAACCATAGGACTTAGATGACCCCTCAAGCCTTCTACCATCTGAAGGAGTACCAGAAACACACTGTGAGCAGAGGAAGTTGCATGGTCGCCCTCACTGGGGCTTCCTCTAGGGTCTAAAACAGTGGTTCCCAACAAGAAGGTGATTTTGCTCCCTCCCTATGGACATTTGGCAATGTCTGGGGACATTTTTGGTTATTGCATCTGAGGAGGGGGTTGCTAGTGGCATTCTGTGGGTAGAAGTCAGGGATGCAGCTAAACATCCTACAGTACACAGAAGAGCCCCTCTGTTAGTTTCCTAGTCCTACTGTGACAAAGTACCACAAACAGGATGGCCGAAAACAGCAGAAATGATTTATCTCACAGTTCTGGATGCTAGATGTCTGAGAGAAAGGTGTCAACAGTGTTAGTTTCTTCTGAGTGCTTTAAGGAAGAATCTGTTCCAATCCTCTCTCCTGACTTCTAGTGGTTTGCTAGCAATCTCTGACATTCTTTTGCATCGCTCCAATCTTGGCCTTTATATCTCATGGCAATTTGTCATATTGGATTAAAGACCACCCAATCCCAGTATGACCTCATCTTAACTAATTACACCTGCAGCAACACTTCCTAAAGATGGGCACATTCACAGGTGTCAGAGGTTAAGGCCTCAGCCTATCTTTTTGGAAGGATAGAACTCAACCCATAACAACCACCCAAACAAAGAATTATCCAACCCCAAATGTTAATATTGCTGCTCTTGAGAAACCCTGTTCCATATAATCTGTGGATTAAATCCAGGAAGTTTAGCTAAGATAAGAACAGAGGAGGGAGCAGGGGACCAGGGTCTGCAAAGGTGGGCAGTGAGCAAGAACATCATGAGCAAGGAGGGTCAGCGACCTCTGTTCTTTGGTCAGAGGTGGTGAGCTCTGTGTAGACATGGGTAAACCTGGACCTACAAGGCTATATGTGACCAAAAGAGGGCAAAAGGACTTGGTGCACTCTGCCAGTGGGGGCAGAAGCAGAAGTGTGGGCCAGACCCTCTGCTTTGTTCACCTCACCATCTGACCCCCATTTTCCTGGGTCAGGCCTAGCCTTGTCCCCTTCAGGGGTGAAACAGAGAGAAAAATAAATTCACAAACCTTAGGTTTCAGCAATATTTTTAAGCCAACTGCCTTGTATCTCTAAAACTCTGCTTCTCCCTCTCTCACCCACTGCCTCCCACAGACAGCCAAACATAGAATATGAAAAACAGGAAAAACAGCAACACTACATCTTTTGAGAGAGAACATTACTTTGGGTACATTTTCCCCCATACCACTTGAATTGACAAACCCTGCAGCAGGTGCCCCTACTCATCTCTATTCCTTGGAAGTGCAGTCTCACCATGCTTGTTTCTTGGATTTAAGAATGCCATGTGAGAACGAACCTCTGCAAGGCCAGGGAGACTGGGCAGTCCATGTGTCCACATCTGAACACTTAGGTCTAACCTTCTTAGAAAATATTTTTTGTCTCTAATCTTTAGTCATGCTTACATGTTCTCTTTCATTATCTTTTCCAGTTTGAGCAGAATGAGGGGAATGAGGGAAGGGAGAAGGGTTACTAGGGTAGAGATTGTGTTTTCAAATTCCCAGCATGGTAGGCTGCTTCCCCACAGCAATATGGATGCCAGCCGGCTGCATCTGGGCCTGCTCAATGAGAAGAAGATTAAATGCTTCCTTTTATAGGCTTCAGAACTCTGTGTCTACATGGTGCTCTCTTGGTTTTACCTTGTAAATAGATGTTGCAGCTCTGGGCCAACCTCTGCTTTCCTATCTGCATCATCTTCTTTGGGTTCCAGTCTAAGCACTAATCCTGGTTCTGTCTCTGCCTTCAACAGATCTTCATGCCCTGGGGGTATAGGTGGGAGGATCAGGAATAAAGTCCTTCCTTGTGTTATGTCTCTGTTCCCTAGGGGTGGCCATATTTTCTGGAACTTGGCTGGTCCCTTCTTATAAACTAGACCTGGTAGTTTCTGCCAAATAGTACCTTGTAACTTATGCTGGCAACCTCTAGTATTGACCCTGCCTTTTGGTCCAGAAACAAGGTATTGCTATGTTCTCGTTATTATATTAAATAAATAATATGCTAACAGTTAATTAGAATGACTATATATATGGCCTGCAACTGAGAGGAAATACATTGAAGTTCCTTTAAAGCATAATATGTGAATGAAGAGGGTTAGTGAGGATTAGAAGGAAACAAAAGGAATCAGTAAAAGAGAGAATATTCTAGTGAATATTCTAGTAAACTGCTTTTCTGTTCTCAGAATTCTGAGGCCTAGGTACATTCTTAAATGCATAAAGAAAAATTAGACTTTAGGAAAATAAAACTATTTAAAAAATATGGAGTTCTGAAAATATACCATTTATCATTAGTAGGAAAAGGTACTGAAGCATTGTAGATATAGAGGAAAATGCTCTCTAGTAAGTCGAGATGTGTATAAGAATAGGACAGGGTGATGATGTATATGTAAACCTGAAAATGCTGGCGTTTAGGTTCCCAGGGATAATCTCAGCACCCAGACTGTTGGTGTTGGGATGCATCTGCACCTGCAGTAATGATTTTTGGTATCAGTCCTGATTAGTAGACTATAGATTAGTGCAGACAGTCTCCAATTTAAGGAGCATCTGGTTAGGACTACTCATTCGACACTCCCTGTTTGGACATACAGATTGCCCTAATGGAAGCAACTATTGTTTGTTCCCTTATTCAGAACCCTAGTTAAAAATTTTGGTTGAATGTACATGATGTGCTAGATCAGTACTATATTTTAAAGATATTATTTACTCATCTGAGTTTCTTTTAATTATCCTGGAATTCTAACTCCCATTTACATGGAAAATACATTCCCAGTGCTAAATAAGAAGCTTACAAAGGAACTTTTGGATCACTACTCATTCTAAAACTGGGAACTACCTACACTGGAGACAGAGTAGGCATTTCCAAGCCTTACTGCTGACAAGATGTTGGGCTGCAGAGTCTTTTGGTTGAGTGCCTGTTGGGAGGAGAGCACAACGTACTTACTAAGTATGTTGATGAATAATTGAGGCAGGAAAGAAGAGTAAGAGTAAGATAAGACTCTTTCCTTCAAGGAGAATACAATTCTCTCTGAAGTCAACATGTACATGTTGGAAATATATCGCAAAACAAACAAAAAATTAGCAGTAGCAAATGGACAACTACAATGCATAATTTAAAAAGCAAAGGAATAAGAGTGAATATAATGCAAAGTAACAGAAGAAAAGGAAATGGAGATGTTACACTGAGTTAGAGAGGTACATTTTTCAATGAAAAGTGCCTGTAGGTTACAGTTAGAGTCATGGTCTGGCATTTTCTGGCTATGTAACATTTTTCTACGTATGTGACATTCTTCTATACGTTCCTTTACCCCTCTGAGCCTCATTTTTCTCATTTGTAAAAGGAAATTAATTAATGCCTATTATACGATTGATCCCAAAGCTTAAATGTACTATATTTAAAGAACCTAACACATTGTCTAGTACACTATAGACACCTGATAAGCTGATAACTGCCTTCTTTGACACTTGGATTATTTAAAAATGTGTTGCTTATTTTCCAACTTCAGGGGGATTTTGCGGAGATATTTCTATTATTGATTTATAATTTAATTATGTTATGATCAGAGAAAATCTTTTGTATGACTGATAGATATCCTTTTAAATTTGTTGAGACTTATTTTATGGCTCGGAATATGGTTTATCTCAGTAAATGTTCTTGAGCACTTGAAAAGAGTGTGTATTCTGCTATTGTTGGGTGTAGTGTTCTATAAATGTTATTTTGGTTAAGATGATTGAGAGTTTTCAAATCTCCTATATCTTTACTAATGTCTTATCTACTTGTTCTATTATTTGTTAAGAGGGAGAATTAGATCTCTGACTGCAATTGTGGATTTGTCTACGATTGCAAGTTTATTAGTTTTTGCTTCACATATTTTGAATCTTTGTTTTAGATCATAAATGTTAGGATTATTATATTCTCTTGATGAATTGACCTCTTTATATTATGAAATAACCGTCTTTTTTCCTGGTAATATTATTTGCTCTGTCTAATATTAAGGTAGTTATTTCAGCTTTCTTTCTATTAGTGTTATTATACTATATCTTTTTGTCTATCATTTTACTTTTGATCTATTTGTGTCTTTACATTCGAAGTGCATTTGTAGATAGCATATTGTTGGGACTTGCCTTTTTATCCAATCTGACAATCTTTGCCTTTTGATTGTGGTATTTAGACAATTTACATTTAATGTGATTATTAATATTTTGGGTTTAAATCTATCTTGTTATTTTTTCTATTTGTTTCTTCTCTTCTTTGTTACTTTTTCTTTCTCTTTTTCTTCCTTTTTTTTGGATTAATTGAACATTTTTATGATTTCATTTTATCTCTTTGTTGGCTTATTAGCTATAACTGTTTTGTTACTTTAATGGTTGCTTTAGGGTTTATAAAGTGGACCACTAATTTATTACAGTTTACATTCAGGTACTATGATACCTTCCATAATAGTATAAGAAACTTAAAATTGTATACTTCTATTTCTCCCTTCCTGGCCTTTATGCAATTGTTTTTTTATATTTTACTTAAATGTATGCTTTAAACCCCACACTAAATATTATTATTTTTGTTTAAATATTTTAAAATATTATATTTTAAAAAGATTTAAAAAAAGAATAATTTTTATAGATTTAACCATATAGTTAGAATTTCCAGTGCTCTTCATTCCTGTGTATGGATCTACATATCTATCTGTTATAATTTTCCCTCTTCCTGAAGGACTTCTTTTAACATTTCTTGTCATTCAAGTCTAGTGAAGAATTCTTTCAGCTTTTGTATGTCTTAAGTATCTTTATTTCACCTTCGTTTTTGAAAAACTTTTGTGCTGAGCATAGAATTCTAGGTTGACAGTTTTTGTTGTTGTCTTTACTTTAAAAATGTTCCTCCAGTGTTTTATTGCTTGCATTGTTTTTCTGATGAGCAGTCTGCTGTCATCTTTATCTTTGTTCTTTTGTATATAGCATGTCATTTTTCCTTTGGTCACGTTTAAGATTTCTCTTTTTTCCCCCTTGATTTGATTTAATTTTTATGTGCCTTGGTGTTTCCTCATGTTTCTTGTGTTGAGAGTTTGTTGAGTTTCTTAGATCTGTGGATTTACAGTTTTCATTAAGTTTGGAAAGTTTTTGGTCCTCCATTTTTTCCTCCAAATCTCTTTTTCACTCCCCCCAACTCCTTTAGGGTTTTCAATTAGTGTATATTAGCTTGCTTAAAGTTGTCCCGTAATTCCCTGAAGCTTCATTTTTAAAAATACTTTTTTCCCTCAGCATTTAATTTTTAATTCTTTTTATTGCTGTGTTCTCAAGTTTAGTCAGCTTCTTTTCTGCAATGTCTACCCTGCTGTTAACACTATCCAGTATGCTTTTCATCTCTAGAAGTGCAGGGTCTTTTTTTTAATGTCGTCTGTTTCTCTGCATAACTTTTGAACATATGAAATAGTCATAATAACTTTTTTTAATTCCCTATCTGTTAATTTTAACATCTATGTCAATTCTGGGTCAGTTTTGATTTATTTTTTACTCCTCATTATAGGTTATATTTTCATATTTCTTTGTATGTATGCCTGGTAATTTTTTACTAGATGCCATATGTTGTGGATTTTACCTTGTCAGTTGCTGGATATTTCTGTATTTCTATAAATATTTTTAAGTTTGTTCTGAGACATAGTTAACTTACTTGAAAAAAGTTTGATCCTGTTAGGTCTTTCTTTTAAAATGTTAGGTGATAGCAAAGCAGTGCTCAGTCAGTCTAGGGCTAATTATCTATCTATGCTGAGGCAAGACTCTTCTGAGTACTCCACCCAATATCTTGTGAATCATGAGGTTTTCTGGTCTGACTGGTGAGAGCAGGTACTATTCTTAGTCCCGTGCGAGTACTGGGTTCCGTTACCTTGAATCCTTTCAAGTGTTTTTTTTTTTCTGCAGTGTCAGGTAGTTTCCTCTCACACAGATCTGCCTCAGATTGGGTAAGGAAAGAATATGAAAGAGATTTATTTGTTAACTACAAAGTATTATTTGCTGTAAAGTTTGATTTGCCTGCCATTCAGTAATGTCAAGATCCAGAGACAAGTCTGTATCCTCTCCAGTATTGGTGCTTCCTTTTTCTTTAACTCATTTCCCATTTAGAATAAAAAATACAGCTTGCTACCAGCATTCATTTAATTTTATATACATTAAATTATGTAATTTTGATGCTGAAGCAAATCTGACTGGATTTCAGTGTAAAAATAAAATATGAAAACTGTTCTTGGAGTCATTTCGAAACAGAACTTGTTTCTAATTCTAATGTAACAGAATTGTATACATAAATCAGATTCATCAAATGAATCTCCGGCTAATGACTGTTCTAGAATGATGTTGACATCACACATAGGAATGCTGTGTTTTCCAGGAGTTGACATTTTCAGCGATTGAAAATTACTATATTTTGTAAATAGAAGTACCACTACTAAAAACAGAATGCCATAAATAGAATGCTGTCATTTGCTTCCAAAGACTATCGCTATACTAGAGTGATGCAAAAATTATAATGTAAGTGAGATATTTTGTGGCAAAGTTTGCGGGTAAGGTTAGAACTGTAATCTGCACGTTATCTCAGAGTAAACGTTGCAGCCACAAGTGCCACCAGCACGTATTCTCAGGGCAAATGGGAAATGGGTTAATGCTTGTGTACTTTTGCTCCTTTCTTCTCATGTAGCCCATTTGTTCCAGCCATGCCAGCCTGGAAAAACAATCATCAGGAAGGAAGTTCTCTCCTGGTCCTCTAGTAGTGATATCACCAGTCCATACTGCCATTTTGAATAATGAATGAATTCTCAGCCTCAGCCTTCCTTCCTTATCCTCAGAGCATAGAGCCAAGAGCACTAACTCCATATTATTTAGGAAGTTGACTCTTGACACCAGAAGTGCTTTAATTCATTGTATCTTTCATCCTTTGCCTTCTAAAAGCTCTGCATTCTCTCTTCCATCCAGGGAGTATGAAACCATACTTGTGTTGCTAGAATGCCTGTATTTTTAGGGACAGGTTATCCTAGAACGTTTTTTTTTTCCTGAGAAGAAAGCAAAAAAGTACTGGGCTGAGGCTGCAGTAGGAGAAATGAAAGGTAGATCTGAAGGCTGAACTACCTAGGGAAGTTTACCTAGTTAACATAGGGAAGGGAGTTAGGGAGGAAAGAACAGGAACTGTAGCCCAAATCTTTGACTCATGGGCTCTGACTACCACAGGCCCTGCTAGAAAGTCTTAAGGGCCAAGAGATTGATGCCCCAGTACTCATAACCCATTTTTGTCATATTAATTGAGAAATGTTGTTAAGGGGTCAAGTCTAAGGAAGAGGCTAAGAGACTGAGAAACCAAAGAATGCCTAGAAACTACACTCAGAATTGAGGTTAAACTCTTGCTCTGAGGTAAACTGTTGTTGATTTGTTCAGAAGAGAAGCAGAAGCCTGTAGTGATCTTTGTTCCAATTTGGGGAAATGACAGACATCAGTGTAATGCTTTAATAATACTCTGGTTGATAGTCTCTAAGCACGTTTCTATTTCAAGACGGCCAGAAGGTAGGATGAACCATATGTAATTGAACATTGAACATAATTTCTAGCATGTAAGATCTTGTACCAGGTATTTGATGAAGGCCAAGGATTGAATATTAGGATTGATGGGGATTCATTTAGTAAGTGCCTGTTGTGTGCCAGACACGGTGCTTGCATGGAAAACCAAAGATGAGACCTACCTTTCAGGAGCACACAGACCAGAGGATGATACCTTTGGAAGCACACTGTTACTACGAGCATGATAGTGGCTGTGGTATGGGATAAACACAGTACCATGAGCAAAGAAAGAGAGAGTCCTATCTATCAGAAACCCACCTCCTTCTATGCTAAATCCTGCCCATCCTCAGGCTTCTGTATTCACTCTGTGTAAGAGGTAGAGTAGTGCCTTTATACACTACATGCCAATCAGACTTCTTTTCTACTGAAACCCTCTTAGTAGCTTCCCACAAGTTTGGAGTAAAATACCTTGGCATGGCATGCAAGGCCCTTGTTCATCGGACAGGGTAGTATGATAATGGTTTGGAGCTTGGGCGCTGAAGCCAGACAAAATTTTAATCTTTATTCTACCACTTATGAGACATGACCTTGGCCAGAAATTCTTTGTGCCTCAGTTTCTTCATCTATAAAGTAGGGCTGGTGGCTGTATCAACCTCATAAGGTTATTGTGAAGATTAAATGAACTAATATACATATAAACCATTGGAATGGTCCTTGGAATGTGAAAAATATTTGATCATTTTTAGCTATTCTCGGTTTTTATTCATTTTCTTCTAGGCACCTACATCATGTCAAGAAACCTTAGCTCCTAATTATTATTCTCTTGCTTGACCTTTTTAATGTATTATTCCCTCAAGGATGGTTTTATTCACCTTTAAGGCAGCATACATTGTATATGTATCTGTACTCAGAGATAACTACAGTGATGAATGTGTATTAGAATGACCAGCCATCTCAATTTGCCCAGTAGTGATAGGCTTTCCAGGATACAGGACTTCTGATGCTAAAACTAGGAAAGTCCTAGGCAAACTGGGACAAAGTTGTTCCCTTACATGCAGTGGGGCACTTTAGTTTTGCTTTTTATTTACCTCCTATTGGTCCCAAACTTAGCTTGCTTTGGCTCTGCCACAAATTTTTATTTTTGGCTAGAAAATACAAAGTCACAACCTTTGTGTTTCTTTGGGATTTCCTGAGATTCCCTAAAGTTTAAAGTGGAAGGTATGAGGAGTTCCTGAAAAAAACTTTCCTCTATTAACTCCAGGTATATTACTAGAAATTGTGGACAACCCCATAACGTGGCCCACAGCCCCAGAAGTCTTCTTATGACTGTCATTTTCCATCCTGCCTGGTGTTTTCATCATGACTCTGAGTACTTCATTTGCTTTCAGAATCAAGGTATCCTTATCTACCCTTATTTAACTCAGTGGCAAAGCCTCTTTCTTCACACAGGAATCATCTGTTTGTCCACGAATTCTCCAGGTGGACCAAAGGATTTTTCCTCCTTTTCGTTCCATTCCCACAACCACCTCACCTGCTTTAGGACTGCATTTGCCTTGTGCAGTTGCTTTTCAGAAGGGATGCCTTAAGGATCCACTGGGGCTTCTGTAGGTATTCCTTAAGGCCATGACAAGTGTTTGCTGAAGCCCTTCTTATGTCTTTCAGTGTAGTCAAGAGGCTGGGTCAACAGTCTCTGAAACGTTGCACCCCAGTCTGTTTGCTCAGGCTGCCGTAACTGGATAGCTAACATAACAAATTTATTGTCTCACAGTTCTGGAGGCTAGAAGTCTAAAATCAAGGTATTAGGAGGGTTGGTTCTTTTTGAGGGATATGAGGGAGAATCTGTTCCATGCCTCTCTCTCAACTTCTGGTGGTTTACTGGCCATCTTTGTCATTCCCTGGCTTGTAGATATATCCCCTGATCTCTGCCTTCATTTTCACATGATGTTCTCCATGTGTGTGTGCATGCATGTTCACGCACGTGTGTGTGTGTGTGTTTGTCTATCTCTTTACACAGTGCCCTTTTTGTAAGGACATAGGTCATAATTGAATTAAGGACCCACCTTACTTTTGCTATGACTTGATCTTAACTAATGACCTCTTCAGTGACACTGTTTCCAAATCAGGTCATATTCTGAGGTACTAAGGGTTAGGACTTTAACATGTGAATTTAGGAATGACACAGTTCAGCCCTTAACACCCAGATCTTCAGGTAAGTCAAAAAAAACTCCATGGAAACTGGTGACCTGTTGTTCCCAGGCAAAGTAAAACACCATATCGTCATTACTCATAAGTCTATTTCAATTTTCCACTCACTTTGCACTTCATACTATTTCTGCTCCTAGATTCAAATCGTCTCTGGTAACCACTTGTTCACCACCCTCAAAGGCATACTTTGACTGTAGTGATATTAAGAAATATAACATATGCTTGAGTCACTAGCTCTAAATCAGTGACTATCAGGAGGTATTTTTAAAGGAATCCTGCTACAAAAAAGTCATATCCATGGCATATGTATAACAGCTATTATAAAGGTAGTGACTCCCATCATAATGAATAGTAATTATAAATTGATTGCCTTTTGAAATACTGTA
Organism: Macroglossus sobrinus; assembly: GCA_004027375.1. NCBI lineage: Eukaryota > Metazoa > Chordata > Mammalia > Chiroptera > Pteropodidae > Macroglossus > Macroglossus sobrinus. The sequence continues at coordinate 504,253 of PVKZ01000580.1, forward strand.
GAGAACACCATGATGTATTCATACAGGGGTTGAAGGAGTTAGTGTGTGTGTGTGTGTGTGTGTGTGTGTGTGTGTGTGTGTGTGTGTAAGTGTAAGAGATGTTGGGAGTGGAGGAGGGATGTGCACGTCATGCAGTAGCTTAATAAACAAAATCTGTAGACTCCTCCCCAACCTTCCTGCAAACATCAAGCCGTCCCTGGCCACGCAGGCAATAGCCTGCATCTCTTCACTCTGGCGGTGGCCGCTTCCTTCTGTTAGCTCACTGAGTTGCTGACCCCTTCTCCTCCTAAGAGATAGCTCTGTTTCAAAAGATAATACTAATTAGTTACAAGGAATTTGAGGGAAAAGTCAAACAAGTTCCCCGTTTTACTGTCTCCTTGGTGTTCTCATCAGCAACCCAGAGGATCTTTGCGGTGTTTCTGACTCTGGCAGTGACAGCCTGAGATGTGAGGGCAGTGGGGGGCGGGGCCGGGGGAGGGTGTCAGTGGGGAATGGGGAACTCTCGCAGGTCTCCTTTCTGCTTTCCAGGGACACCCCACCTCAGAGAAATCCCAGAGACAGAGGAGGCACCCAGCTAGTGCCCACTTGTGCCAAGCTGCCAGGCAGGCTGCTAGTTTGCTGCGAGGCGGCAGGCGGGCTCGGTGTGAGCTCAGCTCCTGCGTGCCAGATCAGGAAGCTGTCGTCCCCGCGCCCACGCCCCACGCTCCAGCTCTGGGCAGCCCCGGGTGGGCTGGGAGAAGGCATAAAGCTCGGTTTGTGAATGCAAGTTCACTTTCCCTCACTGTTATTGCTGGCAGAATACGTACACGAATGCGGACAAGCTCCTAGAAGCAGCGGAGCAGCTGGCTCAGACGGGGGAATGTGACCCCGAGGAGATCTACAAGGCAGCTCGACACCTGGAGGTGCGCATCCAGGACTTCGTGCGCAGGGTAGAGCAGCGGAAGCTTCTTCTGGACATGTCTGTCTCCTTCCACACGCACACCAAAGAGGTAAGGGCAGCCAGCTGAGAGCGGACATTGGCTGGGTTCATTTGTTCTGGCAGGGGTCAGGTCGCTTTCCCAGTAAAATGGCCCTCAAGGTATGCCCAGGGTCCTAGGTGTTCTGGGGGTTACTAGCCCCCTATGATTGAAGACATTAAAAACCTGTGTTGAGGTCTCAACCAATATGGGGGAAATTTTTCTGTCTCATCTCTGATTAGGGGGCCAGAGAGGCAGGTGGTTTGGGGAGTTTGCTAGAACATTTAGTCTGCAGTAGAGAAATTTGGGAACCTTTGGTACATGAATATTCATTGTAAGAGGAAATATAAGAGGATCGGAGACTCTCTTCCCAGCCGACACCCAGTTGCTCTTGGTTGCTGTTTCCTGTCAGAAACTAGAGTCCTGCAGAACTCTCCATCATCTTTGCTGCCAACAAAGAACATGCAAAGTTTGCAAACATGTTCTATGTTTTTATTTAAAAAACAAACAAACAAACAAACAAAAGGGGATTAAATCTTCTCAGTGAGGTTGCCACAGGGTGATGTTAGAGTGACAGCCAGTGAAGCAAAGGGAACTGAGGTGCCCTTCAAAGAAGAGGAAGTTTGCTGGGCTTAAATATGACCCTGAATCATTCACAAAGTGGAGACAGGAGAGGGGAGGATGGATCATATTCTGTTGTTGGCAGGGCAGGGGGCCCATGCAGAGGAGGAGGCTTGTAAACCTGCGATTGCTGTTCATTTCTGATTGATATGGGGTACCCTGAAACTGAGTAATTGTCCAGTGATGAGGCACATTTAGCATCTCCTATGATAACAACCTTGGCAGATAAACTCATTAGGTACATGCATGCTTGTATTCCCCCCCAGGAATTCATTTTAATGGAGTATTAATTAAAGTTTGATTGCTGCTCAGGAAAAAAAATTAACCCTACTTAATTAAGTTGATTTTTGAAATTTGAAATGTAATAAGGAGCCTGGTTGTTACTACTTCACAGGCTTTCTGACACTTTGTGGGAATGAATGCAAATCATCGGCAGTGCCTATCAGAGAAAAACATGAAAAGATAATGTTTTCTAAACTGAGATTCCCCAGGCAGATGAAGGGCTGGCAAGCTCCCCGAAGCTGGCTCTGCTTCCTCTCCATGGAACCCACAGACACTCTCTGATGAGTGTCTGTCAAGCAAGGGGATTAGCTTTAATCCAGGTTTTCCTGCCTGGTTGTCTGCTGCTTGTGGCTCACCCAATTCTTAATAATGGTCTCAGAAGCCGAGGGCATGTGTATTCTGCTTTAATTATGAGCCTGTAGGTGATGGAATGGAGCATGAATGAACAGGAGTCCTGTTCCTTGTGAGGGCTGTGAGAGTGCTGGCTGCCCAGGGAAGTGGTGGATGAGGTCAGTTTCCATGGAAGTGCCACTCCTGAAAGGGTGACATTGGTTCTAGGAATCTTTTTCTAGCTGTATCTTCCACCTTCTGTACATGGAGCTAGGAGACTGGAATTCTAGTCCAGATTCTGCTGCTCTAGAACCATATGTCTTGTGCAGATCACCATGGCCCTGGCCCTGGCCCTGGGTAGCTTCATCTACAAAATTTTGCAGTCGGACTGGGTGGTCCTACCACCCCTTATGGTTCTAATGTGAATTCAGGATTCTTTTTCTTCTCTTCTTTTTAACTTGACGTGCACAACAGTAACAATTAATAATAATAGTAACTAAGCCTGAAGTAATACAGGTGATTTACCTAGCCTAAGATTTGGTTCATTGTAAGCATTCAATATATATTAGCTAGTATTTTTTTTTTTAAATTGGATACCTACTACTTGCCAGACACATATATTATCTCATGTAATCCTCATAGTAATCTTATGATATGGATTTTATTAAATATATTTTCAAGTGGAGAAACTAAGGTTCAGAAAAGAACTTGCCTAAAGTTACAGAGTAGTAGAGATTTGACCTGTCTTCCTAAATACTGCGCCCTTGTTCTTAACCGCTACTCCACACAGTCCTGTCCTCCTTTTTTCCTCTTGTGTCTCCTCCACTCATATGCTCTCCTTCTTTCTTCTTACTCTTCTATTTTCTTTTTATACTTTCAAACCCCAAAGTGGAGGCTTGATGAGGAGTGTAGACCTTAGCTGAGAAAATGCTGGCAGCCTGGAGGTATGGGAGATGTGAATAGTCAGAGCTGCAATCATTTACTATTGTTTGCCCTCATATCTCTCAATCCTTGGTAGACTTGGTCCTATTTGAACCTGAGACTTGTTTTCACACTGAGATCCGGCTTATGAAATTACATTCATATGAAATAGCAGTAAAGAGAGCAGCATAATATGGGGGGCAGGTGAGGAAAGAGAACAGGAACTGGAATGTATTTAGCACCCACTCTGTGCCACACTGTCTATCTAACCAATAGCCATGAGGATTACCACTTTTATTTCAATTTTACAAATTAGAAATTAGTAATTTGCCCAGGGTCTTGCAACTAGAATGTGGTGAATGTGGAATTGATCCCAAATCTTTCTGATTCCAAAGCCCATGCTTTTCTCCTTTGCCACACAGACTTTCATCTTTACAACGGCCAGAAAATATAGGCTGGGAAGGATTTTCTCCACCAAGAAATTTATTCAAACAGGAGGCTGTCAGGAAATAGTATAGTCTCTCTCCTTGGAATCCCAAAATATGAGAGAAATTAGGAGCAGTTCTGCCTGAATGCAAAGGGGTGTGTGATTATGGGATCTTTCTAGTCAAGAGATCTGCAACTCTCGGATCACACAGAGTCTGACTTTTTTCCACAATGGAAAGAAAAGCATTATCTTGAGTGGCTGTTATGGAGGAGCTGTTCATAGGAGTCATCCACAGGACTTTATGTCTGCATGTGCTCTCTTAATCACCTTCCCACCTCCAAATGAGTCTGAGGCCCCCTTTAGGAAGAGTAGAGAATAAGACGTCTGTACATGCGCATGCACATCTATGCATTATGTACACATATACATGGATATGTATATGTGCACACATACACACATATGTGTGTTACACACACACATTAAGTACAGCAGGATCTTGGATGCCAAGGAGGTCTGATTTCCAAATCTAGATCTTTAGGCATGCCGCGTACCTTTGAGATTACTTAATCTCTCTTACTTTGTGATAATTATGATGATTATTACAGAAATGAGTAGTACAATATTAACACCTATATTTTTTCCTAGTAGAAAACTTCTTCCCAAATTTATCCCTCAAGCATCTCTAAAGTAGGCTAAATAAGGAACTTGAGGACTCACCTCTGGCATCATTTTTTCTTAAAATTCTTCCCTAGGGCTTCCAACTTTCTATCCAGATTGGACTAGAACACCAAGTACATATTTCCATCCATGGTGCTGGGATCACACTGAGCTGATTGGCTCTTCCTCGTTAAATTAAAAGTGCTCATGTGTAGAGTACCCATGTGGGTTTAGACATATAGATGTAGATTCTACAGTACATTCCTGTCACTATGTTTGATATATAGAGATGCTGAATAAATATTGAACAGGTATACTTGGTATGGGAAGCTAGTCATTTCTTTTTAAAAAAGAAAAAAGGTGGGGGAGAGGAAAAACCCATTCCATCACATCTTTCACCCACTCTAGTTCTTTGTCTTGAACTTCATTGGCAATCTAAATAAAGAGGGGTAGGTTTGCCTAGGGGAGCTTTCCTCTAAGACCTATATAGCAGACAGAAATGGATTACAAGGCAAGTGAAAGTGAACATCCTTGGATCTCAGGAAGTTTTATCTTTTTATATTCTATTTAATACCTCTCAAGACATGCCACCTCTCAAACCTTGGTACCTGTGGGTCCTGTTTTCTCCTGGGCCTGTTAATTCTTGACTCCTTCCTCTTGACTCTATAGGCAAACTTCTGGCTTCTTACCCAAGGCAAGATAGTAGCCAAGTCTTTAAGTCTGTTAGGGACTTTTGAGTTGCTATGGTTATTTTTCCCTTTTATAGTAAGTTGAGTAAATGGAAGGATGATCTTCTGCTCAGTTTTACTAAAATGGCCTTAGGTGGCACTGGGGTTGCTGGTAAATACTATTATAGATCCTTCCTACCTAGTTATGAGTAGCACTTTATTTTCTTTGCTTTCTTTCTGCCTACCTACAATTATTTGCTAAGTTTTTGTGTTAGTGCCAAATGTGTATGAGAATGTCATTGTTGGATGTAATTTTGAATTAAAGCCCGCATTACAGAGATTTCTAAGCAGGAACTCAATATCCATCTTCATAAATGATTTAACCTGGGCTTCCTATGACTCTCCAGGCTGAAGTTCATAATTTTACTTTTGGCCACTTTCTACATCAAAAGACTTACTCTAATTAGGATCAAGGAGGAAACAGAGGAAAATATGAAAAAGATATCCTTTAGGCTCATTTCTTCTGCAGATTGAAGAGTCTGCTTAATCTCATTGGCCCTGCTCTCTGAATTCTTGGCGACGGTAGGAGTCTGGATGGAGGGTTAAAACCTTCAACAATTTCATTGCAGCATTATTTATAATTTTGAATAATCATTAGAAACCATCTAAATTTTCTATGTTGGGCAATTCATTAAGCAAATTATAGTATATTTGTATAGTGAAATATTATACAGTCATTATAAATCACATTGTCAGAGATCATTAATTGGCACGAGAAAGGGCTTGCAGTATATAATATACTAAAAACTGTATATTCAGCATGAGCAGAGTTTTGATCACATGCATGGAATAAAGACTAGAAAGAAATATACAAAGAAGTTAAGAACGTGATGGGTGATTTAATTTTCCTTTGCATTTTTTTTTTTGTTTTATACATTTTCTTCAATGATATTTTTCATTGAAAATTCAGGGAAAAAAGAAAAATATTTTTTTAAATTAGGAATGATGCTAGTAAGTGTTATTTTACAAAAATAAAACATTTCATTTCTCCTTAGAAGAGCTATCTGATAAAGGAAGGTGACAAACATGTGCTTGGGGCCTTCTTATACATCCAGAGCCTCAGCTATTCATATTGTGCTGAACTTTCAAATACCTTCTTTTTGCCTGGGTCTAAGAGGACAGCTGGTGGTTTGCTGGTCTGGAGAGTTAGGGAGAATGTAGAGAGAAGCATTTACACAAGTCCTCATTTCCTTTGTCCAGGGAAGAGACATCTGCTCTATGGAGATCATCCAGTCAGAATTCTCTTTTCTTGCTGTGTTTCCATGGAAATGCTGTAATTGCTAGGTTTCAAAATACCCATTTTTAGATATTTCTGTAGTAATAATATGCGTCAAATTAACTAAGGAATGTGGCCAAGATAATCAACCTCAGCTCTTTATTAGACAGTTTATTTAAATGCCCATTTCCATTTGTTTCTAACCTTGTGAAATCATTCTTCCAAGATATTTCTTGCTCAAATCAGAACACATACATGCACACACATGCACACACACGCACACACACATACACACACACACACACACACACACACACCACAATAACCACAGACACTAAAGTGGCCTTAGGTGGCATTGGAGTTGCTGGTAAATACTGTCATAGATCCTTCCTACCTAGTTATGATTAACACTTTATTTTCTTTGCTTTCTTCCTTTCTGCCTACCTACAATTATTTGCTAAGTTTTTGTGTTAGTGCCAAATGTGTATGAGAATGTCATTGTTGGATGTAATTTTGAAGGAATTAAAGCCCCCATTACAGAAATTTCTAAGCAGGAACTCATGTACTATGTTCCTCTACCCACCCACTGTAGAACCAAAACTAAATGTCTTCAAAAGGGATATGGCCTCCAGAACAAAACAACTTCATCTTCTATTTCAGTTGTACCTTGGTTTTCCTTATCAATAAGATGGGGATGATAATAGTACTTACCCCCACAGAGCTGTAAAGATTACTAAGTCAATATATGTGTGAATCTGTTTGTACACACACACAAATAAGTGAGACATCTATCTATCTATCTATCATCTATCTATCTATTTATCTATCTATCTCTATATCTTTATATTGCTTAGAAACAGTACCTGGCATATAGTAAGTGCCAGATATTATATATTTAAAAGATACTTTTGATGCAAGTTATCTCCAGTTCCCACTATAAGGCAGAGGAAAAGTTTGACATACTCCTTCATTTTGCAGTTGGTAAAAGATGAACACTGGATTTGGTCCTTCAGTATGCTAGGTTTACTGATAAGGAAAACCAAGATGTAGAGAGGGTAGGTTATTTACCAAAGGTTGTATAGCTAATACATACCAGAATTGGGGTTTGAAACTTTTAACCACTATGCTATGTTGTCTCTCTATACAATACTTTTTCAGGAACTCCATTATCTCTTACCCAAGGACTGTAGCACACTTGGAAAATGGTTGTACTCTGTAGGCAAAATGACAGCCAGAAAGTATGAAGTAACATCAAGCTATAATGAACGTATCCTGAACTTCTTGATTTCATACTGATTTGAAATAAGCACATTCATACTTGTAGGAATATGTAGCCCAGCTTATATGGTCTTGAAAACTCCTTTTGTGTACTTAAAGAAAATAAACTGAAATAATTATATTCAGATTAAAAACTACTAAATGACAGGGACACTGAATAATAATAATTTGGTTATAGCTATCATCACAATGCTATAGGCTTATTAATAAAGCTGTATGTTTATTTAAAGTATTGAGAATAAGTAAATCATTTAACTCTCATAATCTTTGAAGTGAACAGTGCAGTTCTTATTTTTCTCATTTTGTAAATAAGGAAACTGAGGCTAAGAGATGTTCTCACCTGTCTAAGGAGGACATTCTTTATATCCCCTTATTCCCTACATCCAGGGCTTATTAATACTGTTAACTAAGACTCTTTTCCCAGATCTGGGGCCTCTCCTGTCTAAAGAACAAAAAAAAAATACCTTGTCCAAAATCTGAAGACTATTTTTGTCTCTCTCTATCATTTCTTTTTCTCACCCCTTATTACAAAGGCCATACCATGATTTACCATACTAAGAACCAACTAGATGAAATAATATTCTCAAGGTGGATATTTACCCATGATTTTAACTTACAGCATGTTAGAACCAGAAGGTAACTAACAATTTTATTTTGTGCTTTTCCCAGCCTATTTTACACATGAAGTCTTGGTGAGCAACGGGTGATTTTTGCTCAAAGGCACTATTAGTTACAGGATGAACAGAACCCCAAATCCACATCATCTATCAATTTTCTCTCTTTGTTGGCTTGTATCTAGGTAGAGCCCTGAATTTATCTTTCCTGCTAGCCAGATGTAGATTCTTTGTTTCTAAGCAAACTTCAGACTCATCTTTCCCTCCATCATTTATCAAAGTGCTCAGTAAGAGTAGTTAGAGGTGGAGTACTACAGCAGCCACTGGAGATCTATTTTTCAGTATGAGAAAGAGCTATCAATAAATGAGTTTTTAGTAATTCAGTTCAGTTCTTCATCATTTCCAGTGCTTATTCTGTTCAAAACACTGTACTTAGCTATTTTAAACTTGTCTGACTAGTAATGTCATCCTGACTGCATTTCCTCATCTTGAATATCATGGGGGAAATGTCTCATACTAAAATTAAGATAAGCTACATCTTTAGCATCAAATTTTCTAACCATTTGTCAATCCTGCAAAAGACAAAATGATTTAACATAGCATATATTTTCTTAATTAATCTTCATTTGGTTCTTTTTGAGCATCACATTCTTTTTTACACATTTGCAAAATGATAATAAATTTCTAGGAATTGACATCTAGCCACCTGGAGGAAGTGTATAGAGCCCTCCCTTTCCTCCTTTCTGAAAGATGAAATAATATTTGTTTATCACAGTCTCCTGTTCTTCCCAGTCTCTCAAAGATGAGTGATCTCCCTACTCTAAGACTACAAGTTTCCCTGAACCACAGGGCAGTAAAGCCAAGGGTTATTCCCATCCTTAGAGAATGCCAACAGTAATGGAATAACCTTAATAGAAATATATAATGAATATAAATATAGAAACACAAACTGATCCATAGATGTGATGATGAGAAGGACAGTCTGACGTTGCACTGACCGATCGAAAGTATGTTGGGTGACCCGAGTCTGACTTTCTTGCCCTTGCCCCAGACTTGGTCCCTCCCATCTGTCCTGAGTAGAGTCTCTGCTCTCTTCCCACAGTTGTGGACATGGATGGAAGACCTTCAGAAGGAGATGCTAGAAGATGTCTGTGCAGACTCAGTGGATGCGGTCCAGGAACTGATAAAGCAGTTCCAGCAGCAGCAGACCGCCACGCTGGATGCCACACTCAACGTCATCAAGGAAGGCGAAGACCTTATTCAGCAGCTCAGGTCAGCGCCTCCCTCCCTGGGGGAGCTCAGCGAGGCCAGGTCAGCATGGGCAGTGCTTTCCAGTGGGAAATGCCTCGGACTAGACACGAGATAAGTCATGTCCCAGTCTTGGCTCAGCCACAACCAACTTTGTGGTCTTGTGTGAGCTTCAGTCTCTCCATCTGTCAGATATAAAAATGCCTACACCATATTCAACTTGAGTTTAAAATGAAATAGTAAACAGAACAGGTCTAATATTCTAAAGCATTATTCATCATTCATAATGTTATTCAGTAATCAATAAATAATATAATTATAACAAAATTAACATTCAACAGAAAATAAATAATATCTTCTTTAAGAAACATGGCATAGTTAGTTATGTTGAGAACTGGTTATTATGGAATATAGTGTCTTTTGGCATCTGATCTCAGGCTGAACTCTCAAATCCAAGGCCCCAGTTGGCAAAATGTGATCAAAAAGGGTTGACTTTGGCCCCATGAGAATGTAGAGAGTGTATGATTTTGTTCTACTTTGTTCTTCATTACCCACTTATGACTTTTTCACCATTCCTTGCTTCCTAGAAAATAAACTTTATCAGCCTAAACAAACATTACTAAGAAGGAAGATTCTGTCTAAAGCTTTAAATTCATTTAGAATCATTCACACCATTGCCTCCTTTCTGTTGGCATCAATATGTAGCTTCCTGTTCCTGTCAAGGGCACTGGTTCCCCAGATAAAGTGTCAGGAGGCCTTGAGCAAGCCCTTGGCAGCCAGACCTGTGCCCAGGTGCTATGTAAATAGGGTTTGATGGTGCTAATGATGCCTGCCCACAGAGACTTGTTCTTATCCCATAATCACTGAGTTCTGGGACCTCTGCCAGCTCTCGACAGAAATAATCTCACCAATAAGTTCCAGGCCAACCCTGGGGCCTGTACGAATTACTTCAATTGAGAGGGCTTCCCCTACCCCATACCAGTTATCCAATTAAATAAATAATAAGAACTTATTTTTTAATGGTCCTGGCATGCTTTTCTGTTGAAAATTAATTATTTCTATTCTAAATATGTACATGAGATGTTCTGAGTCCTCATGTTGCATATTAACAAGACAGCCTCTTTTCCTTCATCCCCCAATTCATCTTCATAAATATGCCTACTTGGGAAACTCCAGTGTTATTCATTTCTGAAGAAAATTTCAAATAGTGGGCAGTCACAGCCTTTCTGAGTCTCAGCTCTTTTGTCTGTGTAATTAAGTTCTGTCAGCTCTAGAATTTTGTGATGGCTTTGTGTTTTCTCTCCAAATACTTTTCATAAGCTTGCCACTTGCTCTTAACAGCTGCCACCCTTGCACAATGCCTAAAGGCCAAAGGCCACACAGTGATGGCAAAGGCAACGATGTATCTGATGCCTCTTCCACAAGTTTAAGTTTCATGGATTCTGGAGAGGACCATAGGCATGTGACCATATATTCCCCCACTAGCTTGACTCCTGCCTCAGTTCTACTTCTTAATATCAAGACCAATCAAAGAGAAAAGAAGTAAATGGTGCCTAGTGGACCTTGGCAGAATGCCTCACAGATACCAGGGCACACATCTTCTCTAGGTCTCCACTTCTCTAGGTCTGGCACTCATCATTGAAGTCCCTAAGATGGGTTCCCATCATTTCTATGATTTCTAGTGAGTGTAATATTGGCATAAGTGCTGTGCAAAATGATCAGAAATTATTCTCTTCCTGCTAGAAGCAGTGATGGAAAAAGACTGAAAAAGCAGTCAGAAAGAACAGTCACATCCTCCCAACAGCAAAGTCCTCAACAAATGCATAGTATTGAGTCCATCTCTTTTGTTTCTTTTATGGTAGAGATTGTCCATCCGGTAGTGGGATTTCATGACCAAATAGGCAGGTTTAGGAGGTAGAATTGGGAGTTCTCTGAATGATAGAAGGAGAGGTTTTTGACAAACTACCCTTATGCTCCCTTCAGAAACAGACAGTATGGGTTCAGATACCATCACTTCTGAGACCAAAAACAGACTAAAAGGACTAGTTTTCAGAAAGCTTGCTGATGAGATTTAAAACTAATGATTTCCTCCGTGTCCTCTGACTTACTAATTTGTAGAAGAAACGAAGATATCATAGATATTGAATGTGCCCATTTATTTCAAGTTTTAGAGCTCCAGTTTACTGAAGGCATTATGGAATGTAAACTTCTTAACACAGATTTCTTATTATAATGACCTCTTTGGCGGGCTCGCCACCACCTCACTTCTCTAAGCAGATCAATATGTTTACTTCTTGGTCCCCCTCTACAACATGTCATCTCCCCCTAATACTTTTGTGTAGACTCTCCTTGCTCAGAAAGTGTGCCCTTCCTATTTACTTATCTGGATTCATCCTTTTCTTTTACTGCTCAAATCAGAGTTCATTCTCTTTGAAACCTTGTCATCACAGCCTCTTGTGCCCTAACCTCTGCTCTCCCGACCTGGGCCTATGTCCCAGTCAACACTTGATACTTCACTTGTGTCCTTTCAGGATTAGCAGTCATTCATACAGCACGCTCCTGGTCACAGAGCATGTTTACCACACAGTCTTATTTAGCAGCAAACCATGAAGTGAGCAGGGCAGGGATTGAGTCTACTTTACAGGAGATAACTGGAGCTTGGGGAGGCGATTTCTCAAGGCCACTAGCCCACGTAGGTCAGAGTGGGGACTTAATCCAGGCTCACAGCCTCCAGAGCCCACACTTTCCTAACTGCAGCTTAAAGCCTGTGTAATAACACTAGCATATAACTTTGGCATTGCATTGTGTATAAATAATTTTGGCAGCCGTAACCTGATTTTAACAACAATCTTGTGAATTAAAACTAGGAAGGTTTTTTTTTTTTAATTATATGTCTTTAACATGTCTACTGTTATGCTTTGTATTTAATGTGTCTACACTTATGCATGCGTATATGTGTATATATCAAAACTATACATACATATATGTATGGAACTGTTCCATTGACCTAATATTTTATGCCTTGTCAAGCCCTTTCCCATCTATTATTTTATTTGATCTTTTTCACAATTCTGTGTGAGGAATCAGAGAGCAGCTAGTCTCAGAGCTACCGTGCTATGAACCCCAAAGAAGATACATGTATGTTTGGTTTGCCTACTTAGCAGATAGTGCCAGGCTCACAGTAGGAGTTTGATAAATGTCTCTCAATTGAATGATTCAACTGATTCACATCCACCTTGCATAGATGAGGAAGACCCCCTGTTCCTCTATCACTTTTAACATGGCAAGGCCCTTCCCTTCTTTTCTTCCACTCTGCCATAGGGACTCCGCTGTGTCCAACAACAAGACACCCCATAGTAGCTCCATCAGCCACATCGAGTCAGTCCTGCAGCAGCTGGATGACGCCCAAGTGCAGATGGAAGAGCTGTTCCATGAGCGGAAGATCAAGCTGGACATTTTCCTGCAACTGCGCATCTTTGAGCAGTATACCATTGAGGTACAGGGGGTGGAGAAGAGCAGTGGGAGGGCCTGCAGCATGGCCAAGGGTGCTGCTCCAGGACTGGGAAGGGAGTGTCCGCAGTAGCCAAAGGGGATTCGAAGGGATTATGCATCGAAGATACATTTTTAGAAATCAAGAAATCCACATTCCGTCTTGTTATATTCCTCCGTCCTTCTCACCCCCACTGCCAGGCGCTCCTCTGTTTCACAGTCTGTCTGGGGATGGCTTCATTGAAAAGGTGTGCTTTGGACTCTTGCTACTTTGGCTCCACAAAGATGATGAAATTGGCTGTTTGGGGATTGAGTAGAGTCCTTGAATTCTACAGCTTTGTGAATAGGGAGGTGCTAAAATTAGAGGGTCTCCTCAGCAGAACTAGATCAGGAATTAGATGTCACACAGCAGCCAGGAAGTCAGGAGCCTCAGGAAGGAAGACCTGTATCCTTAATTTGCTTTCTGCTTATTAAGAAAGGAAGTCTGTGCTCAGGCCATTTGATGGTCATCTCATAGACTCCTTAGTTCACTGTGAAAAGGTCAGAATTGGGTGTTCTGGTGTACTTATGCCACCTTTGTGGTTCCTATTAATAATGTCTGCCCAAATAATATTCACCTTTTATTTATTTATTTTTTTTGCTTTGAAAAAGTAACTAAAGACAGGCCAGTAGGGTTTCTGGGGATTGAAGACTATCTGACACAGGCACTCCGTCTTTTTCAGTGGCATTAAAGGCACTGTCTTCTCTTTGCTCGCAGCTGGTGTGGTATGAGTGAAATCCAGTTCTCCATTTACCATTTTTTTAAACTTTGTTTTGCATTCCAACCATCTCCTTTGAATTGGGACTTCTAGGGCTTCTGGGTGTCTGGGACTGATCTTCCCAACAGTATGCAGAAACTTCCATGGAACTGGTGTGAAAGGAAAATGGCTTTTTTTTTTTTTTTATTTTGAAAACTCTAATATCCCAATCCCACGCAGAATCAGAAAATTGCCCTGGCAACAACTGCCCTTTTCTTCGATCCTAACCAAAAAATATTCATATTTAGATTCAGAAATGTAAAAGAAAAACAGTCTTTTCTGTCGCTTACCTAAAATTTTGTACTCTTTCTCTTTTTATAAACGTACCTCTACCCTTGCTTCCCTGGAAGCTGCCTTTAGTTTTTTTGCTTAAAGATTTCATGTTCTAAAAGGTGCTTTCTGGACAATTTATGGAACAAAGGCAAAGATTTAAACTCTAGATCTTGATTATCTTTTCCAATTTATTCCATAACTTAAGGTGACTTTATTTTGACTTTTATTTATAATTTGTTTTGAATCTACATTCACAAGGATTTCAGGTGTCAAGTAGTTTTAAACATATATTGAAAGAACAGTTAAAATGCCAGTGGAAAAATAGCGATGCTGGTATGGAGTGAAGAGCGAATGTGGTGGACTTCATAAAGGTGGAATAACAAAGGCAATAAAGGAATGAGGGGGTGTGAGTTATTATTATCTGGTAACTGGGAGTGAGACTCACAAAAATAAGTGGAGGGCATATTTGATTGCAGTGTTGTAGGCCCCAGGCACACCCACAGTTCTTTCTCAGCTCCATTTTGCCCACAAAGCATGAATGCATCGAGGGGGAAATTATGTTAGCAGGTGTGGTGATTTTGCTGTTGTATTCTTTATTTACTTTCCTTTCATTCCTGGTCCACATCAAAAAGATGCTTAAAGGGAAATTTACCTGTTATTAGATGGCTGTGGTCTTGAGGTTAGGGTTGCTGGTTTATTTCTGGAATTGGTTGGTCAGCTTCACTTTGCCATGGACTGCACAATGGACACCAGTTGGGAGCAGCACTAGGCTGTGTTTGCCTGCAGTGATTCTGGGAAAATCCATTCTCGCTCTTGAAAAACAATCCAAAGTATATGCAAAAAAAAATATTCTTTTTTTTAAAAAAGAAGGTTAACTGTAAATCCAATGGACCCTACTTAAATGTTGTAATAGGAGAGCTCGATATTTGAAACATGGGATTTGCATTATTCAGCTTTTGTAGTGCACTAAAGTTTCTCCTCCCGCCCTGAATCCTGGGCAACCATTTAGGCCTCTTGATATGGACGCAGTAGTGAGGAAACACTGGAGAAACAGTGTGACGGTCTAGTAAAATGATTGAGATAAAAATAACAATTTGGTTCTGCACCCTATGGTGTTTACGCAACAATATCCAGGTTTAAGAATGGGTCTTGTTCCCCATTTTGGGGGAGGCCCAAAGTTTGGGGAAATGCCACATTTTATCTTAGATAGAAATGGAAATCCTGCCAAATCTATGGAAAAGCTCTGCTTCAGATCAGATTGTCAGAAGTTATTTTTGAGGGTGATGAGATTATTTCAAATACCAGCTAGTGTTTCATTGTGGGGATGAAGAACAAACATTAGAGAAGGTTCAGAATGTGAAACTGAGGGTGGTTTCTGTAATGAGAGACGTGTGGAGCTGACATAAGGCAGGGCAAGGGCTGTCATTGCAGGACCTACAGCTATGGTTTTCTTCCTTCAAGGAAGGGATCTGATGGGCATACTTAAAATTCCTGGGGATTACTGAAAACCAGACCAGGCCTGCATCCCTGACATCTGGAGAATTTAACCATATCGCTGATTACTGAAATGGGCTAATTAATATAAGAATTAACATAATGCAGGAGTTCTGTACCAGTTTCCTACTCAGTAAGAATGGTGTATGTGGCTCCCACAATGTGACCTGCAATGAGGTAAGAGGGCACACCCACTAAGAGTGAAATTTATCCCAAATGGATTAGGCAAATGATCAAAAACCAGGACTGCAGTTGCATTCTTGATATACCTCCTTAGATGCCATAGAGACTTGGCAAAGTGACCTATGGATGTTCTATAAAGTGTTCTTCTGAATGGTCAGCCTCCCTCTATTAAAGACACTTTATATGAAATGGTTATGATGAGAGAGTCACTTCACCAAATGAAAATAATGTTTATATTGTGGTGGTAAAAATGTGGATTTTTTTTGTTTTGTTTTTGATACTTCCATGTATTTCAGGTTTTCTACAATTAATCAGAATGATCAGAAAGAAATAAAAATATATATTTTTTTAGAAGCAAAATCAGGCCAGTGGTCTACAAACTCTTGATTATGTACCCTCTCAATAATTTTTAACTTGAAATTATAAATTATACATGTTCTACCATCACTGACTAATCTCAAAACTCAGTGTGAAATTTTGCTTTTTCATTATAAGTTGTGGTTCCATACTTCAATAATCTTTGGATAATTTCTAGTTTTGTTTTTTGTTTTTTGTTTTTTTGCGGGGGGAGGGCCTGGTTTCTTGACAGATCTTAGATTGTCATTGTTTCTTTATCCCATAATGTGGCTGACAAAGAGTTCAGAGTTCTCTTGTGCTTTCATGATTAGTATTATCTTCAAGCAATCGGAGGAACTGTGTTAAGCCTTGTGTCTTTTTGTGAATATTGGTTTAGTTACAACTAGATAAGAGAGAAATCCATTTAACTGGGCAATAAAAAGAGCAATAATTTGAAATATGCTGAAAGTAACTGAACAAATGAGCCATAGTCATTGTGACGCTTCCACCTTCCCTGAGGAGCCTCTCCTCCCATACCACCTGCCACGTGATCAGACAGAAATATCAGCTTCATCTACTAGTGAAAGTTGAGAGAAACTTTCTTTTTATTCGTTTGATCAAATGTGTCCATATAATATATACGCACATATATATGCATATTTATAGACTGAATTTTTCTCTATTATCAATAGATAACCTTGAGCACCCCTAGGTGGGCATACCCACATTGGAGAGTACCAGAAATGACACCAGGATATTCTACACAAGGGACTTTATGAAAAACAAGTCACAGTTATGGTCTTTCTTTTAAGTCTCTAACTATAATGTCAAACAAAGTTTGCTCAATGTACCTGAACATTAATCTGTGTAATTAACCTGAGTAAGGAATGAAATAGCTATAAATCTATAAGGTTCACATTTGGAAATGCATAATAACCACAATAAAGCGAACTGAAGTCTGCACAAAATATTTATTTGATATACTCTCTAGACTTTTATCAAATCGATTTCAGGATCATTAAGGAATTTCCTCTTCCATCTTCCTTTTATAAAAGAAAGATTGTTCACACAGCTTTACTATTCTGACAAGTCATCTGTTTTCAGCAAATTAAAAATCCCTCCCTGATGGAAACTTTCATGTCACTCAGTAATGGGGTGAGTCTGAGGCTATGACCTGCCATCAGGTAGCATTATCAAGGTTCACATGCTATATGCTCCTTGTTTCTGGAAGAAATGCAGGGAATTCAGCAGAAGGAAGTAGAAGTAAGCTCCAGTACTAGACATTTAGCTCACTTGAGAGAAAAAACATTCTGACACTGAAGCATTGACAAGTACTAGAATGAGTGAATGATAGATATGTAGGAGTTTTTCCACAAAGGGGAGATATTGGGAAAACAATAGATTCCCACAAATCTCATACTTATTAAGATGCATAGATATGGACAAAATAATCACTCAAGATCTCCTCAACATTAGTCGTGATTGCATCAAAGGTCTCAGCTTTAATCATCATGATAATGAAGAAAAGAACATGAAATTAGTCATAAAAGTTGTTCAATTATACAAATTATCCAGTTGGAATAGAACTTAGGTAACTGAACATAGGAACTCATCAATTCAGATGTTGCAATATGTTTTTATATTATTTTGCCAAGTATTAAAAACAACTGAGTATTTTTTTAGTGCCAAGTCCTTTTGCTTTTCCAGAAAATTCTTATGATATACTCATAGGTCTTTCTATAGCTACATAAATAAATACTTAATTCTCTATACAAATTATATATATGTCTAAAATAGGGAAATACTATGATATACCTTTAAAATAATCTATTAGAATTCACTGATTTTATCATTTTGTAAATTGATTAATAGAAAATAACTTTACATAGCATTCTTAGACAAGAAGAATAAATGACTATGGCAATTTAGTTTATTTTAGTTCTACAGTGGTCACCTATATCAATATACAAACCCCTTGTAGATCAAATAGCTCTTCCCATGTAATGAGAATGTCTTTTTAGCTGCAATGTGTCTTTTTTTATTATCTACCACTGTAGGTCAGTTGAGAATATTTAGCTTTCACTTTTCTCATGTTAGTAAAAATAATGACATCATAAAACAAAAAAATGTTAATTCTGCAATTGATAGTCCATCTATTTCAGAGCTTCTCACCACAGTGAAATGCCTTAGACCATTCTTCCCATTCTTAGTTGGAATGGGATTGGACCTTAATGTATTAACATATGTGATATATACACATACACATACACATACATACACATGTACATGTATATTATACACATACATACACACATATACACATACATCTCTCTCTCTCTCTCTCTCTCTCTCTCTCTCTCTCTCTCACACACACACACACACACACACACACCATTTGGTGAGGAGAAGCAGTATAGTACAGTCATCGAGTATGTAGTATTCTGAGTAGACTGCCTAGGCTTGAAACCTATTTAACCACCTTTACTAATCGTGCAACCGTAGGCAAGTTAATAAGTTTCCTCATCTGAGAAATGGGAATGAGAATAATAATTCCTAGCCCATCGTATTATTAAGGATTTAATGAGTTAACACATGGAACATTTTAAGCAAAGCTTCTGGAACTTAATAAACACTTAATACATTGTAATTGGTATTATTATCATCATTATTCACAATATATTTTCATACATACATTTTCTCCCCTATTTTAAATAGTTAAATATCCTATCTTATTCTTTCTCATTGTTTCTTTCTGAATTTGTTACTGGGTCACAGTAGGCAGCCCCTGAGTGTTCATGCAACTACTATGAGAAGCAAAGGCATTGCTCTTGCCGTCTGGAGGGCAGGTTACACTTCTCTCTACTGAAGCTCTCATCCTGCAGTTCACACCTTAATACCATATTGCAGATGTTCATAAGAAAGGCCCCTAGGGAACCAGAAAATTCTAGATAGGTTAACATTACTTTTATACTGAGTTATCTGGCTAAGTTAATTAAAAAATTACCAAACTCTTAGACAAAAATATTCTATTGGGGGAAAGCTGTGTTTTCTTATGAAGGTAAATTATTCCTGGTATTTATATATGGCTGAAAATGCACAATTTGTTGATCTGTTCAAGGAACACATGATTAATTTAAAAGCTTTATGTGAAGTGAAGAAAATGGAATTATTATGGTTAGTTTTGAAGAGACAGTGTAAACAGGGAAAGGTTAAATGGGCACTTCTCTGAAGTAAGAATAATAAAAAGGAAGATACCCCCAGAATCAGCTCTTGGACCAGCCTTATTGATAGAACAGCATGGTTGAGAGTGCTGGACTTTGTAGTTGAATGCTTAGTTAGCCCTGCCACCAGCAGCTCTGAAAACATGGGGAAAATGATCTGACTTCTTCTCTGTGCCTTAGTTTCCTTCAAGAATTGTTATGAGGATTAAATGAAAGTTAGTCAAATGCTTACTGCACTGTGTATTCCATAATAAGTGCACAACACAAGGTACAATATCTTCTTCATCATTATCTTTATCATCATCGCCAGCCTCTAAAAATGATCTGAAGACTACACATTGACATCTCCAACTTTGCAAGTGATAACAAAGAGCTAAGTTGATGAGAATAGATCGCAAGAAGTGAAAAGAGAAGGGGCAGGTGAGTTTTGATTCAGGCAAGTACAGAATAAAACATTAGGAGAGGAGGAGCTAAAATGTTCTCTGCATGTAAATACTGAGAAAGACCCAGAAAATGAGAGGAGCTAAGGGAGAGGGCTCCTTGAGGACAGAGCCCAAGGCAGCTGCTAAACCAAGTCATTAAGGTTAATTTTTGGCAGCAGAATGTTGGATTCAGCAGGAAAATCTTGAGCTTCATTTTGAAGTGAGCCTTCTCATTTCCCACTGCTTCTTACCCCTTATAAATATCTATTTAACTCCTTTTCTGATTTCTCTTATGCTGTAGCTCTAGAGTAGACAGTTACTAGAAGAGGAGTGTTGCCAGTGTCTCTCTCAAAGATGTCATCATACTCTGACATGCTAATTAATTCAGGAGAAAGAGAGATAGAGGCCACTGGAGCCAAGAGTGAGTGGGCCAGGAGCTGATATGGACCTAATAGAGTGAACAGACACAGCAGGATAGGTCGATTGAAAGCTGAATGCCCTGTGGGCACCTCATGTTCTTTCATTCATTTGGTTCAGGTTCTAGTTTCTGCCCTGAACAAATTCTTCCAGGTTTCTTTTCCAAATGGACTTAAATCACCAAATTAATTTCCTGATGCAGGTTTTTCTTTTTCAGAGTCTTGTCTCTTTATTAGCAAAGTAACCTGTGCCTCATATTATGAGATAAGCCAGAGATAAACATCTGGGTCTGGGGGTTGTTTCAGGACAGAGGGTTTACTTTGAAGGCTGATGTGGAGTTGAACAAACTGGAAGGAGGGACAAGGGCATTGCAGGGCTATTGAACCAAGGAAACAGGCTGGAGAAAGCAGAGCTAACTCTCTAGGCCAACAAGTAAACCAGCTGATTGGTTCATATAATAAAAGAGCATGAGATGAGGCTGAAACGCTAGGTTTGTTCATTAGCAGTAGGTAGGCTTCAGGGTTGAAAACAAAGATTTTCTTTAAAAAAATAAAATGAACACCTACTATGTGCCAGCCTTGTACCCCATAAAGAACGTAGAGAGGAACCCAATGTAAACTCAATGTAAGAACATTCCTTGAGGAAACAGAAAATAGAAAAGAAAATAATTTAAATTCCAACAAATTTAAATACACAAATCAACCAGAAAAAAAAAATACACAAATCAGGCTATTACAAGGCTCTGGGCATCACTATGTGGGGGGAATGGTGGGAGAGAGTCAGACACAGAGTAAAGAACATTTAAACCCAGGGAGGGCAGGCTTAGGAGTCAGGCCATTTTGCAGAATAGTCCCTTGAAATTCTCATTCTTCAGGCTTCGTGACAGATTGAGCCCTATAGCTTAAAAGTGTCAGGTAGCAAGGGTGGAGGATGGTAGAAGAGAGGGAAGGAAAGAATATAGAAACATGAGATAGAAAATTCTGGACATAGTTCACATTTGGTTAGTTCTGAATTCCCAAGATACCAGACCTCTGAGCCTCTGTCTCCTAACTTAAGCACCTCAACTTTTCTCCTCCTCACCAGGACCCTCAACACTTTTCACTCCACAGGTGACTGGCCTTGGGACCCCTCTGAGTTTTTGAAGCAAACAGGCCCTTATAGACTCAGTTCTATGGAAACAAAACAAAAAAACAAAATTAAAAGGAAGGCAGGTTCTTTCTTTTTCATGCTTGTTGTGTTAGTTTTATTCTAACTTCTCTTAGTTTGTAAGCAAGGCAATAGACTAAATATTTTGCTTGGGCTGATTAAGGATTTATTTCCAACATATATTAAGAACTCTCACAAATCTATAATCAAAAGATAATTAACTTATGTTTTGAAAAAACATAATGTTTTGGGCAAAAGACTTAGAGATACTTTACAAAAGTAGTCACAAATGGCCAATAAGCATATGAAAACGTGTTCACCATCATTAGTCATCCCAAAACCATAAGATATCACTCACTTCACACCCACTAGGGTGACTAAGTTTAAATAGACTAACAATACCAAATGATGGTGAGGATGTAGAACAACTGCAACTTTCATACATGCCTATGAGGAATGTAAAATTCCTGTTGGGAATGTCTGACATACACCTACCCTCTGACTGTACGGTCGCACTCTGAGTTAACTGTCAAGAAAGATGGAAACCTGTGTCCACAGAAAGACTTGTGTAAGAACTTTCACATCAGCCTTGTTCATAATAGCCAAACACTGGAAACAACCCCAAAGTTCACCAACTGGAGAATCACATTGTGGTGTGTGTGTATACATACAGTGGAATACTAGTCAGCAATAGTGAGGAACATATACACAACATGGATAAATCTTAAATACGGCATGTTAAACATAAGCCAAACATAAAAGAAATATATACTCTATGATTTCATTTGTATGAAATCTAAGAATAGGCTTGACTACATCTGTGATGACAGAAATCAGAATTGGTACCTGAGTCAGGGGTAGGGGCAGGAACTAACTGGGAGGAGGCACAAGTAGACTCCCTAGGGTGATGGAAAGGTTCATATTTTGTTTTTGGAGATGGCTACATGGGTGTATAAAATTGCAAAACTCATGGAATTAATGCTTAAAATATGTATCTTACTGTATGTAAATTACACTTAAATTTTTTAATACAGGAAGGAAAAACATATCTTTATAGGCCTAGTCTATACAGTCCTATTCATCCTGTAAATTATCTCTTATAAATTATGTCAGTTATCTCTTTTCAATTTAACTCCTTTTTTTGTTAGAGAATTAATATTTTTCAAAGATGGATACAATAAAAACCAGCTTTGCCTGCCAGCCTGATCCCAAGGACTTCCCACAATAAGTAGGTGTTGGGTTTTCTGCTGAGCCCAGCAAATCCCATAGTTGACATGACTGAGGTGGGGAGCCAGGACAGTGAAGATGCTATTTTCCCCCCATATCTGTGTCAAAGACAGCAGCTATACTTTCAGTGAAGAAAGGTATTACTGTTGGACGAGAAATGTAATGCTGTGCCCCTCAACAGAAGCTCATCATGCTAGACCATTTGCCTTTTCCATCCCAGTCTGTATGATCCCAGCACAAGAGTTAAGAGTGCCACCTCCCAGCTGCCTCCAGCTGGTTTTCTGTTTCTCTCTGTCCCCTGATGTTCCTGGCACAGCAGCACTTGGTAACTGGGAAGCTTATGCCACATGTCAGCTGGGATGAGGCCCAGCATGGTAAAAATCACTAAGCTGGGTGTCTGGGATATGTGCTTAGGCTGTCTGGGCCATACTGTGACTAATTTGGGGTGAAGCTTTCATTTTTCCTTCTTGGAAAAGAGGGTGACAGTTCCTGTGCCATTGCCTTCACAGGGCTGCTGTGTGGGTAGCATGAAATAACAGACCTGGAAACCACATTAGCAAAGTTTTCATCTGATTCATGTATCAGGTGGAATTATTATTCAGTTCAGTACTTCCGAGTTCCTCTCTGAATAATTGCAGTGGTGGTAAAGGAAGTGTTGGATTCAGCAAGCCTGTGCCGTGGTTATTCCCTCACAGGTGACAGCAGAGCTAGACGCCTGGAATGAGGACTTGCTGCGGCAGATGAATGACTTCAACACGGAGGATCTAACACTGGCAGAGCAGCGGCTGCAGCGCCACACAGAGCGGAAGCTAGCTATGAACAACATGACCTTCGAGGTCATCCAGCAGGGCCAGGATCTGCACCAGTACATTATGGAGGTCCAGGCCTCAGGTATGTGACCTGTCCTGTCCTTGCACTCCTGGCAGGCAGGTGATGAAACAAGAGCATCAGCTTGACTCCAACGAGCATTTCCACTCTGTTCATTCATTTTATTCCTACAGGTACAATGAACAGGTGTTTGCCCTCATTTTAAAGAAAAGAAAATTAAACATGAACACGGAAATAACTTGTCCAAGGTTGCCCAGTTAGGCTGCAGTAAAGATGGGAATAGGGCCAGTGTCTCTTGATGCCATAGAGAGAATAGGAAAATCAATGATCAAAATTAGCACAGATTTAAAAAAAAAAAATGGTGTCCTGGAAAAAAATAAACCAGACTGACTTCTAAAGCAGTCAGCCATCCAGGTGAAGTTTACTCAAATGTGCAGACTTCTGCGATTCTACCCGCTCCTCCCCACACACACTCTCTTCCCTCTTGTCGACCCCCAGGGCTGACACTTTGTCTCCAGTTCATGCTGCTCAGAATAAGTGGGTTTGTTGTTGTTGTTGTTGCTGTATTTTAACTGATCTGTGTATGAGCATAGGAAGTATTGATAAAAATATATGGCAAAATCATATAGTTTTATTAACTTCTCAAGAAAACATGCCTGAGTTACTCAGATTGGACTTCATTTCCTGCTCAGGATTTATTTATTGTCCATCCCACACATACATGAGTCCTGGCAGTTACACCTGCCACTCTTTAAATCAGCCTTTGATATTAGAGCTGGAGAAAGCCATAGTGGTTCCCTAGTCCACTTAGTCTGGAAAATAAGAAGTCCCTTAGCTGGATACATACCAGTAGAGTGCTAGAAGACAGATCTATACCCCCAAACCCATTGCTCTCCTCCCAAAGTCCTCATTGGCTCAGGTTCCTCACCCTCTGAGAGGAGGCAGACAGGGGCTCAGGCCATTCACTCTTTAAAACATCATTGGTTCATGAAGGATACTTACAATCATGAGCTTGTCAGGCAGACCTCGGCAATCAAACTTAACTTTAGGGGACTGTGTTTCTTTCAATGACCTGGAAGAGTACATAACAGCAATCAAAGGAACTTCACTTCTAACCAGAAGAGAGACAAACTAGTAAATTCTGTTCACGTTGGTCAGCATAATCTCTTCTAGAATTTTCATTTGTGTTGTGAACAGGCTGCAACTGCCTATGAGATCCAGACCTCATAGGTGTGCAGACCATGCCCGGTGTAGCCCCCAAAAGGGCCATTGACATTGCAGTCTGTCTGGAGACTGTTTTAAAAATGGCAGTGCCCAGGCCCCATGCCTGGCTATTCTTGAGCAGGACTTGGGCATCAGCAAAAAGCTCCTCAGTTGATGTATTTCACTGTGCAGCCAGGGCTGAGAACTGCTTTTCATTATGATGGTTAAATCACAATAGCTGATATCTGCAGAATGCCCCAAGACAGAGATTCCCAAATGTGGTTCCCAGAGCAGCAGCAGCAGCTTCCCCAAAGGACTGTTAGAAATGCAGGCTTAAGGGCGCATCCCCAGAACCTGCCACATCAGACTCTCTTGTGGTCTGGCCCAACAATCTGTTTTTCAGATTCCCCCAGAGCATCCGATGCACCACTAATCTAGGACTGCTGATCTAGGACTGTGGTACTCAAAGTCTGGGCCCTGGACCAGCAGCATCAGTATCAATGAGTGCTAACTAGAAATGCAGAATCCCAGGCCTTATCTCAGACTTATGAATCTGAATCTGTAGATTAACAAAATCTCCAGGCAAATCGTGTGTACATTAAAGTTTGAGAAGCAGCAGATTTCTAGGATATAGCCTATATCTTTTCATGGCCTTAATAAGGAAGGAAGGGAAACTGATTTTTTTTTCTCTGTGCTTGAGAATCTTCTCTGGGCTCAGGGTTTCACCCTACGGCTTGCCCTCATGATGCGAACAATAGCTGGCTATCCAGCTAAGTCTGGGAAGCATGAGAGAATGTAGACAGTACCTAAGAGAGAGGCTGTGGCAGAGAAGCCCTGTGAGCATGTTCACCCTTCATCCCTCAGCACTGATGTGTCTGGCAGGAAGAGAGCTTCTCTGCCTGAAAACCTGTAGGACCAGGGTGCTGGCATGACCTTAGGCAAGCCCACCTCTGTCCTAAGAGCCAGGTACCCATAGTAATAGAAAGACTGTCAGGAGCTGGCAGTCCCTGTAGACTGATTGTGGCTGGGAGTTAGCTGTGCTTGGCGGCCACCTTAACCATGCAGGCTGAGTGGGTGAAAACACCCTGGGCACATGGGTTGCCCACTCCCACAGTATCCTGTTCTAGATATGAGCTTTGTCAAAATAGGCTTGATTGGCCTGTTTGGCCCTCTCTGCTGGGACTGGCTTTTGCCCTGCTCCTACTGCAGCTAGCTTCTCATTCTGGCACAGCCCATGAGGCTTTGAAGGGAGTGGATCCAGAGGCTTTAGGCAAGCTCACTCTGCCCGCTGCTGAATGCCCAGCCCTGCAGAGGAGGTGTCTGTCTCATCTCTGGCTTGGGGGAGGGAAGGGTTGTATCACACCAGAGCTGGAGAGTGGTGTTGGAGGTTGGGGGTGGACCCAGGTGGACCTTGCCCCCAGGTGGCCAAGAAAAGCAGGAATTCAGAGACATTGGACTGAGGCAATGAATGGCTTGGGCATTCACAATGTAAATATAATAAATTATATTTGATCTAAAGGTAAAATAAACTGTTGTCTTAGGAAAAGGACAACTAGCAAAATTAAGAATTTGGTTGGTATTTGGCTCTCTATACTAAATTAATTAGGGGCTTATACTTTGATTTTATAGGAGTAAATGGAAATAGGAAATTTCCATATGCTTTTTCTCAGGTATGAAGTTTGTAGCATTGAGCCAGGTTCTAACAAATCCTTCTAGGAGTCAACAACTAACCAAAGAATAAGTCTTAGCTTAAATCTATATTAGCCTTAGGAGTAGAAGGCAAAACAGGAATGATTTCTTTACTTACTTATTGTTCTTTCTTCACTTTAGTGTAATCTATTTGATCCTCAAGTTGGGAGGTGTTTGCTGGAAAGTCAAGTTTAGGAAAACACACCGGCTGAATTAAAGGTTCTGTTCCATCACCAACAGACAGTCTGACTTTGGAAGTCCCTTTTCTTTCTCTTTAGACCTTAGTTTCTTCTTCTAATTGGCAGGTGGGCCTCGATTCCTAAAGTCCCTTTCAGTTCTCACTTTCCATAATTTAGCCTTATCACCTCCACTGGTTATGCCACAGGTCTTCTGTCTGTTGTGGTCTGACCACATGACTATTACACCTGACCTTAGGAATAAGACAAGAGCCATATATCCTACAGAAATGTTTCTTTTGTGGTTTAATCAAAGCTTCAGTTTCTCTCTTTATGCAACATTTTTAAGTGAAAAATCTTTGGAGTCTGACAGTAATGCTTAAAATTTGCTACTCTTGGGAATACTTCAGCCATGGCATTTGAAAGTAAAATTTTAAGATAAATTAAGTTTTGGGGGGATCACTCTTCTCCTTGAGCATAGAGGTTAAAAGTACAGTACGAGAAGAAGACTGTGGGCATCCCACCACACCTCTTACTACGTGGATGTCCTTGAGCATGTAACCCAATCTCCCTAAGTCTCACCTTCTTCTAGAAAATGACTATTATAAGAATACCAACCATACTGAGTCATTGTGAGGAAACAGTGGGATAATACACGAGAATGGTAAGGGTTCAGTAAATCCTTGATAACAGTTGGTATTACACTAGTATTCTAGCACTTACTGCATTCTGTTGGGGTTGTTTGTGTTCCTGTAGCTTCTCCAGCAACATGAGAATAGAACTTTCTTCTCTTTACATTCCCAGTATCTAGCAGAGTGGTTATGTCTTGCACGTAGCAAGTTGCCAATAATAATATTTGCTGAATTAATCCAGATTGAACATCAGTGTGCGTGGAACAGATGTAGGCAAAAATAATGGGCCGCAAATAACTTTTCTTGTGTTGTAAAAGGAAGGAAAAGACCTGTGTTTTTCCAAAATGGAAGATGTTCTAGGGTTAATAGGAATGTGGATCTGGGGGCGGGAGGAGGGCTAAGAGGAGGGGAAGAGAACCTTAGTGTAAAACAGTGGTTCTCAACCCAGCTGCATATTTATAAACACCTGGAGAATTTCTCAAACAAAAAAAAAAAAAAAGAAAGAAAAGAAAAGAAAAAAGAAAAGAAAAAAAACAAGGTCTGGGCCTTACCCCTCAGGGACACTTACTTAATTGGTCTGACTGGGCCCAGATTTTTTTTTTAACTTCCCAGGTGGTTCTAACATACAGCTAAGACTGAGAATAGTGATCTAAAAACCTGATTAAAAGGACTTTGTAATTTCTGAACTGTTGTTATACTAAGGCAGTGATACAGAAATAGGTGTGGAGAGGGGAGGGACAAGAGAAAAGGTGTTCTCTGTTTGAGGCAGACACATATATTTAAAGAATATGCACAGTCAAAAAACATGTTACAAGTACTCTAGACCACAGCTACCTCCCCTTGAGGAAATTAAAGTGGTTCCCCTGACCAGGCAGCAAAGGAAAACAAAGTAAGGTCTTATTATTAGCTGTGGCCTTGAGCCTTAAATAAAACAGTGCCAAACATTCTGGTAACTGATTGTAGCAGAAGGAACATCTCTGTCCTTGAATTGCTAGCCATTGTACTATTTTGTCCAGTGGTTCCCGATCTTGTTGGAAATACCCTCGGAGCTCTAATCTTTCCAATGCCTGGATACCCCTTCCAATACACACACACACACACACACACACAGAGATTTTGATATTATAGGTCTGGATTGTGACCAGGACATGGTGATTTTTTTTTAAATAGTTCTTTAGATGAATCTAATATGAACCAAAGTCCAAGCACTGATCTAATAGCATTCAAACCACCATGGTTTCTAATGACATACCTTGACCAAGTACATAAACATCTGATGGTCAGATTGTATATTTACATTTTATATAAGCCATTCAACAGTCGCATCAGTAATCAACAAAGAATATGTTAAAATTTCCCCAAGAGAAAGGAAAAAGTGGAAAAATGGATACTTTTTAGGCCACTAAATGCCAGGCACTGTATATACCTCATCTCTTAGTCCTCACAACACCCCCACAGTGTCCTTGTTGGTATTGCAATTTCACCAAAGCCCAGAGAGGATAGGAAACCAGAGACTCATTGATAATAGGTTACATAACATGGGTTCAAAGCTAAGTCTGTCCTTCCCCAAAGCTCTCATGTGCTTTCCACCACAGCACATGACGTGAGCTTCTCCCTTATTAAAGACACCCATGTGTTCACTGAACAGTTATTTATTGGGTGTTATGAGACAAGCACTATGCTAGGTCCTGAAGGTTTAGAGAGGCATAAGACAGATGTGGCCCTGGTATCGAAGAGCCTACGTCCCTGCAAGAACATGGACAAATTACTAAGGAGCCAACCTCAGTGGAAGTGTTCTGATGGAGGGATGGATATAGGACATTGCAGGAGCATGTGAGAAAGAAATCTCAGTACGACATTTTTTAAAGAGACAAACTGTTCCATTACAAATATATTTTATCACTTGATGGAAAGAACAAATGTGTCTTGTTGCATTTCCGAGAGCCCCTAAGGAAGATATTTAAGCCTGTCACTAGACTGAGAGAAATAATGCAAACACAAGCAACTCTGTTTGCTCTTAATTGATGGATATGTACCAGTCAATGAGTTTTAACTGAGACGCATGTCACTGTGTTTGGGGGCAGTGGAAGCGAGGGATGAGTTTCTTTTCTTCTAGGTACAGCTGGAGTAAGTCATCATGTTCTTCTCATTCTCCATCTACACCATGATGTGTTGTTGAGCAGTGCAGAGGTGCCATTTCCTGTGTTCTTCTCACATAAAACAATCTTAAGTTAAGTAGATGAAAATGAAGGGCTTGAGTCTCAGGGCAAGGCTGCAAGCCTCTTCTGGATGATTTCCTAAGCAGGCAACTGGCCCCTTTGATAAGTTACTAAGCTTAAAGAGCCTATTTACATGCAGTGTGGCAGAGGAGAGCCATGAGCTTTCCATAGAAAGATACTTTGCCCAGGCTCAGCATATTAAACACTAGAGACACAGGTAGAATGAAAACAAGCTGGAAAAAAATCTGCATGGTGGCTGGAAATAGAGAAGAGCATCTACTTATGCAGGTGCATCTTAAATTACGTCTTCATCCCACTTTGCTGAGCACTGCAGGGGTAAAGATTTTTGTGTTTCCTCTTATTTTTTATTTTCGTCAAGGAGGTGCTTTACCTCATCCTCTTGGTAATTGAAAATAGTAACTAGAGGGAATTGACTGCCAAAAGAACAAGCCGTTCTTTTCTGTCTCCCACAGATATTTCAGGAGCTAGGACTTGGAACTATGAAACTGACAAAAAATAAACATGAAAAGATACTGAAATTATTACCATGTAACACCAGAAAAAAAATTTTCCCACTCTCCCATATTGTCCTTATATAAAACACTATTTTTGCCTCTACAGAAATGAATTTCCTTTAACATGTACGCCCCCGACTGCATCCTGCAGGTGTGTTGGTGGTAGCAGAGATGAATTTCTGATGGTGTGAGTCAGAGCAATGGGGAAGTCCTCCAAAGGGGACTTAGTTTTTAGGTGACCATACACTGAGATTGGTGGGCTTTTTTGATGTGATCCCCATCTGACCAGCGAATGAGAGTACGCCTTTGGCAGAAGTCTTGAGCCGGCTCATTTTGGCATTGTTTTGCATCTCCCAATATGATACAGAGACTGGCTTGTGAATTTCTGGGTATTGGCAAATCCCCCAGCAGAGACTGCTGGGTGCTTGTCTGGGGATGGACTTCCAGAAAACTACCTCTCTCTAACTTCATTTGGTGACAAGGAACTGACTATCTGTTGAAAAGTTATTCCCAGGCAAAGAATCAGTTAATCCAAAAGAAGGGGCATGGTTTGAGCATCCCAAACAAAGCCAGTTATAGTAATCTATCCAGTTTCACAGAGGGATATGTAGAGGTTGGGAGGGTGCTGGGAATGGCTATTTTCAAACTCCAGCTTTTGTATGCATATTGCAGGAAATGTAGTCTTTACAGTACTACCTAGTTTTTGTTTACTTTTTTTTTTAAATTAGGAATTGAATTAATCTGTGAGAAAGACATTGATCTGGCAGCCCAGGTGCAAGAGCTACTGGAGTTTCTCCATGAGAAGCAGCATGAACTGGAGCTCAACGCGGAGCAGACTCATAAGCGGCTTGAGCAATGCCTTCAGCTGCGGCACCTCCAGGCAGAGGTCAAACAGGTGAGCCTGGCCCTTCCACCTTCAGCCTGGGTTCTCCGCCTTGCTTGGGCCTACTCCTGGGATGGGGTGGAACATACAGAGCCACAGATGTAATCAGACCTTAGGAGATAGGTAAATTAGTGGTTGTGGTCTTTTCTGAATGCTAAGCTGACACCTATTGGCTCTAACAAATAGATCTAATGGTACAATGGCCCAAATCACAAATATATCATTTCTTCATTATAACAGCCTAAGAGGAGCATTCCAGAGTTTTTCCAAGTTGTTCTCAGTCACTGGATTTTTTTCTCTTCCTCTCTAGCATCAATCCCAGCACACAGTTCATAGGAATACAAATCCTGTATCAATAAACATATTCAGCCTTTAGAACCAAGTCGATTAATTTGGGGCATCTGTGCCTAATACAGTGCCTGACATGTAGTTGATAGTCAGTAGTAACAGTTGCCATCATTCTTTTCAATGTATATGTGGTTCTTATAAGAAAATTTTCTTGCCATATTAAAGTCAATTTTGAAAAGAAAAAAAGAGTTCTTTTCTATATGAGACATTATACTGGCCATTTTTCTAGGCACACCCAGATCTCTAGAAATCTTCTGGGACATACAGTGTCCAGTGACACATTTAAAAAATACTGTGTATTTTTATTGTGAACAGACTAAGTGAGAATTATTAGCATGATGAATGGGGACTTCCTATTTAGACAAAGTGGGATTGAAGATACAAATAAAATTATAGTTTCATTTATTGAGTGCTGTGTGCCTTTTACATCTATCTCTTGATTGATCCTCACTACCATTCACTG
Organism: Macroglossus sobrinus; assembly: GCA_004027375.1. Classification (NCBI taxonomy): domain Eukaryota; kingdom Metazoa; phylum Chordata; class Mammalia; order Chiroptera; family Pteropodidae; genus Macroglossus; species Macroglossus sobrinus. Next base: position 535,492 of record PVKZ01000580.1, read on the forward strand.
AAGTGTGTTATTCCCATTTTACAGGTGAGGCAACTGAAACTTAAGATAGGTCACCAGACAATGCTCTTACTGAGAAAAGAAAACACCATCCTTCTCCACAGGTCCAGGAAGGCTTCCCACAGGGCAGACTTCAGTGTTTGCCCCTTCTCCACATGCTTCCAACAAACATATTCCCCAGCTTCTTCTAGGCAGAGCCCCACTCAAAATATCCTAAGCAGAGACACATCTTCCTCTTCTAAACATTTTTTTCTTGTGTATAGTGACTGCTAGAACATTTAGATTTAAGTCTATTTATTTAGCCCAGGTAACAAAAACATCATGTTTGATTTAATTACTGCTTGGTCCCTTATAGTCAAGGTACTCCTTGCTAATGCCTATGTCTTAGTTATTGTATTGTTTTTTATTATAATGGGCAAAAGTATCTTCTCTCACGAGTCTACGAACTCTGTGCTCAAGGTCCACCTTCAGTGCAAAGTGAAATCACTGAGCCTCAAGCAAGGCGAGATCACAGTGCTGTAATCTCGGTTGTTTTCTTTTAGTTACACTGAGGTCACACCAGAATCTCTGTAGAGAAATGTTATTCATGAGACATGGTGGAAATCCTAGCAGGCCCAGAGCAGTGATGAGTATACAAATTCTGAAACTCTTGGCAGTAATGACGATACTTTCTTTTCATGTAAGAAATACTTTCCATTTGTGATCTCATTTTATAAGAACAGGGTATGGAGAATAGTGGTGTGTGTTTACAAATGAGCAAACCAAGGTATCGTTAAGATTAGTGCTCCCAGGGCCTCTTGACTAACTCAAGTTAAACCTTGAGCCCAGGCCTCCTAAATCCAGAATCATACAATTTGCCTCTGCTGGGCCCCACTCCTGTCCTTGGGTTCCAGGACAAATAGAACCCCTCCAGCAGACTGCAGTCTGGAATTTCCTTGGCTTCCGCGACATCACATCTGAGAAGACAGGCAGGCATGGCTTGTACCTGGCAGAGAGGGTGGCACCTGATCAGTCAGTGGGCCCAGCAAGTTATGGGAATTTGCCTCTGCTCTTCATACTTGGTTGTTTTGTCAGTAGAAGGTGGGAAGAATGAACATCCAAACAAAACAGATAATGAGAAAGTTATTCCTATTTAATTCTGAAATGCAATACATACTTATGTTCTTGATTTTTCATTTTATTTTTTGCTCCAACAGTAATAGTAAAGCTAACTCCCCAATTATGTTTTTCTTGACTGATAGGAAAATGGAATGAATTTTCATCCTCTAAGTCTACATTCTGTGTAGGATGAGGAGCTGGTATGATGATAAGTAGTTTGTCAAATGGGGAATTAGATCATCTATCTCTGAATAATCCAGGCTTGACTAATATCTGCATACATTTTCATTCAGTATTTTATGAGTTGAAAGACAAAAGAAGAATTCTTCTGTGGGGATGAGAAAATTTCTTCTCCCCACCATGACAAGAATGACACATAGTGGGATCATAGTTCAGAATGGTGCAGGATTGCAGGAAACCTGTGAAGGCCTTTGAGAAAGACATGGTCCCTTGGAGGCACCAAAGACCGCTGCTCAGTTTAGCCACCACGCCTAATTAGACAGACTTGCTTTCCTTGTCAGTATAAAGCCCTTTTTTAGAGAGTCATCTGATCCAATTTCAGAGAAGGCAGTTGTGTTCGATGGAAGTTGGTGGAGCAGGAATTATTGATTTGCAAACTGTTGACACTTGGAAAGAGGGAGTTAATTTAGATGTCAGTATTGATCAATGGGCTAAATTTAGACACTAGCTTGGGAGTAGTATCTCTTTTGAATATACTCTCAAAAAAGGGAAAGAAAAGAAAAAGGACACCTTAATTGAAATGCCATTAATGGGGACAGAAAAGGAGAGGACAACATGTTATTACACTGCTGTGTCATTAAGAGTTCTCATAGATTAAAGGTTTAGATTTGGCCATCATAACCAATTATATGAAACTGAAGCTTTGAGGAGTGATGATGCCACGGACATTAGATTGAAAATTATTTTCAGAATGGTGAAGGGTAAAAGAAGTACAGATTTGTAGTTGATAGATGGTCACAGGGATGGGGAGCACAGCATAGGGAATGCAGTTAGCATTAATGTAATGGCTAGGTAGAGAGCCAGAGGAGAGAAGGAGCAATCAGGGGAATTGTTTTATAAACTATATAAATGTCTAATCAATGTACTGTATACTTGAAACTCTTAATAAAATTTTAAGAAAATATTTTCAAGTATTTAGGACAAATGAAATTGATTAATGCAACTGATATTCTTTCTGAGACATTACTTTGTATCTAACGTAAATGGCCCAAATCCCTCCAGAAAAAAATGTTGCATCTTAAAGGGAAACCACTCCCCTGATTACAGCCCATGGTCCAGGGCCCTAGACCACCCAGATGCACCTTTTCTTCTAGAAATATAGTTCAGATTATTCTTCAGACTCCATAGAATGCTTTGATTACTTTCCAGGAAAATTGCTACTCTGGTAAGGATGACTTCACATTTATTAGATAATTTAGGAAGATTTGAAAAACCTACTTAATGGGCATAAAACTACATGAATTTCTATATGTATTTAGTTACTAAATGCATAGCAGTGCATTTAGCAGAAAATAGGCCAAAATGGATTTGTAAGATATTGGGGCCCTGAACTTTGGGGAAAGAAATCATACTTGTCCACTAAAGACATTGATTTAAATTACCCTCATAGACCAACTCCTGGCCAAAATTTGTATATGATCAAGATGGACATTCAAAACAAAGGAAAACATATTATCCTGTCCTCATATTCCCTTTGAGAATACTGTGTTCAGTTGGGTTCGCTATACATAAAAGTGAGAAAGGAGTGGAGTAGATCCAGAAGCGAGGCAAACACAGGGACAAGTACTACCACCTATTTGTTTCAAAATGGAGATAATGAAGAAAATGCAAGGTCATAGTCTATAAAATCCTAAAGGATGAACACGTATGTTCTCTTAAATCATGATCTTTTAAAACTAAAAAATACTGGAAACATGACAGGCTCCCAATTACCATCTGAGCAGCTAATGACTTTTTTTTGTGGCTGGAGTTTCAGAAATGACTGTGCCTTGTGATAAGTCATCTGAAATAGCAGGCCTTAGAGTCAGTGGCCTTGAGTGGCTTTAGTTGGTATGACCTAGAGAACACAGCCATATACAAGCAGCTTCCTCAGCCTACGTGGACAGGGCCACTTCAGTTAACTGGATGTAGATGTCCACAGATGGCGATGCCATCTCAGCTGGGTAAGCTCAGATGGCATCGTCATCTGTGGATATCCACATCCAGTTAACCACATATGGTTTTCTCCTAACTCGGGGTTGTCTGAGCTTCCTTGGTTTATGGAAGCAATTGATTTCCATTGCCCATTCCCCCTCCCTGTTCTGAGTGAGTTGAATCCCTGGCTGTTTCCCCAAACAGCATTACCCTTCTCGTCCCTCATTTCTACAAAGTTGGTTCTCTGGTATCCCTAGGTTGTAGGGGCAGTCTCTGAATTTTGAAAAAAGTATGGAATTTTAGGGCTCAAAGTTACCTGCACAGGTCATCTAACCTATAGGGAAACTGTTGCCTAAATGATTGATCAACATAAAATGTTTATTTTACAAATTACATTTTATGGTTTGCAAGATACTTTTACATTAATTATTTCATTTCATCTTTACCCTGCGACTTAAGCAAGCAAAGGGTTGGCATTTTATAGAAGAGGAAACAGCCTCAAGGAGATTAAACGATGTAACCAAAGCCACAGCTCAAGATTAGTAGCAGCAGCACTTCCTTATTTTTAGTACAATATTTCTTCTACTACCTTGCACTCATTAGGATGCTCCCAGAAGAATAAATAACCATTCGTATGAACCAGGAAGATAAAGGACTACAGTAATAGAAAATTATACCAACAAAAGTTTCATTAATCACAGTGTAAAGAATGATAGTAACAAAACAACTACAATTTCTACATTACATCAGCCAATAAGTTCTACAAATACTGGAATGAAAATTAATATTCCTAAACTTCTTCCTCTTCTCAAATAAAGAATTATAGCAGTACTTAACTTGGCTCCAAAACTAAAAATCACCATACCACCATTATCTGGCTTTACATATTACAGTATGTTGCACCAACCCTGATACAGAAAGTTAAGTACTGTTATCCTATCTTTATAGATGAGGAAACTGTAGCTTAGAGGGGTTAAGTGATTTTACCAGGTAGTAACAAAGCCAGGGGTTCTGACTTCATATTTTGTGCTCTTCCTACATAATCTTGGTGCTGCTTCTAGGACTTGACTCAGGGATCAGTCCCACCCCTGAACCTAAGCCATAGGTATAAACTACCAAGTACTTTTTATCTTCCTAAATCAAATATCTTACTTTGAAGTCCAGGAACACTTTGATGAACAGCATTTGGGAAATAAAAATAAACAAGGATGTCAAGGATATGGCTTGGTTTAATGAAATGCGAAGAGACTGAAGTCTGTGTTTCTAAATGGAAAAGCTGGTAATGGGGATCCCACAACTATAGCTATAATTTATGTTACAGGTGGGTAAAACCAGAGAGGAAATATTCCAGCAAGACTCAGGAGGCCCAGAGGGAGTCACATTGCCCCTTAAGCATGGATTTGTGTGGTGTATGGAGAAATGTTTCTCTGACACCCTCAAATGAATCTTGATCCAAGAAAAATGCAATGGATCATGGCAGAAGGACTTACATAGTTCAAAAATATACATTATGTGCTCCATTTTGCAAAGAGATGAAGCATTTGGCTATGAAATCCAGGTACCCAAAGTTACCGGCAGCTTCTGGAAATCATTAGCATCTCTAGCCAGCCAGCCACAGTACACCAGTGTCATCAGAGATTTCCCACGTACACTCTGAGTAGTTATTTCCTGCAACTAATTGCTATACAGATTGGTATCTCATCTGCAATCTGCCTGAATAGCCATAAATTAACATCTCAATCCAAATAGCCCAGCTTCAGCGGGATTTCTGCCCCAGTGTTATCTATGCACAATATGGTATCAATCATTTCCTGCCCTAGGAGGAAATTTGCAAGATGCCTATGAGAGTTATGGAATAGGAGACCAGGCATAGTTTTTTTCTAATTGTTTAACATAAAGAAGTGGAGGGGAGAAGAAAAATTTTAAAAAAATCTGAAACAGATTGTGACGACTGCTTTATCTTAAGGCGACAGATGGATGGTATTTACTGATCTTGAAATTTCAGAAGAATTTTTATTTTTTCTCCAAGAAAACTTTCCAGTTCCTTAGTCAAGATTTTACTTAGACATTCTCTGGTGACCTGACACAAGATAGATTTTCAAAGCCCAGTTCTTCCAGTTTGATTATTTGCACTTGACTCTATTAGGTGGATAATAGCCACATCTCCATTTACCTAGGACTGTCTAGACAGTGTCAGCTGTTTCTCCTTCAATTCTAATATTTCTGAGCTGAGTTTTATTTCCCCCAGTACTAATTAAGATCACCTAGAAATTTTACTCAGCTTAGTCATAGCCTCTAAATAATTTAAATCAGTTATAACTTACTCTCCCTTTTTCTAATGATCCAGTGTGTGGTAATTCATGCTCTTTTTCTTTTCTTTCTCCTTCCTCCTTCCTTTGGGTTGTTTACCTACCAAAACTCAAACCTGTCTACTCTTGGCTATTTTGCAAGGCATAGGAGGATGGAGCCATTGCTCTGGTATGACTTGGGTGTTTACCATAGATAATCATTTACTCTTTCAAAAACATTACTGCATACCTGTCATATATATTAGATACTGTGCTAGGTGCTGTGTGAGATGAAAATACAACTGATATTATATCCTACTCCTCTATAACTTTATGTTCTAGGGGGACAAATGAAACATAAGTCAAAATAACTGAACAAGGTAATCTATGGTGAGTGCCACACAGGCAGTTGGTTATACCAGATGACTAAGTTTTTCTAAATGGGAATGATTAGATGTGGAAGAGTTCAGGAAGATATTATTTGAACTAGGCTTTAAAAAAGAAAAGGATACCAACAGAAGGAATGTATTTATTTATACCATTATGTGTTCCAGAAGGAACTTTAGAAATGAACATACAATGCAATCAGTTAATGTAATATTTAAATTAAGTGGGTGAGGAAATTGGAACAGAGGAATGGTAAGGATAGGAATGAATATATGAAGCTGGGAATGAGGTTGTTCCTTTAAAAAAGTACCTTATGGCACAGAGTGCCAGGTAAGGTTAGGGAGATGACAGTTTTAATTATCCAGACCCGTCCTGTCCTCTCTCCAACTGTGGGTGGAGGATAGGGAGCTCTCTGACTGAAGGCCTCATCAGAGAAGGCAGCAGCTCTGGGGAAGCTGCAAAGGCCATTCACCTGTGTTCTTGTCCTGACTCCCTAGGTCCTGGGATGGATCCGCAATGGGGAGTCGATGCTCAATGCCAGCCTGGTCAATGCCAGCTCTTTGTCTGAAGCAGAGCAGCTACAGCGGGAGCATGAGCAGTTCCAACTGGCCATCGAGGTAACAGCCAAATCTGGCTACGCGCTCTTCCTCCTTTCCCCTTTCTGCTCCATGCTTCAGGCAGGATGATTCCTCAAGACGTAGGTGTTTCTTTTTGTAATGAAGCCCTTAGTGAAATGGCCCAGCTAGCCTCCCTACTACCCAGGAATTGATGGAGAAATAAATTCAGGTTCTATCACCCCAAGAAGGCCTAGTTTTAAAAGACAAGTATTCACACTACAAATGTGGATTTGCTTCTTACTCATTGGTACCTTTCACCTTCAAGGCCCTTGGTCCATTGATTTTTTTACACATTGTAGACAATTCACCATGTGAGTGATGTAAAGAATTTCTCGTATAAAGATCAAACAGTTAAGGATAAACAAATGCAAAAGTCATTAGTAAATTAGGGTTTCATTTTTAAACATTTGGTTTACATGCAGCATTTAGATTCCATGGTCAGATTCTGCCTTTTAACAAGAACAATAATCACAGGAGCACTAGATGGGTTGTTTCACCGAAAGTATTTGTTCCATCATGCAGATGGAAGTCATGTTTAAAGAAAAAATTAAGACCAGAAGTTCACCAGCTAAGATTTTTTTAAAGTCTATTTTAAAATAAAACTCCACTTATGATAACCTAATATAAATTTGTCTTGCTTTAAATAATACATTTAATTATCCTTTCTAGTAGAACATTCTCCTTCCCAAAGAGACTTGAGCTGATTGTTTTAAGATGATGTGGGGGAAATATTAGGAAATGGGACATGGAAACGATATTAAAAATAAAATAAGTACAGTACCAGTGGGAAAAGAGATAAAGAGTGAAACTTCAAAGACATTTATTACTGTGGTTCAGTACAAAACTCAGCCCACTTCTGAGTGTGTAAGATATGCAGAGGTGTTATCTTCTACTAAAAAAGTGGTTGTTAATGAGAGTTTTGCACAACAATGACAAAATTTTAATTGCCCATGCCAATAAATATATATTTAATAAAGCAATCCAACTGATTGCTAGCCATTTTTAAGCTAGTATTGATTAATTTCAACCATTTAATTTTCCAGAAGCCATCCTGTATGTGTAAACATAGCATAAATGTGAATAACATGTTTCTGTAAGATACCCAATATCTTCTTAGGAAGCATTGCTAGTACTAGATTACTGTCTGGGATTTAAGATTTTAAAATAAATTGTATATTGCACACACATGTGGGCAAATCATTTTCTCAGGAATAACTAACTGGAGGACAGAAGTTTTATTATCATCAGCTGTCTTTGTTGCCTGTTACTAGCATGCCAAAATATGAGTGTTAGGATCCATTTACTGTAAAGGAAAAATCAGGATTGGGATTGCATTCAGGAGCCAGGCACACAGAGAAGCGGCCATGAAGAGAATGAAGATTGGAGAGTCAGACTAGAGGCATGGCATAAAGCTGTGAGGGATGCCAGACAGAGGAAAGACAGTGCTTGGTCATACCTCCTCATTTATCTTGAATGTGAGGATTTACCTGCCTGTCAGGTAATTAAATTTTCAGACCCTTAATCAAATGTGGAGCAAGTAAAACCAAGTTTCATTGCATACTTGAGCATCTCAGTGAGCTAGTGGAAAATAGTGGGTAAATGCATTAACCAGTGCTATCGAAATGACAAAATTCCACCTCACTTGCATATGCAGCGTGTATTAATTTGTATTAGATGTTGTTGCATCCTTACAGAATAGAAGCTTGCTCAGCATAGATGTCTCTTAAGTAAATGGGTGCAAGTTGATTAAATTTTCTTGAAATTGATGTTGAGATAGAGGTCTCTGTAAAGTTTATATGTATGGTTTCATGAGGATATGGCAGAGCAGACAGGATTCCTGGATGATCCTGGGGATGCAAGGCAGGCGGGTGGGGTCTGCAGCATGGCTAGAATAATGAAGAGAACAAAACCAGAATTTCAGCATATATTCCTTCTCCGGGTGACCTGGTGCTTTTCTCTAAATATGTTACTTTAACCAAGTTCTGCACCATGGGGAAAATATGCCAGGGAGGATTTCAGCAGTTTGAAAGTGCATCTAACTAGTCTAGTGTGGCTTAACCCATTTTGATGGTGTTACTGGAGGCCTTCAGAATGATTGCTAATGTGGAACATAATTTGAATTCTCAGGCCCTAAGAAAGAATTCTGGGTTCTGGAAGGGAAAATAAAATAGCTATAGGTAAGGTGATCATATAATTTATTGTTAAAACTGAGACACTTTTAAGAGTAGAAGAGGGAATTATTAATAACTAAGCCAGAAAACCGGGCCTATAGTAGAACTATCATGGACAGACCAAAGTGTTTGCTCACCTTAGCTTGGATGGCCTCATTAGTTTGAAGGTTTTGATCTCCACAAAGCTCAGCAGTTTTACCTGAAGTAGCCTTGGTTTCAGGAAAAGTCCCTAGAGCCATTCATAATGAAGAGGAGTATATAACACCTAGAAACATAGCTTTATCAACACACCAGGTTATTATTTGTTAGTATCCAAGATGTTGTGGCTAATGTGTCTTCAAGGACTGTGACCATCACAGGACAAGCTCGATTTTAAATTCCATTTTTATTTGAAATATTCTTATATATTTTAAGCATTATAGCAGAAATGGTTAAGTAATAGTTATCCTGTAGTTAAAACTGGATAATAAATTCAATTGATTTGATTCATTTTTCTTCCATGTGCTGTTACTAAATATTAACATCATGATAATCAATGTCTTAAAGGCATAGCACTTAATAGAGTTAGACAGTACAGAGTAGATATAAATGCAAAATAATGACTAAAACCTTAGCAAAGCAAAGATTATGTCATCTGTCATATGCATAAGAGTTTATCATTTTGGAAATTAAAGGGGAAAAGGATTCCTAGGACTATTAGATGATAATGAGTTTTAGAATGAAGAAGAGGATTTGTTACATACTATAAATTGTAGGAAAATTAAAGTTACTTTTCCACTCTCAGAGAAAAAAGACTTAATAATGGGTTTATGATGACAATTATATGCTGGTTTCCTATATCAAAGAGAGGCCATATAATTACCATAATCACTAAATATTCATTTGGAGAACCCTTCCTTTATATGAGGAAGTATAGATACTGTTCTAATTGCTAGAGATCAAATGATGTGATGTGATGTGATATGACATAGAGGGAAGGACATAGGTTTGGGGAATAGGTCAAACCTGAATCCTATTCCTTGGTTGTATGCTTTTTAATGAGCCTGAGCCTTCATTTCTTAACCTGTGAAGTGGGAATAGTAATATTCACCTTGTAGTAGTGTCATGAGAACTAGAAAAAATATGCATAAGCACAGTGCCTAGCAGAGTGTACACTTGATTAAATGACAGCAATTCAAGTGCTTTTTAAAATAGTCCTTGCCGAGAGAGTTTCTTGCCTTGAGAGTTTAACTGTCTAAGTATAGAGAATCAGCCAAGCGTTAGATGAGTGATGTAGTTCAGAAGAGGGTAGTTTTTAGTGAGTCTCAAGCTGTCTGAAAAGGCTTCTTTCAAGGACGTTGGACTTGAGCTGAGCTTCAAAGGGAGACTGGGGCATAGGTGGGGAGAGGCTAAGATGTGTTCATTAAAGGCAGGAAGAATGAAGATAGCAAACACAAGAAAGTGCCTGGTGTGTTTTTCAGAGGATTTTGTAAGAGAGTAGTGCATGATAACAGCGTGGAAGTAGTTAGGACCTCATCGAGAGAAGCATCTGATGACACCCTCTAAAGTTTGGGCTTCATTTCATAACAATGAGGGAACTCCTGAAGGCTTTTGAATTGAGAAAAGAAGTTTGTAGCATAAAATTAGAGTTTTGGAGCTGCAAAGGGTGTGTGAAGTCACTTAATCCAAGCAATTTCTATTACAGAGAATTAATTTATCAGAAATGTAAGGAATGGGTTGGGTGGATTAAAAATAGAAGGCAAGAGTCTAGCCAGGTGACCACCATAGTAGCCTGGGTATGAAGAGGCGAGTGCTGAACAGCAGGCAAGGATGACGATGAGATTATAGTTAGGTGGCAGTGAGAAGGGACCATCAAAAGAATGGAAGAATGCCATGGGAAGACTTTTAGATGAGAGAGGAGTTTAGTTGTAGATGTGAAACTTGAGGAAATGTCTGGGAGGAAAATGGAGGCTCTGACAGGGCAGTAAAGCTATTTGCATTCATTGGTGAGGGTTCCTCCTGTCGAGGAAGATCTCTCACTCTTCTACTGATAATGCATCTTTGTAAGTAACTAATGTGGGCAGACAGATCAACCGAATTGGTGCTGCTGACCTAGGTAAGGCAGCTTACCCTCAGATCCAAAGGCGATTGAAGATAAGGGTCAGGTGTCAGATGGGAGATGTAGACTGGGGAGTCATTTACAAAGAGGAAATAATAGAAGCCAGGAGAACAGATGAGAGCTCTGCAGAAGCCAACAAAAACCAAGGATGGACCGTGGGGTACTTCTGCATTTAGGAGACAAGAAGAAAATGGTGCAAACAAGTAAAACAGATAATGAAACCGGAGATTTACAGATCATTTCTGCCCATTACTTTTTCTAGCTGCTTTTAACAATGAGGAACCCAAGTGCTGATGTGGTCATCAGGATTGCAGGCTGACTCAGTGACAAAGCAAGGGAATAAAAGAGTCTAGGTTGCTAGAGAAGGTCGTGCTAACATAACTAACACTGAGTACAGATTCAGGAGACAGGGAAGCCAAGAAGTGGTTGACAGACTGAGAAGAATAAATAGGACTGTGAGGACTGCCGTCTGGGATGAGGGTGAGAGGGGAGGTAGAAGTAAAAAGGAGGGAGTCTCTACTCACACTCACAGAGTGCAGAGTAGATTTGCTCTTGGTGACTGTCCTGGCACTGCTGCCCAAGAAGAAGGGCAGAATTAATTCTGGAATAAGTTACTGGGCTTCTAGCTACTCACTTTCATTTCCAGCAAACTATACTTTCCTAAAAGGGCAAAGGCCAAATTAGTACTATGCCATTGGGTTGAAATTATCCCAGCAGTTGAGGCTGGGATAATATTACCTCTTTGAAGTCATATGGTTTATCTACAACAGTATTTTATTTTAATACATTTTAATTCTAGTAGGCTCTCTCCCTGCCACCTAGTCTCCAGCCTGGTCTCCCCACCTCTACAATTAATATAAACTCATAGAATCCAAGCTACCACATTTAGCCCAAATAAGAAAATAATAAATGTTTATATATATATATATATATATACACACACACACACACACACACACACACACACATATGTGTATATATGTATATATATATATACATATATATTACATATATATAATTCTTAAGGCAAAAACAAATGATGTGGAATTATGTGTTGAGCTGAATTGTCTACTGCTGTTTTCTTGGTGAGATCACTAAGGGATGGTGTGAGATGCTTCTCTTTTGCTTTATTAACCTGACAAATTTATTATTCTCCTGGAATCCTTTTCAGATGATCATTAATGTTTAAAATGATTACATTGTTGGCTCAGATTTGTGTTACATGATTTTTTTTTATGTAGTATGTTTATTTGATCTGTAAAATGGGACTGCAGCAATAACCCTTCTTTGAAAACACATAATGATGAACAATATTAGGACTAGATTTGAAAAGGAAATTTAACTAATGTATGACCCAATCAGAGAGCAGGTTTATACACAACTGCTGTTCCTCTGCCACAGAAACTGAAATGGTTTAAAACCCAGAGTGATACAAATAGAAGAGAAAGGAGTGTGGACAGACAGAAGTTAGAGACCTGAGTGATTAGTTAATGAAAATGTATGATAATCTTTTTTAAAATATGCTTTAAAAACAATGATGTATTTAGTCATCATGACAAATGTTTGAATCAGTCATTTAAAGCTCTTTAACTTTTCTGCATCTTTCTACTCACGCCTCACTCCACCCCCTCCCATACCACGCCTGGGTCGTTCCCATGGACCTCTCTCTCCTCCCCTTGTGCCCAGTCCCTCTTTCATGCCACTTCCTTGCAGAAGACGCACCAGAGCGCCCTGCAGGTACAGCAGAAAGCTGAGGCTCTGCTCCAGGCTGGCCACTACGATGCAGAAGCCATCCGGGAGTGTGCTGAGAAGGTGGCTCTCCACTGGCAGCAGCTCATGCTGAAGATGGAAGACCGGCTAAAACTGGTCAATGCCTCTGTGGCCTTTTACAAAACCTCTGAACAGGTGAGGCAAAGGGCTAGTGGATGTCTAGGGATGAGATCGATGGAGGATTATTTTCTGCATTATACTGCACAATCTGCAGTATCTCCCGTAGAAACCAGTCCTCTTAGAACTAACCTTTGAGAGTAGAAGAATGATTTGTGGAATCAACACAGTTGGCTGCCTTATAATACTTTCCATTACAGAAGTGGACCATGTGATTTGTTTCTTATAAATTTCTCAAACTCATTGGGTCTAGCTGTTGAATTAGAAATTGGGTGGTTGTATGCTGAATGCTAGTTTAGAGTAGTATCGGTCAGTTGTTGCCACAAAATACTGTGTAGCAAATCACCCCAAAACTCTCTGGTATAAAAACAATAAGCTTTTTAATTTTTTTTTTTTTTGCTTTAATACCTCAAGTTTAGCTGGTCTTGGCTGAGCTTGATACAACTGGCTCGAAGCTACAGATTGGGTCTAGTTCTATTTCCATGTCTCTTATCCTCTTTGACCAGCAGCTACTTGAGGCACATTTATGGTGAAAGGCAAGTGTGCAAGCGCCCAAAATCTACTGTGCAAGTACATTTCAAGTTTTGCTTTTATCACATGCTTTAACATCCTTTTGGCCAAAACATATTGGTCAAGCCAATATCAGTGAAGCAGGGAAGTATATGCCTCCTATGGAGATTGGGAGAGGAGAGTGACAATTTGCTGAATAAAAATCTAATCCACCAAATCAGGCACTATGCATTGCTGGAAAAACATATAGCTCTCTTATTCATGTGGCTCTCAGTCTAATGGAGGAAATACAGCTCTCTCTGTCTGTGGAGAACCATGTACCTAACTAATAAGATGGTTCAGCTGTGGGAGAAAAGGCAGGAAATATTCAGCTGGACTATAAAGATGAAGACCCATTACTGTTACATCTGTACTGCAATATGCACAAGGGCTAAGAGGATTTTTAAATGATTTGGGTGCTGTTAGGGACTTCTTTTCATGAAGTGGAGGTTTAAAACAGGAGTTATGTTATTCAGTATAAAATGCTTTCCTCATTCCAATTGTTCCCTAGTAAAAATGGATCAGAGAACCATTCTCTTCTGGGTGACTTACAGGGACCATGGGAAGTGTCTAGGAGCAAATATAACATGTTTGTCAAAGGGCCCTGCAGCCAGTTTGCATTCTCTACACATTCTCTCAGTTCTTTCTTCTGTTGTTTCAGAGATATGATGCCTTCATTGGCCATGGAAATGGGAGCAGCAGATTAAGATGATAAAGAACTTCCCCCATTGATCTATAAATTCAATATAATCTCAATCAAATCCCAGCAAGCTTTTTGAAATAATAATTGATATGCTGATTCTAAGATTTACATGGAAATGCAAAAGAACCTAGAGTAGCCAAAACAATCTTGAAAAAAGAGCAAAGTTGAAGGAATTACACCAACTGATTTTGAGACTTACTCTAAAGCTGCATTGATCAAGACAGAATGGTATTGGTGTAAGAATAGACACAATGGAACAGAACCGAGGTTCCAGAAGTAGACCCACATATATACAGTCAGTTCATTTTTGACAAAGCAATTTAATAAGTAAAGTCTTTTAAACAAGTGATGCTGGACAGATGAATATTCATATAAAAATGAGGATTAATCCCTGTCTGCTATCACACACAAATTTTAATTTGAGATGGATCAAGACATTGAAAGGGACAGAGCACTAGATTAAGAGTCAGGAAATTTGACCCTGAAATGACCTTGCCAAATGTCACTTTATCTCTTTAGATTTCTGTTTCTCCACATATTAAATTAAAAGATTTATGCTTGATAATCTTTTCAGCTTCCAAACTGATTGATTTTAAATTCAGTACTCTCATGGGACAAGTGTTGAGTACTTTTTTCCTAAAATTTTTGAATGTCTATAATTTCTCTCAAGATGTGAACCTCCTAAATGCTTTCATGCCTTGCATAAGGAGAGATGGGCGGTGCTAGAGAAATCAGCTGGAGCTCAGGGACAGGCCTCTCATGACATGAGAAACATGTTGGCTCAGAGAGTGTTCTGCCTGGGACATCTTTCAACTCAGTTCATAACTCAATAAATATCATACTCTTCATCATACTCTTCATCAAAAGGGATGACTAACTCAAAGGAGGCCAAGGATGCTTATAGCTTCTCTCTCCATAGCTAAGCAAGTAATCAGAGCCTATTGAAGGCAAGTGTTGGAATATAAGTGTCTATTGCCTGCATCCTCCCCTAGGCGCTGGCACTAGACTGCCCTGGGTCTCCTACTGTTACACTCAACTTAACTTTCCCTCCATGCCCCATTCAAAATGCTTTTGTTCTCCTGAGTTCATTTATAAGGTCACTTAGAGTATGTCCTCTCAGCATTTTTTGAACTGAAAGCTTCTTAACTCTCTTTTAGGTTAACAAAATTTGTAATCCCTCTGAAGGAAATGTACATTTTGCAATCGAAGGCCTGGAGATGTCATTGCCTTATGGTAATACCTTGAGACATTTTTGCTGGGATGTTATTCCCCAAGGAGGAGAAATATAACATTCTTTTCTGGCCCATAGGCAACTTTTTCCTTTACCTCTGTTTGAGGCTAGTTCCTATAGGGCAAGTACAGATGGTTGGGCAACCGTAGCATCTTCCCCAAACCTCATTTATCTATACTACCTAATTCACAGGTATATATTATAATATATAATATAAAATATAAAAACACTTTAAAACCCCCAAATTACCAGTCTCTCTCTTTTTCACTCTACATACTATCCCTAGGTGATTGCAGTGATCCCATAGCTTCAGACATCAACTGTCAGAAGATGATTCTGAAATTGATATCTCAATCATAATTTGTCTCCCAAGCTCCAGATGCTGGATTCTCACTGCCTCCTGGACTTCTCTTACATGTCCCAGGGGTACTGCATACTCTAGATACACAAACTGAACTTAGAATAAAAAATTGTGCACCTGTGCAGGGTTCTCTCAGCTGAAGGTCCTCATAAAATACTTCCCAACCAACTAATTTACTGAGTCTTTTCTTCTGCGAATCATTAGGTCTGTAGTGTCTTGGAGAGCTTAGAGCAAGAATACCGGAGAGATGAGGACTGGTGTGGCGGACGAGATAAGCTGGGACCAGCAGCAGAGATTGACCACGTCATTCCACTTATCAGTAAACATTTGGAACAAAAGGAGGCCTTTCTTAAGGTCAGAGCACATTATTTTTTTTTTGCCTTCTTCTCTCTCCTCCTCTTTCTTTTTCTCTCCTACCTGCCCCTACTGTGTCAAGCACACTACATCATATAGGCTATCCATAACCCTGTTTTTTCTAACTTCTTACTTGAATGGAGGCATTTGAAGGAAGATATTGACTACATAACTTGAAAGGCTGAAAGGTCATACTTCAAATATTATTTCTTTCTCTCAGCATTTTTTGTACACTTAGGCAATTAGGATAACCATTACTATTGGTGCCATGTTCAAATATCCTGAAATCCCATTGAAGTTAATTGAGAAAAATACTTTCATTTAGCTATGTTTGGTTTATAAAAATATTTTTAATTGAAATATATAACTCTAAATATAAAACAATATTTAAAAAATCTTTTGTAAATAGTTAATGTAAAGTTAAGGGCAAGAATTAAAGAAATAAATTTAGACACCTTATTTATTTACTTATCAGGCTAACAGTTATCAATTACCAATAAATGTAACACTGTTCATTCTACTGTATGAAGAGAGAAATACCTTATTTTGTTTGTTTTAAATTAAATTTATTGGGGTGACACTGGCTAATAAAATTATATAGGTTTGCAATTGAAATGTACAATTCAATAACATATCATTTGTATATTGCACTGTGTGTTTAACATCCAAAGTCAAATCTCCTTCCATTGCCATATATCTGCCCCCCCATCCCCTTTCCCTCTGGTAAACACCTTACTGTTATCTATGTCTGTGAGTTTTTGTTTGTCTGTCGTGTTCATTCATTGCTTTCAGTTTTATATCCCACATATGAATGAGATCATATGGTTCTTGACTGTTTCTTTCTGACTTATTTCATTTAGTATATTTTCAAGATTCGTCTATGTTGTCACAAATGGCAATATTTCGTCTTTTCTTATAGCTGAGTAATATTCCATTGCATATATGTACCTCCTCTTCTTTATCCAATCATCTATCAAAGGGCACTTCAGTTGTTTTCTTTTCTTTGCCACCATGAATAATGCTGCAGTGAACATAGAGCCCTAACTTCCCAGGGAGGAAGCACAGGCTTGCTCTGCACAGGCTTTCAGCTATTGTGGGAAGTCCTCCAAACCTTTCCTCCAGCCTTTGATCTTCTCTTTGACAGAGTCTTCTATCTTAAAACTTATTTAAAGACTCCATTTACTCTCAAATTCTTTCCTCTCAGGTTTCTGAAAGTACAAAAGAGAATTTTTATACCCTGACATGTTACTGCTGATTTTCCACAATTTTATAATTAACTGCCTTTCTTTTATTAGAGACATTCTGTACTTGACCACCTCTTTGAATTTTATTTTATTTTTATTCTATTTTTAAGATGGCCTCCCCTGCCCTCCTCCCATCTATCTGGTGTCTGCACCTGCATTCGATCAGAACCCTTAGTAATTGGCTCTTACTGATGAGATTTAATAGAAATTATTCTATACAGAGCTTAAGGTGATTTTAAAAGTCTCCGTGTTATAAACAAAATTTAAAACAAAACAGCTTAAGTGAAGATGTCAAAGATTTTAAGGAGAGATATATAGGTATTTCTTCATAAAATTAAATGTTTATTTTGAAGCAGGAAAAGAGAAATGTTCTGGTCTGATGTTTTCCCTGTGTGCCTAAAACCATAGTTGAGAAACTCCCTGTTTTGCGAACTATATGCCCAATGGATGGGACCTGGAGCTGTCCATTTGTGTGCATCAGTTGATCTATTTTGCATTTCTTAGCTTTGGACCACCATCCAGCTGTTAAATTCATGGGCCTCTGGATGGACCCACCAGCAGTCTTTTACCAGACCTCTAAGAAGCCATTGTTACTAATACAACATTTTTTTTAACTATATAATTTGTAGAATCAGAAGCTAAGTGCAAAAGGGTTTTAAAATTTAGAAATTTTGTCCAAAGTTAATTTAATTCTGAAAACTGTGGATTGAAAATTAGTGGACTACTTTACTTCTACAATCAGAAAAAAAAAAAATGCTTTTGAAAGAAATTCAGAACATCTGTGGTCTTGAGAGAAACTAATAATACCATTGGTAGACCCAGATTCTAGCCCCAACTTGCTTCATGATTCCTGTCCTGTCTGGGTGTCAGTTTCCTCCCTGGGATCACTGATATGGAACAGACCTGTCCTCTCTGCCACCCACTGCTACTGCAAGCCCTAAAGCGGGTAGTGGTTCTTATTCCTTTAGCTAGAGCAATAGGATGTTTATTAGTGTTGTTGAGGTGGGTGAGGATTAATTTGATGGACAAATACATTTTTAAATGTGGGTAATATCCACTTAGATTTGGAATGTATGGTTAATAGGTTTGTTTCCCAAATTTGCTTTCCCAAGTCTAAATTAAACTAACGTGAAAGTAACTTACACCATTGGTCGTATATAAGAGGCATTCTGCGGGCAGAAGAAAACCAGCCAGAGAGTGAATGTTAGTAATACCAACTCAACATATAGTAGTCAAGGGATGGGTGGTTTCTGATTTTTATCTGTGATGGAAACGAAAGAAACACAGGGAGTAATTCTTTACTCAATAAAAGCATAAGGCTCCTGCATTAGAATGGGAATGTCCATGAACCAGAAGTGGCCTCGGCTCACCCAAAGCACCACAAGTTCCTTCTCCAGTATCTGGGATCCCAGGTACCTGTTGGATCCGACCTTATGTGTGGGGCTTCATACCTTTGTCTCCCTCAGGCCTGCACCCTGGCGCGGCGGAATGCTGAAGTGTTTCTCAAGTACATCCACAGGAATAACGTCAGTATGCCCAGCGCTGCCAGCCATACTCGGGGACCTGAGCAGCAAGTGAAAGGTCAGTGTGAGACCTGCTGGCCATGAGCCACTTCAGCAGCATGGACCAGGGGCTGTGTACCTGGCCTTCATGAAATCTCAGATGTCTTGGTTCTTCTCCTGGGATAAGAAAAAGTTTGACGTGGAATAGCATGGCCTGGAGTGATTCATGGGAATTTTTTTTAACATGCATCAAAATTTGGAAATGAAAAATGAGGATAAAATTTCCCTCAAACTTTTTCATTTATCTTAACGTCTAGAGCAGCGCTGTCCAATAGAATTTTCTGAAATAACAGAAATGGTCTGTATCTATGCTGCGTAGTATAGTAGCCACTAGTCACATATGGCTCTTGAGCACTTGAAGTGAGCCTAGTGCAACCGAGGAACGAAATGTTTACTCTACTGAATATTCATCAATTTAAATGTAAATAGCCAAATGTGGCTAACATAATAAATGGTACAGTACTAGGCTACCATACAGCCCAGGAATGAAACATGGACCGAGAATCATAAAACTAGGTTCTAATTCTGACTTTATTATTGCTTAGGCTTTTACTACTTCAGCCTTCTTATTTAAAAATGAAAAGGGATATCTAGACTCTTGCTGCTCAAAATATGGTCCCCAGATCAATGCACTGATATCACTCAGGAGCTTGTAAGAAACACAGAATCTCAAGTCCCAGTTAAACCTACTGAGTCAGAACCTGCATTTCGGCAAGAGCTCCCCATATCTCACCCCAAGCAGATGGTTTGTGTGCACATAAAATTTAGATAAGTACCAATCTAGATAATCTTTAATATCTCTCTTAATTCTGTAAAGTCTATAATTGTATGAAAAAAAATCAGTAACCTTTAAAAACTGCTTATTAGTTGACCAAATTAAGCTTAAATGATTAATGGTGGAATTGCTTACTCTGGACCATGAAGAAATAAACCTTTGAGTGGGTACAGAATTTAACAAATGTCATCTTGACAGAGCAGAGAAAAAGAGCGCTGGAAACCGAGGCCAGGGAAGGCACTGAAACTGGCTTGGAGAGAGGTGTGGGGGGCAGGCTTGGAGAGCTGCAGGGCGGAAGGCTGCAGGTGCTGATCTGCTTTAGGAAGAGCCCCCATTTACGCCGGCTCAGATGTGAGTGGAACAGAGGCCAATGGGAAAAATGAAATTTAGAAACCAAAATTCCCTACAGAGAAGAGAGAAGCAGGGTTCCTTTTCCAGATGTGCTACTATTTGTGGTGGAGCGACCCTGTAGGTGGCTGACATTATGTCACCCTCCCCTTTCTGCATGTTTCAAAGCATATTTTCTGACTTAAATACCAGTGGCAGCTTGGGTGAGGCCAGTTGCCTGCTGAGAGCACACAGTCCACCTGCACCTGAATGTGCTGAGTCACAGGCACGCAGAGAGAGCAGGGTCCGCTCTCCCTTTGTGGGGGCAGATTGTTGTCCATAGGAAAGCTTTCAAGAAGTGGGGAAATGAAACCTGAAACTCTAGGATTTTTGCCTGATCTGGGTTGATTCTTTCAGCCTCCGTAGAGGGAGCTTCAGAGAGTAAAGCACTGACTAGGAAACAGAAAGACAGAAGGAAACACAGGTTCTCACTCATCCACCCAATTGAAGCTTCCCTGACTAGACACTTATAGTCTCTCCTGTATCTGTTTCCTTTCCACCTGCTGCCTGGACCCAAAGCCAATGCCACTTATTTTAAGTTTGTGTTACAGGAGTAATTATTGCTGCATAACAACCAAAAAATTCAGTAGTATACAATTGTAAGCATTTACTGTTTCAATGAGTATGTGTTGGCTGGGGTTCAGCTGTCTTGGCTGCCTTGGCTGAGCTTCTGCTTCAGGCTGTAAGTCTAGATGGCTTGGTGCTTTCACCTCAGGTTGGGTTCTCATTTGTCCCACGTGTATTAATTCTGGGACCTTGGCCGAATGGGCAGTGTTTATCCAGAACCTCTTATAGTGTTGATGGCAGAGATACAAGGGACAGTGTCAGTGCACAAGCACATTTCAAGCCCCTGCATGTGTGGTATCTGTTAACCCATTTATCAAAGCAAGTCACATGGCTAAGCTTGAGGCTGGGATGAGAAAGTACAGTTCATCTCTTTGGGGAGGAACTAAAAAGCTACAGGACAAAGTCATAGATATAGGGAGAAGTGAATAATTGGGACCTATAAAAGCTTTCAGCCGAAAGGAGGAGAGACAGATTCTGTCCTTAGAGAACCAAACTTCCATGGAACATTAAAAGTACACAAAATCAACAAAAACTTTTGAGTCTGAGAAGTATAAGCACTGCCGTTTGTGTTGTGACCTTTTTGCAGAGCACAGTAACTTGTGCATTGCAGCCCGCATAGTCCTGGAGACAGCAGTAACTAAGGACTCCACCCCTTTCTATCTGGACAGATTGCCTGTCCTCTTGAAGCCTACGAAGATAATACTGGTGCATGCATCATGAGCTATTGTGAAAATATGTGCCTGTTACGTAGTGAGGGCTCAATAAATATTAATTTTTTATATCATCATAATTGTATATGTTATTGGTATATAATTAGCAAAAGAGGGAGGCAGACATAATACAAAATACATTTGTTTGCTTTAAGCATAGAATATACTGTTACAACACTTAGGAAATCTATCCATGTAGTCAGCTGCTCCTGAAGCAGCAGGAGAAGTAGGGAAGGAAGTGACCTGGACGAACACCTACCATGGCCCACTGTGATGCCACATGATTTGTTCATATTCTCACATTTAACATCATTAGAGGTAATGAGAGATCAGCATTCAGCTTTTCTTAAGATTGGATCCAAAACACCGTGGAAGTGTGGGCCTAGAGACATGATTCCATGAGAACACAATTCCAACACAGCTTCTCTCTGCCCATAATTTAAAAGTTTTAAAATTGAAGCTCTGCTGTTTAAGTGCTGTGTGCAGGACAGTGAGTATGGCTTATCCACACAGCTCCACCAGCCCTCGTGCTACTACTGTTCCCTCCCACTGTCTCCTAGAACTCCTCAAGAATGGCTGGGATTCCTGTCAAGTCTGTCCACTCTCCTAGGCTCCAGGGGCCTATTGAGTTAGTTGTTATTTTAGAGACTGACACTTCCTATGGTCTCTTAACCATCACGGACTAGTTTTGGTGTAAAAAGAATCAACGTCACTTTTAAGTCACCCTGGGGACATACTCTTCCCCTGTTAATACTGATGGAACCTCATCAACAGGCTCTCACCTGGTCTCCCCTATCTTGCTCTTCTCTCGGAAATTCTCTCTGGACCAAACTTTTGCTCTCTTGCTTCTGACATCTGAATTAGTCCCACGAGGAGGTTTGAAGGGCACAGTTATCTGGCTCCTGGGATGTGGAGCCAAAGTGGCTGGTCAGATTTGTTCAGTGCCTTCCATCCTGTGACCAGCGCTCATCTCCTTTGTCCTGCAGCCATCCTAAGTGAGCTCTTACAGAGGGAGAATCGCGTCCTGCACTTCTGGACTTTGAAGAAGCGGCGGTTAGACCAGTGCCAGCAATACGTGGTGTTTGAGCGCAGTGCTAAGCAGGTATGATCAGAACTTTTCCTGGCTTTGCCTCAGTTCTAGGGACTATACAGAGACCACAAAGACCAACACTTGGGACATCCAGAAGAGAACCATCTGAGTAAAGGTGGGAGGTGGGGATGAAATGTGGAAAATGAACAGGCTATCACTTACCAGTCATCCAGCCTTTACTAAGCAGTCTATTCAGTGTTTGGTACCAGGAGTTGGGAGGATATTCTGGGGACAGATTGCCCCTAACTCATTCACGATGATACTGGGCCAGTCTAATGGACCAGACACTTTCTTGGCTAGTGGGACATTCTCAATCTAATAGGAAAAGGCTTATTCAAAGAATCAACGTCTAAGCTACATGCTGATTGACTCATGCCAGCATTTCCTGGGTCTGTCACGCAGCCCTAGAACACAGCCTTCATGGTAGCATGGCATGTTTTCCTACTGACACTGGTTTTGGGGGGGCTTGGTGGGTGATTTCCTCCCACAGGCACTGGACTGGATCCAAGAAACAGGTGAATATTACCTCTCAACACATACCTCCACTGGAGAGACCACAGAGGAGACTCAGGAACTGCTGAAAGAATATGGGGAATTCAGGGTGCCTGCCAAGGTAAGGAGCATCCTAGAGCCCTCCCTAAATCTACCCAGCACTCCCTAGTTTGGCCAGCTTTACATTGTGGGAGGGAGGGCAGCCTCTGTATGCAGAAATGCTTAACCATAGTGGCACGGAGAGAAGCAAAGGTAGGACTGTCTACTCTGAAATCCAAATACTCAAAGAATTGCAGCAGCTGGGCAGAGCATCTGTGTGTAGGAAGTCAGTTTCTGTATACTGTGCTTCCAAATACTCATCTTTTTGCTCCAGGTTCTAGAATATGCTATATTTCTTCAGACCAAATAAGGCAAAGAGGTGAATTCAAGTGAAATGCACATTGTATACACACACATCTGCACTTAGGCACATGTTCTTGAAATTTGAATAGTTTGGGAAATCCACCCAATAGGAAGGGCCAATAGCTATGGGCGGATTTACAAAGCAGGGGAGTTTATTTCCTGAGCTGACCACAGTTGATTTTAAGTCCACGTATAAGTGAACTTACACAGTTCAAACCCATGTTGTTCAAGGTTCAATGGCACTTCCATCTGGCCTCAGACCTGCAAATGAGCCAGACTTGGGTCTCTGGGGACCAAAACATGTACCGCTATATATACCACACACCCTCGCACCCCCATTTATACTGAGGCAGAGAATGCTGTAGTGGGAGGAAATCTCATTTTCATCTGTTTTCACAGCCACAATTTGGTCTGAGGAACCTTGGATTTGAATAAAAAGCTGACCTGTCTGAGCTCCCTCTTTGTAGTGTCCTTGCTGTCACTGTGGGCTCCCCGCCATGGAGGAAACTGTCTCTGCATCACTTCCACACGTGCCAGATGCACTTCTCTGGATGAGAGCTGGTTTTATGGGTGTCAAGTGGGGAACATACTAATGCCCGTCCTACCCAGATATCCCTCTGACAGAATAACAAATGTTCCTCTTGTTTGCTGTGACAGATGAGGCCCCTAGTTTCATTTCTGACCTGGCATTTCAGAAGTGGTTATCTACAGACCCTCCATTATGAACTCTTGATAGTGGGGGGCCTTCCCCTGCATCCCTGTGAGCCTTTGGGCCTTATCACCCAATGTGAAAAGCTGTCAGTTCAGATAAGAGACTCATTTTAATACAGCTAGATCAAACAGCACCAGGAAGGTGGCAGGTGCACGGAACCCTTTTCAAATCCAAATGAAGATGGTGGCTTTTTTTTCTTGATTATAGCTGCAAAAAATTAATCTCTGTTGTTAAGTAAATAGCAAACCAAAATTAAAAAAAAAAATGTTTTCAGGGAAAAAAATTTTAAATGCAATGAAATAGAAGTCCTTAGGATACCAGGTATTTTTTTCTCAACCAATTTTCACCACTATTAATTCTTAGCCTTTTCCTGACCGAGGAGATGTTTCTCTTATCCTCACGCCCCCTTTTCTTTTCTTCACACCAGAGCTCTTTTGGCTCCTTGTCTCCCAGGCCTGGGTCCCAGCCCACTGTCCTGAGCCAGGAGAGACTCAGATGCATTGAGTGAGTTGCTAGAGAGCTGTTCCCTAAGTCACCCAGTTATGTGGCAGGCAAAGTTCTCTCTTTTTGCTTTTCTGGCATTTCTTGGGAGTGTCAGTAACAGGCAATGGGCTATAGGAAGCCTGAAAAGGCAAGGGAAAGGCAAGGGAGTGAGAAAGACTCTTCTGTCTTTCCACTCTTCTTCCAGTAATCTTCTGCCTGTTTTCCTCAGTTCTCTATATGGTAGCATGATCCAAACCTTACACATACTTTCCTCCAGACCAAAAGGTAATTTTAGTTCTCAGAATGTTATTTAAATATTCTTTCCTTTCTCTTAAAATCTATTAGACTTCCCTGATATATATTTTATTTTATTACATCTATTGAGGTAACACTGGTTGATAACATTATATGTCTCAAGAGTACATTCTGTAATATATCATTTGTATATTGCATTGTGTGTTTACAACCCAAAGCCAACTCTCCTTTCGTCACCATCTATTTGACCCCCTTTACTTTTTCTTACCCCCTCACTCCCTTTTCCTCTGGTAACCACCATACTGGTATCTGTGTCTATGAGTTTTTGCTTACATTTTAGAGTTTTAAAACCCAAACTTAAGATAAAAGATGAGCAAGTGTTTACTTTTTTGAACATCCTTTCCATTTCTATATCTTACCCAACACAAGTCCTGCCTCTCCCATGAGACCTCTTCTGCCAGGGCCAGCCCGCCTTTATCTTTTTTCCTGTTTTAAAATTTCTGTAGTGTTAACTATACATACTTCTCATTTTGACATGCCATTACATAATGCCCTGAGTTATTTAACTACTCTCTGTGAAAACTTGTCCCCTCTAGAGATACAGACTATTCAGGGAAAATTATATCTTTTTATTTCTTTTTTTTTTAACCCCCTAATCTGGCCTCATAGCATTTGACATAGTAGTGTGGACATAGTAGAAGTTGAACAAACTCTTGCTAGAAATGAAATTAATGTATATCAGACCTTCATCTTACTAAAGACAGGATCCTGGTGGTGAAAGGGAAAGAATTTACTCTTAAATCTGCTAGTTGGATTTCACTAGATCCTGACATGTGCCACCTTATTCGATGTTTACAAAGCGTACTTTAAACCAGTACAGTGAAAGGAGAGAACTAACAGATGCCAACAGGCTCTGTCACTCACAGGTAGTATAAACTTAGACAAGCCCTAAGGCCCTCTAAGCCTTTGTTTTTTTCATCTATGGTTTCAAAAGAGACCCTTGTCACCTCCTTCCACCTACCTCCTAGGGATGCTTTAAGACTCAGAAGAGTCTCAGATGTGACATTACCATACTCTGTAAACTGATAAAGTACTATGTAATATAAGGGATTCTTACATCAGTACTCAATATGGCTAACATGTACTGCTCACCAAGTCCTTACTGTGAGCACTGTGTTCCAGGCACGATTCTAAGCATTCTGCATTGCTAACTCATGTCATGTTCACAACAACGTTATGATGTCAGTACTATTACAATCTCTATTTTGGGGATCATAGCAGGCACAGAGGGTTTAAGTAATTTGTTTAAGGCCTCCCAGCTAGTAAGTGATAGAGCTGGGTGGGATATAAACCCAAGCAGTCTGGCTGTGAGATATCTATGGCCTGATGTGAAGGAAAAAAAAAAGGGTGTTGGGGTTAGAGCCATGAGAGTAAATGTAATCTTGTAACTTATGACCATCTATTGGGGCAGCAAACAAAGGAGAAGGTGAAGCTTCTGATTCAGCTGGCCGATAGCTTTGTGGAAAAAGGCCACATTCATGCCACAGAGATCAGGAAATGGGTGACCACAGTGGACAAGCATTACAGAGACTTCTCCTTGAGGATGGGAAAGTACCGGTACTCCCTGGAGAAAGCCCTAGGAGTCAACACCGAGGTGGGTATGGAGGATGGCCAGCCGGGCATCCTATTTTCTCATCTCCCTCAGTATTATTGCTCTCACTGCTGTGGAAGGAAGCTAGGTTTCCAGAGAAGTCTTTCTGAGCCGTAGACACCTAAAGCACTTACCTTGTATAATTTTCCTAGTGGAAGGATGGATCTTGCTGAACCACTGGCCCCTGTGATTGGTGCTATGTATGTTGCAAATTTGGCTGGCCAGGAGTAGAGCCTATGGCTACAGAATAGTTTTTCTCTGTGTAGAGTTAACTGTTGATTTTGAAGACTAAACTCTTTATCTTAGTACCATCTTCCACCCAATTATATTAATCAGCAAATTATTAGAGTCTCCAGTATGTATAATCATGCTCTTCCAAGAATAAGGGATGTAATTTGTGCAAAGGCTATTTCACATTTCAACTGAAAAGAGGTACTATTTGCCACAAAGCAAGGGAACACTGACTTTTAATCTCTTCTGTATAATAGGGGTCAGTGACCTAAAATTAAGGGCTAAAAACAGGCTTGCAATTTAATCCAAGAACTTCTAATTTTTAAATCTTTAAATAGGCTCACGCTCTGAAGCAGAGCAGACTAGAGAGTAAAAAGGCCAGATCACTAAAATTGCAAGAATTAATGTCTCTCTTAGGCTTTAAACTATCTATTTTTTTCCTAGAGGTTTCCATCCTATATGAATACCAAACAATGGTTGAAATAACCAAGGATGGGCAATTATAAAATTCAGTAATTGTTTTATCATTTAGCTTTTTATTTCCAAGGGATGTTGCTTTTTTAAATTGAAAACAAATTGCTTTTAGTATTTCCCCTTGCCAAAGGAAAGTTTTTTTTATATCTTTATGTGTTTCTGTTTCATACATATTTTAATGAGTAATAAATAATCTTGGACTAGTGTGTGTGTGTGTGTGTGTGTGTGTGTGTGTGTGTGTGTGTGTGTGACTTTAATCAGACCAAAGTCCTTGGGAAAATATTACACTAATCATCAAATGTGTTTATTGTTTTTCCTTGCTATGGATATTAGCCCTGAACATTTGACCTGAACATTTTATATCTCTTTTATTCAATAAAAAAATTTATCTCCTTTATATCTTCATGTATTTTTCCATTCCATCACCTCCCCCAACTCTGATGAGTTGTTTTCCCAAAGCATCTCCAGGGTGACCTCTGCGATCTCTCTGTGCAGGATAACAAGGACCTGGAGCTGGACATCATCCCAGCAAGCCTTTCAGATCGTGAGGTCAAGCTGCGGGACGCCAACCACGAAGTCAATGAAGAGAAGCGGAAGTCTGCCCGGAAGAAAGAGTATGTTTGGGGGAGCTTCTGCCCAACTAGCAGGCTCCTCATCACTGAGCTTGATTTTTTACTGCCACCTGTCCTTTATGACATATTAATGTGGTATATATTCAGGGCGAATGTCAGGTTAACATGAAGATGACCATCTACAAGGCAAAGAGAAAGGCCTGGAATAGATCTTTTCCTTCCAACCCTAAGAAGGAATCAATGCTACCAACCCCCTGATTTCAAACTTCTAGCCTCCTGTTCTTTAAACCATCCAATCTATCATACTTTGTTACAGCAACCCAGAAAAACTAATACACTCTCTAGAAACACAAGCTCTGACTTCGCAGACCAGCTTCAGTTTCTTCAGCTCCATGGGATGTGTGGTCCTTCTTTATTTTGATAAAATCAACTACACAGCCCTTCTTAATCTTAAGATATACCATAATCAAGACTCATAAACTTAATAACTGTCCCAGCACATTGTGTTATTTAGGGTCCAAGGAGGAAGGGAGCCCTGTCCTTGCAGATGTATAGCAAAAGCTTCTCTCTATAGGAGACTGAAGAACAGTCAGTTAACATTGTTCACTTGTGCTTTGCTTGTGATTGCATTCTCAGCTTCATGCACAACAGTTTGTGCTATAAATGAGCCCCATTAGAAATAGTCTTAAAATTCATAGGATGATCCAGACAAGAGGTCAGTGAACTATGACCCACAGGCCAAATCTGACATGCCACCTGTTTTTCTTTAATTTAAATTCATTGGGGTAACATTAGTTAATAACCACCTGTCTTATGTAGTCTGTAAGCTAAAAATTCTTTCCTAAATTTTTAAATGATTGGAAAATATCAAAAGGATAATAGTTTGTGATACGAAAATTAGATGAAATTCTTTTGCGTCCATAAATAAAGTTATATGGGAATGCAGCAACACTTTTTTTTTTTACATATTGTCTAGGCTCCTTTCATCCTACAATAACAAGGCTGAGTGGTTGTGACAGAGTGAATGTACCACAAATATATCTGACTCTTTATAGATGAAAGTTTGCTAACTCCCCTGTCTCAGTGGTGGTGTCTTGGCATGTGTTGTTTTTAGCTTTTAAACCTAGTTTAAGTTATGGTACTGGGAATTGTTTTGGTGTAAGTCCAAAGTTCTACTGAACAGAAATGTCATTCTGGGACCTGTAGAGAAACGTAGGAAGCTGAGATTCAAGCTTTCTTGTTAGTGAGGATGAATGTGAATGGTGCTGCGTGCTTGTGCACACATGCAAACACACATGTGCAACCGAGAACACATACATACCAGCACAGACTCACAAAATGGATGAACCAGGATGGAAAAGGGAGAGACAATAGAGAACTAGCTGAGCACAAACATTCCAAGGGGAAACAGAGGAAATGATCAGAGTGAGAGGGACTCAGAGGATAATACTCAGAAGCAAAGAATTTTGAAGGAAGAGAAAAGACATATTTTGGTAAAGTAGAAAAATAGGACATTCAAGAATGTCATAAATGCTGGAGTGGGAAAGTGAAGTGTGAAGGAAGAGAGATGTCTCTTATGGCTCTGACCAACTAAAAGCCCATGTGTCTCCTCCTAGATTCATTATGGCTGAACTGCTTCAGACAGAGAAGGCTTATGCGAGGGACTTACACGAGTGCTTAGAGGTAAGTCTTGCAGTAATGAGTTCATAGCTGTATTAGAAATATGGCATCTTTGCCAGTGTCAAGTCTTTGAGAGGAGCACAGTGCTCTTCGTCTTCTCCCAGAGCTCACTGAATAAAAAGCCAACCAGGAGAAATCTCTCCTGGAGTCAATACTAAATGTACAGGCATTTAAAGTACTTTTGAAAAGAAGCTTTTCTCAGATTCAAGCTAGACCTGGCAAAAAAAAAAAAAAGTATATAAGATACTGGAACTTAAAATAAAAACCATGACACAGTGAACTTGAGTTGAATCTTAAATCTGCATCCTCCCCGCGACACTCACTCAGACGTGTACATATTTAAGAAATAAGAAAAGCGTAGAGTTCCTGCTCCTGCTAAAGGTTGGGATGTGTTTTCCTAGCAACGGTTCAAGATAATGGAACATTCAGCTTTTCTTCCTTTCCATTCTGCTTATTTCCCATCTTACTTATTATACTCTATATGCATTCCTAGTCCGAGTCTTATCCCACAAGTTTGAAGGCCTGTTTATTTTGTCTGTATTTCGTGTGGCAGTTCTTGTGCATGCTAAAGCTGTTGTTGTCTTACAGACCTACCTGTGGGAAATGACGAGTGGTGTGGAAGAGATTCCCCCTGGGATTCTTAATAAAGAGCATATCATCTTTGGCAACATCCAGGAGATCTACGATTTTCATAACAAGTAGGTTGGTGGAGGGTTTCAGCAGAGCACACTTGGGGCCATCCATACCCAAGAACGGGGCTTCCCAGCAAATGGATTGAAACTGGTAAATCTCAGTAAATTATTATCAGTTAGATATCAGTTGCTGTCAGACTTCTTTCTCACTCACCCATCTTTTTCCACTGTTGTCCAGACTTCCTAGTGGAAGTTGAAGTATTCAGCAGTGTTATCCTAAGAGACCTAAGTGGCAACATTTTCATACCCAGATTATAACCAGGTTGTGAGGAAATAAAAGTAGCTTCTGCTCATTAAAATTCTAGGAGATCCTGACATTAGAATTCATCTGAGGCTAACCTCGTGGGCCTTAGGTTTCAAATTCTAATGAAGTTTTCTTTCACTCTGAGTATTTCCTCCATCATCCCTACTCTCAACCAAAACAATAACATAGGTAGGTAGGTAGGTAGGTAAGTAGGTAGGTAGGTAGATAGATAGACAGACAGACAGACAGACAGATGATAGATTAAAATACCTAATGGAACACATTTCTTGATAGCTTATAAGGGAGAACATCAATTGACTCTGTCATAAGTAGAATCATAGAGCCCTAAAACCTCACAAATCATTTTGTCCAGCTCCCAACTCGATTCGATTATCTTTTCCATAGCACCAAACAACATGTTCCATTGTTAACAGAAGGTCAGCAAGAGAATTGGTTGATTAGTTATGTAACCAACTAATGGAAATAACAAATAGGGAATCTCAAGGCACAAGGAATATGTTGGTATGATGTCCTAGAGTTTGCTCAGGACCCTGTTTCAAAAAACGGATAAGAGGTAAAGATTCAATATTGTAGGATACAATTCAAAGACATTCCTAGGGTCAGACTAAGGAAAAAAGTCAAGGCTTTTCTGAGTTCAGTAAACATGCTGAGGATAAAACTGCCAGCTCCAAGAGTTCTTGAGAAAGCCGTGTGTACAGTTGTAGCAGCCACCCTCAGGCAGGACTCTACAATAGCACTGCCCAGTAGAGCTTTTGGCAATGATAGAAATATTCTATGTCTGTGCTGTCCAGTACAGTAGCTGGAAGACATATGTGGTTATTGAACACTTGGAATGTGACTACTACTACTGCGAATTGAATTTTTTACTGATAACTTTAGATAGCAGGTGGCTACCATATTGGACAGCCCAGCTCTAGAACATGACACCTCAGTATGGCCCTTTGCTAGGAATTACTAGGAGGAAGCAAGAGTTGAGTGTAAAAGGATCCTAAGTTCTAAAAGGTCTAAACAAAAGGGGTGGAGAGTCAGCCCTCTCTTGTCAATTCCTGATGAGTAATCCCTTGTTATGTCATCAATGGCATCAGTTTTAAAAGAACATAAAATGTGTAGCTACCATGACGTTAATCTTGTCAGATTAGAAAACAGTAAACTGGGGGGGGGGGGGGGGGACCTGACTTTCTGGAGCACTTGATAAAAGTTCTCAGTCTTTTTTTTTTTTTCTTTTCCATTGCAAATTTTAACATTGGTTTGTCTGGAAATCTCCAGACACAAAAATAGTCTCTCCTCATGCCTTTTTAATAAGACTCAATTAAGCCATTTTTGACCACTGATTTCAAATTCCGTCATCTGAGCCCAGCCCAGCATTACCTCATCTCCCCCAGGATAGCCAAGAAGATAGGAGACTGCTGGGCAGTAAGTCACATTACATTGCTTTTCTGGTTTATGTTCTCTGGGACTGAGTCAACACCTCCCGCTTTCCTCATATTCTCACCAAACTGACTAAGTATAGAAGTCTAGAGATTGTAGTGTGAACTTCCTTGTGAGCCCTGCTTTTGTCAAATTAATGTATAAAGGGAGAGAATATTCATTTCCAAATTGATCATTTGTAACAAAATATCTAACATAACCACCGCTTCTCATCTGGTTTCACCATATCACTCTAGTAAGACATGGTAAGCAGTTTGGTAGTTTTTTAAAAAGCTGAAAATCTACCTACCAACTGCAAAATATAATGTTAAGAAACCCCTTTAAAAATTAAACCATATAGAATGCTGTACTCTGTGGAGGAATAAATTCAATTATTAAGAATACAGCTACCCAGCAAATGTGACCTATTTATAACATTATAAGAAACAAGAAAATAAAAACCAGCCACTGACAAACCAAAAGAGATACCACAAAGATAAAGTTCTTATCTTTTTATAAAAGCACCTTGCTATCCTCTCTAAAAGCCACTTTACCTCTTGGTGGTATTGCTTGGAAGCCCATAGCATTTTAGAAGCAGCAACTAAGAATCAAGAACAGTTTAATTCTAGCAGCATAAAGTAAAACCTGACAGGAAAGAAGACAGACTGCAACAAAAATGTGCAAAAGAACCAAAAAAAAAAAAATTATAGTGGTCAAAAGCTACTCAGTATTGGTGCAAACAATTCTATATCCCAATATGGAGCCCAGCACAGCCATGTCTTGCAGAATAGCAATAACAATCAATATTAGTAATAACTTCATATTACTAGTGTATTCTGCATTAAAAAGCAAGGAACTCTGTAATGCATTTGGAAAGCTATCCAAGGGTGATATGGTATTGATTTTTTTAAATGGTGTCACTTTGAAAAATGACTACCAAGATTACTTGTGTGTGTGTGTGTGTGTCTTTCAGAAATTCCCAAGCACCAAAGTTTCTGTACAGAAGAACAATCAATATGTAGAATTTAATACCTATGAGTAGTGGTTCTAACACAAATTGGAGTTTAGATGGAATGATACTTCATTTTACCCTCCATTCTCTCCATTTTTATACGACATTTCTTTTCTACAGAACTCAGTTAATTTATAAAATCATGAAACTTACCTACACAAGAACTGGATCTACTTCTTTTGCATTTTGCTAAGCATTCCAGGAGCACTCAAATAAAGGAGTATGTTCCACAGACATGCTATCCAGGTCCTGCACCATTATATTAATTACCTGAAATAAGTCAGTTTTCCGCAAGCATTGGCAAGGCAAGCAGGGGATCAACAAACAGGGCTCGATGGTCTTCCTGCACACTCCCTCCCTCCAGTGCCTAGCATTCTCAGCCTGGGGTGTTCCCAGGCCCAAAGCTGAGGGAGCAGGGACAGAGCTGTATAGGACTGAGCTGAGAGCACTGGCCAGGCCATAGTCAGCCTACCAGGGTAGCAGGTATCCAGGGTCAGCTGGAAGCAGAAGGTAATGTGCAGTAGGGGATGCAGAAAAGGTGGGGGAAGTGACAAACAGTTAATGAACAATGGAACCAGGTTCACATTTATGCCATCTTCCTGGAATTCTTCCTTGGGCTATCCCTGTGCTAATTTGGAGATGGAGCTGGTACCTGGTGATGAGTCAAACCCAGCCTCTGCCATCTGAGTTCTGGGAATTAGGTACCAGTGATGAGAGTAGAGGTGAACACAAATGCAGTTCAAAGGAGCAAAGAAAATAGCCTCAGTTAGGGTAATCGGAATGGCTTCACAGAGAAGGGGGCATTTAAAATGGAATTTAAGTAACAGGATTTTTATAGCTAGAGATGGCTCCCTCAGTGAGGGAGGAAAGTTTGAACAAAGGCCCTCCAAAGGAGGAGAGGGGTGAAGTCTGGCAGGGAGGCTGAGAAAGGCAATGGGACGGGTCTGCGAAGGAGTCTCAACCCTGAATCTCTGCATTAGAGATCTGGCTGTCACACAGTGTTTTGTCATGTCTGTGTCTGTGAGATTGAGGTAAAGGAAAGGAGAGGTGGTGGGCGGATGTAGTGCAAGTCAGAAACGGAGGGGACGGGGACACAAAGGAAGGGAGGAGAGAGAGAGAATGACATGGGAAAGTAGGATAAAATACCTAGACAAGGAAAAGTGAGACAGAAAGTGAAGTGGGTGGATAACAAGGAGGAAAGAACAGATGGGGAGGGAGAGAGAAGTGGGAGGTGGTAGTGGGGGAGGAGATAGGTAGATAGGAAGTTGGGGGGCAGGTGCTGGGGGAGATAAAGAGGGAAAGAAATGTATAAAGACCTGGCCCTCCCTGGGACTACCATCCTACTGCAGGCAAGAGAATCAGCAAGGTGTTTTTCAAACAGTTTTGATCACAAACCAAGGGAAAAGATTATTATGTTTTAATATAGCATTTGTAATAGGGCATTAAATTGTTCAAAATAACACCCTCACAACGTGTGATGCATGCTGATATTTTAGGTGAGGTTCTATTTCTCCTCCTCTCCCTCCTCCTTTTCCCCTTTCTCCTTCTCTTTAGTGCTGATTTACTCCCACTAAATTGATTTTACAACCTCATGGGACACAGTGGGTCAATCTGCAGCTACAAGGTGAGGAGTTGGCTCCAGCAGGTGCTGAGACGAAGGATGCACAGCCCAGGGCGTGTGGGCAGGGCCTCGCTTCCAGGCTGCTGCAGCTCCTCTGCCTCTTCCACCCCTTCCCAGCACACCCTTGATCAATATATGCACATGCTATGATTTCTATGCTTCTTCCCCCTCTCCAGTGTCTTGTTATTTTATGCCATTTACAGGATCATAGATGTTAACAAAATATAAAAGCCCGGAAAAAGCCTTTATAGATAATTTAGTCCTATTCTACTCCCTGGTTTTATAAAAGGTTGTGACCTGTCCAAACCAATTAATAGCACAGCCAAAGATTTCAGGTCTTCATGATTCCCCATTACATCACACTGTCATTTTCTTAATATTTAAATGTCAAGGAAAAGGAAAAGGAAGACCTGCTGTGAGTTTTCAAACACACACACTTGAAGGGATAACTGCAGCCCTGACACAGCCCATCAGAAGGGCTGTATAAAAATGTATCTATGTCTTTATTGTTTATTTCTTCAATAAGCTGTCAACATTGGTACTGGTTATAGATATTGAGGAACACCCAAGGCAAAGCAAAGTCTAAGCATTTATTTGGATGTGTCAAAGTAGTATTAATTTTAGTTGTACACACTAACTACTTAGCATCCATGCCTAGTTGCTAAACAGCTCATTAATTGGTATGTATAATATTAAATGTGAGATTCTTATATTTTAACATTAAACTTGTTTTATGTCTATGCAATACTTTTTGATTCATCTGATCACATCAGTTCAACAAAATTAGGAAATAGTAGCAATACCTCTCAACTGGTAGCAGCTTAGCAAGGTAATTTCTGCTGTGGTTGGAGGTTGAGGGTGGGGAATATGGTCAGTAGGAGTCCAGCCTTGCACACCTGTCCCCTTCATCTCTAACCTAGGCTGAAGTTCTGGGTGTGCAATGAAGGGACAGAGCCAGCTGATTCTCATAGCTCAGCCTGGGTGATCACACTGCCGAAAGCTCTTCCATGAATAATCCCATACCTTCCCTGGAGTGCACATGACTTTCCATTAGTTTAGTAGCTGCTCCAGTATGTTAACCGACTGTCCTAGCCCTTGCAAGCTCTGAGTCTGCTACGTCATTAATGGATTCTTTAGAAATGAT
The DNA here is from genome assembly GCA_004027375.1 of Macroglossus sobrinus. Taxonomy (NCBI): domain Eukaryota; kingdom Metazoa; phylum Chordata; class Mammalia; order Chiroptera; family Pteropodidae; genus Macroglossus; species Macroglossus sobrinus. The sequence goes on from PVKZ01000580.1 coordinate 570,815, forward strand.
CTCCAGTTCCACTTGTATGAAAGCAGTAATTGTACCCTGCTTTAATAAGGTAGTGTCCTGGACTTCCTGTTAATAAGTGATCCTGATGCCTTTCTCCCCACCCTACCTCCAACTTTATGTATCCTCCTCAATGTTCTTTCCCCACTTGCCACAGCCCCACCCCTGGCATTACAACAAGTGCACGTGCATGAGATCAGCACACACGCACACACACACTCACACAATGTCATCAACTATATCCCCCTTTAAATGCCAGCTGCATCCTTAATGTCCATCTGCTGACCACTTTGTGAGCCCCTCAGTGAAGGATGTACTTCTCCAGAAGTACTGGGACTATACACCAGCTTTACATTTGGAAAGAATAACAAAATCCAGATGACTCAGGTTACCTCTGGAGTGGTACCGTTTCCAAGGTTACTTAATGACAAACCTCAGAAAGTTTATCAGTAAATGCTGGAGGTTTTATTTCTCAAGATGCTGTACAAAGCCAGAAGGAAGCATTTTTTTTCATGAAGCAACTGCACAATATATTGCATTGTAATTACCTGATAGAGTAATGATGGTGCTTAGATCTTGACATTTCTTTAAAAGTTCTATTCATTTCTTAAAGAACTACAGACATTTACACAAACACTTAAGCTACTTGCTTTGCTCATTCTCCTATGATTTATTACATGTAATTGTTGAAATGGTGAGAGGACCAGGATGTTGCTCTAGAAATGATGGAATATTCCATCATTTGTGAAGAGAGTTGTAACCTCATGTTTTAGTTTAAATATATCCTGTCTATTTGAAGTAGGTGGAATGCTATTGATCAAACTTACCTAATCTGTCATCTTCATGAGCTTCAAATGAAAAACAAAATAGAGTTTACTGCTTGCCTTCAACAGTTTTATTGAGATGGCAGTGAATATTTTACTCAAAGTTGTGAATGCATATACCTAGCACAAGATTTTTTTTAATTCTAAGCTTTTTTTAATTTAAAAATTGAGTTCTGTAGAGTCAATGTAGAATCTGCCAACTGGAAGCACACTGGAATCTAGGGTAGTTGCCTTCAGATGCTGGTCAGTGGACTGGGTGCATTGCAATTATCCAGGGAGCTTTTCTAAACAATGAAGATAGTCAGATCCTATTTCCCAAGGTTGGGGAGGGAGGTAGTACACAGCCAAGTGTGGAGACCACTAACTAGGGTATTTCAAGAGTTTTCTTTGAGTCAAACTTTGATACTCCCACCAAAAGTTTTCCACTCCAAAGGGAAGTTTGGGAAGCACTGCACACTATGTCACTTCAGAGTGATTTATAATGTACCTCATCATGTAATAGGATTTGGGAAGTCCTGCAGTAAAGAAACCAGCTTATCCCAGCATTTCCCAAACTTAAATAATATGTGACTTTGGAATCCAATTTTTACGTCAACACCCAACCAAGATCCTCCCACGATATGGTTTGGGGGAAGGTAATCTACTATAGATTTTTTTAACAGAGGCATGGTAGAGAATGTTTCCTAAAAATAAGTCTCTAGAAGTGGGGAAGAGTGTGAGATATGTACGTTTATCAAAGAGAGTATGAGTTTGTTAAGGTTGAGAAGCACTGATCTTGAGGAAGTAGTGTTTATTTAGTGCCTACTACATGCCAGGCACCAAATGGGATTCTTTAACTATGTGGGTTTATTACATCTTCACAACAGCCCCACAACATTGTTATTTAAAGATGAGAAAAATGAGGCTTTAGAAGATCCCTCTCACAGCTGCTACTAAGTGTAAACTCTGGTTCTTAGCCTGTGCTTAGTTGTAGGAGGAAAGGGAAGTGAGACATGGAATCAGTAGAAGGGTGGGCTAATGGCAGTTACTGTTAAAAATCTCCATTTCCAGAAAGGCATTAATTGTAGGAATAATATTCTATGCATTTAATTTATTTTATAATGCTTTTATTTCTTAAATATTTTCAAACTGAGCATCCTCCCATAGGCTTTCCATAGCTGCTATCACAAAAAGTCAGGGAATTGCACTATTTAAATTACCAGGATTTTTAATAAAGTTGCTAGCCCTGTCTTCAGCGTCTTGATCAATGATCAGTTCTGTTGGTATAATTACCATTTGGTTAAAATTATCCATAAGTGACCAGGCCACTGACCTTGGGTCACTTAAGGAAAGAGAAAACTATGAGTCATCATGGGTGTCCTTGCAACTTCTAAAACAAAAATACAATTTTATATTTTACATGGGATGCCATGATCCAGGCTGTTTTACTGTTTATTTGATCACCCTTAAAGGAGAAGGGTCTGCATACCATGGGAGTCAGAATGGAGGAGACTGGAGTGAGAGCTTGAGAGTGGGAGGTAGAGGTTTCCTGCAAGCTTAGCATGTTTATTCTAGTGCCTGGGGCCTCTAGATTCTTCCCCCTTTTTCCTCTTTCTTCCAAGTTCTTTTTTCTCCTAGGTTCTCCTTTCTCTAAAGTCATTCATTTTCTGTCATCAGTTCTAGTCCTAGAAAATAGCTCATCAGATTCTCTTGCCCCACTTGCCAAGTCATGCCAGTCACCACCCCCAGGCCCTGTTCAGTCCATCATGGCTCAGAATTGGATTTTCATTCATTGTCTTCACTTGAGATTTATATCAAAGGCCTCTATGAGAAATGACCATGTAAGGAACCTTGCGACACCTCTTAAAAAACTACTTGTGAACATGTACATTATATTATTTAGTGTTCCTCAAGGAAGAGAGCCACATAATAAAAGTCTTTTAAGATTCAGTTCCAGATATAAAATATATATGAAAATTAATATTATGTTAATATATTAACATTATGTTATGGAAATTTTCCAGAATTAACATATTATATATACAGTAATGAGCCAGATTGCTTTGTTTTGCAACTAAAAGGATGTTTTCTTTGTGGCATTTAAAAAGGTTTAATCTCAATTATAGCATTATATCTTATTTTTTCTTATTTCTACTTTAGAAGTCACATTAAATGCATGTGTGTCACCTGCAATCCTTCTAAGAGTAGCAGTAAATATGATACTTAATTGATTTTTGAGCACTGTATATCTGTATTCTAAAGCTCAACTTGCATTATAATTATTCCTGTTCCATAGTTCAGATCAGGATACTCTAAAATTTACAAATTAGGAAAAGATGATTATCATCAAATAGGTACTGTGAGGAATCCCCAAACCTTTTTAAGTGACTTTTTTATTACTAAAATGATACCCACTTAGTGTAGAAAAATTTAAATTGCTTATAGACGGAAACATATATATCATATTTGATCCCACCTACCTATTTTTATTAGCATTTTGGCCTTCCAAATATGACCTGCCAAATATTTTTACTTGCTCGTATATATGTTTTAAACCAAAGCAACATCTTTCTCAACTCTATGACTTATAAATACACAAGTTACACACACATAAAACCCATAACCAATTGTAATTAGAAGATATTGCTGGAATGCTTGGACAACATGAGTCAAGTAGAATAAGTCAAATCAGTAAAATTTATTATTTTTCAGTAGAGGAGGTAAGTGGTGGAATATTTTAGAACTGCTTTATATCTTATTTAATTTTTGAATTTTTAAAATCAAAATTAAATATGAAAGCATAGATTGAGAAATCTCTCTCACCACTCTCTTCATCCACTCTGTTCCTTCATCTGGTTTCCTATGGTCATAATTTTTTTAAAAACCACTTTATTGAAGTGGTTCTTAGTGAAAAAGCCATGTATAAATAAGGGAGGGTTGTATTAGCCTCAGCATAATCTTCTGGGAGCAGGGGCTCAACAGAATAGAGATGTCTGACTCAGCCTTTCTCTCCTCATGCAGCATCTTCCTCAAAGAGCTGGAGAAGTACGAGCAGCTGCCTGAGGATGTGGGACACTGCTTTGTTACCTGGGTAACTGAAATCCTTCCTCTCCCACTGCCCCATGCTTTCCAGGAGTTCAGAGAGTACCAGACAGCATCATTATTCATCATCTGACCTGAGGATTGGTGTCACTGACATTCTAATGTAGAACCAGGGTCTGTAGAGCAGAGCCATGAGTAGATCTGAGGGCAGCAGTCCCTTCCAGAGGAGCAGAGCCCTCTTTGGGACAGTATGTCGAGTGCTACACTAAGTTTTATAAGCACTTTCTAAAACTGAGATATCAGGAGATTGGAACAAGACTACCACCCATGGTAGAGGAACTACTTCAGCACCATCCACTAGTTTTTGTTTTGTTGTGTTTTGTTTGTTTTTGTTGTTGTTGTTGTTGTTTTTAACTGGATGAGGATTTGGGAATTAGAAGTTTAGGAATCCATCAAAGTACCAAACCATTAGTAATGTTTTCTTCCTTATTAGAGAAGAACAGACTCCTTGGGTATCCATCCCAATTCTGACCTTCATGATGAATATGTAGTCATTTTTTTTCTTGGTGCTCTTGTTATGGGCCTAGTGAATGGGCTGTAGGTACCAGGTTCTAATTGTATTAATGGAAACAAATGCTAATTGTATTAGCATCTCCCCACCACGTTATTCTGAGTTCAGGTTTGTGATATGAGTGCAGACATCTCTGGGGAGGTTCACCCAGCACACTAAGTGCAAGTAAACATGGAAATACTTCTCCAGGGTCAGGAGTTCTAATATTTAATAATTATCTAATTATAACTTTCTCTCAAAATGGGCTACTTACTCTTCAAAATGTCTTCATGATTCAAGAGTTTATGCCCTCAATAGCTCTACAGAATAGGAAAGGCTATGGTTTTATTTTATATTTCATAGATGGGAACCTTTCAAATGAGCTAGGAGATTGACCAGTCCACTGATATATACACATCACAATCAGTTCTGTGATTCAAGACCTGAGTTGCTTTTTTTTTTTTTTTTATGAAACCTTCACATTTGTTTCTTGGCATTCTCTCATTTCCTAAGGAGGTCTCAGACTGCCATCTTATTTTGTGCTAATACATTTTCTACCTCTAAATACATGAGCCCATGCACACTTCACATTAATTCTGATAAATAATTTTTGATCCCTTGCACAGCCAAATGGAAAGAAAAAACAATACTGACCATTAAATGAAGAGATTTTTTTATATCTTGTTTCATACAATTTGTGGATTTGTCTTACAGTCAGTCATAAGTATGATTTATCAACATCTCTTAGGGATGATGAATATCTCCCAGGTAGTACATAAACTCAAAAATTGGTCTCGGAAAACCTTTGGTGATTGCATAAAATATGCACATTTTGCCAAGAATTATCCCAAGGTTGCTTTCTTAAGCCTCATAATCTTAACGTAGGACTAGTGCAGGAGTAGAAAGAATAGCTTGTCATGTGTTGAAAGGCAATGGTTATGACCATGAAGTTTGAAGTCAGCTTGCCTGGGCTGTACTTCTTTCTAACTATGGGAATTTAAAGTTACTTAACTTACTTAACCAACCTATGCCACAGTTTTCACATGTACAATGGTGATGATGATACTAGAGCTCACCACATCCTCTCATGAGGATCAAATGAGTTAATATAAATAGAAAGCATTTAGAAAGGTACTGGCATAAATGGAACCTGCTATAATTAATGCGTACCTAGGCTGCTTTCTCAGAAGAGGACATCCCAAATGTTCTATAAGCACCAAGATGGGCAGCGTTCACAAATGCAAAAAGTACTTGGTGGCCAAAATACTCACACCTCTCCCAGTAGAAAGGGTGAGTAGCACTAACCCAGAGCTTACTGAGAGAAATAAGAAATGAATTTTCACCAAATCATAACATTCTTGACTTTATGTGACGATTTTGTTAGGACTTAATGCATAGATCCTGCCCCAAAGGGTCACCATACTTTCCTTTCCTACATCATTGCTTTTGAGAAATTGAGGATGACAGCATAGTCACTTGACACACCCTACAAACTACCCCCAAAGGAGACATGGTGTACCATCAGATCTACTTCTGAAATAATATTTCATTTTCATTCTTTGATTTTTGTTTTTAGAGCAAATGCTGTCATTTTTCAAGATGGGAAGCACAATTGTAGGTAATCTAGAAAGGGGATAATCTCTAAATAAATTCTGTCCAATTTAAGAATACATTATGACATGAATTTGTTTTTCTAATTCTTTCTAGCACAGACTAGTATTAAAACAAGCTCATTTTCAGATAGCTTTCTCCTGAAAGTTTGTTAGGGGAGTATGGGCCAGATGACCCCAGAACATTTGCCACAGATAATCCTGTGGCACATTGTATCTGAGGGTTTAACTGCACAGCTTTTGATGGGCTTTGTAGGCACAGTCAACAAAAGGGAAAAACGAATGGATGCTTATCTGTTATTGTCTTTTTTCTTTGTAGGCAGACAAATTTCAGATGTACGTCACCTACTGTAAAAACAAGCCTGATTCCAATCAGCTGATCCTGGAGCATGCAGGCACCTTCTTTGATGTAAGCAGTGATTTTCCATTCTTGAGCCGTGGTTTAGCAGGTGGAAATGCTTCTCTGCTTTGGGAAAGTGAATTTTTAAGTATTCTTTGTTCCTCGCTTTTCTTTATTGGCCACCCAAACCTCTATCTTGTCGATAAAGCATGGAAGAAAACAAAAGCAATGATTTTTTGTTTTGTTTTATCCCATCCCACCTCAAGTGCTGTGATTTTGGAAAAGGAGCACTTGCCTCAGTGTTTTAACACCAGCCCAAACTAGTCATAAATCTTGTATGTAGAGGAGGCTTACTGTGATGCAGGCGTTAGTTAAGATGTTTTGCTTCTGCTTCATATATAGCTCTGGCAAATGTAGGGGTTCTCAAAGTGTGGTCCTCAGACCACCCACATCAACATCACCTGAGAACTTGATAAACATGCGTATTTTGGACATCTTCCTGAAGATCTGTTGAATCAGAATCACCAGGGCTGGAGCCCAGCAATTTAAGTTTTAAGGAGCCCTCCGGATGACTCTGATGCCCACTCAAGTTTTTAAAATGCTATTCTGATGCAGTTGTTTAGACTTTGAATACACATTGGAATCACATGGGGAACTTTGCAAAATACTAGTTCTGGTTCCCCCTCTGAGATTTTGATATGATCGGCCTGGGTCTGGGCTGGACAATGAGAGTTTTAAAAGTTTCCAGGTCAGAGTCATGTGCAGCCAGGGTTGAATACTTGTGCTGTAATGGGAGCCGGGAGAAGAGTCAGAGTGGACATGACAGCTTAACAGGTCCTTTGGTTTCGAATGAGGATCCACACCTGTGGATTAATGATGGTATAAGTCTGTATAGTGCTGGTCCCCAGAGAGTGACCTAAAGTGAACAGAATCAAAAGGGTCACTACTGGTTGCAGAGGAAGATCAAGAGGGAGAGAAGAAATGAGAGGGAAAATGAAATTTAGGGAAAGACTGTAGCGTGATTGCCATTCTGGCAGTCTACCTTTCTGACTGCCTGCCTTCATTCCTTCTATAAATATTTAAATGTAAACTGGAAGCAAGAGAGTGTGGTAGGTAGGCCCATGAAGAATACAGATCTTTAAACATGGTTCCCACACTCAAGTTTACAAAATAACCCTTTTCTGAGCATCTTTCTAGCCTGATACTGCCATAACAGAAATGATTCAGTAAAGATCTTATTGTTCAATGAAGAAATGACTTGAATGAGAGAAAGCCAGACAAGAAAAAACACATGACTTTTTAAAATGAAGTATCAATATGGAAATGATCTAAATGTCCCAAAGTGGAATTACTGAAGTTAGATTTTGTAAAACAGAAGACTCAAAAAAAGTGCTTCACTCACTTGGTATCAGAGTTTATTTTAATGCTCTATGCCATTATCTTTGCTTAATTATGTATTTCCCTTAAGATATCTTTGGCTGATGATTCATCAATAGTCCAGAAGGTTCCTGTTGAAGTTTTAAATACACTGTGTCCTGTCTTCTACTTAGCATGTTTTTAAACATATGTGTCCTGTGCTCTGAGTATCTTAGACTGTTCTGCTTTCTTATCTTTGCTCATGCTGTTCTCTCCACCTAAAATGGACCTAAAAAGTCACTCTTCAGACTTCTTAGTATTCTTTGCAGATCTAATGTTGCTTCCTGCATGAATCCTTTCCTTTCTCTATGCATGTGTTATAATTTGTATCTGTCTCACAGCATTTGTAACAATTTGCCTTTTGGCAGGTTAACAGTGTACCTTTCTCTCACACACACCTACCCACTTTGTGAACCCCTTGAGGTTGACTGAGTTTGCCTGTTTCATTTTTGTACACATGACAGTGTCTGGTGTTAAATATTTTCCTTTAGTCCTACATTCCTCAAAGCCAGTTTCTGGACTTGGATTGATAGTGAGATCTACCCCAAATTTCTTACCCTATCCTCTATTTTCAACATAGTGTCCAATGAGCCTCTACATTAGTTGGGAAGGCCAGTGGAAGCCAGAAATCCAGTGCAGTAGGAATTCCTGGACCTTGTCCTGGAGATAGGCAGGGAGAACAGTAAACTCTCCTGATTGTTCCCAAAGCTTTCCAGATAGCATATTCTTTTAATTTCTTTTCCATTCCACCAGAAGGGTGTCCCTATGTTCTACACTTAGGAACCATCTGTTTTAGGCTCTCCTTTAAAAAAGATAAATCCTTAATAAAGGCAGTCTCTTTTACCTAATAAAGAGAACATAGAAAATTCAAGTCAAGAAAGGCCCACACATTCACTTGATTCAGAATTTTCTACTCCCGATGTGAGAAACTGTGAGGCTTTGATGTCTGAGGCCGTGTTGGTTACTAAGCTTGGTTTGCTGTCCTAAATGCTGGAGGCAGCCACTTCCTAACTGCTCCACATGCAACCTTCTCAGAGCTGGGCATCTTTTCAGATAAGAAAGACTATCAAAGGTGTGTTTATTGCCTGTGCTCTCTTGCCAAAGCTCCCAAATAAACTCATGCTGTTCATTTGCCCAAAGAGAGTCAAGCTGCCAAATGTTTTGCCTATTTATTGTTGAACACAACCTGCTGTGATCACACACCTTTAGGGAAGAAGCAAATAGTGAGAAAATTGCTACCTTGTGGAATAATTGAGAGGAAATGGAATTTTTTTTATCATTCCCTCTTCTTCACCCTCCTCCATGGCCACGTAGCAAGTCCTATCTTATCTAACTTTAAAATGTTTCTTTTATTCCTCTCAATGCTTTGTTCTCTCTAAGCTTAGGGAAAGCCCCCATGTTAACATACCTGGAAGTATACATATGGATTATGGTTTTGGTATATTCACAGACATGTGGAGCCATCCCCATAGTCAATTTTAGAATATTTTCATTACCTTAAATTGCAACCCTACACCCTTTAGCTCTCACCTCTCACCTAATCTTCCTACCTATTCTGCCAGCCCTAAGCAACCACTGATCTATATTTTCTTTCTCTATGAATATGCCTATTCTGGACATTTCCTTAAAATGGAATCATGTAATATGTTCTTCTGTGACCGACTTCTGTCGTGTAGCATAATGTTTTCAAAGTTCATCTGTGTTATAGCGTGTCTCAGTACTTTGTTCCTTTTTATGGCCAAATAGTATTCCATTGTATAGATACACCACATTTTGTTTTTCCATTCATCAATTGGTAGACATTTGGGATTTGTCCACCTTTTCACTATTATTAATAATACTGCTAGAAACATTGAATACAAGTTTTACATGGACAAATGTTTTCCTTTCTCTTGGGTATATACCTAGGAGAGGAATTGATGGATCATTTTTGTTAGCTCTATGTTTACAAACTTGGGCTTTTAAATAACTTCCTAAATGTCTCTATTTCCCAGACTCCCCCTATCATGTTGCTATTAGGCTCATATTACTTTTTCTAAAACACTGCTTTCACTATGTTTTAGAATCTACGGTACTTTACCATTGGGAAGCTCACTAATTCTTTATTCTAGTTCAACTACATCAAAGACCTAAATACATCTTATTGCTCTAACTGTATTTTTCACTTTTTCTGGAATCTAGGTGTACATCTTCTGTACTATTCAGGCATGGGCCTCATTATCATCTAAACACACAATGATTATTTCCTGTATATTTTGTTTTATATGTTTTCCCTTTATAGAGTACCATTCCTTCAACTTTCCACTGCAGCACCCCTACCTTTTCTCTAAGCCCCAGATGAAGGCTTTATCTCTACAAAGATAATGACGACCACTCCTGGACCCAATGACTCCTCTCTGGTCTTGCTGGTTGTATCCAATGAGAACACTTTTCATTGTCCTTTCTTTTTGCTCCCTGTTTTATGTGTATGAGTACTCTCAGCTAGCTAGAATATCAGATTCTTGAAGGAAGAGAATAAAAATGAACTCTTCTCTAACCTTCATAACACCTCATCTTGGGGAGTGGAAGATAGAGAGGTGACTACTAGGAGAGACTCAGAGGCACAAACAACAGTTAAACCATGGTCTTAGCCTGGCCATGAATGATGGGTGGTATCAGGAAAATGGATGTGAAAGACTGGTGTTTCCCTGTTGTCGGAGGTAACAACTAAAAGTGACTCCATGGGTTCCAACTCAATAGACCTGAAGAATGGGGGAGGTACCATTGATCACAATGAAAAAGTTATAAGGAAAAAGTGGTAATTCCAAGTTGGGATGTGTTAAATTTAAAGAGAGGAGGGATAGGGAAAGAGGGCTGTCCCAATGCAGTTTTAAGAAGACTGAGAACAGATAAGACTCTGGAGTCATCAGAATAGAAATCAGAGCCTCACTCTCTGCCTTTCCTTTATTCTCATCTTCTTTTATTCTCTTTCATTTCCTACATTCTGAATTTACTTTCTTTCACTTCTACTTCTTTACCTCTCCTTTATCTTTCTTTTTTACACTTCTCTTTTACACTTTCTTTTTCTGATTGTATCTTTCTCCATTTCTTCTTAAGTTACATTTCTGTTTCACAAATCTGCTTTCTTTTCCTAAAGCTCCCCTTTCACTGTCTCTCCTTTTTTCCATTTATATATGCATCTTGGTCTTTCTTATTTCTTTTTCTCTTTCCTTCTCTCCTATCAACGAACAGTTTTTCCTAATTTTCTACTCTTTTTTTTTCTTTTCTCCTCTCTTCTTACCCTGCCTACCTCCTCCCATAACACACACACTACATATGTCTCTCAGAATCTAATGGTGCCTGTTTTCATCCCTGTAGGAGATACAGCAGCGGCATGGTCTGGCCAACTCCATCTCTTCCTACCTAATTAAGCCTGTCCAGAGAATCACCAAGTACCAACTGCTCCTGAAGGTACCTTCTCTCCCCTCTGTGTCACCCGCAACTGCTGCCTGGGCCGTCCCAGCTTTGCCCAAGGATAGGACACCTTCCCCCAAATACCTTCTTTCAACCTAAAGTAAAACTTCAGAGATGAGCTCACACTGGCATTGCTTGCTCTAAACTGCATGTCCTTCCTATCTCATGAAATTCCAGATGCTTATTCATAGAGGGAAAGAGGAGAAATGGGAGCAGGAAAGGTTGAAACTATTTTTACACCACCCCCTGCACAGCTTTTAGCGATTGCCACCCCAATCACTGGCTGGTACTTAGAGCCTCTCCTGTCCTCCCCTTCTGGGGCAGATTTCTGGTGGTGGCCTCTGCTTCTGATAGCATCAAGGGTCAAGATCTTAGGGGCCAGTACCAGTCTGCATGGGCAGTAGAGGCCCAGGGCTGCACCTACCATTGCTTTATTCTCTGTGTGTCAAGATTGTGAGGGTTTTGAGAGTAAATAGTCAAAGAGTTCATACTAAAACACAATAACACTCTTCTCTGTAGTATCCCATATGTTAGGGGTTCTTCTGAAGCCAACCAAGGGATTTGGATATTCTCCAAAATCTTTTCTTTAAAAGTTAAATAATCAAATTAGGTGAACACTAAGTAATTTGGGCTGATTCTTCTCAAACAAGGATACATTAACAGTCTGAAATATATGACATTTCCCCAAAGAAAGCCTGGGAAATCAATATTATAGGCAGTTATATAATTTTCATCTATATTAATTCGTAAGGGCAGAATTTTCCCTGGGTTTGAATATTTTGTTGGTTGGTCCTCAAATGCAAAAGATAGTGAGAGGCATATTGTAAGTTGTATATAGTTCCAGAGAAAAATCTGATGAAATTCAACCCATGTATAGAGAGATTTGCAGAATATCACATAATCTAGCTTCACTAAACCTAAAAACCAGTCTGGCTTCAAATCCAGGTTTCTGGTCATGCTGGAGTATGCCCTCCAGTCTGGGCCATGGGGTCTCCCTGGCTTAGTGCTTATGGTTCTATGATAAGCAGAGTGGGAGAAGCAGTGAGCCTGTGCCCCAGACCTTTATTTCTGCCTCTAGGTCAGTGCAGGGCTATGCACCATCCTTTCCCTTCAGCCTCCTTCACACCTACTTCCTGTCTCCAAGAAGAGACTGTTGGCTTCTGCTCCCAGGCACTGAAATCATCCAACCCTGCAGAAATGACCTAGAGAATTAAGAATGCAGCATCATGCCTTTGGCCTTTACTGAGGACCAGTATGAGAAATAATAGGCAAGATACCTTGGCTGTTTTGGCAGAACTGCTTTTGGAGATGTCATGCTCTTTGTGTTTTGAAGTCTCTTTTCTAAAGATTCAGAATTTCTCATGAGATCCCAGAGCAGGGCATGGGGAAGGGAGCCTCTCCTGAAAAATTGGTGTGCTTTCTGCCTTTAAATCACGAGAGCCTTAGGTCTTTTTTTGCCTTTGACTATCAGATAATTAGCATCGAGATGTGTTGTTACTTACAGTAGTTTCTCCTTAGCACAGATTTCTGTGTGTAATTACCTTCTTCTTCCCTATCCTGCATAATGCTTGACCCTTCTAAATGATTTTTCTTATGCCAGAAGATTTTTAAAAATTTATTTGTGTGTGTGTGTGTTTTAAGTATCTCAAAGCCTTTTCAGGAGTTAGTGGAGTTGTGAAGTCAAACAAACAAACAAACGCCCCTCACCCATCCACACTGCCAGTGTCTTAAATCAATTAAGATGTAGTTCTAAGAGAAATATAGTTTTTCACCTCCCCATTTTAATTCATAAGGCTGAGGTTTTTAGGATTAATTTTGTGGCAGGGACAAGGGAGGGAGGTGGAGAATGGATAGGCTGTTCTGTGTTTTGCTTTAGGCAGATGGAGGGGTGGGCTCTGGGTCTTAATTTTGTATTGAATGTTTTAGGAAGAGATGATTGTGCAAGTAACTGAGAAGGGAAAGAAAAAGTAGTAGGAATTTGATTGTGGAGAAGTTGTAGAATTATTGGGAAGAAGACTTAACATAATTCTGACCTCTATTATATGTGCTGGTAGCAGAGTGCCTGCTGATTAAAAGAAATAGTTTCCTGAGGTTTTAGTATAAGTAAATAATATAGGATTTATTTGCTCATTAAAGTCAGTTTTATTCCAAATAAGTTAATATTCAATTATCAGTATCCTTTGGGGTTCCTCACTTTAGGCATTCCATGAAAATAAGAACTATATATCAGTTAGAGTGTTCAATATTCTCCATGTAAATCTGCTACTTTTGAAGTGTAAATTAAAGGTTCAGTCTTCTCTTCATCATAAACTATAGCAGGGATCTGAGGAGAGCTCATTTCCTTTGCTGGTTGATTAGTAGACTTGTCAAATTGCTTTGGGGGTTAAACTAATTGGTGCTTCCTGTTGTAAACTGAAGCATATTTCTTGTTCCTCTCTTCTGTTTCTGCCTAGAAGTTCCTTTTATAATGTATGAAAATAAGATTAGAAGGGTTAGAATTAAGAAAGGAGTGGAGAGAATCAAAGAACATCAGATTGGCAAAAGTAAACACAACTTTCTTAACGATGCCATTGTACCCACTGGTACCAAGGACAGAGCTGAGAACTGGACGCTTCCACCTGCCAAACATGCACCCTGGGCAGTTTACCACTTCTGTGGACACTCAGATCTCCCTCCTTCACATGGAAGGTGTCCAAGATAACACAGAGGGTTGAATTTTCATGTCAGAGGCTCACTAATCAGATAAGTTACCAAGTGTAAAGCCTTACTGATACAGACATATACTACATAACAATGTTTCAGTCAACTGTGGACCACATGGGTGACAGTGGCCCCATAAGTTTATAATGGAGCTAAAAAATTCCTGTTGCCTAGTGACGCTGTAGCCATTGTAATATTATAGCACAATGCATTACTCATGTGCTGTGATACTCAGTGTAAACAAACCCATTACACTTCCAGTTGAATAAAAATATAACACGGACAATCATGTATAGTACATAATGCTTGATAATGACAATAAATGACTATGTTACTGGTTTATGTATTTACTATACTATACTTCTTATGTTTAGAATGTACTCTTTCTACTTATAAAAAAATGCTTGCTGTAAAATAGTGTGCTTTGTTACACTGGCAGCAGTTCCATATGTCTTGTGTTTACTTTGTCTCTTGATTGCATCATTTTTCTCTTGTGCTTGATTTAATCTCGTGTTGTTTTGAACAGTAACATGCTGTACAGGCTTGTAACCTAGAAGCAATAGGCTGTACCATATAGCCTAGGTGTGTAGCAGGCTGTACCATCTAGATTTGTATGAGTATGCTCTGTGATGCTCACATGATGAAATCACCAAACATGCATTTCTTAGATAGTATCCCCATTGTTCAATGGCTCATGACTGTAATTTCAAGAATACAAATAATGTCAAGGCAGAGATAAAACAGAAGTCTAGAACTTCTAACAGCTCCAAGTCCTTTCTTGCAGCATCAGGATGTGCTATGGCTCAATTTAATATATAGGTTTCTAAATGATATGTGTTGTGTCATCTCACTTATCCCAAAGAGAGCCATTCTGTTCATGAAATGTACTCATTTTTTATTTAAATAGTTGTATAGCTTATGTGATACTTTCCAGGGAGCCATGCTCCTAAAGCTACAGATTCCAGGTTTGTTTACCCTAAAAAGTCTTGGATAAACAGGCCAGATATATTCTACTAAAAGCATTCCAAAGATAAGACTCTCTTCCTAGCAAGTACCATTAGTTTATTCTCCAGGATATCAGTCATTAACATGTTTACAAGGTTTGATCTGGTCAATTTCTTCCTTTCCTGGAAATACATCCTTATCCATCCATCCATTCACTACCTTCCCCCTCCCTAAACCCCCAAGGAGAGAGTACAGATAGCATATCTGATGCTTAACTATTTCCCTCCCAGTGGCAAAGCAAGCAAGATACAGTAACCCTGATAAAATGGAAGAAAAAATGGAAGCCATCAGTTTTCTGGTTTGGGTAAAATCATTCCACATGATCTTTATAATGACTAAGATAGTTGTAAATTATCTTTTCTTCCTCAACCAGATACTATATATCTTTTAGGGAGATGGTAATGACCTAGTCTCCAATGAGGAAGTAAAGGAGAGGGCATGGTCCAAGAAGTCTCTGTATAATGGAGGACATGGTGGAGACAGGGTTAGCATGGTGGATGGAGTACAGGACTTGGACTCAAGAGACCTGAATTCAAGCCCCTACATGGCCTCTAGTGAATTCTATAACCTGGGGAAAATTTCTGTCCCTGTAAATCACAATTTCTCATCTGACAATGCAAGAGCTAGTCTCAAATCCTGTCTACTGGCCCCAGGTTAGGAACTCCTGCTTCATATGATCTGACAATCTTTTATAACTTTGAAGTGCTATAAACATTTAATGTCTACAACCCCAGATTGCTCCTGGTGTGATCAAGTCATCATTCAGTTGGTAGAGGTATGTAAATCAAACTGGTGCTAACAATAGGTGTGCAGTGATATATAAGCTGTGTGCATTCTTTGTACACCCTGTCTTCTCTTTATGATTCCACGGTATTGCACCACTGTTCATGTCTTTGCCAGGGGTGCTCCTTCTCCAGGAGGGCAGGTGAGTGACAGAGAATGTCCCAGTTGCTGACTTGCAGTGTCAGCCATTTGGGAATTGGGTTTGAAATGAGGTAGTCTAGATTAGATTGAGCTGAGGAAGCTCAGTCAGGGAAAAATTGTGGTTGAATTCTTTGGAGATAATCCCAGATCCCATCCCACTTTCCTTACAGTTTAGAGGCAACCATCATAGAAAATGAAGCTGGTATATAATTTGCCTTGAAGGGTTATTAGATGGGAGGGTGGGGAAGCTGGGGAAATGGTTCTAATAGTGTCTGGACTTCTTTTTCAGGAGCTTTTAACTTGCTGTGAAGAAGGAAAAGGGGAACTCAAGGATGGCCTGGAGGTGATGCTCAGTGTCCCAAAGAAAGCCAATGATGCCATGCATGTCAGCATGCTGGAAGGTAGCCATTCTCTTAGTCTCCCTGGGAGAACAGCCTCCTTTCCTAAGACCAGAGAGCTTGTGTGGTGGGAGGGAGGCGGCATGAAGCCAAGAAAGGGTCAAGGCTAGAAGAGAGAAGGAATGGCAAGTTGTTACGTAGGTCCTCAGGAGGCATGAGGGAAGCTATACAGGGGTCAGCTCAGCTAACACCCACTTTCAGGTAGGACCAAGACTAAGCTGTTTCAGTTATGTGGACAATTTGCTGCCTGTGAGGTCTTTTAGGACAGGTCATCATCCTTACTATAAATGTGCCAGAGCCCTGACCCACAGCAGTCCTGTTGACCTGCATGCATTTGCATTACCTTTGTTCTCAAAATAAGTAGAAATCCTGCACGCGTGCACACATGCACACACACTGTCTTCAGCTTTATGCCCTTCTCTCTCTTTTTATTGTAGTAAAACATATGTAACATAAAGTTTACCAATATCACCATTTTTAAGGGTACACTTCAGTGGCATTTGGCATAGTCACATTTGCGTACAACCACCTTTATGCCATCCTAGCAGGTGAGAAAAGTTCAGCCAAGTAAACCTGAGAGGACTTTAGCAGAGTTCGTTCATTCTGCTGGACCCATGTTCTTGGGGCCCAGTACCTGGCAGAATGAGACTCCAATAAAGTGTTCTTAACACTGCAAAAGAGATGGCAGAGCAGCCGTATTGGGATGGAAGTTATTAGATTGATTGACTCATCCTAGTCTGGGCTGGCAAACAGGTATTAGGAAGATAAGTGTATGCTGTTGTAAGTATGTAAACCCATGGGTTGTTTTTGCTTTTATGGGCTCTTACTTCCCTATCACCTCCCCTTCTCAGTGCCCCCATCTAAAAATCCTAGTCTGATCTCAGTACTTCCTGGGCCACCCTTAGCACAGAAGTCCCAGTTTTACAAGCAGGGAGTCCTGATTACCTTCTTCAGATTGAGCACTAACCGTCTGAACAAATTCTTGTGGTCGCAATTTCTCCACCCTTCTTTTCTCTCTGCACCTGCCTCCAACCCCCACCCCTGGGTATAACTCTTTTCCTCCAGCCTGTCCTTGACCTGTATTCTAGATCTAGCTGCTCCAGGTATGGTCTGTGGACCAGCAGCAGCAACTCCTGCAAGCTTGTCAGAAGTGCAAATTCATGGGCTCCATCCCACACCTGCTGTCCTGCTCTCTTGAGGAGTGGTGGGTGGACAGGTGTCTGTGTTCTCTCATACTCTCCTGGTGATTCTTATGCACACTAAAGTTTCAGAACCTCTATTAAAGATTTAAAGCATATGGTATAGATACAAACTGTTGAAGATTTGTGCAGTACACTGTACAGGAGCAGCCAAAGACAAACGTCCTAGGAATGGAATATGAGACATAGAGCAACGACAGATGAAACAGAGTCCCGGGAACGCAATCAGGCAATGTTTTTCTCCTCAGCCCCACTCTGAGCTCTGAGACAGGGGCAGTTGGGAGTTGTGGAGGAAGAAGAGGTATGGGATGTTTGCCCTTGCAGGAAGTCCCAGGCTGACAGTGGAGCTGGGAGGAGTTATGGAGGACTTTTGCAGGGCGTTCCAGTAGTACTGCATATGTGCAGGTGAGCTGGTGCAGGAAGATGGATCTGCTCTTTATACAGTTGTCTACTCAAGTGTCAACTGGTCGAGAGACAAAGTGCCTTGGAAGCTGAGAGCTCCATTAGGGAAGCCTTTCTCCAAGAGGGGAGTGGAACATGTCACCCTGAATATGGCCCTAGAGAAACTCCACAGGGTGGAAATGGGTATTTTTCAGGGTTCGACGAGAACCTGGACGTGCAGGGGGAGCTGATTCTCCAGGATGCTTTTCAAGTGTGGGACCCGAAGTCACTAATCCGGAAGGGGCGGGAGCGGCACCTCTTCCTCTTTGAGATCTCCTTGGTTTTTAGCAAGGAGATCAAAGACTCTTCAGGACACACGAAATATGTTTACAAGAACAAGCTACTGGTAGGTGGGGCCGGTGGGGTAAGATGAGACTCCCTGTTTTCATAGAGCCCTTGGGCAGGATAGGATCTTGAACACTCAGCTCATCTCTCCCCTGGCGCCACACCAAAACCATCCTGGACAAATGAAAGTGCCTCCTATTTGAAAAGTTCCCTCCCCACCTTCAACGCCCACTTCTGCATTTTAGAGTTCACAGTTCTTCTTCCTGTTTGCTTTTAACGCCTCCCTCTTCACCTTCCCTCCCTGCTACCTGCTAATCAGGCACATGCCTGTAGGTCCTTTCATCCTGGGTAGATGAACAAAATATCCAGTCTATTTAAGTTTGATTGACAGAAGCCCCTTCCTCGGTCCTCTCCTCTTTGTTGCCTTTCCCTTCCCACCCCAGCCCTAAGTTTCCCCACTACCCTCCCCTTCCCCGCCTCTCACAGGCATTTCCTGTCTACAGACCTCAGAGCTGGGTGTGACGGAGCATGTAGAGGGGGACCCCTGCAAATTCGCCTTGTGGTCTGGGCGCACCCCATCCTCAGACAATAAAACCGTGCTGAAAGTAAGTACTGCTCTCTGCTGGGCACAAGACCAGGGTTGGGGGAAGAGGAGTGTGGGTACCTCAATTACCCTAAAAGCTGGAGATTCCACTGAGCCACTGGACCTGACTTGAGAAGGGCAGCATCACATGGGTATCGAGAAGCAAATTCTGTCATGAAAATAGACCCGACATCGCAAAGACAAGCAGGGAGTGGTCTATTGGGTTTCCTCAGCAGGGCACGCTGAAAGATATTCTGTCTGTATGTCCCCTTCAAGTGTCAAGACAGCAGGGAGTGGTCTATTGGGTTTCCTCAGCAGGGCACGCTGAAAGATATTCTGTCTGTATGTCCCCTTCAAGTGTCAAGGAAAACAATTCATCCTTTGACAAAAGGCACCTTGATTTGCTCCATATTCATTCAACATTATTTTCCTGAACACCTTGTACATATAAGGTATCCTACTCAGAGTTGTAGGGGATAGCTATGTGTAAGATATGGACTATATCCTCTGGGAACTTACATTCTAGAAGCTCTAGTAAATTATACTAGCATGGGAACTATGCTGATTGAGAAGAGTGTTAAGAAAGGGCCTTCTACCAGGTGACAGCATTAAGGAGTCATTTCAGCTCTCCAGAGCACATGCAGCCTGGGACCTGAGTCAGTGCTCATGGCAGCGTTAGCCTAACTGAGAAGAGATCCTGAAGGTGGCTCACGCACCAGTCACTTGCTTCTCAGGGAGGGGCCCATCACCAAGGAAAAGACGTCTAACCCTGACCAAAGCTTCACACCTGTTCACCCTGAATTGCCAGCATAGCTACTACCTGTCATGGGAGAGAATTACCTGAGAAAAGTTCCACAACAACAAATAGGGTATTTATGGAATACCAGGCTAAAAAGCCAGGAGTTACCTTCAGTTAGTACAGCTTATGTGGCCATACAAAGATTTGATTGTCCTGACGTTTATTCATACCAGTTCATAAATAGCCTCTGCCTTCAAGTGCTCCCTTTCTGCCCTTCCCAGTGCTCCCCAGACCTCTCCAGAATCTAGTAACCAAAGTGTTAATTCCTGGCCCAAGGAGGGACCTCCAGATACTGCTCCAGCCCCAGGGTAGATGTCTATTTTGGTTAGTGCCTTACAGGTTATTAAATACTTTGAAAATCACCCCTGTACAAGTCTGCATTGAGTCCAGCAGTCATAGCCGTGTTCTTGGAGTTGGGGAAACATGACTGCAGAGTTGAAGAGTCATATGTATAAAATGATAAAGAAACTCTTGCAACGTTCGGTTTCTTAACAATAACAGACTAGGCCTGTAAGAGGAGGGTCGAGAACTGTTTTGGCAGGGTGAAGGGAGATGGTGTTCTCACTCTTTCTCCCTGTGGCACTCCAGGCCTCCAACATAGAAACCAAGCAGGAGTGGATCAAGAACATACGAGAGGTGATTCAAGAAAGGATCATTCACCTGAAAGGAGCTTTAAAGGAGCCAATTCAGCTCCCCAAAACACCAGCTAAACAGAGGAACAATAGTAAGAGGTAACCAGCGTCTCTCCCCTAGCACTACCTCATGCTTCTGGGAGTGGGAGTGGGGTGAAGCTTGCTTCCACAGGGATGGTGTGCTCCGCAGGTGGCACCCCTCTCTATGAAGCCCCAGCGAGTCCTACCTAAGATGTGTTGTCTCTTCATTAAACATCTTATCAGTTACTGTCAATTCAATTCAGCAGGGCTTCATTGAGCACCTCTTATTTGATAAATATTCTACAAGGTGCTATAAGAAGATAAAAGGAAGTGTAAGATGAGTCCATTCTCTCAAGAACCATCTAACAGTCGTGCCTCACATGTAGGCATGACTGTTAGAATCAGTACTACCCATAGGGACAGTAAACACTGTAAGAATTCAAAGAGAGAGGACTTTAGATGCGCATTAGAGTGGAGTGTCTGGGGAAGGCTTTGGGAAGGAGGTGAGCCGTGAGAGGAGAACTCTATGGACTAGTTCGACAGTAAAAAGGCTGCGTACTGCAGTGCATGGGGATGGTATGGAGGGGTTACTGCAGCTCTGACTGCCACCCCTCAGAGTCCTCACCTTCATTCATCTGAGATAAGCAATGGGATCAGGCAGAAGAATACTCATTTTTTGTATCTTCATTTCTCTGGGCCCTTCTGAATTCGTTTCCCTTAGACCAGTAGATGATTTTTCAGATATTTCTTTCTTAAGTTTCCGTGTGTCAGTCACCTACAATGACTTTTGGAGGCCACTTCCAAAGAAAGCATGCAAACACTTCATGTCAATTTTTGAAAAAAATAAAACAAGCCAAGAACCTGATGGTGATGGTTCTTGGAGGTAACAGATTCTCCTCTCCTCCCCTCTTCAAGAAGGGAATAAATCCAGAAGGTTTAGTTGACCCTTTGGCACCAAGTGGAATACACAGGCCGGGGAGCCATAGAGGGAGATGGTAGCCAAAAGAGGGGTGTGACTCAGGTATAGGCAGCTCCATGAGGCAGAACCCCAAAGACCTGCATGGCCAAGATAAGGTTACCTCTTTGTGCTACAAAGACAAATTATGAGTATGGGGGTGAGGTTACTTTGATTTCAGTTACCTGTGTCCAGATTCCCAGTTAGTGGAACTTTAGCCCTGGAAACAGGCCCTGCTATATGAAGCCCCTACTTCCCTAAAGAAGATAGAATAGAAATGGTCATAAAGAGCCGAATGTCCAGGACTATGGTGGGAAAGGATAGTCAGGTGAGGTTGGCTAGGGTTGCTCTGTGAAAGAGCTCCTTTTTCCTAGTGTAGGAGAGTTTGAACATCTCTAGGACATGGGTGGACATGTCATGGAAATGCTTTCCACTTTTTTCCTGTGACAAGGTGGTGAGAAGCCTTGGCAGACGGTGCAGAGAACAGCCAGGCAGCCTATAATTTCATTAGCTTGGTTTCCTGGATATGGGGACAGAGTTTATGGAGGAGTGAGTTGGCTCAGGGAATACTGCCCACACTCCTGGATGGGCTCCCCACATCCCCCAGAACTGGCTTCATCTGGAGTGGCCCAGAAGGGCCTGCAGTGGGCCAGAACAGTGGGCAGTAGGAAGTACAGCCAACTCTGAACTATCTACAAATGGTGGGGAGCAGTGGCCCAGATATTTAAAACAGATGATCTAAAAGTCCTTTATTTTTGGTTTTGAAATGCATCACATGATTTCTTTTTACAGCAGATTTTCCTTCCTACAAATGTGTGGCTTATGTTATTAAAATAAGTTGGCATTTTCCAAGACTACAAGTGGTGGTGAGAGAGCAGTTGACTTAGAAATGTTCTGGGTGGGAGAAAACACATTTTCTGATTAGTAGACACGGTATATATACATATGCATCACATGTATGCCCACATGCACACACATGTCCACATATGCTCACATACACCAGGTGGTTATAGACTCTGTGAGGCAGGGTCAGTATACGGGGCATTTTGCATATGCAGTGACATTCTCAGGCAGCAAGTCCCCCTTCTCTCTAATGCCATGACTTCTCCATAAGCAGCATCAGGGCTGTGACATTCATAAAAGCCTTCAGAGGAAGAACTGTCATTCCCTGTGCTAACTTACCCATCCCTGGCCCACATCTCTTCCGGTCTTTCCTGACACAGAGATGATTCAGCCTTTTCCAGTTCCTAGGCATCTAATCCCCCTTTGGCTCTGGCTGTGAGTTCAAAGCAGGATTGGAGAGTTGAAGGAGCATGTGAGACATGTGGGACAGTTATATAGTTCAGGGGCCCAGGAAGGGGTCCAAATGCCAGGAATGCACTGGGGAGCCTGTCTTATCAGACGCTCAGGAGCACAGCTGTCTCAACAGCTGCTGTGGAATCTGTGACTATTCTCCTATCTTTGGAAATATGCCTTGGCCTTCTGTGTTCATAAGAAGCATGAGCTCAACAAGACCCACCAAAATGAAGGCAGTAAACTCTCCCTCATACCCAGGAGCTGAGGGTCCAACACTTATCTTCCCAAAGATAATTGCCCCTGGAGAAAGTATCTCACTCCATCTTCTTCAAAAGAAGAAACACAAGTCAAAAGAAAAAAGAAAAAAGCATCTTATCAGTTCTGTTTTCTTTATAGACAAGCTATAAATCAGCCCCTATCCTATTACAGGATGCAGAAAACTATACAAATACCCTGAACACTAGGATTGTTGCATAGAAGCCTAGGTCCTAAGGATATACCTCTTTCTACCGCTTGTTATAGACCCATTCCCAGTAAAAGTGAATAGATAATTGCCCCCTCTGCACCGTGGGCCAGAGGATTTATGGGGAAGGAGTCATATCATGTTCAGTTAACCAAGTGATTATGTTAATGTACTAAGTACAAGATATGACATCATTGAAATCACAGAGTGCTGCTCCCTTTAGTGGGATAATTTTAGACAAATCCCTGCTCAAAGTGCTGAGGCTCTGCTCTGCCAGCCCAGCTGGAAATCCTGTCTGCTTCAAACCCACAGTGGCTCCCCCCACCCCCACCCCTGTTTTTTCTCTCTTCTTCCTGCAGGGATGGAGTGGAGGATGTTGACAGCCAGGGAGATGGGAGCAGCCAGCCGGATACCATCTCCATTGCCTCTAGGACATCTCAGAACACAGTGGACAGTGACAAGGTAGGACTGTTCCCCAACCTTCCTTCCCTTACAACTTCCTGTTGGCTTAACCACCCCTACAGTGTTACCCCCAGAAAGTTTCTCCCATTATGGAGGTTGACCTCAGGAGCTGGTTGTCTCACTGTAGGGCTGGAGGAGGTTATGTCACATGTGGACAGAGATTGGGGCAGTCAACCAATCTCTCATGTTGTGATTCTAGCACAAGTGGCGAGGGTGAAGAGTGAGGGAGTCTGGGTCTCCTCCCCTTCTGAGATGTCCAATATGTGCTGCTTGGACTAGTCTGCTTTCTTGGAGGCTGAACTTAGGGTGCTGAGGCTGGGGTAGTTTCCTGAGACCTCAGCAGCTGTGACTGACTTGTATTTATAATGATTCGAATGGGCTCACCTCAAAGTTAGACCAAGACCAGTAGTTTTGGAAATGGCCACAGAGATGCTGGTTGGTAGGTGCTTCCTGCCCACAGGGGCTCCGATGGAAGTGATGCCTTTCTCTGGCTAGATAGTGAGGCTCAGGTCCTGAAGGATGAAGGACCAGGAAGTGGTACACGGAGCAGTGTGTAGGGATGTAGTAATCTTGTGAGAAAGCCAAATCACTTGCTCTCTTATATTTTGGAGCAAATAAACAAAATTCAGGAACACTGATGGAATGAAAGAGACAAGATGGTAGCCGAGGGTCAGTGTACTTGTTCCAGCCAGGTGAAGAATTCAGCCATCTTATTTGCAGCAGGTACACAGGAAGGTTTTTTCCCTGACCCTACCCTAGTTTAGTGACCTCAGGATCAGACAGTGTGAGATAATATTTTGCTACATATCAGTAATTTTATTAAGGAAGGTATGGATTTTCAAAGACCACTTGGCCTTGTTTACCTACACTTGGTATTTTAGCCTAGTCCTTCAGCCTCAGGCAACAGGCTGTGTCCTTGTTTCATTTTAGTTTTCTAAGTCATGGGTATTTTTTAAGATGATCTGCATTTATAAGGATTTTTCCTAATTTTTTTCTTACTGGAAAAAAAAAGACTGAACCCAAACCTCCTAAGATCACAATGCTAAATCACGCTCAAGGACATTCAAGGTAATTCTACCTGATACCCTGCCTTCAAGTTTCTAAGCCATTTTTGACTCTCAGAGTGGACGGAAAATTTGGGGTTTTTTTCCACTTGTAAAAACATACAAAGAAAACAATTTCAGTACTTTCCTTTCTCATCTAACTTGTCATTTAGAAGTATAACCTAGAATATCCTATGAATGAAAATGTTTCTTTATAAACAGTCAGTGGGTGGTAAGGGATATGCAGTGTTTTCCACGTTCAGACTGAG
This sequence comes from Macroglossus sobrinus, assembly GCA_004027375.1. Lineage (NCBI taxonomy): Eukaryota > Metazoa > Chordata > Mammalia > Chiroptera > Pteropodidae > Macroglossus > Macroglossus sobrinus. The sequence goes on from PVKZ01000580.1 coordinate 595,501, forward strand.
CCCGTTAGTTTCATAATCCAGGAGATTCATCCATTCCCGTTGCTGCTCCGTTTTCCCCACAGCCCTGACTCACACACAGATCCCTTTTGTAGAGCTTTTTGTCCTCTGAAGCTGTCCACTCCAGCCATGCCTTGTCTTCTGGCAAGGTATGTGAGGCTAAATGAGGACACCGCTGACAGGAGGCATTTTGTTACTAATGAGGAATCTTGGAACCTACATATTATTCTGTAAGTCAGGAAACTGAGGCCCAGAAAGACTGAGTGACTTGCCCAAGAAAATCATAGAATTTAGTAGAGAAGCAGGAACTAGAACCCAGATATCTCTGATTCATTGTCAGAGAGATCTGATAATGTCATTTTTCCCCTCACTCTAAAGCCAAACGTTGAACTCCCAGTGCTAAGGTTAACTCAGCTGGTCAGTCTTTCTGCACATTCTGCAAAACCACTGGTCACATATTCGTGAAAAAGCACCCACCATGTGCTGAGCTCTGTGCTGGATCCTGCAGAGAGATGTGGATTATTTGTTGAGTGTGAATCCTCATTTGTGTGATTTTCGTTTCATGTGTGTCTCCACAGCGAGACTGTTAAGCCCTGATGAGGGCAGGGGTGATGTCTGTCTGTTTCGCTGCTGTACCCCTGGCACACAGCACACACACATGATCAGGAAGTACTAGCAGAATGAATGAACAGAAGGGACATAGTCCATGATCTCAGGGAACTCCAGCATTAAGAGGCAGCTAAAACAGATGGTCTGAAAGCAGCCAAACATACACTGTAGTTTTAAATATGCTAAAGAAGCCTAGAGGTTCTCTTACCTCAGAGCAGAAAGCCGTAGTCAGCAGGAGAATGGGGCCTGCTGGGAACATTAACCCCCAACTCTGGAAGTTACACTTCCAGAGTAAAATAAAGAGGGGGTCTATAATTTAGAATGTTCTTACTCTTCTAACACAGAAGAATGACAACAGGACAGCCATGCATCCTCCTCGACCTGCAGTCCACTTCATCAGAGAAACCATTAATTGGAATCTTTGAATTCATAGATGTTTTCAGCAGTGCTAAATTTTCCCCTAACTATATACCTAAAGACCAGGAAACTGATCGCCATTGGTTTCCAAGTGGTCAGGTAAACACACTAAAGAAAAGAAAGATGGGGAGTGGAGGAGGAGGGGGAAGGTAAACGTGGTAAAGGGGGTCAAATATAGGGGGATAAGAGGAAGGTGAAGTGGGTAAATGGTATCAAATATATGGTAGCTGAAGGACACTGGACTTTTGGTGGTAAACACACAATAGAATATACAGATGTCAAATTATAATGTACACCTGAAAATTATATAATTGTATTAACCAATGTTACCCCAATAAACTGAATTTTAAAAAAGAAAAGAAAGATAACAAAGTGGATTGATTCAGGCAAACTGAACCATATTCAACAGAAGGACAAACATGGGTGGCTGTGGGACTGGGCAGACACCTCATGGGGATCAGGGTCATTTTAACAGTGATTTTTAGAAAAGGCCCCAGTCTTCCTCTCCTAATCCAGAGGAATTAGAATAGTGGCACTGCTGGGATGGGTAGATGAGGAAAATGTCACCATGAAAGGGCCATGATAGACCGATTTGAGGAGCTATTGGGCCTATGGCCTCTTTCCAATCACCTTGTATGTATTTTGTGTGCCGTTGTGGGGAGGAAGGGGTTTGGACACACCCATGTTTATATCCCAGCTCTGGCACTTTGTCGTGTTACGTGAGTTACTGCACGTTAATTTCCCTATCTGTAAAATAAAGATAAGACCCATCTCACTGAGGCATTGAGAAATTAAGAAAAATATATTCTGGCACCTGTTAGACATGTAGTAAATGTTAGTTTCAACCATTATTAGAGGGGAAATAAATGTTTACATACTACGAGTATGTGTATAAGTGCACGATTATTCAGCAGGCTGTAAAGATCTCTGCAAGTTCTTGAAAAATGTCCTGCCCTTGAGTTCCTTGTCTGTTAACTAATTGCCATCAGGTTCTTTTCCATATTAGACCTAAAGGAAAACAGCTTCAATTTATCTGACTATACACAGAACAACCTTACTCCTCTTTCCGTTTGGTAGCCCTTAGAATCTAAGGCTTAGATATTAGTTGTTAGCATTGGCTCATGGGTTATTTTGTTATTTAATGGAATTTAATCCATTCCTGTCATGTATTCATTTTAATCTTCAACTTGTACCACCTTTGGCCAGTGGCAAGCCCTAAAGCTTTATATATGTGAAGACACGTCTTTTAATCTTCTCTGCTTAGAAGTCCTCAGTTTCTCCAGACATTCCTTGTAGTAATGTATTTTCAGACCCTTCCATGCCTTGATTGTATTCTTCTGGATTCACTCCAGTGTGTAGTGATCTATATAAGGTGGGGCACCTGGAATACTGCAGGTGTGATCTAACTGATGCAAATTCAGCCCTTGATCTGGGGCTACTTTGTCTAGTATCCCTGCGATGGCACATCATGTCTAGCAGGGGTGTTGCTCATAAAATTGCCACACCTGTTTTCATGGGCTGCCCTTAGCTGGGCAGGTGACTTAGTAACTTGAGTACCAGGCACTTTCTATATTAGATTTTATCATTTCGTTTCATCCCAGTATTCTAGCATGTCATGAGTGTAATTATTTTATCTAGTGTATCAATTATATCTCTCAGCATTATTGGATACTCATACCTTCTGTAGCTTCATTCAAATTCTTGCTTAAAAGAGAAGATTGGGGACAGAAGATCAATGCTTGGTCCCCTTCTTTTTTTTCACCCAGATTTGGACACTTGGAACCTTTATTGTTTGACTCCTCTTTCTAGGAAAGGAAACTTGGCCACTAGTCTCTGTAGCAGGAGAGGTGGGATTGCTCACTGAAGATGCAAATCCTTCCTTGATGAGAAATCAGTCTAATATTCTTAATTCTGCATTAAATGCTGACAAAGCCAACATGGGTGCCTCAGTAAATGGCATCATTAGCTTTCCCCAAAGTTGCTTTCATTCAACCCTCAAATAGGTCTGTGGGTCTGTGTAATTAGGTTCTACCTTAAACCTATCTCATGCAAAAGTGTTATTTCCCTGAAGGCAAATAGGTGAGCTTACTTTGTGCCATGGTAGTCTGAGCCCCTTCCTATTCTGCTCAGAAATATGTTCATGCTACTCTGGGAATTCCACGGTAAAGGGTCTTTTGCCTATAGGTTTATTATTTAGTGATGGGGCTTTGCAACCACACTTCAGAAAAACCAAATTATAGAATTCTGGTTAAGCAAGGCTAAGTAATGAAGTGGCAGTGAAGAAATATCTTGTTGTTTAACGTGGTGGCTGTCTGCTGACTGATTTCTTGCTCATGGGACAGGAGTGGCCATTTGCACATTGACAGTCCCTGTGTACATATTCACCATTTAGTCTAGGCATGCTGGAGACGCTCAATAAATACTATTGAATTGCACATTGCAAACTCATGCTAGTATGGATATTCTTCATCCAGAGATCACTGTGAATTTCTAGACATGTTCAGGCTGGCTGGAGACAGGAAAATTGAAGTGAAAATGAGTTGCAGGTGCCATTCTCTGAAAAATTGTAAAGGAGAGAACACTGCTGGAACATCCCTGGGCTGAATGTGATTTGAATGAGAAATTTCAACAATAAGCTAATGTGATCTAAGATACAAGGTGGACTGATAATGGCAATGAACTGAAGGGGGACAGGGAAATGCCTGGAGAACCCAGAGATTTAAAAATCCGTGATTTTTAAATCTGACCTGTCAAATCAGTGTAGTGGATCATGACCAAAATTATGTTTTACTCATTGGGAGAGAAGGCTGTGTTTAGGGATGATGAGAGCTCAACTAAGGGAAAACTCAAGAATCCTACAATGTTACTCTCTGCAGTAACATGCAGTAGGACAAGCAGCCTGGCTGTTAGAGCATTCTGGGAATAGACTTCTGTAGAGCTTCTCCTGGTTTATCAGGACCTGGTAATCCTGACACCTGCACTCTGGGAGCACATAGCAGGCCACTAGGTCAAGGGCTGTAGTCAGAAAGGATCTAGCCTCTGCACTGGCACATTGGCGAAGGCCTACCTGGGGCATTGGTGCATTGGTGCATTGATGAGGGCACCTGCATTGACCTCTTCTAGCTCTCTTCATTCATACTCTGTGTTGAGGCATTGCTTACTCCATAGCAGGTGCAGTTCTCCATGCTGGGAGGACAACAATGAACAAGACAAGGCCCAGCCATCCTCTAGCTTCCTTTTTTGTAGGGAACTAAAGATAAATAACCAGAAAGAGAAAAGATGGCTTCCCTAGTCTTCAACTAATAGCATCAGACATAAGTGGCTGTTGAGTTTGTCTTCTTAGGAACAGTGGGCTGATGCTGCAATTGGAAGAACTTGAGTGTGATGTAAGAAATTGTTTTCTCTATAGGGATTAGTGTCGATAGGGGAACAGATGATTGTAGGGAAAAATGGGCTTATATATTTTAAAAAGCCCTAAGAGAACAGGGCTGGCCATAGGATAAGGCTACTTGGGAGATGGGGGAAGGGAGGAAGGAGAACATCCTAGATCCACTTGTCTTAAGCAGAGTCCGAGACTCAGATTCCTATGCATATAATTTATGGAGATGTGTTCTCAGGAAAAGGAGTAAGGAAACAGGACCCATTGGGGAAGGAGGAAAAGCCAACATGCATGTGGTTTTAGTTGGTGTCTAACTCTGTCTGGCTCCTGAGCATGAATTTCACCCAGAGTTTGCCCCACCTTGAGGTAAGGGGGCTGGCCTTTTGTGTCATCTCAAGCTGTTGGCGGCTACCATACACAAAAGCTGAATGGATGCCCTGGTGGGAAAGGGGATCGGGGTGGCATGCGAAGCATCTACTGCAGGAAAGAAAGGGGATGTAGCAGTAAGGGGACAGGTTTTGAGATCAGGCATGGATTCAATCCCCAATTGTTTGCTAGCTGTAGGACCGTTAGTAGATCATTTAATCATTTTATGCCTCAGTCTCCTCATCTGTACTGTGAGGGCGATAAGTTCTGCTCCCCAGGATTTTGAAGAATTAACTGAGATCATGTATGAAAAAGTGTGTGAAACAGAGGAGACATGAGATAGGTTTCTGTCTGAGTGACTGCAGGGCACTCCCATGCAAGAAAACAGACAATGTGCTTCCTGGAGTTTTAAGGGCCCACAGATCACTGGGTTTTGCCACTGAACAGAAAACCAAACATCTGGAAGTGTGGAGACTCAATAGTTTCAGGGCTAATAAAACCCCTATCAGCTCACACTAGGTCATAATTTTCACTTGGCAAATTCTTAAAAACCAGAATTTTTAAGAGTGGTCCACCCAAGTTTGGGTCTCCAGACTATTATTGTGACAGCGTGTGTTACATTTAGCTGGGGTGCCTGAGCAGGTGAACCACCTACTGGAGATCCAGCCCATTAAATGCACTACATTAAAAGCTGAAAAAAATGTGATATATCTGTTGGAGACATTCCTCAGCCCTTCTGTTATTATGCCCTTTGTCTCGGTGGGGCCTGAGGGCCATAAGTTATTTCCTTATAGGGAGAGATTTATGTTGACTCCCATATAGTAATAAAACACTTCCTAATCCTTAAATAAATACCTGAAAAGAGTATATAATTATACTTCCTGTTACCACGGCTTAGAGTGGATATGTCCAAAGTCTAAACTTGGACTTTATAAGCTTATGTAATCTTGAGTCTCAGTCTCACCCCATGCCTGACAGATAGATAGTACAGTTGCTCAGAATTGCTGGACGAATCTTAGATAGAGGCATTCTGATCTTTCTCAGTGATTTCTGATTATGGTAGTCACTCCAAGTAAGAAAAAAATGCCATCTTCACTTTAAAGTTTTAAGCCCAAATTGTGAGGGTTTTTTTTTTTTCTTCTTCAAATTTCAGAATAATCCAAGTCCAGGGCTAGGTTTGAAAATAGGCAGTGGGCAAGAAAAAGCACAGGACTCCTGGTCCTTGGGAGACCAGACGTTCCCTTTCTGTGGCTGCTCTGTCACCTCCCTAGAAAAAGGTAAAACTCCATGCTCTCCAGAGTGACATTCAGCACAGTAAAATGTGCTGGCTTTTCACATCAGACTGATCAAGTGTGATGAGTTGTGGTCATAGGTTTTCCTATAAAGGAAGAGTTGCTCATATAAATGACTGGCTTCCAGAAACTGCACACCTCCAAAGGGTATAGAATACACCTTACTGAAAAATACAACTTAGGTCCACAGGACAAAATCTCCCATGACAGCATTACTTTATAGAATATCTTGATTTATACTCCATAGCTTGAAAGCGTCCCTTGGGAGACCCACCTTTAAAGTTGCCAGTGATCTGAAACAGCAAATAAGTTTCATAAAATACAGCAGCTGACAAGTAGTTTGCTGCACACAGGCAGCCTCCTGGGAACCTCAGCAGTGCACAAAATCTCTTTGCTTCTGGTGGCAGTTTGCACAAATGTGTTACAGAAAATAAGGAAACTGCAAAAAGTGATTTGCCAGTAGATAAGATCTATGTGTGATAGCTGCAGGGATGGCCAGAGGCCGGATTTGACTTGGAGATGAGTTTGGAATTTGGAAACTTAAAGGCTTAAGGAAATGAAGAACCGGAAAAATCATCTCGCCCTCTGCCTTCGTCCTGTTTAAAAGAAACAAAGTGACTTGCTCAGAGTCACAAAGCCAGCTCATGGTAGACCTAAGACTCAAACCCAACTCAATTTCCTGCTTGTTAAATTGGATTAAAAACATAGTGCTTTTATAGTAAGCTTGTAGCAAAAAGCACACACCATTGTAACCCCTTTCTCTGACTGCCTCTGTACCACCCTGTCCTAGCCTCCCAAAATCCATAGTGACCCCAAGCAAACTGCACGGTAGTTATATAGCCCAGTCCGGTGCCTCCAGGGCTGGCATATGGTAAAAGGGAAAGACAATTTTTCAAATATTATTGCCTATCACAGACTCCTTGATACCAAGTACTTATGACTCATATAGTGGCCTTGGTGGGGGTGTAATTCTGCCCCAGACAGCGTCTTCGAGCCTCTTCATGCAAATTCCCAGTTGGGCTCTGGGCGCTTGGCAGTGAGCACTGAGATGTGGCAAGTCTGCTCCCTGCCTCTGAGCTGCCTGTGAGCAGTGAGTCTCCAGAACCAGCTCAGCCTGGTGGCAGCCCAGTATAAATTAAAATTCTGTTTTCAAAATTTCTGGATGAAAGGAGAAAACAAATTTCAGAGTGAGCCAAGATGTTAAAGTGGATTAGCTGGCGACAGTCCGGGGCAAATCAGACCCAAGTGAGTACTGCACCTCTGCTGGGCGTGCTCTGCTGGGGTGAAGAGGGATGAGGAGGCGGGGGATGGCTCGGCCGGGGCAAAGCTCAGGAGCTATATGCAGAGAGAGAAGTAGCAGCTCTCAGAGCAAGGATTTTACTGGTGGATTGCACAGACCTCATGGCATAGGACTTACCCTTTTTTTCCTCTGTATTGGTTTAAGAGAAGTTATTTTAGTGCATAACAAAATGACCAGGTCCCCTGTTAAAGCTGATGGCAGGTGGAACAGGCTATGGGAAATGTTCCTAAAAAGCTGTGCTCCTCGATGACTAGAAGGGACAGCAGGAGTATGGTGTCTGGAGGTAAGCAATCTGGTAGGTATGAAAATTAGCTCTTTTATAAACTTCAAGTAGAAATGTTGCTAGAAATGAATGTCTGGAGCCACAGCAGTGAGACTAGAGATGGAGCAGGTAAAGGTGGCTTTGAAATGTGGTTTTGCGTTAGTGGAACCACCTTTATAACAATCCGTGCTATGCTGTAAACGTGATGTATGTCATCTGTGACAACTTCATAGGATTCTTGGGAAAAGCCGATGGATAGATAAGTGGGTAAATATTACCATTTCTTGATCTTGAGCTTAGATGGAAAACACTTGCTTGGTTTTACCTGCTCGTCAGTTTGGCATCACTTCCCCATTGCTGGTGGCTACTGCCCACCTGCCTGCCAGGACCAGTGTTACATGTAGACAGATAATGGAGGTGGGTAGATCTACGGATTTGTGGCATTTGGGTGATATGATGTGATCCTATTGCCAGAAAGCAGAGCCTTGTCAAGGGAAACAAGTTTGAGTGTCTTCTGTGGTAGCCCCCCACTAGGAGCAACAGCAAGGACGTGACTTTGGTTCAGGGCCTCTCCAAGTAGCAGATGCCTGCCAAGGGGAGCACCCTCCTCTGCCCTGATAGCTCTTCACCGTTGCGAGAAAACTGTTAGAAAAAAGACAAAGAACTGTGCTAACCGGACCCATTACAGGTGTCCACTTCCTAGTTTCATCCAGAGCATTGCCAGAACTGATCGATCTTAGCATTCTTCTCCTGCCGTTTTCCATGTGTGTCTGGCCCTGGCTGTGACCAAGCAGACTTCCTTGTTTCAGAGTTGATAGTTAGTTTTCAGCCTCCTTGTATGATAGGGATTAACGCTGAGTCTTCCACATTTAGGATGTGCATCTACTGCCTTGAAATGCTATTTGCTGAGAGATGTATACATTGACTAGAAATTCAGGAGAGCTGGTCCTGCAGTCTGCGTGGCCCTTGCTGGTGCTGCTTGTGCAATGCTTAGCGAATGTTCACCTTACATCACTCTCTGCCCTATATCAACCACAAGGGCTACTCCTCTCTGCACTTTATGATATACTAAGGAAAAACCAGACAGGCTCTGTCTCCTGTCCCCTGATGTCTGGTATCCTTTCAGCTGCTGGAACAGGGTTGAAAAAGTTTGGCTTACTCGTTGCTATTGCCCACATATGCATGGACAACAGACTCTTAATGAGTACTAGAGAATATCTAAAATTCATTATTTTTTCTAAGGATTTTGATGTAGGCTATCTTTTTATCTCATTTATTAATTCATCAACCATCTACTGAGCTCCTACCATATGTCAGGTACTATTCTAGACACTGAGGAGATAGTCGTGAATACAACAGGGCGACTTGGCAGCTCGCTTAGACCTTTCTCTGTTGTGCTGATATTAACCCAAATATGTTCAATTTTAAGGCATTTCAAATATAGTGGAACATCTTTTTTAAAAATAAATCTTTACTTCCATGTATAACTCTGTGACTGACACTTGCAGCTTTTATTTTAAGGAACTCAGCAATTCTTTTTAAGAGATCATTTGGGAATTCTTAAACGTAGTCCCCAAATTGTTAATCCTATGATTCATAACCATTTCAAACCAGAATGCTAGATTTCCCCTGAGGGTCATCTTTTGGCCGTAGTTTCAGTAAGCAGATTCCCAACTGGTACTGTTTTTATTCATGGCAGGTAGATATTCTAGACAGAGAAAAGATCAGGAGGTATTCACATAATCCTCAAATATCTTTAATATTTTTTTCTATCATAAAATGAGAGTGTCAGATAAAAATTAATCTCTAAGAAAAGGAAAACTTTTTTATTTTTTAAAAAAGGATGTGAAGGAATTAGGAGTGGGGAATAGTTTTGTTAAACAAAGATGTTTTGAATTGTGGAATCTGAAATCCATAATTCAGTCTAGCTGTTTCACCTTCCCACACCACTTCACCACATGACTTCTCCAAACAAGAATGGTCACACTATTTATGCCTCTTTACACACAGGCTGTTAAGAACCTTTATTGCATTCATGAGATTTTCTTGAAAAATCACAAAAGAGAAAGATTTTTAGGTTATGTTCTCTAACATTTAAATTTAAGATAATACTTGTAATGGGCATATAAAGTCCAAACCATTAAATTGGTTGTGTTAGAGGACAAACAAGTATGATTAACACATGACCAAGTTGAAAAATCTATTAATGGAGAAGAATGGAATTAGTTAGAGGCAGGATAGAAAATTACTTCAAATATATTGGTACACTCAATTCATTCTTTTATTCAACAGAATTTTATTGTGTCCACTGATGAACAGATACCATGGAGATTCAGGATATATAAGAACAATCTCCGTCCTTGTCCCATAGTCGTCTGACTATATTCACAGTACATGTATTTATGAAAGCAGACAGGTGTACTAGTTAGCACTTTCTTTATACCAGTTGCTGTGTGGGCATCAGAGAAGTTACAAAACGAATATGTCAGATGAGATACATACTTACCACACAATCTGCTGTTTTATAGTAGAGGTATACCCACTTTGAACAACAAAGTTTAGCTTGAGAACAAGGGAAGACTATTACACCAGAAACAAAATGTGAACTTGGCCTTCAAGTTCATTTTCCTTTCTGTTTCTTCTCCTTTGTATCAGTTTTGATCCCAAAATAATTATTCTAATCATGGACAGTATGTAAAAGAGCAGTGCTACTGATACATCTGTACCAAAAGAAATATTTTGTTTTGATGTAGAAGTAGACTTTTTTTTAATGGGCGGTTAGCTCTGAGGGAATTATTCAAAAATTCCCTTAGAATCTTTACTGAAACCTCATAATCATCTAATTTTTAAATCTGTTTTTCCTCAAACATGCATGAAAGATTTTTAAAATTAACTTTTGAAGCAATAATACATATTCATGGTTCAAAATATAGATATTCTTCTAGAAACATGATTTAGAAATATAAAAGCTCACATACACTTGTTTATTCTTTAAAAAAATGTCTAAACAAGTAGTAGCATGCAGTAAGTAGTTTTACACTTTTTTTCATGTACTAGATCTGGGTAATTTCATAGCAGGATATGTAGAGCTGCTTCATTTTTTTTTTTTTTTGATGACTACATGGTCTTCTATTACTTACAGTACCATAATTTATTTAACTAATCCTCTATTGATGGGTGTATAGGATGTATCCAGTCTTTTACCATTACAAACAAGGCTGTAATCCTTGTTGTGATCTAGTTTCTCACATTTGTGAGTTGCGAGTGTATTAATAGGATAACTTCCTAGAAGTAGAATTACTGCATCAAAGGGAATATGCATGTGAAATTTTGATAGACATTGTCATATCATCCTCTATAGATGTTGGACCAATCCATACTCCCTCAAGCTATGTAAAACTGTCAGTTTCCCCAGTCTTGCAATCTAGTATATCGTTAATAGTTTTTATCTTTCTCAATCTGATATCAGGTACCTTAAAAATAATCCTGATTTGTTATTGCTCTTGTATGCTTTGTTTAACTGATAATATTGCACCTATATTATTTTCTATTTTATTGAAATGTACAATGTTTAATTTATACTATTATTTAATGGGAGTTATTGGCTTGTCTGATTAACTGTTATTTATACTCATTTTATGGGTAAAATACATTCCTTATTATAAACATATGGTTTATATTAAACTTTTAAAAAATTTTAATGTAAAATATATATGCTGAAAATACATAAAAACTACTAAACAATTGAATGAATAATTATAAAGTGAATGTACATGTAAAAACCATTCAGCGAACATACATGGAATAACCATGTAGGTCATGAGAGCAGGACATTGCCAGCTTTCCAGAACCTCATCTCCAGGTGCCCCTCCCTGGTCAACAACTGTCCTTCTCCCCTAGAGAGAACTGTTCTCCTGACAGTCAAAATAATAATGTCCTTACCTTTCTTTATAGTTTTACCTCCTACATATATGTTCCTAAAAAAATGTAGTTTCAATGTGGCTGTTTTTAAATTTTTTATGACTAGAATCATAATGTGTGTTTTGTGTGTACATGTCTTGTTTCTGTTGCTCAACAACTGTTTTTATGGAAATCATCTACGCTTATGTGTAAAGTTGTTCATTCATTTTTATTGTTGTGTAGTGTTCCATTCTATGAATATACCACAATTTATATCTTCATTTTTTACATGGGATGTTTAGGGCTACTGTGAACAATGCTGCTATGACTATTCTTGTATATATATCCTTGTGTGTATAAACTGGAGTTTGGGGTATACGGCTAGGAGCAAAATTGCTAGGTGATGGGTGTGTATGTGTGTGTGTGTACACACAATATATATATATCTTCATCTTTATTAGATAATGTAAACTATTTTTTTGGCACCAAATTTACACTCCTACAAATATAAGTGAGAATTTCTGTTGCTCTTTATGCTTGCCTCTACTTGACATTGTCAGACATCAAACTATTTGCAGATCTGGCGGGTATGTAGTAAAATCTGCTTATGGTTTTAATTTGCATTTCCCTATTTACTAATGAGGTTGGACACCTTTTCATATCCTTATTACGCTTCCGGATTTTCTCTTTTATGATGTTCCTGTTCAAGCCTTTTGCCCTATATCTAGTAAATTGTCTGTGTTTTTCTTATGCATTTTTAAGAGTTCTTATATTTTAGTTATTAGTCCCTTGTTGGTTATACATGTTGTAAATATCTGCTCTCACTCTATGGCTAGTATTTTTATTCTCTTTAGTCTGTCTTGATAAATATATAATTTGACATTTTAAAGGCAATAAGTTTTTAAGTTAGAGTCTCATACGATGTGACATATGAGATATTTCCTACATTTAGGTTTTAAAAATACAATTTACCATTTATTTCTCTACAGAATAGTGTACCAACATGAAGACTTTATCTATAAAGCAGGTTTCTGTCAATCCCTAAGTATACCCCTGCTTTAATGAAAGAATAAGAATTGATTGACTTTTTTGAAACGTACCTGTTATATTTTACTTCGTACATTATTTGACAGGTAATACAACTACAGCAATGATACGTGTCAGAAAAAAGATGATAAATACATTGGATTTGGAACTCAGCTGTCTGATCAACAGAACTACGACCTGGGAAGGCAGTCTTCACATAGCAAAGCTAAGCATATATGCTCACAAGAAAGCCTCTTGAATACTAATTTCATATATAATTATTATCATTTAGACATCTAGTTTCTTAGCTCTTCTAAGGAGAAAGTTATTTCTATAGAGAAACAATAATAGCCACCGAGGCTGTGAGCTTCTGACAGCAAGAGAGGAAACAGAAAAGCTCTGAAAGCAAAGGCTGATGGAAGCAATCCATCAGTTAAAATTCCAGCAGTTTGGTTCTATTTAGTGAAGGTACCGAGAATGCTATTTGGATTTTGCACTATACCATAATTATTACTCAGCCTGTTATTTGTAATTGTCAACAGAAGGGGAAATTATGTTCAATTTACTCTGCTTAAGAAGTCAGAGATGTACACATATTCATTAAAAAAAAAACAAAACAGCTAAAACAGCGAGTAAAGGTATTGGTGTTCACCCTTAGTTATCCAGGAAACTTCATTATCCTGTCAGGCACAGTTCCCAGGGGTTCTGGAGAGCTGAGGTTATGTTGACTGTGGTTTGGTGGAATGATTTGTAGGGATGAAACTCAACTTTTCTCAGTCCTAGCGATTGACTCTAAAAGACTGATACTACACTCCTTTGGCATTTATTGAGCATCTGTATAATCCACTCTGCTCCAAACCACTGTCCTATCACACATGGCCTGTGAAAGCAGCCTCCTAACTGGTCCCCAGACAGTCACTCTTACCGCCCTCTAATCTCTTCTCCAATGTGCAGCCACAGTGATCTCTTTTAAATGCAAGCTTTCCATATCACTCTACATTTTCAAGCCCTTCAATAACATCCCTTTGCTCTTAGGATGAATACCAAAATCCTCAAAATGACCTATGAGGGTTGCATGATCTGGACCTTGGCCCTCTTGCCCAGCCTCGCTGGAGCTACTCTTTCTCTTATTTTCTGCCTGGCAACCTCCATGGCCTTCTCAGGTTTCTTCCTAGCTCAAGACCTTTGCACAGGGCTTTTGTTTCCTCTGCTTGGAAAATTCTTCCTCCTCACGAGCCACAGTCCACCCTTTTTTCCTCTCTTCTTTCCAATCTCAGTCTGTCCTGACCCTCTGATTAGATCTCTTCCTCAAGCCACCTCTTACAATACTCTGTATGGCCAATTCTTAGTACCTAGCACCAATAATGTAAGCATTTGTGTGGTTATGTGACTGCCTCCTCCACCAGACTTTAAGTCCATGAGGGCAGAGATATGTCTGTTTATACCCCCACTGCACCACCAAATCTAAGTACTGATTCATAGGAGAGATTTGGTAAATAAATAGTTATTAAATGAATAAATAAAGAACAAATAAACACAAGACATTGTGGGAAAGAGAAAGATCTAGAAATTGAGACTGAATATAATTAAGAAAATCAAACTTCTAGTTTTGTAAGATCAGAGGAGTTTCAGCGTTAGATTTTACTAGGTGGGTAGAATTTATCCAGGCAGTACTGATGTTGGGAGTAAAGGTAAAGGAGAAAGTAAAATATAGGATAGTTTGGGGCATACAGAGTAGATATGCCTGGTTGAAGTTCAGAGTTTGTGGGGTGAGCTGTGGGAAGTAAGAGTGGAATGATGGGTTGGGTCATAGCATGGCTGGCCCTGGACACCATTCAAAGGAATTTAGACTTTACTGATTAGCACCCAAGAAACACGGAGGGTTTGTTTGTTTGTTTGTTTGTTTTGTGTGTGTTTGTTTTTTTACTGTGATGGTTACAGAATTACCTTTATCTTCACCTGAATGCATCATATCCTTATTTTCTCATTCTTTGTCCAAACTCAGAAATAGTCTAAGGTTAATTTATCTGCAGTACTCTGAATCTCATCCTTTACCCACCTCCAGTATATCAATTCAACACCTCTTCTCTTTCTCCTGTTGTCAAACACCTCCTTTCTGTCTGCCATCTGACACTTTTGTTACTTCATGCTCCCGATGAGATTTGCACTTGAACTTCTACCCCTGATTCTTCTTTCTCTGAATCCTCCCCCACCTTCAACAATAATTTCTGTTTTTTTAATTCTGACATCCATGACAAAAATTCCAAGCTTATATCTCAGAAGTGACTTTACTCCTCGTGGCAGTTTCATACTCATTAATTCATTCCATCACCACAGTTTTTGAGCACCTGTTTGCCAGGCACTAATCCAGGATGGAGATACAGCAGTGAAACAACAGGCTAGACCCTACCATTACGAATACTAGGTTCTGCTGAGGAGCCAGAAAACCATCAAGCAAATACAAGACCAGCTGGTGACATAACAAGCACTATTACTCCTGGGTGTAGTAATTATAATTGGTTTCTGTGTGTTTCCAATTTGATGTCTGACATCAGAAAATTATTTCCTTTTTCTCTCAAACTAGTAACCTGGTTTGATTTCCCTATTTAGGGCAGAACAATGTGATGATCCCAGAATCCCAGGTTTTATCTGTGGATTCATTTTCTATATATTTACCCTGGGATCCAGTACCGTATTTCCAACTGTCTTTGGCATAACTGCACTTGGATAACTCACTGTACTCTAGTCAACAGAAATGAAACTAAACTCATCATCTACCACCTCCCAGATCTTCTTCTTTTCGAAGACCCCTGTCCACAGCTTCACCTCTAGGCCGTTTTGGTTTTCCTTCATTCTCTATCCTCTTCCTGAAATAATATTTCATAGATCATCACAGTGATTACACATTTTTTGGTCTGGCTTTAGATTTTTATATAGTATATATAAGTCTGTCGTTGGGAGCTTCAATAAGAGAAGCATGTCTCCCAAACCACAGAAACATTCTCTAGAACCTAGAGCCTACTGGAACACAAACTCCTTCCTCCTGGTCCTGCCTCTTCTCTGGGTCACTTCTTGTCTGCAAACCTCACTTCTAACATATGTTTTCTGGTTGGTATGTGTGATTATTGTCACTAAAATATAATGATCTTTCAAATTATAATTTCCTTTGTCTATCAACCTTTACTGCATCAATATGTATCCAAAATTATTTCTCTGTCCTGGTAGCTACATTTCTGAACTCAGGAAGAGTGTTGTTGGAACACGCCTTTATTATTAGAATGATTTCTGGAGTCTCTTCCTTCAACACTTTGTGAGACAGCATCTTCTTCCAGTTTTTTTTGTTTGTTTGTTTCCTATGGGTTAGTTTTTGTCTCAGCACTTGTTTCCCCAGATCCATGAAGATAAGGCTCACATGTGATACCTTATGTTATCTTCAGTACACTGAGAGTTAGGCATTCACAGAAAGTACTCAGAAAATACTTGTTTGAATGCTATGTTATATGTATAGCTTCTTTTTGTGTATATTTATGAGTTTGTGCCTCTAAATGTTTCCCATAAACTCTCTAGATAATATTCACCTACGTGGTCTGGGAGGCAGGGATATCTTGGGTATTTTCCCTGGCCATCAGGCCCATGACATTGTAAACCAAGTCCTGTGTTCCAAAAGCTGTGGTTGGCACAAGTGAAGGGCCTACCTGAGGTATAGCCTGCAGTTAACGTTGCTTTCCCACCCGCTTGGGGTCTTCCTTTTCCCTCTAAATATGAAAGAATAATTTTCTGTTAAACATAAAAAAAGATGTGTATGTGTATATATTTGTGTCTGTTTGTGCTTATGTATACATAAATGTGTATATACATATGTGAGCGCATGTATGTATATATGAAGGAAATACACCAAGATGTAAATAGTGGTTATTTCTGAATGGTGGCTTTTTCCACATTCTCTGTGATAAGAAAATTACTTTTATTGGCAACAACAACAACAAAAAAACTAATTTTTAAAGGATAGAAAAGGACACAATTATTAGATGATTGTTGAGGTCCACCCTCTGTGTGAACCAAGGACAAGGGGATAAGCAGGTGCCCAGTAGGGACACACACAACAGAGTGATCGACTTCTCAGTATCTCAGCATGAGACAGTGGCTAGGGAGTGAATAAGGGCTGATGTTGTGAGCTGAGGAACTGGCAACTTTGTTTGTGAAGGTCAGGAGCCTTGAGCAGTGAAAGGAATGAGAAGGGAAATTTGGGGGATAAGAGGGTGGGGATGATAAGGGGATGATGAGTTCATCAGGGTTTTCCCCAAAATTCAGTTGTTTAGAGAAGTATGGAAAGGGAGAAAAAGGCTTGTAATATACTTTTAAGTTCATGAGGAGATTTCATGAAGAGATAAGTAGGAGAGAGAGAGAGAACACACATATTTTAAGTTTGATTTTAATGACCTGTGATTCCAGAGGGAAAGGTTTCCAGAGTGACCCAGACACTAGAACCCGGGTTAGGAGGACACAAGAGCTTCCATGAAGGAAATGGGTGACCCTTGGATAGGCAGCAAGGTTTCAAAAGGTTTGTTATTAGGTCAAGACCCGGTTCTCCCCTCCCCCAACCTCCCCCCTCTCCCTTCATCTCCCACAGTCTAAGGGCAGAGGGAATGTTTTCTGATAAGAATTCTTGTTTAAGAGGCAGTTTCTAACCTTTCTGAACTTGAAACAAACAAAAAAATGACATGAAATATTTCCAAGGATGTTTCTCCCATACTGCCTACTTTCACAGTTCTCTCAGCGGTTCCCTGAGCAGAGGGAGAAGTGGAGAGAGGAAAACGGGGGAGATTGATTCTTCCTCCTCCTCACCATGGCTGATACCTTTTCTCTGGTGTGGCACACTGGAGGTGGGGAGCACCTGGCCCGTCAGTCTGGAGGGAGCCCTGCAGAGCAAAACTCTGCACCCACTCAGGGCCTACCTGCTGCTTGCTGAGCTGCTCCAACAGCTGGTCCTCACAGAATTTGGGACCGGTGTTCTGGGGTCAGCACAAGCAGCAAACGCAGACATATATCTCAAAAGAAGGCCTTTCAGACAGAGTAGAAAGCCTGAAAGAACGAACAGAAAGGTCACAAAATCAATTCTTGAAAAAGAGCTAAACCAAAAATACATTTCATGGTGTTTGTGTGTTTTCCATGTGCACAGTTCAATACTTTTCCTATTTTGTATCTCAGTTTTTAAGTCTGATGCTTACATCAAGGAAAATTTCCAGTCTGGGCTATAATTTGAAATTTGAGGTAGAGGAACACAAACAGCACATAAAGTCCCCACCCAGGACACCCCCACCTCCATCCAATGGGAGAGATACAGTCCTTTCCTTCAGGAGTCCCTGCTATAATTGGGCATACAGAGAAAGGCACAGAGGCTGCCTGCAAGGAAATTATCTACAGCATAAGCAACTGATAACAACAACTGCCTTTCTTACTGAGCCTGGCTTTTTATGTACAATCTCCCATTTCATCTTCATGACAGTTCTTCAAGGTAAGTATCATTACCCTCATTTTGCAGATGAAGAAAATATCACTCAGAGAGGTTAATAACGTGCCCAGGGTCACACAACCAGAAAGTAGCAGAACTGAGATTCAAACCCAGATCTTTTTGATGTCCACGCTGCACAGTGCCTTCCACTGGCCAAGTCCACTAAAGAAAACAATTGGATGATTCAGGCAAAAATATACGAAGTAACATTTTGGCCCAAATGGAGTTAAGTTGTATCATTTCCCTCTTCCTGGTCAACTGAATGAAACACTCCTAAATTAAACTACCATTCCATGGTCCATGTGTTGATTGTGTCAGTTGCTCATGGACTTCTGTCCCTAGCGGAGCCAGGCATGAGTCAGTTTAGAGGAGGCTGTTTATTATATCTAAGCCATGGGAGTAAGTAAAGTCAGGCATACCCTGCCTCAGTGGTTTCCTAATCATCAGACAAAAACATCCACAACCAATAGTCAGCTAAAGACGCATCTAAAAATATATTGCAAAGTAGTTGTCTCAAACTCTTTGTAGAACAAGAAAAGTTATAAATCTATATTATAATATATATGTTCCCCATTTTTGGCTATTTTTATTCCACTGGATGGCCAGAAATATCTCTTGTGCCTCCAGATATGGCATAACATCCCTCTATAGTCAAAAAGTTCATATTATGAGTTTTTCGTATTAGAATGGTATATTCTAATGAAGAGATAAGAAGTACAGTATATTAAATAAATATGTAAAGTATTTATATAAAGGAGTCTGTACCCAAATAGTGAGAGATGAGGGAAATCTCATTATATGCTCTTATCCTCCTCAACAAAAGAAAGAATGTTGGGAAGGTCTGATTAATAAAAGCCACTGTCCTATAAAGGGGGTCTCACTGATTCTTGCTCCTCATGGAAAATGCCAAAGGCAGGGGCTTTTGGACAATATGAGTTTGGCAGATGTGCAAATGTAATAGAAATACTGCAAAACTCATGTTTTCTAGCAATAAAGTGGTTGGGACATAGAAAAGGCCTCTGTGCCATGGATTTCAAACCAGGTGACCCTCAGAATTACCAAGGGAATATTTCAAAAAAGTAATCCCAGCCCAACCCTGGCCTACTGACTGAATCAGAATGCCAAAGGTATAGGGTGACTGGATAAGGAAAATACATGTGAATTCCAAGCTAGGAGTTATTTTCTAAATAATAGAAATCAGTCGTGTTACAAAAAAAAAAAAAAAATTAATGGCCTTTTCTTTTTCATGCTTCCACTTAAACTTTTCCCACTAGTCTTTTCCCTAGGCCAGATTTTTTTTTTTTTAAATCATCTCAATGAGCTCCTGAAGGGCTTTCATTTTTTAAGTTAAGAGCTATGCATTGATGTTTACTCTTTCAGGGTGCCTGCTGGGCTATGTAAAATAATGGGTTTCTGTGTAAAATGTCTGTATTTTCTCAGAGTTTTAGAGAACAAGTATTTGGTTTGCCTGTGTGCATTTATTTCTTGGAGGTCACACAAATGAAACCATCATCAGACAGATGGGCAGGTGCACAGATGTAATCACAACTTGAGGTTTAAGAGGGGATAAAATTTTTCTGCAAAACTTAATGAACATATATACTGATGTGACCCAAACCACATCTAGTTAGATCCTCGAGGATAAAAATGAATCTTCGAAATATATGAGGGATGCTTTAGAATCTTTAGAATCCATAAACATACAAGCATCATTTAGCAGACAGATTCTCCTTTACATGAGGCAGCATAGCACAAAGGGTAAAGACAGCTTTGGAATCCAGCCATGCTCAGTGCAGATCTTACGTCCTCCACTCACCAGTTGTGTGATCCTGGGCAGGGCCTCTCAGTGCCTCAGTCTGCAACATGCGGGTAATGGTATTACCCACCCCATAAGGTTGTGGGGCAGGTCGTGGTGCAACGATGCATGCCAAACACTCAGCACTTTGCCTGGCACATGCTAAACACTCAAGAAACATTAGCTACTAATAATGACAATAAAAATAATGATATTAATTAGGTAATAATAATGATAATAAAAATTTTTTTAAATTGTTCTCCCCCTTCAGAATTTTTTCCTGAAATATAATAGACAATTAATTGCTCAGATTTACAAGGTACAATTCAGAGTATTTGTTTTTATTACAGTTAGTATACAATAATATGTTAGTTTCAGCAATACAGCATAGTGATTAGAGATCTATATAATTCACAAAGTGATCACTCCAATAAATCTCGTACTTCTCTGCCCCATGACATTTTTATTATCATATTATTGACTATATTCCTTATGATATACTTTATAAAGAACAGAATTTCAAACTCAATATTTATAAAACAAATTCTGCCACTCAAATAAATTTTGCAGACCTTATAGCACATCTTTAAAATAAACTGGTAATGACAGTGAATTATGTGGAGGGCTAGCTAACCTGGACAGCTGATGCCACCCCCCATCAATGTAACATGATATGAAATTCAGAAGCCCATTTTGCCCTGGTAAAGGTGAGCTCCGTAGCCACCGGCACCTTCACTGTGAGTTACTTCACAAATGCGTATGTATGGCTCTTGGCTTTCTTCAGTATCTCCTCTCTCTCTAAATCCTAAGTATCCCCCATCTTCCTCACAGCTCAGGGGAAGCAACATTTGAACTTGATGGTGAAGTATTTTTCCTGCCTCAATGAACAGTTTTTGCCTGGCTGGAATTCTTACTAAGGGAATTTGAGACTGTTTTTTCTCGTTTCTATATGGCAAATAGGACAGAGCCTTTGACATTATGAACTGAGCCACAGTCAAATGTGACATCATACTCTTTAATTTATCTTGAACTTTCCTCTTGGCTGTGAGTTATTGCTATTTAGAAGATGTCACTCCTCCAATTGCAGTAGAAGTTGAGTTTCTTTGAGGGGCCATTGTTCTTAAAGAAACAATGACTTTATTACTTCACATGGCCATGTAGTGGTAGTGTAACCACACTGGGTCAGTATGATGGCCCTCTTGTTCACTCAGTATCTTACTCCATGATCCATTCCCTTAACTGGCCTTGCAATCTGCATGAGCTGGCCTCATACCTTGGAAAAATTATGGATTACCCCATTTCATGGACCCTGGAAACACCTGAAGCAATGAATGATAAGTCTATTACTGCTAGAGATCTGCTACGTAAATGAGTAAACTTTTCTGAGTTTCTTATTTTCTCCAATTGAATGTCATAGTAAGACTTGTTGATAGGGCACAGGGACCCTAAAAGTTGAAACAAAACAGAAAAGTATCAACACTAATGATCACTGCCACTAGGACCTCATATTTAATGCATCCCTATTATATTATTCCTGGCTCTACTCCTGTTTCTATGTCTGGGACATTGGGAAGCCACTGCAGAACTGGTCTACAAGGGACTAATGCAAGGAACAGCGTTTGGATTTGAGCCCTGACTAAGTGAGCAAAAGTGGCCAGTCAGCGATCCTTATTTGGATCCTAGACTTGGTTAGCTTCTTCTGAACCTTTAGAACAAGGAATGTCCTACACGGCACTCTGCTCCCTCCATTTCCTCTTCGAACAAAATGACTGTGTCTTTGCCACATTGCACTCTGTGCATTGGGTTGCTAGAAGTAACAGCAGGTTGCACTGATGATTTAACTGTTTTCTGTAAAGGGCTACATGATCTCATGCAGATTTTTGCAAAGTCATATGCAAATCACAGAGCCCCGGCCCTTTTCTTAACAGGATGGCAACCTTGTTCCTCGGTGGCACCTGGGACCTGGAGATCCTTTCTCCACTTACGTTTAGCGCGCAGCCTGGGACTTGTCCCTGCAGCTCTCCGGGTTAGCCGTGCCGCCGTTGAGACCTCCCACCTGGACTCCCATCACCCACCTCTCTTGAGACTGCTCTGGCAGGGCTGGTGTGGGCTGCAGCCTTTGCTCAGAGGGCAACATGTTCCAGGCAAAATCTGCCAACCTGGGCCATGGGCTCACCCCTCAGGGCTCCCTGCTTCTCTGCTGGGTGCAATTCGATGTTGCCGAGCTTCTCTCCAAAGTCTAGACGAGTGGGACGGTAGGGAACTATGAGAGGTCTCATGACCCAAGGTACTTCCCCTATCTCCCGAACAGAACAACCAGGTACCCCAGGCCCTCCCTGCCCTAGAGGTCTGCAGTGTGAGTGGACAAGTTCATTAGAGGGTCACACTTGTCTATGAATGTTTCTATAGTCGGTGATCTCCAGTCTGGAAAATCCCATCGTTCTAATCTAGCCTGCCTCCCCCACATCATGAGAAAGAGGAAGGAGGAAGAAGGGATAGTTTATGGCAGAGAAGAGGAGGGTCGACTCTAGCTGTCCTTAAACAGTGGAACAAGCACTTCCCGACAAGTGTTTGCTTCCGCCTACCCAGGTTTTGTCATGATTTTCTAACTCCTCCCTAGCCTCACACACTCCTGAGGTCTCTGGTTCAGAGACCACTCTGCTAGCCTTCAGGTGCTTCCAAATTACCCTGTTGGGGAGTGGGGAGGAGGGGCTGGGAGGAAGTAGGAGAAGAAATAAATGAAAATAGTCTGGCCACATGTTGGTAATTGTTGAGATCAGATGATAAGTATGTGGGCATTTATCATATCATTCTCTCCACTTTTGTATATGTTTGCAATTTTTCATAATAAAAAGTTAAAGAATAAAAAAAGTCCTCCAGCTTCTAAGATACTCAAGAGAGAGCCCCCAACTCCTACCAGAGAGTTTCCTGGAAACCCTACACCAAGGCAAGAGGCAAAGATGATTCCATTACATATGTATATATATATATTCATTTTCTAATTTTTTAAAGGCCCACTGCTTTATTTTCAATAGACTAAACCTTATTTCTAAGTGCTCCTGAAGTTGGGCTTGCTTCCCCCAGCTGGATTATGGGGGAGGGCTGGGTAAAGGGTTCTTTAAAATCCTGAAAGTTTACACTTCCATGTATCTCACAATCTAATTGTGAGGATGGGACTTGTTCAGCGTTCTGAACTTTGTGAAGGAAATGCGTTCTCAATTCAAAGAGTCATTCTCTGGAATTGCACCTGGCTCAGGAAAGGACTGTCTTTGTACTTGAATTTAAATCTAATGGAGAACCTTAACACGGGCATTTGCATGACTGAGAATTGCTGCTGTCTTTTTTTCCGTATGTCACTTTCTTGAATGTGTTCTAATAAAATGATTCTAAAGCAGGCTGTTGATATACAGTGATTTATAAATATTTTCTGTTGAGTACTAAGGCCCTTATTTTTTTATTTTTATTTATTTATTTTATTATTATTATTATTTTTTTTTTACCAAGAATCCACTCCATCCCACTTTCTGGATCTGTCTAGCTAGGGACAGATGCATGAGCATACATCTGGATGATGGCAGCACCACTGCAGTTACAATCACTAATAAGAATTATATCAACCACAGCAATTTTGTCTTCTGGCTGCCTAGCTGTAGAATTTATTTTCCAGAATAAAGATGGCCATATGTAGTAGATGAGTACAGTAGGGAGAAAGTAGAAGAGGCAGGGCAGGAACAGGAGAATAATTCACTCTATCAGGGAGTGGGGGAGGGAGCAAGGTGGAAGGAGAAACAAAGGCAACAAGCAGATAAGAGAGGCAAAGTTCATACTTGTTCTATTCAGTGATAAATCTCAGCACATTCAAATGATAATTGTTAAATTTTATTTACAAAATTGTACCATAGCATGTTACAAATCTCAAAATCTCATTAAGAAAACTGGAAGCAACAGGAGAAAATAATATATTTCCAAAAGCAGATATTTCAAGGAACACTTTTTAACCCAATCTTTTATCCCCCTTGAGCCAGACTGCCTGGAGCACTCCCATAAGCCAGTTCTTTGGGAAAGCAGGCATTGTTAGAAACCGTAGAACGGGCAGGGAAGGCAGAAGCAAACACAGAGGCTTCCATTTACTGAGCACCTTTCCCATACCAGGGCCTGGGAAGGCACTTGATATACATTATCTCCTCAAACCTTCACAGGCTTCCTGAGAGCACGCAGTATTGTCTTCATTTTCCAGATGAAAAGGCTAAAGCTAAGCGAAGTAAATAACTTGTACCAAGTCATACAGCCAGAAAATAGCAGATCTGTGATTCAAATTAATTTCTCCATGCTCCAAACCCATGCTTTTTCAAACTACAGGACTGATGACCCCCCACTGCCGAGCCTGACTCTCCCTCTTACACTGCCATGGCCTTCACTTTAGTGAATTTGCAACTTCTCTATGCCCTGGGGGTTGAGGGAGAGGTGGAGCAAGCATCTTGCTCTTCCTTGTGTGGTTGGAGATCCCTTTCAGGCCAGGGCCTTTGCAACCCAAATCTATGTACCTGCGACTTAGTTGTGTAGAGCAGAGGTCCTCAACCCCCAGGCCACGGACCAGTACCGCAGGTCTGTGGCCTGTTAGGAACTGGGCTGCAAAGGAGGAGGTGAGCGGTGGGCAAATAAGCCAAGCTTTATCTTTATTTGCAGCCGCTCCCCAGTGCTAGCATCACTGCCTCAGCTCCACCTCAGGTCATCAAGCATTAGATTCTCTAGGAGCACCGGTCCCTGGTACCAAAAAGGTTGGGGACTGCTGGCGTAGAACACAGGCTGATGAAGCTCAGATCACCATTTGGTTTTCACAGGGATGTCCTCACTCATCGAATAGCTGAGTGCATTATGAACTAGGGGAGAAAATATAGACTCAGCTTGTCTTCAAGGAGCTTACCAGTAGAGGGACAGACGTTAATCAAGTAACCTATGAAGGCATGTGTAATTAAAACTGGAAGGGACCTTGGAGATCATTGAGATCAACTGATGAAACTGAGATCCAGAAATGCTAAGCAGTTTACCCCAAACTATCTAGCAAGATGGGCAAAATGAAAACTAGAACTCAAAACTCCTGATTTTTATTTGTAGGCAACTTTTTTCCCAACCATGTCACACTCCAGTCTATTGCACACCCTAACCCTGGCCAGCCATATAAACATGTTAATCACTCAGTACACTATTTCCATGCCTAAGAAAAACCAGACAGTGCATTTTGTAATTATAAACAAAATGGTGAACCAAACCCCTGAGGATGGCATTTACCAAGCCTTATTTGCCGAGTTATTTCAGAACCCAAAGTAGGAACAGAGGGGCAAGACTCCCACGCTGTAGCAACACTGCCTAATAAGGATGCTTGCAAGTGTTTCAGTGTTTTGCTTTGACCCCGATATGTTCTCATCTCCCAGGTTCAGTAGTCGTTCATTCACGCATTAATTCAACAAATATTTATTGAGTGCTAGGCACAGTTGTCAGAGCCAGAGACACAGCAGTGAACAAAATGGACTGTTCCTTGTGAAGCATACATTCTAGTTGGGGGAGACATAAAATAAACAAGTAGTTAACAGCATATTAGGTGATAATTGCTAGAGAGAAAAACAAATCAGGAAAGGGAGATAGGGAGCTCAAGAGGTAGGGATGCATTTTTAGGTAGGGTTATTGGGGGAAAGACCTCCCTGAGAAAATGAAATACCAGGTGATCATTTTATACACACACTCTCTCCGTGCCCCGCACCCCCGCCCCCCATTTCTTTCTCACATACATTTGAGCAGTGTGATTTGAAAAATCCCATAAACCTTCCCCTTCCTCCTTCAGAAGAATCAAAGTTTCCCATTAGCACATCCCAGATCCCAATTTTTAGCTTCCTCTCTTCTTTCCTTTCAGCTGAAACAAGGGTTCTTAAACTTGAGTATATATTAGAATCACTGGGAGGGCTTGTTAAAACACAGATTGCTGGGCCCCCACTGCCAGAGTACGAGATTGACTAGGTCTGGGGTGGACCCACAAATCTGAATTT
Source organism: Macroglossus sobrinus (assembly GCA_004027375.1). Taxonomy (NCBI): domain Eukaryota; kingdom Metazoa; phylum Chordata; class Mammalia; order Chiroptera; family Pteropodidae; genus Macroglossus; species Macroglossus sobrinus. Next base: position 621,397 of record PVKZ01000580.1, read on the forward strand.
GTAAAAAATACCCAGGTAACGCTGATGCTGCTTGTCCAGGGACCACACTTTGAGAGCCACTAGTTTAAGCTATTATAACCGAAAGATCCCTGTAAAAATGAAACCATTACCTGAGAAAGAATGCATTCATTCATTAGGATCCGTGGACATTATCAAAAAATAACTAGCTTAAGAGCAGGATCCTTAAGAAATATGACTCATTTTATCTGGGGTAAGTTTCAGAAGCCACAGTCCAAGAGCCCAAGCATTTAGGAGATAGGGCAAAGGAAAGATCCTAAAAGGTGATGATAACAGTATTTCATTGCTTATCTATCAGTGCTATGCATTTTCATAACATTTAGTACTTTTACAAGCCCTTTTGCCCACTGCTCCCTTTTGACACAGTTAACCTGTTAGGCAGAACAGATGTCATTATTACATTTAATAGATAAGAAAATTGAGACATAAAGAGATTGTATGGCCACCCTTAGGCATCAAGAATGAAAATTTCAGTCACTTTACACCTAGTCCAGTGTTTTTTCTCCTTTAATACTCTTCAGAACACTAGCTATAGCTTTCTCCTGGGGTTTCTAGACCTAGACCATTAAAATCCAGGACATATAGTCATTCTTTGCCTTTTGCTCTGTTCAAAATGCCACTTACTGCAAGATTATTCATGTGGGTGAATAATTGTGGTAAATACTAAGCCTCTACCATAAACATGTTTCTCCTACTACCAGATACTGTTCAGAGAAAATGCTAACTCATTTTATATTAGCCTAAGCTAGAACTAATCATTATGAAAGCAAACCTGCTGGGGGAAGAGCACAGATAATACTTCCCAAAGGCAAATAGAAATAGCATTTTGATTATATGTGCCATTGCTTCCATTTCATTAGTAGAGATAATTGAAAGTTTTCTGTATCACTAAAGTATACAACAACTTGAGAGTGGATTTTGTTAAATCTAATGGCTGGTGAATCACATTTTCAAGTATTTAAATATACAAAAAAAATCATGGACATGAAAGATAAAATTCTTCCAGTATTTGCCCTTTTGATTATATTTTTCAGTCCTGCACTGATTCCTCAGAATGAGAAAGTGAGGTTTCCCATTGAATCTCACAGACAGTGACCCAATGGGTTACAAAGAGCTTCCTCTCTTAAGCTTCCATACTACTTTTGACCATCCAGGAGCTTAAGGTTTTAGAAGTTTAATTTCTAAAACTGCCCTCATTTGTCTCTCAACCCACTGATATTCTGACATCTTTCTCCAATCCTGCCGTTGGGACCACTCATTCAATAAACATTTCTTAAGATTTAATATATACTAAACCCTATAAGCGCCATTGAATAGGTTACAAAAATGAGTTAAAAATAATCCTGTCCTCAAAAAACATGGCATATAATAAAATTGCTCTGTAAATGATACAGAATGATCAATGTCCAAATATATTCTAGTTGTAGATTATAAACCCGTGTGAGTTTCTCCCCATTTTTATTCTCTGTACCCAGTGTGTGTGTGCAAGTAAAGCTAATTGATGAGTTATTTTAGTTTAACATAAAGGAAAGAAAATGGGAGAAGGGTGGATGAGGCAAGGGTTCTACTCTGTAGTTCTGGGCACACATGGAGATGAGCAGCACAAAGCATGTGATAACAAGGGGGCAGTGGGATCTAAAATCTTCCATAGACATTCCACATGTAGATGAAAACAAGTTGAATATGTGAGGGTCATAATCAGAAGAATGATTAGAAATTTCATATTGATTAAAGATCCAGTGTAAATGTGTTTTTGCTGAGTTTTAGATTCCAAAATGTGCTATAAACATGACTTTAAAAAAAAAGTTCTTGCCCACTGCAACACAGGGACTGAACAAATAAGAAAATAGATTAGGTTGGGGGAGATGGAGCGGGACACAGAAGATGCAATTAGTTGGGTCAATATTAAAGAATCTATGAGAAGAAGAGATGCAGACCATAATCCAACAGCGTGTATACATGTGTGTGTGCCTACCTGGACACAAATACATATGCATAGAAAGGTGTTGAAGGCCAGGAAAAAAGATTTTTTGAAAATATGAGACCTTTATATAAATTCCACATTAATAATTCAAAAAAGGAAGACAAGTTTAGAAAACCAAAAGCACTGTCAGAAGGTAAGGATAAGATTGCAGTTCTGGTGACCAAGCAGCCGAAGGAATGCCTCAGACACACATTCTTCCTGTTTATATGGGGTTACCTGAATGTGCAGCAGCTTTCTCTCTCTCAGCACCTGAAAAGAGCTGCCTTGGTTTTACTCTGCTTTAGGTTGGGCTTAGTGAATAGTGGAATCCCAAGACAGGGACTTGGGGCAGATAGGCAACTAGATCTCAGATCTATCCTTTGAACTCATTTCTGGCACTCTGCAAGCCTGTCCTGGGAATTTTCACAGCCCAGGTGCTGTATCCAGGCTTACCAATGACTATCGAGGGTGCTAGTGGCATGGAAATATAGCCTAGAATGGGTATGTGTGGTCATGGATAGTGGTAGTCACAGGGAGAATTTAGAGGATCCAAAAACAGCCGTGATGGGGAGATGATCTCTATGTATCTGCATTTGAGTTTGGGGGATGGTGGAATAAGGAGTGTTATTCTATTTGTAAGGATAGAACAGGCATTCTGTTGCTTGTCATTGGTGACCTTTTAATGGGTCTTACACACTCAAACATAGTATGGCATTATTAGCTGTGGTGGAGCTGAGTTCTGCTAGGTAGCTGTTATGGCACACATCAGGGTAAAAAGAAGTACCAGGGTGGGGGTGGGACCTGAAACCTAGTTGATGTTGGAGTGGATTTGATTTCACTGGCGTGGCACTCTCATCCTGAGAGTGACCCATGTGTATGGCACTCCAGGTGTTGCTCTGGTATCACCTAGATTCATGAAGACTTGCATGGGCTTCCTGGCCCTGAGCGGAGCAAGTCAGTGATAAAATTGATTTATACTGTTAGGTTCTTCAAGGCTAACTAGAAGTTAGCAATGTAAATAGGAGGCTCTGTACTTTCATATTCTTCATGCATTCTGATTTAGTATTGAAGATACTGGCATACTGCTTTATTTTTGGTATTTCTGAGACCTTCCAAATAACAAACTTGTTGGAGAGTCATAGATAATGGGCCTCAAAGCCAGGCCATCAAAAGTGATCTAAGTCCTCTCCATCTTCCCTGGAAGGCCACGTAGACAGGCTTAGAAATGAAATAGGTCATTTAAGAGGGAGGCCCTTGCAGGGTCTGTATGATTGGTGTTGTAGAATATAAGTGGAGACATTCCAGTTTAATGACACAGTGCAAGGTTGCTTATAGGGCCAGGCAGGTGCATACCCTAGCAGAGGCCATCAACCCAGCATTTCTAGCTCTTGAGGAAGGAATTCAGAAATTAAAGTGGGAAGGTAATTAGCTCAATGAGTCTGATGGCATTACAAAGATGATTGCTTAAACCGTTACCACATGCCAGTTTCCCATCATGCCATAGTCCTCTAATTTGGCTATAATTGTCAGAAACCTGGCTAATTGATTTCTCCTAGATTAAATGTCTTACAAAAGAATGTATATGCCAGCAGGGGACAGGGAGGGTACAGAGGGTTGAAATAGGATAGTATCTGTAGTTATATTGGACATATTGGTCTCTTTGACAAATGTTTGACAGGGGAGAGGGGTTTCAAGGGTTATGCCCAAAGTAATGTTATGATTTGGGTTCTAAAGAGTCCTCTCAACTATCAGAGACTAATAAACCCTCAAAGGTAAATTAGGGGGTCATTTGTCAAAAACAAGAGAATGGATATTGTTAACAACTGGTGACTCTTAATGATACTAGATATCCATCATGCCATTTATTCATTCAACAAATATTTATTGAATGTATGCTATGTGCTAGTCACTATGTTAGACAACAGTAACTACAACAACAAAAAATAATTTCGACGCTTATGGATTTTACATTCTCATGGGCATATAGACACGTAAAAGATATAAAATGCTGGATGATGATATGTGCTATAGAGAAAAATATAGCTGCAGGGATGGGGTGAGGGAAGAACCTGAGTTCTGGCAACTGACATAATTGGGAATACAGAGTATAATGAACTTAGTCCAAATGGTCTCAAGGCGATAATAGTAATGAGGCAGTGAGTATTGGAGGGATCAAGTCCTATTAGGAGCCTACACACAAGGTTTTAGAAATCTCTCTTCATTACCCCTGCCCCCCGCCACCAAATCCATAAAGGCTTGGGGAGGAGTAATCTTATCTAGAAACAGGCAGGAGCTCTCAAGAAAATGGTCTTTCCTCTAAATTTCATGCCTCCATTGGAGCCAAGAGGTGCCCAGGAATGTGCCCTGGAAGTCAAGTGGGACCTCAGAGTATTCCCCCAACTTCTACCAGGAGTTAAAGGGAGGCTTCCAGATGTGATATTAGTCTAGGTTAGAGGAACCTGAATTCCATTCAGAGTGATGAGGTCCTCATCTATGGTGAGATCAAACCTCTTTCAAAGTTCACATAGTGAGAGTCTTGAAAATAAATCAAGGTCTAGTCTGAGTATAAAACGAATCTAAAAACCAAGAGTTTGTGGAAGTGTTACATTCTGAGGAGTGTAAAAGTATTTATTTTGGCCCTAATAGGTTTAAAGTATGAATTCTCTTTGGTTACCTTCCTGAATTCCCAGCAGATTTCAGGGCCCCTCAAGTCTAGCTTGATCAAGGTTCAGTAGCAGGAAGAAAAATAGTTTCCAACTGTATATGGTTGAGAACAAACCCCAGTCACCAGTACAAAGGCAAAGAGAGTCCTGATTCTCTTTATCACAAAGAGCACAGGGCCCCAGGAGACCTGTTGAAGAGGTACAAGAATTCATGCTAGAGTCTTGGGCCCACATAATAGATATGTTCAAGCCAGACAGCAGGAAGAATACTCAGTCACATTCTTGGTGTAAGTGTAGCTTCTCCATTTTCTCTTCCCAAATCCCACTTAGGACCCATTAAACTTAGGCAGAAGACTTGGGAGTTAAGGAGGAGCTCACTCCAGAGTGAGCTCACTGGCATAACTGTATAGAAAAATTAGTCTCAAATAATGTTAACAGCTCCTCCACCAAAGGGCTACATGAGACAAGTTCATTTCAGTTCTAATTTTAGCCCAGAAGACAAGTGATACAATAGCAAACAACATCACATTTCCCTATGTGGGTATGAGAAATCAAATGTGGCATTTGGTTATTTTCTGTTTTCATGGATTAGTACATCTGCTTAGTAGGGGTGTTCTGATCATATTTGGTATGGGTCACTTGTTGTTTGTCAAGGGTGAGTCATAGCAAGTAATGGCAGAAATCTTTACTTCATCTGTAGGATGCAAAATTTTTTTAACTTACATGTAGATGTAGATCATTAGCTAGAGGAAGAGCTAGTATAGCTTTATAGAATCCATGTCAAATCATAATAGTTATGGAAGTTGTAGTTGCTACAGAGTAAGTTCCATGAGGGCAGGGATTTATGTCTACTTTTTTTACTGCTATATCTCCACTGCCTACAGTAGTACCAGATACATAGTAGGTACTACAAGTACAACTGCACAGTAGGTAGAACAAATGCAATTTCCTTAGTATATAGAAATACAGAGAGAAATATTCCCCAGCTTTAGGGCAACCATACTAGAAAGCCTTCGTTGCACCACTGGGAAGTGGGAAGGAGTCTTGAAGAACAGTGTCATATTTAGCAAAAACAAGGAGCATGCTGCTTGATTTCCAGATAATGCAAGAGTAGAAAAAAGGATTGGTGCATGATCTGACAGGCAAAGTTAAAACCTGGGATTAAGGGACAGGGTTGATAAATGGAGGAAGCAACTGAAAACATAGCAAAGCTCTAAGGCTAATAATCAAAGAAGCAAGTGAACTGTGGAAGGACAGGTACATAGCCAGGTGTGAGAAGCTACTATGTGGTTTGTTCACTGACAATTCAAGAAGTATAATAAATGATAACTCATTTCTTAACATAGTTTTTATTGTGTTTCTCACCATAAGTTTTTAAAGGTACCACTTGATTTCTGGGACTATGTACATCATTTCTAACTAAGGATGGCAAATGGGAGGATTGAAAAGAAAAAATCAACCCAACAGAGCACAAATCCCCACCAAAATGAAAAATTGCTATGAGAAGTCAAATTTGAAAAATGTCTTTCATTTGGTTTGCTTCATTGAGTTGGTTGCCAATGAAAAGGACTCAAGTTCCAAAGACAGTGTTGATTGAAAACAACTTCTCTGTCCTTACCCACCCCCATGCTTATGATTCTCAGTAAGTGTTCCTAAAGCTCCAAGAAATGAGAATGTAAGAATTGATGCATCTGTTGTGAGTCAGCCCCAGGGATGGTCAACAATGCGTTCTAATGCCAATTTTCTAACAGAAAGTGAAGCTGGTTTTCAGCTAGATTTTATTGAGCTTTAAGACTGTTTCAAAAGTTCACAAAAGGAATCTAAAATATTGTCCTTAAGTAAAAGAATTGTATAGCTTAATTGGGAGAGAGAAAATACAAATGATCAAAGAAAATTCACACAGTGTATGATAGGAATAGTTCTGAGAGGTACCAACGCTATGATGATCTATTCTCCCTCTGCATATTAATCCAATATCAAGGATGAGTCTAGCAAGTAATGGCAGAAATTTTTAGGTTCTTTTGAAAAACTAATAATAATTATGATATTATCAGGGGTAGCAACAACAATTAAATCCAGTAGTTCTGCCCAAATTGCATTCAATTTGTATAGGTCTTATATTTGTCTAAGAATGGCCCTATTACGTCTCTCTCCCTTTCTTATTTTTATCTTTCCTACTACTCTGTCAGTGTTCCTACATTCCTGCCAATATCCATCCCTAAGATAATTTCATCCAGAAAAGAGATGAAAGTAGATATATCTCTGAGGATAAGCTAGGTTATGCTATGGTAAGAAACAACTCTAAAAATATTTGTGGCTTTAAACAACAAGAGATTATTTCTTGCTAACACTAAATGTTCATTATGGGTTGGCATAGAGAATCAAGGATTCTGGATGATGGACAAGCTTCTAAAGTTGCCAATTACCATCTCAGACAGAAAGATAGTTTGAAGAATCTTAACCTACAATTAAATTACCTAGTCTGGAGATGATTCAACATCCATGGCCAGAACTAGTTATATGGCCCTACTCAACTAAAAGGGGCCAGAAAAACAATTGAATTATGTGTCCAGAAGGCAGAGAGCTAGAAATACTTGGTGAACATCAGAATGACTACATTAACAGTTAACATTAAGTTATATTTACAGTTAATTTACATTTTGGTCCTAACTCAGATTTGAAAATTTCAGATCTACTCAGGTGTGTGTGTGTGTGTGTGTGTGTGTGTGTGTGTGTGTGTGTGTGTGTGTGAATTTCAAACATATACATTGAAGTAACATTACTCATGTTTTATTCATTGTTTGCTTTCTGTTGCTCCCACTGCCTAATTTCCACTAGGCCCTTTCTATGATGTTCAACCCTATAAGTATTGGGTCAGTGCTAATGTCCATGTCTTCTCAGTATATAAAGATGGGAAGACTTCTTGTTCTTCTTGAAACTTTTTCCAGATTTAGGGAACCAGTTTTGAGGATTCAAAGTCTTGACGAGTCTAGAGGGACATGTCTTAGAGCTTAATTTATTACATTATTTATATGCTAACCTGTAGAGTTCTCTACTGGCATCTGGCATCAGACTGTACATAATAGGTGCTGCATAGTAGGGATGTGAACTTACTAAATCCCTTATGGCAGAGTAACTGAATAATGTCATTGGGAAGAGTATTTTACCTAAGTATGAGAATATAACCCATGTGCTACTTTACTCCTTTTATAAGTAATGTTGTATGATTGCATGACCTTGTTCTAGTAATCACATGGTTACTCCATTATTAAGTAGCATATGGTATCATTGGGAGGTAAGGGCAAGCTCTGCCATAAACTACATTCAAATTGTCTGCAAACATAGAGTATTGGACACAAACTCACCAGGCAAGAAAATTTAGCACTGCAATAGAATGGAAAGAACCCTGGGTTGTAGTCAAGAAATTTGGTTTTGGTCTTAATTTTGCTATTGACCAGTTGTATTACCTTTGAAAAACATTTTAGTGAAATCATACATCTTCTCAAAACCTTGGTTTTCTCATCTATAAAGTTGGAAAATAACAGGAACTTATCTTTAAATTTCATTCATGATAATAATTGTTTTTCTATTACTGGCTTAATTGAAACCCAGAAGTCTATGACTTTTACTGATAAAAATCAACAAGCACACATTCTAAGTAATTTGGAATTGGGAAAATGGTATTTATAAGAAAAGATAACAATTTCATATATAATTATCTGTATTGATAAAAGAGACATAGTACTGTAAAGCAGTAATTTAAGAAATATTTAGATTCAAAATATAGGCAAAGAGGTTGTCAGAAAATGTAAATGCTCCATTTTCTCATTTATCTACTCATTCATTAAAAACATGTTTAACCTCTATCATGAAGTCAGCTGGGTTAAATGAGCAGAGAGGGGCAAGAGAATTGAAGACATTGGCAAGAACATTACTGAATCCAAGCTGCTTAAGAAGGAATGTGATAAAGAGAGGGTAACAGAGGACTGGGGAAAAGTGGAGGGCTCCATGATCTAGTGGTTCCAGTGGGATTACAGAAAGCTCATTAAATATGTGAGTTGGAAGGAGAATAAAGAAAGAAGATCTGAGACTTATATTTCCGACTGAGAGAGAAAAGCAAGGACTAAATAAACCCCTCTGCTTGAAACAACCCTCCCCCGCCAAAAAAAAAAAAAACAGACAAAATGTAAGAAACAACTATTTTTAAGACACTAGACAGCAGACAACAAAGGATAATGTGATCCCTGAGATACAGGAAACAAAGTGAGTTCAATGGATACCCTAGCTTACTACCTTGAGTTTCCAGGTTTCAATGAAGGTAGAGCTTACCGAGGGGTCTCTCTAAGTTAAGAAAATGGAGCTAAAAGTTAAGTGAGATCAAGTCAGCTAAACTTCATAGGAAAAAATAGTGGAGAGAAGAAAGCTGCAGGAGAAGAGAACTCTGGAGATTTTCAGACGGTCTCCCTCAAGTTGTCAGCAAAGTATTGATCTGAACATGTATATTAGGAAACTACCCCAGGATGAGGAAGAATTACCTGAAACAATTAGGAGATATCTAGTGTCAATAAAGGGCCTATAATGGTGCCTGTTTGCACCAGCCAAACTAAAAACCTCAAATCCACAGGGTTTCAGGTAAAGCACTTACAAGGGCCTTGCCTTAGTAATGGAGAATAATAAGTCCCCTAAAGGGGAATAATAATTATGATTTTAGGCTCTGGTTCTGTGTAACAAGTCTTAAAAGGATCAGATTGTTTCAATGTAACTTAACTGCCTGCCAGGACAAGGCTCAAAAATAGTTATAGGAATAAAAAATATTGAACATTCCTAAGGTAAAATCCAGTGTCTGGCATCCAATCAAAAATTACCAAGCATGCAAAGAAGCAGAAAAATGTGACCCTGTTAAGGGGGCGAAAAATCAATCAAAATTGACCCAGAATTGACATAGATGTTAAAATTAGCAGGAATGGACATAAAAATAGTTATTATTAAGAGTATTCCATACATTCAGAAAATTAAGTAGAGACATAGAAGTCATAAAGAAAAGTTCATGTTGAACTTCTAGAGGTGAAAACTATAATGCCTGAGGTAAAAAATAACTGAATGGGATTAATAGTAGATTAGATATAGCAGGAGAAAATATAAGTGTACTGGAAAAACATAGTAATAGAAACTATCCAAAATGAAACAAAGGAAAATAAGTTTTGAAAAAGAACAAAGCATCAACAAGCTGTGAAACAACTTCAAGAAGACTAATATTCATGTAATTGGAGTTTCCAAAAGGAGAAAGAGAACAGGGAAGTGTTTAAAACAGTAATGGCTGAACATATTTTAAATTTGGTAAACCCATAGATCCAAGGAATCTAATAACCCCCAAGCATAAGAACTCTGAACTAAAACTATACTAAGACATATTATAATCAAATTACTCAAAATCGGTGATAAAAAAAATTTGAAAGCTACCAGAGAAAAACAGACAAGCTGTATACAGAGGAACAAAGATAAAGATGACAACATATTTATCACTTAAAATAAGGTAAGCAAGAAGACAGTGGAGCCTCTGAGTGGAATGCTAAAGGTAAAAAGAAAAATGTCAACCTAGAATTCTATACCCAGTGAAAATATCTCTCAAAAAATGAAGGCAAAATAAAGATATTTTTTCTGACATAGAAAAGCTGAAAAAAAAATTTGCCAGCAGATCTACACTACAAGAAATATTAAAGAGTTCCTTAGGTAGAAGGGAATGATACTACAGAGAAAACTAGATCTACAAAAAGAAATAAAGATCAGAAATAGTAAATGCATGGGTTAATAAACAGGATTAATGGATAAAGAGCAGTATGAAAGAGACTTTAAACAAGTATGTTTAAAATCCTCAGATAAGTGAAGGAGAAATATTATATACGAAACAGAAACAAGTGACTATAAAAGAATACACACAGATGAAGAGAATTATTGATTTGGAAAATAGAAGTGAAGAAGTCTCTTAGAGCATGTACAGAGAGATAAAAGATATGGTTGAAAGTAATTTTAATAAGAATTTTGGGATAAAGTAGAGAGGGTGGCAAACATACATTTTTGAAACAGAAAATGACTAAGAAAAAAGGCAGATAAGGAGAGAAAAGGGGAAAAAGAACAGAAGAAAAAAATAGAAAACAAATAGCAAAAAAAAAGGGCTCGAACATATACATAATTATGGTAATTTTAAATAGTTTAAACACTCCAATTAAAAGGCAGAAATTGGATTTAAAAAAAAAAAGACCAAACAATATGCTGCCTATAAGAAATACACTTTATGAGCATACCAATAGATTTTTTTTAAAAAGATATACCATTTCGACTATTCAAAAAACATTTTCAGCAGCTACATTAATATCAGCAAAAGTAGATTTCAGAGCAAGGGATGTATGTTTTATAATTATAATCAGGAAGACTTAACAACCCTAAAATAAACTTTTAAGTGTATGATAACAAGACTTCAAAATACATGAAGCAAAAACTGACAGAACTGCAAGGAAAAACAGACAAATCAATAATTAAAGTTGAAGATTTTAATATTCTTTCAATAATTGATAGGATAAATAGAAAAATCAATAAGGATGTAGAAGACTTGAAAAGCAAAATCAACTAACTTGGCTTAATTGACTTTTATAGAACTCTGCACCAACAATAGCAGAATACACATCCTTTTCAAGTGCTCATGGAATATTTACCAAGAAAGACCATACTGTGGGCCATAAAATAAGTCTCAATACATTTGAAGGGATTCAAGTCATACAAAGAATGTTCTCTGACCACCATGGAATTAAATTAGAAATAAATAGCAAAATTATCTCTGGAAAAATTCTAAGTATTTAGAAACTAAAGAATGCTATTAAATAACCCACCAGTCAAAGTGGAAACCAAAAGGGAAATGTATCAAAATATATAAACTGCTACTGGAGAAAAGAAGATGTCTAATTTACTGATGTGGGAGGGAAGCCAAAAATAGTGATCATGAGATCAAAGATGTGGAAATGGGAGGGAAGTTGCTGAAGGAGCTCAATGGAGATGATGAGGTCAGTGAACCAAGAGGCCAGGGTGCTGTAGGGGCTGCCTACAGGGAGACAAAGCTTCTTAAGGAGAGGAGAAGAAAATTAGCAGCCTGGGTCAAAGCCAGCAATAAAGGAAGGGTTTCTAGTCCCAATTCTATTTTTCTTGCAAATCAGTGTGTCTCTCTGAACCTCTGTTTCTTTTTTTTATAAACAAGGGAGTTATGAATTCCCCTTCTCTGTTTAGCTCTTGATTGTTTCTTTGTATTTTCAAATATTAAAATTTATATATTTTTAATTTAAATTTTAAAATATAGTTTACATAAGCCACCCCAGATACTTTTTTGGGGAAATGGCAAGACATTAAACAATAGGTGAACACATAGTCTCTAAGGACCGTTGAAACCCTAGGGTTCCCTGATTTATGCCTGTAAGCCACACCAGCTCTAAAATGGCACTCCGAGCCAGGCAGCATCAGAGAAGGTATGCTCTAGTCATTATGGAGAGTCCAGAGAGGATTAACCTGTACACACCAGTAACTGACTGTGTATTGATTCCCTGAAGAGGGAATTTCCTGGATCTTCACAGCATCAGGAGGCTGGCCTCCACAACCCCAGTTAAACCTAAGCTTGAGAAATAGTCTTCTCCCTTGTGTCCCTCACAGAGAAGCCAGGAAGGAGGTTCACTGGTTGGAAAACCAGGAATTGGAGCTCCACACAACCAAGCATTCAAGCAAATACTGACCCCTTACGCTACCCCAATATCTCATCCACATTCACTATTATATGGTTTCAGGAAAATGAAATGTAGCTTCTCCTGGTGGTAGGTCTTAATCTGATATAGCAATTCCTCCAGGAGGAGTCAGGGACCAAACTCATTTTTCCTTATCATGTATCTTCTGAAGTCATGGGAGAATTGTGAAGTACATTCCTTCTCTATTCTCTGTCCTTAAAACTGCAAATCTGTTCAGTTACTTAAGTATATTTAGATCTCTTTTAATATTATATCAAAACTGTAGGCCATGCACTGAACACCATAGTAAAAAATAAGTTATGAGAATTCTACCTGTCCTTGGAGTGAGGAGCGGAGGTGTATGGGAATGGGTGATAGGGCCAGGTGGTTGAAGTAGTCCCTATAGGCAATTAACTCACAGATATAGAATAGTAGAATCTTTGATCTGGAATAATCCTTAATGATTATAATGTTGTACATAAGGAATCTAAAGCCCATAGAAGTAAAATATCTAGCCCTGTATTCATATAACTAGTAGAGTCAGGTTTTCTAACTTACAGTCTGCTCAGGCATAAAGGAAACCTATAGTCTATGATACTGTGAAATAATGCTAATTGAATAAAGCCATGCACTTAAAAGGACCAACCTCATTTATAGGAGTGCAAAGAACATTGATGATGTAGTGAGGAGGTGGTTAAATTGCACCTTGGAAATAGTTTTTAGTTAATGCAGAAAAATTTCATACAAGAGAATGAACAATGAGAAAGAAAGAAAGCTGATGTAAGGAATAGACTCTCTGCATGTGGTGAAACTTTAGAAAAAAGATACACAAATGTTTGTGTTTGGTCCAAGATTCTCTTAGATAGAAAAGGCATATTACTTACCAAAAAAAAAAAGTATATTTACTCCATGAAATGACAGACATGTTAAGGAAATGACTAGGTTGAAACGGGATGTATGTGGAAACCTAGCTTATAGTCATTCAGGAAGACTCCTTGGAGGAGATAAACCTGTGAATTTAGCATTGGAAGGAGTTGGTTGGCAGAGTAAATGAAGGAATAGAAAGTATTTTTCATGAATTCAGAATGGCCTGAGCTAAGGTTCGGAAGCAGGAGCAGAGGAACCCAGAGAAATAAATGATGAAAAGTCTCCCCTGGTTGGAACTTGTAAGACTAGGCATTGGGGCAGGTCAGACGAAGCAGGCTGGAAAGGGTATTATGACCTACACTTAACTGTGCAGGAGAGTCTCTGAGGACTGAGACATCCACAGGAGGGGCAGTTTCCATTGCTGCATTCACACAGGCAGGTGGGGGATCTAGGCTGCAAGACCGTCATTCATCAAGAAAGAACACAGAGCAACCAAAGTTTGCTGGTAAAGACAGATAAAAGTATACATAGCAGGTATTTGATACAAGAATTGATTGTTAACTATGTGAACTTACAGAGGACAGGAGTCTTCTACAATTTTGGGGTTTGGGGAACCCTGGAAAAAACTGGTTTCACTCAAAATGAAGAAAAGCTTGTAAAGAAAACTGATGGAAGTACGGACTGTTTGAGGGGAGGTTAAAGCTGAGTTGATTGATGTTCGTTAGTACTTAATAGAAATTCAAGACTGGTCCGATGGAAACTAATTATTCTATCACTGGCACTTTTCCTGAAATTTTTGTAGCTCCTGCCAGGGAACTATGTGGGTCTTTAAACAACTGAGAAAACATCAAAAAGAGTCCCCAGAAATGTAAATTTTTTTAAAAATTAGTACATGTTTGTACAGTCAATTAGACAGTAGGGGGATAGCACAAAGGAAGATTTTTTTAACACTATAAACTTATAAACATGCATAAATATTAAACTTGTAAACATTAAAATCTATAAAATGAAGCAAATTTTAAAATAATGTATATTATATACAGACATTCTCGTAAAACCTTAGTCATCATCGGGCACTCTAGGTTGCCCTGTATTACTTCTTACACTGATTTACAGCTTGTTTTTAATCTTTTCTTTGAGACAGAGACTTTCTGGGCTTTACTTGTACCAGCAGTACTCAAATTTTCTAGGAATGATGCAGCATAACTTGTGTGAAAATTTGCCCCTTCAATCTGTTTCAATCTGTTCTGGCTACTTGGGTTTCCGAGCAGCTGTGTCATGGCATTGCTGTCAGCTGAGCTTTCATAATTAATTCTTTGGCATTTCCTCATGCTCTGTCTTCTTTTGTCAAAGATATGTGGTTCTTGGATCCACACTGCTTTTGAATTTACTCTTCTCTCCTGATTAGAATAGGAAATCATGGAGATTATAAAACATTTTCAAAGTTCCCCTTTCTACCTTCCTAAGAGCTTACCATCTAATCAGGATTTTAGAAAGCTTGACTATGTATAAAAGCTCCAAATGACACTGGATTAAATAAAATAGAGGTTTATTTTTTTCTCATCTAACAGACACCTAAAGATAAGCAGTTCAGGTCTGGTGGAGAAGATACAAAAACTTATTAGGAACCCAGGTTCCTTCTGGCTGTTCTTTCATCATTCATGAGGTTTGGTCTAGCTCATGGTCCAAGGTGGTGAGCGTTCCAGGGAGCAGCTTGGGCAAAAGGGAAGAAAAGTCACCCCCCGCACACACATTAATAAGACTAGTTTTAACCAACACTCAGGCTTAAATCTCACTGGCCAAAGCTTGATAATATGGCTGCAAGGTAACCTGAGGAATATAGTCTTTTAGTAGATAGCAATGTACCCCACCCCTCAAAAATATCTTTGTTACCAAGAAATCAGGTCAGAATGGACTTGGGAGTCACCTAGAAGTCTTTGCCATACTATAGCTTATTATCGAAAAGTTAACTAGTGGTGATTCATTGTATGTCTCTCTAATTAATTCTCTCCTCCACATTTCGTGCTTATTTTATACAGAAGAATATTAATATAGCAAAAGTATCCTTGAGACTCACAACTCCTAATTCTTTCCATATATCATAAAAGAGCATTGCATTTTTCCCTCTTAATATTTAAAATATATTTTAAACAGATTTTTTAAATTATGAGGAATTTTCTCAAAATTAATGATGGCATAATGAAAAGTCCAAATTATAAGGCAATAAGAGGTATTTGAAATATATAATCTATATATTTTCAAAAGTACTTGAGAATGTTTAATTAAAACACTAAGAGATGTGAAGTCTTAAAATTAAACGCAAGAGAGTCTATACAAAGGGAACAGGGAAAGTAGAAGTTTCAAAAATGTGAGGAAACAGAATATAGCACTTTTCATCTACTTCAGCAAATTCAAATAAACAATAATTGAAAATCCTCTTTATAGAAAAAAATTTAAGCCACACAGGCTCTGTTGGTAAGGCACTTTCAATCAGTGAGAGACATAGGGATATAGACAGATCCAAAACAAAGATGCTCTGTAATAGAGGTACACATAACACTGGCTAGAACGGTGGGCAAGAGGTTATTTGCAACTGCTGGTAGTGATGGCATGGATGGGAGCTGCTTGTGGAGGAGTTCATGAACAAGGCTGCATTTGAGCTGGGCTTGAAGGTGGGAAAGAATTTCCAGAAGATGAGAGGGATGTGGTTTTGGAGAGAGGCAGAACCTATTCCAGACTGAGAAAAAACATAGTAAATAAAAGTCAGTGAGTTGGGAAAATAATAGATATGCTTGGGAATCAGCAAGTATAGGTGTGACTTGGAGTACAAGGTCAGTCTTGGTAGCAGATGATTTGGAAAGATTGAGAAATGGGATCTGAGAGGCCTTAAATTATATGCTCAGGGATTTGTACCTGATTTTCTAGGCAGTTAAGGAAAGGAGAAGGAGGAAGTTAAATGTGTTCACCTTTTTATGACCTCTATTTCTTCATAAAGTCAGGATAAAGATTATTTATTGTTGATGAGAAGTTCGTTATTATTTAGAAGATGATAATATGCTGAGGAATCAAAAAAAGGAATGAACAAGGGGTAGTGACTCATCTCAAAGACCCCACCAAGGCATTGGGAGTAAATTTGTATTTAGATTTTCAGACAGCAAAAACAAAAGGTGAACAGGTTAGTTTAAATAACATTTTGGTTTTTGACAAGACAAGAATACCATGGCACATTTTTCTTAAACTGCATGGATTAGCATTTCAAGACATGCCTTCTCTCAATGCTGCCTTTTTTCAGTGGGATGATTTTGAGTGACCTTGATAATATAGGAACCAAGGAAGACGGAAGACGGCATTGAACAGCTGAAGGATATGTGTGCATGAGTGTGCATGTGTGAGACAGAGACAGAGAGACAGAGACAGGAAAGAAGAGCTGCATTTATTATCCTTGGTTAAGTAATTAAGTAGAAATGTCACTGGGTAGTAGTCTGTGGTCAAAGGGATAAGATATATGTGTTCATTGTGGATAAACTGGCTGATGTTTTGAATAAGTTCTTAAAGCAATGCTAGGCACAGTGACACTAAGAGAAAAGAGAATTTTCCATAAAGAATTTTTAGCAAGAAAAATTGAATGGGAACTAAGAGGTGTTATCTCTGGAGCTAGAGGCAGACTTTTTCTTGCTTTCTTTCAGAAGGGTATTATAATGTCAAAATGTCAGTGGAAAAATATGGAGATTTGAGTAGAAAACCTTTCAAAATGACCACTCGGTAGCAGAGCTGATGATGAGGCCCCAGAAGAGCTCAGGGTGACTGCAGCAGCTCACCAGCCACACTTATACCTCTGTATCAGCCAACATGTGATCAGTGAAGGGCAAGCTATGAATCTAAACACAAAGTTAGAGCTTAAGGGTGCTTTTATATATATGTTTTCATCTACCTAATGCTCTTATTTATAGATGAGTAAACAAGCCCAGAGAGATCCAGCGCCTTCTCAAGATCACTGTCCACTCAGGAGTGAAACCAGTGGCTGCTCAGACTCTTGACACTTGGCCCAGTGCTCCCTCCTGTTTCCTCAGCTCCCATCACTACTCTTGCTGTCACATGGTGTCCTGAGGGCTGGTGGGGTCCACCCAGAGCAAGACCCACCCGAGCTTCTTGGCTGGGTGTATCACTCCCAGAGAAAAAGGCAGCTGTAGGGGAGTGATCTGTATGTAGCCTGCAGATGAAAAGGAGCTAAGTGAAGCAGCCAGATGGGGATTTCTGGAAATATTCTAAAATGGTTTTAGAGAGTTTGGGGGAGAAATCTAGTTAGTACCATGTTTCAGGGATATTAAAATGCAGTGCAAACCACCTTTCTGCCTGCATTTAGGCTTTCTGTGCCTTTTGGGGACTGATAGGTTTTCTTTCTAAAACACCCTTTCTAACTAAAGGGCAAAGACTGGAAGCTCTAAAACACTGAATGCTGTTCCATTAGAAACATGAGGATGACAATAGTTATATAAATAACTTCTGCCCCAGCTCCTCATCTCTCACTGAGACCCAGGACCAGATGCAGGGGCACACGCCCAGCGCACAGAGTGCTTTAGGGCTTAGTACAAAGCAACATTAGAGGGAAATGCAAGCACTTTGCCCTGGAGCTTAGTGAGGTGCTGAATAAAGAAGGAGGTGTGACCAATGGTGTTTTTATAGAAAAACCTGAAGGAAAGAAGCCAGATAAGGCTAAGGTTTTCTACATTCTTTTTGAAAAAAGTAAAAGAGAAAAACGGGCAAGGGGTCAGAGTTGTCTGAAGTTAAAGAATCTGTCCTGTGGCCAGACATGTGTCCTGGTTTTTTGTTTGTTTCGAGTTTTGTAGATATACTATGGTAATATGGTCACCTAATGTGTACGGTGAGTGGTTAGTTGATTGGCTAGCTCTGCATGAGTAGCTGAGAATCTGTGAATCACACTTACACAATTTTAGAGATGGAATGGACCTTGATAATCTTTTAGTCCACACTTTATATATATATATAGATAGATGAAGAAATTGTGTTTTCAGAAAATTGAAGCTTCTTTTCCAAGTCTCATAACTTGCAATGCTGGTTTAAAATCATCTCCTCAAGTCCCAAACAATATATACCTTTTCTTCACCTTTTTCCCTGCTCACTCCAAGTTTCTGATCCTTCATAACCTTGGCTTACCTGCGGCCCATTATGGCCCCTCTGACGTTTCTCCCCTTTATAAAAGCCTTTACTGCACTCAGGTAACTCTGTCATTCTCTTGCTATTTCCTAGTTCGCATTTTTTGAAAGGTGGAATCTAGTTGTCCCCACTCATTGTTTTGCCCCAGGCCATGTGATTTGTTACCGGCAACCTTTAGGCTAGCTTTCCATGGGCAGATGCCTACTCTGGTCCTGTCACCTGTGGACACAGGACAAAATGGAGCTCTGTGATAGATGTTGCTGTCTAAGGCCTGCCCTACCAGCAGCTGTAAGCAGGGCAACTCTTATAGAAGGAGTCAAGGCCATGCTAGGCAATGTCTTTAATAAAAAACATGGTCAAATCATCACGGAGGTGGCTGAAAGTAATGGAAAGTCAAATTTAGCAACAAAGAGTTTGTGGTTCAGTTTTCAACTCTGGAACTTAATAAATTCGTGACTTTGAGCTTTCTCTCATCTCAACCTCCTATCTATAAAATGGAGAATTGTAAGGATTAAATAAAGTAATATGCATGAAAACATCCTGTCAGCTATGTAGCACCACACCCATATAAAGTAAATTACCTCCTCTAGGCCCCTTTAAGCATAAAATCTTCTGTTTGTGGGACTTCTGTATATCTCTTTCGAAGTTGACTATCACATCCCAGAATGCAGCTTGCATCTCTGGGTTCAGGTGATGACTGCCTTGCTGTCTGAATTTCTAGAAATACCCCAGAGGGATCGAGATTGTTACATTTTACACATAGCAGAACTAAACTACATTATTCCTAGAGTGTTTTGTTCCAAGAACATAGGGTATGAGAGCTGGCACTCCTTAGAGTCTTCTGACCTAAATCTCCCTTACTTACAGCTGAGGAACTAAGGCTAAGGACAGGTTAATTGATTTCCTCAATGTCCGTGATAGAAACAGAACAGAAGTCGCTCAATTATCTTTTGCTTCATAGCACATTAGCTCAAAGCTCAGCAACTTAAAACAACAAACATTTATTATCTAATAGTTTCTGTGGGTCATTATCCAAGAGTGACTCGGCTGGGTGGTTCCGGCTCAGGGTTTCTCGTGAGGTTGCAGTCAAGATGTCATCCAGAGGTGCAGCCTCTGACGGTCTATCTGGGGCTGTTGGCAGGAGGCCTCAGTTCCTCACCATGTGGGCCTCTCCCTTAACAGTCCTCATGACATGGCAGGTGGCTTCCCCCAAAACCAGTGATCCCATAGAAAACAAGGAGGAAACTGCAATGTTTTTTTTCTCTCCTAGTTTCAGCAGTCACACATCATCACTTCCACCATATTCTATTCATGAGAAGCAAGCCACCAAGTCCAGCCACCAAGTGGAGGAGAATTAAGCTGTACCAACCACTGTAGGTGCATATTAGAGAACCCACTGTAGGTGGGTGGAATATCAGAGAACTTGTAGACATATTTTTTAAATACCACAGGTTTCCTTTTATAAATTATTTTCTCTGCAAATGAATTTTCATAAAAGATCAGTTATTTTTTTTCCCTCCAGTTACTTGATGAAAGGTTATTCTCATTGAGAAGTAATTAGTGGAAGAAATTAATCTATGAAGATACCTTCTCAGGAGAGCATTAAAAAAACCTCTGTTGCAAACAGGAAATTGAAAAGTATAGCAAAGAATACATATAGAAGAGAAAGGTATGGGATCAAAGAATACCAAGGGGAAAAAACAGAAGCAAAGGCACCTTAGATTCTGACTTCTGTGGGCAGATTTCTCTCTCAATTCAGGAAACAGTATGTGAACAGATGCTGTGTAAAAGCATGTCTAGGGCCTGGAGTTGAAGATAGAAAGCCTGTAGGGACACCAGTTCTACTTGCAAAGGATGGCCCGTGTATATAAGTAGCCCCTATGCAAATACAAGGAAGCTTATGATAAATACTGTGCTAGGGGTACCTATAATGTGCATTGGGAACATGTAAGAAAGAAACATTTCTGAGGTAGTGATGTTTTGGAAATCCTTGCAGAAGATGTGCAAACCATTGGATCCGCCCTCCCATTCATTACCACCACTCACACCAGACTTCCTGCACCCGTTCTTTGCTTGATATTTCCCATTAGCACTTAACACTATCTAACATTCTAATATTCTGCTTATTTTGTCTATTTTGTTCAGGACTGAACCCCAGCACCTAAATAAGTTCTTGGCATATAGCAAGCACTCAACAAATATTTGTTAAATCAATAAATTAGATAATTAATCAGTACATAAGGAAATTGAGCTCAACCATAGAGAATTTGGCAGGTGGGGACTAGAGGGAAGAGTGTTCTGGGAAGACAGGACAGCTGACCAAAGGCACTGGGATGTTCAGAGCCTGGCCATCTGTGTCTGGGACTGCAGATTGTAAGTTGCTGACTCTACTAGCAGGTGGTAAAGGATGATGGTGAAGAGGCTAGCATTTTATCAAGCACAAAGGGGATCCACTTTACTTTTAAGGCCAGAGGTGATGTCTGTGTTTTTTCTTGATGGTCTGGCTGTATTTAAGAATATTCAGCACATGTGACACTGTACCTTTATGCCTAGGAAATGAATCGTGAATTTCTTGCTATAGTTTCTCTGATATGTAGGGTGCCTTTCTTTTCTCAAATCTCATGTGGTGAGATTTTTAAAAATTCACCTCACAGCTGTTAGCAGCAGTTGTGTTGAAGTGTGGGCAATTCATGCAAACACCAGGGCTGTTCCTGGAAGCCCAGAAAGTGAAGAAACTCTGCTTCTTGCCCTTTGCCAAAGTGAAGCAGCCCCCAGGTTGAGTTCCCAGTGCCTTCTGCCCAGAGGCCAGGGCAAGAGGCTGGGCCCTACCTGCTGTGAGGAGCTGTTCCACCCTAGTCATGGATGTCATTTCATCTCTGTTCAGCTTTCACCATTAAGACAGGTGTGGGATCTAAGCTGAGACTCTATGCCATGCCCCCACCCAGATGTGGCTTCTCTGAGGTCCCAGAGAGTCCAGACCTCTCTAAGAGAGCATGGTTTTAGATAAGGATGGCAACTGTGTCTTAACTCTGTAAATTCTCCTCTCAGCTCAAGTTCAGAACACAGTCTTGCCCACACCTGACTTTATGGTTGAGACAGCGGAGACCAAACACTGGAGTTTTTGTACTAAATTGTCTCCTTTTTCCATTTTTCTTCCCATCAGTAGGAGAGGCAACAAGAAAGACCAGAGAGTGTGATTTATCATGGGATAGGGAAGGCATCCCGCAGAGAGCTCTCGACAAACACTTATTCTGTTTTTTAAAAATGTCCTGAGATACTTAAGATAATGCCATTACCAAAGAAGAAAACATCACCCTAATTGTCCTTTGCATTGACAGCTCAGTGTTACCTTGTCATAGTGCTTAGTGGTTGCAAGGCATTGATGATTTTAAGCAGTGACTTCACCTGGACCCCAAGATAAAAGACGGGTGTTGTGAGGGGCAAGTGTTGAGGGCAAGTGCATCTCAATATTGGAATGTCTCCTTCACAGTGGGAGCCTTGCACCCTCATAATTCCAGAGCATGGTCCTAGAACCAAAAGCTGCCAGTCTGGATCCATCTTTGACCAGCTGAAAGGAGGTCATGCATGTTTTGGAAGGATCCCTCTAAGGTCTCAGAGCCCATCAAAGCCTTTCTTGGGAAGAGAGGAAGCAGGTGGAGGAGAGTGGTAGAAATGCAGTTTAGGAAGTTCTTGTCAGTGTGATGGAGAAAATGGAGTACATCCTTGCCCATATATGCTGGGGATTAATGTTTGTGGAAGTGGGGCAGGCATCTGAAGATTGTACTCTATTCTGGCTGTGAATCCAAAGGCAGGGGTACTCAATACATATATGTTGAATGAATGAATGAATGAATGAATGAATGAGTAACTTGAGGTCAGGCCTAAAGGAGAATTTCTACCTTTAATAACTACCTTAGACTACCTAAGAAGTCTCTAACTTTCAGAAACCAATTTGATTTGAAATTGGCCTTCCAGCAGAGGTGGTGAAAACGATGAGAGAGAAGTACCTCTTTGGACCTGGGGTGAGGGGTGACTGTCCCTCAGTTGGAACCCAATGCATTGCGTATAGCTGAAGCACCAGGAAACTGGGGAGAAGGGCATGTGAGTATTTATGCTGGGCTCTCCTGTTGTGGTGCTGAGTGTGGATGTGCTTTGTATGCCAAAGATTTCAGCTCAAGCAGGGGACTCCCTTTTTTTTTTTTGTCTGATAAACACAAAATGTGTCCTGAGGTTGACACTATTAACCATCCCTGTAGCTAAGGTTTCAGTCTTCTCCCTATGTGCTAAAATTTGGGGCCTACAAACTCCTCCCCATAGGTGCAGTCCTCAAGTTTTCTGCAACTTGCCCAAATGCCACCTCAATGTCTGTCTTTTCCTGAAAATATAAAGAAATCTACTCTCCACCTAAGTGCTGCCACAGGAAGTCTTAGCTAGAATGGTG
Organism: Macroglossus sobrinus; assembly: GCA_004027375.1. Taxonomy (NCBI): domain Eukaryota; kingdom Metazoa; phylum Chordata; class Mammalia; order Chiroptera; family Pteropodidae; genus Macroglossus; species Macroglossus sobrinus. Next base: position 644,284 of record PVKZ01000580.1, read on the forward strand.
GGTGCTCCTGGGAGCCATCAGTGTCCTTCACTAAATCCTCTACTCATTTCCTTTGTTATTCTGTCCAGGACATTTCAACTCAAGTTGGCTCTTTCTAGCCACTGAACTCTTAATCACAGTGAAATGGCATAGGAAAGAAAGAATCATAAAGATATAAGGTATCTAAGCAGAGGTTTTTCCTGCCTTCTCTGAAACTACCTGGATGGCTTCACATGACCCGTATTTGGCATAGTTGATATATATTTAAAGGAGAATAAAATTCTCATCCCTCCTCAGTTCGTGGACGGTCTGTGATCTTGACTTTGCATTTTGCCATATCTTTTCAATTTGATTCTAGCCCAGATGTTCCAATTGGACCTACTCTATGGAAGAGTTTAATACTCTTCCATAATATTTAGCCCTAGCTCCTACAGCTTTCAGGAGGAAGCCAAAATTGTCCAATTCTGATGAACCCTCACCGCTCAGAGCCACTGAGCCACTCAGTGGGACAGTGGGACGAGAGGGTATAGAAGGGAGTATTTCAGGTTCTAGAGATCTGCCATACAAACTGTGTCATAGTTACCAACACTTAAAACTTTGTCAAGAGGATAGAGCTCATGCTAGGTGTTCTCACCACAGTTTTAAAAAATGCTGTGAATAATGGGGTACAGGGGAATAGTGCCTAGAAAGGAGTATGAGTGAGGTTTGTTTTCCATGATCTGGGTGCTGATTACAGAGATGTGTTCAGTTTGAAAAAATTTGTTGATAGATCCACTTCTTGGTGTATTTGGGAAAAGTTTAAAAATAAAATAAATAATTTTTCTCTAAAGGAAAGGGACTAGTTTGTGTACGTACACCCAGTGAGTGACTCAACCAATCACACCAAATAATAATGACAACAGTAATAATAACAACAATAGCCACCAACTGGATATCAAGTGCTTCATATGCATTACAACCTTTAATCAAAATAACAACTCTGTTATTACTAGTACCTCAATATTTTTGATGAGCAACTACAGCTTTGACAGAGTTCGTGTTTTTAACATTTCCAAGAAAATATAACTAATTAGTGGTGGAACTTGTATTCAAACTCAGGCCTGCTGAGTTCAAAATCCAGACTATACACTACCATACTGTCCTCCAGTGAACTCCCAGCCTTAGTAATTTTCTCAATCTCCCCTGCCACTACAAACCAAAATACAGATCCTGGGTTAGAAAGAGTGACATATTTTTGGTAGGGGGGAAAAAAAAAACAAGAAACTAAAAATTTTGAAGAAAAATGCTATGATCTAGCACACACAATCGTTTTGACTGGTTCCAAACACAGAGCTCTGGGATGCACAATTGTTGAAAAAAATGCTGTAGAATAGGAGAAAATTGATAAAACTAAGAGGCCACTCTAAAAGTGACTAGTCACAAAGCCAAATAGCCAAGAAATGTAAATTGTATGATACACACAGATGCAGAAGCCATCTAAAGTGAGGGATGTGTACTGACTGCCTGAATATCAGAACGCATAAGATAGAATTAGCCCTAGGAAGGAGAATGCACCTTGTGGAGACCACTGCCAGAGAATCTGTTTGATGTGGAGAACTGAGAGCTGTGCTTGACCTCACAACCTGACAACCAGGAAGACTTGGCCCTGACACCAACTAATTTTGTGGTCACATCACTTAACTTACCCTGGTCTCTGCTTTCTCATTTCTAAAATAGGAACTTCATCGAGGAAACATTCATTGAGCACCTGCTGTGCCAGGCACTATGAGATTGTCTATCTCTTGTTTCCTGTATGGCTCTTATTTCTCAGATGCCTCAGCCAGGGTAGAGCTTAGCCTTCTGTTCAAAGGACCTCAGTATGGCTTTTCGTTTAGTAAATTCTAGTTTTTGCTTCCCTCTAGTGGCCACTTAGCACCACTAGAACTGTGCTTTTTGCCCTTTTGTTCCTGGATTGCTTATCTGAATTGAGAAGTAGGAAATTAAGATGGAGCTGAATCATAGAATGTGCACACGGTCTAGGGAACCGATAGTTAAGGCATACAGAGGGCACATATTGGTAGTTGGTAACCAGGCAGGAAGGTGGCGATAGGAAAGATACAGTGTCATGGATCAGGTATGAAACAGGAGGTGGCTGTCACTCCCGGAGCAAAACTATCCAATGGCTGCAGATAGAAGCAGAATGTCCCATTAGGACTCATCCAATAAGTGGGTAAACTCAGACAAGTAAGGAGTGTGGGGTCACAGATAAAGGCCTTCTTCACATTGAAAGGGCAAGGATTAGATTAGGGATAAGGGGAAATCTAATTTGCTGAGGGCAAAAACTTGACAACTGTGAGGAAAGACACTATAAAACTCTGGGAACCCTTTCAGTTGCTGCTGCTCTCGTTGGGCACATGTCCTGGATTATTCATCCAGAGAGCTGGCATTCTTCTCTAGCTCCTACCACCAGGGCGTTCCAGCACAGTTGGAGATGGCCTGGTTGTGATGGAGCTGAACAGGCTGGCACAGGAAAGAGGCAGATGCTCCAGGATCCCACTGTCTTGTGGGTAAGCCAGATTGAAGTTGTTTTTGACTGTCACAGCTAGGGGAGGTGCTGAAGATAATAATGTAAACAAGTCCAAGGAGATATAGCCATGGTGGTATCCAGTGGAGCAGTTCGGTGAGGCAGTAATAGGAAGAGCAAATTACATTCCGAAGGACCTCATCCCTCATCCGTGGGCCAGCAGCCCATGCTTCCCCTGTCATCACACTCGGAATGCTTGTATGATGTGTGTTCCCCAATAGACAGTGAGCTCGGTGAGGGAGGGGTCATCATGGCTGTCTGCTCAACTGCTCTGAGCCCTGTGCCTAGCACTGTGGCTGGCTGCTGAATAAGCAAGTAAGTGAATGGATGAAATAACTACATTCATGAGACATGGAATCCTGCATTTTCGTTTGCTGTTGTGTGAGCTGAGCAAGTTATGTCACCTCTCTGAGCCTCACTTTGCTGATCTATAAAATCAGATGATAATGCTAACCTTATGTGATCCATGAGGATCAGACAATGTCTATGAAAGTTCTATAAACTGTAGAGGGCCATACAAACGTCAATAATTATCTTACTCTGCCTGAAAATGGGAAATTAACAAGATGTCCACTGGCATCTCTTTTGGCTCGTTTGCTTTTTGAGTCAAAGCATTTAGAATATGCTTCTCCTGAACATGCATTTTAATTCAACCCCAGCCTCCCAGCACCTGGCTGGCCCCCATATCTAGACAGGTCCCCTGTCAAGCACTCAGCAGCACACTTTGAACTCCACCTATGCCCTCTTCGTACTTCTAGTCCTGGCACACTTGTTGCCTGCACTCAGACTTCCCAACAGTAATTGGGCCAATCGGTGTTCCCTGGTCAACCACAGGGAAGCATGGCCTCTTTCAATGGGTTATTTTGCCAAGTTTTACACATGAGTGGATACCTGAACCTCTACCCTATCACCGCAGTGTGAATATGTTATGCACCCAGATCTGGCAGATAGTTCCAAAAAATCCCTTCCCAGCCTGATGCCAGTCTGTTGTTCCTCTAGGAGGCTTAGAGTAGGAAGAGGAGGGACGTTCATATCCATGGCACTACAAAGGGAAATTGTAGCCTAAATTGTACCCTAAACCTTTTAACCCTGGGTGTGGGAATATATGGCTATTTTTCTTTTATTTTTTCCCCAATCTGCCAGTTTCTCTCAATGTGTCATTAGAAATGCTTTAGAAATGGATTTCTATTTCCTAGACATAGGTGTGAGTGTAGAAGAAGTGCCAGGTTATGATTACTAAAGCAACAGTAGGTAACATTTACTGAGCATGTTATCTGTGTTGACTCATGTAACCCCTGCAATAACTCTATATGGTAGGAATTTATACTATTCCCTGTTTTATAGAAAAGGAAAATGAGCCAGAGAGAGGCTAATTAACTTGCTCGAGGTTATACAGATAGTAACGATAGAGACAGATTCAAACCTAGCAGTCTGACTCCAGACCAATAACCCACAAAATAGGAAGTGGTACCTCACACCTGAAAAACTGAAGTTTGGTAACATTTTACACTTTTACAGAATCCTCTCTGGTCTTTGGCCAGATTTCCCCTAAAGCTCAACTTTTCAGTGTTTCACAAACCACACAGTGGACAATTTGCAGGAATGCCTGGGGGCAGCCTGCAACTTTTCTCTCTACCTAGAGAGTTGCTCTTTGTAAACAAGTTTCTCCCAGCCACATCTCCTCCTTCTGCTGCGGTTAACCTTGGGCTTTTCAGAGCCCACATTATGGCATGTTTCAGGAAAGAGCCTTCCTGCTCAAGTAAATTAAAACAGCAGTGTACACAGTCTGGGGCAAGCCCAAAGGAGCCAGGAGATGTCTCCCCCTTGACAGGACAGTTATCTCTAGACTAAAGCTCAGTGTTGCAGAGGTCCAAGTACATTGCTAGGCTGCAAGTGCTCCTAGCCCCATCTCTATTAATAGTTAATGCCTGAGTAGAGTACAGAGATACGGAGCAGATAGAATTCTGTATCAGTTTGCATTTCCCTCCCCTCTTACTGGAGAGCTCTAACCAGCATTTGATAAATTCACGTTGAATGAACAAATGACTAAATATTAAATTAAACCCAATCTGAAATCCTGTAACTTCCACCCCTAGTGTTAATTATGCCCAGGAGCAAGTCTAGTTTCTCCTCTAAGTAGATGTATCCATCTGTTAGGAGCCCACAGTGTAGTATCTCTGAGCGCTGTCCTTGTTCCTGCCATGTTCTCAGTCTTTCTCATTTGGATAAACACACTGAAGCACAAATTTCAGGTCTACAGATGACACAGAGCTGGAAGGAATCACGATTCTGATAAATGAGAGGATCAAGGACACTATGCCTGAGCTCTAAAAATTAAGTTTAATGAAAGGTTAATAGAAAATTCTCTGAGTTAAAAGCCTCAGAACCCCAATTAGAGAAAGGGGAGGAGCTGGCTTGAGAATCATTGAGACTGGGGTTTCCAGGAAGCTACATGCTCAATAGAAGCTGACAGCATGGCTTAACTAAAAGACTCCCAGACCCCATTGTTGGAATTACAGTGTCTAGAATGGAAAGTGAGTGTTTAGCTTAATCTGTGCTGGGAAGACTACATCTAAAGGGTTGGGTTTGATATTATGTGCACCCTGTTAGGAGGGGCAGTTACGTAATGAAATTTATCCAGAGGAAGGTGATAACCACACATTTGAGAGACATTAAGCAATTCTTGATCTAGTCTTCACATAATTACTCCTATATTACCCTAGAGGGCATTTGTATAGACTGATCGATAATCGTTAATCTGGCAAGACTGTGTGAAGAGAGTTCTGAGCCTAGATTGAAACCCCGAGTCTGGACTTGTCCCTGCTACCAACTAGTTTAGGGCCCTCAGTTATACCACTTATGAGTTAAGAGGGTTAGATAATCTCTGACTTTACTCTTTTGCTTACCACTAGACTCCTTCATTCAACAAATGTTTATTGAGTATCTATATCTTCTAGACACTACCTTCCTTCAACAAGTCCCTTCCTCTTTCAGGGGTTCATTTTCCTCATCTGTAAAATAAGGGGATTTGATTAGATGAACCCCAACGTCTCTTTCCCATCAAATAGGCCATGAATCCACATAACAGTACCATCATTGTTTTGTGTAAAAGATTGTCACGTAAGGCTTGGATGAATGATTTGCTAAAATCAAAAACCACCTCGAGGTTCAGGCTTCAGGCATTTCTTGAATCTTCTACCTATTAACTCATTTTTTAAAAAAGAGAATGAAGGGATTAATTTTAATTTGTATATATTCAACAGCATATCACATTAAGAGAACCCAGAAAAAAATAAACAGAATAAAAGAGGGGAAATTGAGAGGACAACCAATGCTAATCATAATAGTTAATACTGAGTGGTTATTGAGAATACTTTTTGAGACTTTGAAAGTCTGAAAATACCTTTAATGTATCTTCATCATTACCTATGGCTTGTCTGGACACAGAATTCTAGGTTGGAAATAATTTTCACTCAAAATTTTGAAGGAATTGCTCCATTTTCTTTTACGTTCTAATGTTGTTGAAATCTGCTGTCATAATGGTTCTTGATTTGTTGGATTTTACCTGACTTGTTTTTCCTACTCTATGAAAGCTTTTAGGATACTCTTTTTTTTTTTTTTTCCTGCCAATATGTCCTGTGCCATGTTTTAGAGCGGGGTCTTTTTTAATTAAATGCAACACACATCTGAAGTATTGTATCAATTTGGCAATTAATGCCCTTCGGCCACGGGAATTTTTCTTTACAATTTATTCCATTTTATTCTGTCTACCTTGGTAGATTAATTTTCTAATTTTGTTACGTTTTCTTACATTTTTCTTTCTCAGTATTCTCGTTCTACTTCCTGGAAAATTTCCTTGACTTTACCTTCCTACTAAAGTTTCATTGCTAAAAGCTCTTTTTCATTCTGTAATTTTCTCTCCTCACAGAGCTGCTTGTTCTTTTTTCATGGATGTAGTACCTCTCTTATCTCTCTGAAGATGTTATAATATTGTTGCAGTTTTATTGTTCTGCCTGTGTTTCGTTTTCTTTGAGTTCCTAATCCTTTTAGTTCAATTGGTTTGATGTCTGTCAAGACGCTTATCTTAAAAGTCTGGTGATCTTTAGCTGTATCATTTATGTATTTATCAATGAGGCATCAGAAAAGCTGAGTGGATATCCTGCATAATGGAAGGAGTTTATCAACTGGAAGATCTCACCGTATGGCGATCTGACAGGGTACTAGCTTTGGGGATGTGATCTCCAAGTGTCAGTATTTGAATATCTTTTGGGTTTCTCCAATGAAAGAACCTCATATCTGCCTAAAATGTTTATATTTGGCTGATGGTTTTCTGGGAGCCAAGAGGCACAAGGATAGTGGCCATCTTCCTATTCTGTATGCAGACTTTTACCAAATTTCAGTTTCTCAAGAACATATGCACTGGATTGAGGCGAGATCTAGGGGTCTGCTCCCTTTACGAACTTTCAATCCAGCTTCCCCCCTTAGCCCCATCTGTACATCTACCCTCAGTGCAGCCTTGTGCTTCCATTTTCACAGCCTTTCTGAGGGTTGTGTAGGGCCGATTGCCAGAAACTCACATCTCATCTCCATTCTACTAAGATACCACTCTTAAGCTACCTTTTTTTATAACAAAGTTGCCTTCTCTTATATACAGTTACCTCTTATTCTCATTGTAAGTCTTCCACTCCCTCTTGTGTCATTTTTGTCATGTTTAGGAGTTAGTGAAGATATAGCCAAGTGATTAAAGGACAAGATAATTTTTTAAAGGGGCTCAGAACATAAACTGTGGGCTCCAGAAGACACTGACAGGTATAGGTGGGCAGCCAATGAGAGAGCCCTTTCATGCATAGTAGCTAAATAGCTCAATTATGTACCAGGAAATAATTCCCAGAATGGTGCATTCAATAGGTATTGATTGATTACCTGCTATGAGCCAGGCATCACTCTAGATTCAGGGAATGTGACCATGAGCAAGACTGGGATTGTTTTCTGGATCTCACGTTCTGACATGCAATATGACAAAAAATAAGTCAATAAACAAACATGATAACACGTTAATGATAAGTGCTCAAGAAATTAAATACAATTGTGTGTTAGAAAGTAAATATAGAAACTGCTCTGCTTGTGGAATATTAAAACTGGAAGAGGCCATGAATTTCAATTGCCTCATCTTAAGAATGAGGAAATTCAGGTATGGAGAGGGGAAGAGATTTTTCCCCAAATCGCACATGGTAAACTTGTACCAACACGAAAGCCTCCTGATACCTGCTCCTACAATCTTCCTAGTATTACTATGCAATTTGCAAGACCTACACTGACTATAGCCGTACCCCATGCCTCTCTGTAGTTCTGCATTCCACTTTGGCACCATGGGAAACAACTAAAGGAAATAGCCCCTTCAGTTGCAGTCAGCAGCAGCCCAGCTCCCAAGAACAAAGATAAAGCAAGTCAACAGCTTTAGACTCTTAATTGGACCTGGCAGCTTCGCAGTCTACCAACATCCAAATCGAATACATCCCACAGCTCCACAACAGTGTTCCTCAGTGCCCGGACATTGCTTTACACCTGTTTCAAAAATTCAAGATAAAAACAGCACTAAACTTGCTAAAGGGTGCTGCCTTCTAGAGAGCTCATCTGAGTCTTATGGTAGTGTGGAGACAGAGGTTTATAGGGACAGATTTTGAAGCCGCTATGCTGAGGCATCATCAGCAACTTGGGGCTTTCCTAAAGCTCACATAGTGGTCCTGGAGCAAAACTGGGCACTAGTCATTCACCCTCTACTCCCTTTCATTCCTGCAAAGTACTATGTCTTGTTGGAATGTTTGCAAGGTCTTTCTTCCCCATTACATTATTGACTTGCTTACAGGTTGTTATTGTTGTTGTTATTGTTAATTTCATCATAAAATAACTCTTAGGTGAGAAATATTGGGCAATACTGGGAATTAGAAAGGGAGAGAGAAATTACCCAGGGCTCCTCACCCAACAAAGCCAGTTTTAACATTTTGGTGAATTTCCTTCCTGTTAGTTGTTAAGCTGTTGATGATGTTCTTCACACAGTTATGTATGCAGCATTACATCCTGTCCTTTTTCCTTTTTTACTTCATATGAGATAAACAATTTGTGAGCTATTCTAAAACTTTATAAATATCCAATGGCTACATAATTAAACATTCACTTAGTGGGCGTATCATACTTACTTAGTCATTCCCTTCCTGTTAGATTTTTATATTTTACTTTTAGGGCTTTTTATGTTACGGTTTTCAAGTTTTTCTCATTTAAAAAATGCTATTATGAACTTTTTCATGCTTAAAGTCATGTAAGTACAGCTGTGTATCACCCATACACTTCTCATCTTTTTCATTTGGAAGGGGATGATATACATACTTTGCTGTGAGACATTTAGTGCTAAGGGACATTACCTAATGAAATGAAATTAATATCTGACCATGTGGCAGCAGGTACAGGGGGATAGAAGGACAGTTTTAAACAGGAGGAATTGGCAAGCCTTCTCAGAGCCCTTTAAACCGCACCAAATAGACACCCTTCAACTTCACATTATTCTAAGGTGAGTTCTGGACTCCCTTGTTGACATTCATGCGTAGATGTTAATTCAGAGAACTCTGTGCCTCCAACTGGCTAAGCTAAGCTAACTGCTAAGGGCTGTGGCGGAAATAGATCCAGAGAGTTAGAGGGCAGGCAGGCAGAGGGGAAGAGGAAGCCTGATCTGCCTGATGGGTGAAGCAGAGTCAGACGCTGATGTTCACAGTTATCGGCAGGCTCAGGTGGCAGGTATTGTGGGCAGTTATCAGACTTATAGGAAGGGGTGTGGGTTCTTCCAATGGAAGGTGTATGGAAAGCAATGTAGGATAAACAGGCAGGAGTGAATCCCTGTTTTCCATGAAAGGGTTCAGGGTCCCACAACTCCCTTGTTTTTAACAGGAAATCATGTGCTGATGTGGGAGACCCTTGAAGGTGTTTGAGTCACCTTCCCTAAACAGCCTTCTGCCGGTTCTTTTAGTTAGTTTAAGTTACGGCAAGATTTTGTTAAGATTATACAAAATGGAAAAAACTTGGATCATTTGCATAATAATTTACATGCCTATATACATCTGGTACAGTCTGTTCCCAGACAATGTGCTATCAAAATTGAATTACTTTTTTCTATTTTTTCTCTCTTCCAACTTTAAATAATAATAATACCTCTAGAATTTATTTTTAAACATTTAAAAATAAGCAGAGCTAACTCTGCTCAAGGCACTGTCCTCAGTGCTTTAAAAGTATTATTTCATTTAATCTTCACAGCAGCCTATGAAGCAGGCACTGTTATTATCCTCATTCTACAGATGAGGAAACTGAGACCAAGAAGTTAAATAATCTGCCCCTGTTCACCCAGCCAGTGTCCATGCCCTTAACCTCTAGGTTATGATGTCTCTGGAGAATTGGGTGGAGGTACAGAGGCAAAGGCTGACATAGTGAACTGCAGGGTGTGGTACTGCCCCCACCTCTCTAAATGTTTTCTAAATGAAAACTCATGGAGAATTGTCGTGTTCTTTTTCCATAACACACACAAGCTCTTAGGGATAATCTAGCTCAAACTGTTTATACAAGAAGGAGGTTCAGTTAATCTCTAGCTAGTAACCAAGCAAAAATGGACCTAAATGAAAGCAGTAGTTTTTGGCAAATATGAATAAGAACCGAGGGTGTTTATGAGGTCTCCTCTTCATAACATGCATATAGAAACACATGCTGGAAAGAAAGCAACATGGCTATACCAAGGAGCAAGAGGAAAGTGAAGACATGAAGAGCAACTTCTGACCCTCAGGACACATCGGGGAAGGCAAAGTACAAAATTCACCCAGGGATTGGACAGCAGGAGAACAGGCTCCCCAGGACCCAGAAGGGAGAGAGACTGAAGAAGTAAGGGAAAAGAATCAGATGATGACTCAGCAGCAGGCCATCTGAAGAAATCTAAGTAGTACCCAGCATCAAAAAGGCTTAGCAGGCCTTAGGCAGCATCCTAGGGAGCTAGGCAAAGAAAATGTCTGCTAAGCTCTGAGGAAGGAGCCAAGTCAGGGGCTCAGCAGAAAGAAAGGCCAGACTCGCTGTTAGAGTGGACATAGTGAAGGGAGAGAGATGAAAAATGATCACAGAACCCAGGGTGCAAGGTCAGAGGAGACCTGGATATACCTGACTTCATGCTGAGAGTCTGTGCTACCCACCCCAGGCTCCCAGCGTTTCCCTGGGAGGAATACGTTTGGTTTTAGAATCTGGAGCAGGATCAAATTGATAGTTTGGAAGTTAAGCATCCATATCATAGAGTTTAAAAATAGATAGTGAAAATAATGATGTGATCTTGGAGTTTTGAACAGGACATGATAGCCTTCTGACCTCTGTGGTAGGGAGGGATGAGGCTGAAGATGCTCGTTAAATGAGAACACTCAATGGGATGATAGAAGAGACCCAAACCATGAAAAGACATAGAAGAAAGGCTACCGGGGCTTTTGGGGTGGTCATCTTAGATTAATCAGGGACCCTACTAAAGAAAATAAAAGTAGAGTTTTTACATTTATATCAGGGTCTCCTTGGCAGAGCTTGCTTTTCTCTTGAGAAATATTTAGAAGAAGAGAAGATTTGGTTACAAGTTTGTCTTTTTTGAGACTAGCATAAAACTCAACTCAGTGCAGAGTAGAACATTTAAAATGCCAAGAAAGTAAGCAAGCTGCCTGTATGGGATGGCTTAAAAGTGAAACCTGCAGGTTAAAGATGGATAGGCCGAGATTAAATACAGTATTTATGGTCAGACCACTGGCAGCAGGAGGAAGAGTAGATAGTTAAAGTACGTGAAGATGGGGCCAGGGGCACTGAGGAAATTGTGAAAGTAATTAAAGTTTAGAGTCATGAAATGGGGGAATGGGACGGGGGAAGGAAGGATATATCAGAAGAGCTGAGAGTGATTATGGGGAAAGTTTGGCATACTCTGGAAGAAGCAGATGTTCAAGGAATTAACAATTAAAGCTAAGGTCAATTTAAAATAAGTCCCAATGTGGGAGATATAGGTAGAAGAGGTGGGGAGGGGAGGGAGAGTGAGAAAGATTGAGAGACTATTAGTTAAGGGACCTCTGTGCTGCCTCAGCTGTGAACGACTCTACCCAGGGAGAGATCAAGTGGCCAAAAGATCTGCCCGGGAGGGAAGCAAGGAGGATAAAAAGACAGTGGTTTTCCACCTTGACTGACAATGTTGTCTGTGTCTCAGGGATTAATAAATCAATCAGGAAACAACTGAGAGACAAGTCGTATGTTGCACTGGCCCACGCAGGGAGAATTGTGGGAAGGAAAGCTCGGCCAGAAAAAGAATTAGAAAACATAAAGGGGCCTCTCTGACAAGGAGGTGCTGAAAATGAAGCCAAATGTGAAGAATAAACTGCAGGCCTAAAAATTAGAAAATTAGAAAATGAATATGCCAAGAAACACAAAATAAAAATCTAAAGATTCACAAAGGTATTAAAAGTGTTCTTAAAAAGCTATGAGGAAGAAAAGAATTGGGACAAAACAGAGGTGTGGTTTGCAACATTTTCTACAGAAGTCTGTTGGGTAAAACCTGTTTAAATTCCTGGGACCAGAGATTCAGCTCAGGGAGAGAAGTGGGAGCTTCCTGAACATGCCACTGCAAGTTCCAAAGGGTTGGAACACTGCAAAGGGGAACACACAAAGTGCGGCCATGTTCACTGGTCCTTTCAAAATGGAAAGAGGAGGAAGAGAAAATAATGGTCCTGGGCTCTATAGCAGGGGTCCCCAATCCCTGGGGCACTGACAGTACGGGTCAGTGACCTGTTAAGAACCGGGCCTCACAGCAGAAGGCAAGCGGCAGGTGAACCAGTGAAGCTTCATCTGTATTTGCAGCTGCTCCCCAGCGCTAGCATCACTGCCTCAGCTCCACCTCAGATCATCAGGCAGTAGATTCTCATAGGGGCACTGCTCCCTGGTGCCAAAAAGGTTGGGGACCACCACTCTATAAGACAGGAAACCAGCTGGCACACACCAGAACTGGTCGGAAAACAAAACAAAACAAAAAGCACATATACATTTCTAAAAAACTTGATAAGTTAGTATTCATAAGGGAATTACTCGTAGGGGTTAATACAGTGTACACTCTTTAATGTTCAGTAGGTGGTGTGACTCATCAGTCCAGGAGAAGGCTTAGGGCATGAAGCATGAATGAATTACATTAAAGGATTGCAAGAAAAAATCTTTTAAGTGTGCCAAGATTCCTCAGAAGTCTTTGGCCCCTCCATCCTTGATTCCTCCTGTAATGGCAGGAGCTCTTACAACTTTCCAGTACTGACTCATCATGTGTTCTCTGAAGTGTGAACCCCGAATTGCCTGGGCACCCTGAGGCTTCCCTGTTGCTCTGGGGAGAGGCTGAGGAGGAGCTGATTCAGGGGTAGCCCTGCCTGGTCACTGACTCACCCATATCCCCTCGCCCTTATCGGCTGCCACTCTTTGGGATTCCCTGTTGCTATGGGGTGGGGCCTGGTGTAGTAAACCTTTTTGACCAAGCCACTGAGGTGAGGTGAACCAGACATTCATCCAGCATTTGAACCATAATGGTTTTTGGCTGTATCTAAAGCTTGAGTACCAGAGACATTGTCCCTTGATCAGCTTTCTGCCACTTCCTCCTTCATCTGTCTGGACTGGGAGCCTACAGGAGGCAAATACCACCATCTAGTGGTGTTTCCAGGCTTCTCTCCAGGAACTGGATCACTGAATTGTAGAAACACACGGCCTGGCTATTTTGCTCTACCTGCCGCTCCAGCTCCCAAACAGCCAGTTGGTCTGGCTGCAACTTGCCCTACGGGTAGTGAGCCTTGTTTCTGGGTGACAACAGTTTGAAAAGGTCTGTAAGTTGCATCTGAAGTCATGTGCACACTTGACCACAGGAAAGAACCCTGAATACATGAAATTGGCACCAACGAGCAACTCCACTGAGGCATACAAGCTCAGTGATACACATTCTCAGACTTAGTAGGAACTTTTATGGTTATTTGGGCCAGCATTCTACAAAGGATCCATTAGTGGAAAGTGGAATCAATTCTGTGGGCAATCGAAACCAAAAACCAAAATAGAGTATCAGTGTGAAACTTGTATTTCAGTGATATAGCTATTCATATGTAGTGTAGACTGGTCATGATATCAAATGTATTTCTTACAGAGAAATACAATCCAAAAAATTTAAGAGACCTGATATAGTTCAAGCAAACCTTGAGAGGACCAGTAACTCAGGCCACTGATGTCTTCTTCTCTCCACCTGCCTCCCATCCCCTCTAACCACAAACATACCTAAAAAGTATGTATATAACTTGCTCTGGTGTGTGGTTTAAGGACCATGGGATTTGTAGGCGAGATCTGGGTTCAAGTCCAGCTAGTGACTGTGAAAAACCATCTAGCCAGTGTTTTCTCAGCCCATATCCCAGAAACCTCCTTTTCAGAATCGTGAGTTGGGGTCCTTGTTAAAAATATGCATTTGGGGGACTAGGGCAAGAGAGGAATTAGAAAGGACATCTGCATTTTTAATAAACTCCCTAGGTAATCTTCATGTATACTCAATGTTCCAACCACTGATCTTGACCTTTTTGAGTTTAAATTTCTTGCTGTATGAGGTGGTAATGTCACCTGGTTATGGTGAGGATCAAGTGGATAACTAATGTGAAGGTACTTTGCATACTGTAAAAGCACCCTGAAGGTGTCAGATATTACCATCTCACAACATCTCTCTGTATATGATGTTTTAGGAAAGCTAGCACCAAGAGAATGGGGCAGTGGGCACTATGCTTTTATTGGATTGGGACAGTTAAATGGAAAAAATTGGCCAATGAGAATGTCGTCGTCGTCGTTGTCGTTGTCGTCGTCGTCGTCTTCTTCTTCTTCTTCTTCTTCTTCTTCTTCTTCTTCTTCTTCTTTCTCTTCCTCCTACTTCTCCTCCTTCTTCCTCCTCCTTCCTCTTCATCCTTCCTCTTTCTCCTTCTTCCTCCTCCTTCTTCCTCCTCCTTCTTCCTCCTCCTTCTTCCTCTCCTTCCTCCTCCTCCTTCTTCTTCCTTCTTCTTCCTTCTTCTTCTCTTTCCATCTCCCACCTTCTAGCCTATGGATTTCTCTTCCTGATTTAATTCTGATGTACCATGCTCACCCATGGTAATGTGTTCAGAGCACTGCTCTGTGGTTGGTGGTGATGCAAGTTACAACCACCAGTCTGATGCCTCGTGTTAACCTTTTAAGCCCACTATGATATTCAAGTTCCGTTTGTAGAAATCTCTCACAGTCCTGAATGCTGAGCTCTTGGTCCTGGTGGGGCTGCTAATTCCCTCCTTACTGTTATGTTTGGTATTTGTCATTCTGCAGAAGCTTTCCAGATATGTATGAGATAGCTACACTACATATTTGATTTAGTGCATTAGTACGGCCGCTGGTACAGAAAGTGTAGGCCCCAAGGGCTTAAATCAGATGCACAGATTGAAGGTGAGGTCCCCAAAGGTGGCACAAGGGCTTTACCCCTGAACCGCTGTTAGGGCTGAACTTTAGAAAACATGCTGCCAAGCTGGGGCCCTGAACCTCCCATTTACCCCCTTCTATCTTGCTCACTCTGCCCCTAAGTGCAATTGCTTTTCCAAGAGGGAGGTTTTGTGTTTGGCTTTATGAGATAAATTAACAACTAATAGTTTCTCATGGGTAAAGTTCAGCTGGTAGAGGTTGTTCCTATCTCCAGGTCTGTCTAGCCAATTTTATTGGCTCTGCCCCAGGATCAGTGCAGTGGGGAGTGCCATGCCTAGAGGGATGGCAGGATGGGGCACTAAAGATGGCTCCTAAGATGTGACCTCTCTTCCCTTCCATTCTTTCCCCTGATACCCGGGGGCTGAGCTGATGTCAAATAATTCTAGTCCTCTTCTAGATACACAGTGTTCTGCTTCTGTCATTGAGTTAAATCCTCATTCTTTTTTGAGTCACTGGCAACCTCTGTTTTAAGCTAATGGCTCCAGTGAGAGGTGGGTATGGGAAAGGTCGCAGAGGTTAGAAGGAAGGCATTGTCTCTTCTGTTATCCCAGCCACCAACTGGAATAATGAGAGCTAGATTCTAAGTCTGCTGACTTAGAAATAGATGCTTAGTAAGAGTCTGAGGGGTGGTTGTGGGGGTATGGAGGCGGCACGGGTAGAGCCCTTGAAAGGAGTAAAGGGACATATTGGGAAAGGAGTTTAAAGGCACAGCTAGCTGGAAGCTTAGCAAAGGAATAATGAAAGTACTCGAACCAACAACAAAGAATTAGAATGGAAGCCCTGGCTGTGGGCAGACTCCAGATTGTGGCTACAGCTAGAATGGTGGAATGATTCATGGCACTGTTAATTACTTTTTTTTTTCTTTTCTTTCCTGTTCCCAACTCCCTTTTCCGTCTTCTGCCTTCTTTCCACCCTGAATCCCATCATTTCTCTTCTTTCTTCCGCCTCTTCCTCCTTTCCTCTCCTCTCACATCCTTCCTCCCCTTCCCCTCTCACCCACCCATCTCCTTCCTCCATACCCTCTTGATTTGCTCCCATCTCCCCATCACCTCCAAGCTGTCTGGTGGATGTGAGTTGACCGTGGTCCTCCAGGACTTCAACGCTGGCCACAGCAGTGAGCTGACCATCCAGGTGGGACAGACGGTGGAGCTGCTGGAGCGGCCAAGTGAGCGGCCGGGCTGGTGTCTGGTGCGCACCACGGAACGGAGTCCCCCCCAGGAGGGCCTGGTCCCCAGCAGCGCCCTGTGCATCTCCCATTCCCGAAGCAGCGTGGAGATGGACTGCTTCTTCCCCTTGGTGAAAGGTCAGGAGGACAGAGGGGGAGGGGAATGTGGACTGGAAGGCCACTGGGGGAGCTGGCCCCCTCTAAGTGAACATCATGGAACTAACCTGTTCATGAACCTTTTGACTTTGTGGGATTTGTCTGGGATCTGCTTATGAAGAGAATGGGGAACTTAAAGGGAAAGCTACTGAGAAGCTGTGTACTTTGGAAATGTCATTTAAGCTGAGTTTTGACTTTAAAATGAAGGTCGAATTAGATGACCTCTAAGATCTCTTCCAGCTCTCCTATTGTATCTGTTATACCTGTGGCCAAAAGCCTAGACATTTCCTTTCGCGCTGACCCACTCCTCCCCCTCTGCAGCTCCCTCAGGCTCACACACTCCCCACTCCCTCCCCCCCCCCCCCCATGTGCTCATGCTGACACAGAGGCACCAAGAAAACCCAGGGAACTGGTCACATTGACCTTCCCCTCAGTCCTGCCGTGGTCTGAGGCACTCACTCAGGTGCCTTGGATGGACAGATAAATTATTGGAACCTTGGCTTCTATCTTATATAGCTCTGTGTTCCTTCCACATGCCAGATTATTCACCTTTTTCTCACACCAGGGAGACTGAACTAGAACAGTGATTCTGCATGGTGGAAGTATCTCTGGATTAGCAGCCTCAGCGTCCCCTGGGAACTTGTTAGACATGCAAATTCTCAAACTCCACTCCAGACCTACTGTGTCAAAAACACTGGGGTGGAGCTCAGCAGTCTGTGTTTTAACAAGCCCCCCAGGGGACTCTGATGCGCATTCAAGTATGAGAACCACTGACTTCAAGAGTCATGGCTGGCAGGGGCTTGAAGTCACTCGTTTTACACGGAGGGAACTGAGGCCCAGAGAGCAACTTAATTCTGAGCTTCTTTTTTGTTACTGGTTAGATATTCTGCATCAGGAGGACTTTCTGTGCAGACCTGTGCTAAGTATTTATGAGATAGGAAGAGGGAAAGGACACTGGTCACCGTGGAGACCTACTGCAGCCTTCCTGGTAGATACTGTGGGCTAATAATGTTTGAACATTCTCGTTTCTGAAATTCCATCTGGTCCCTATCCAAAGCCTGACTTCATCCTTTTCTCCAGCAGATGGCGATAGCAGGTGGCATTATTATGCTGACCCACCTTTTTTTTACCTGGCCTCCCCAGGTTTTTTCTATTGGGAGAAAAATGGAAAAACCTGATTCTTCACAAAGAGGCATGGACAGGTGGATGGACAGATGGACGGACAGACAGACAAACACACACATACCCCACCATCTATGTTTTCCTCCCCAGTTGAGCCCCCATAGCTTCTCACTTTTTCTCTGAGGACTAAGGAGGGATTGTGCCAGGAAATTGTGTGGAATTTGTAATTGCCAGTGCAGCTCCTCAGTCCTTTGAAGGAGCCACTAGAGAAACTCATGATACCAAAGAAGAGAAAATCAGTGAAACAGGAATAAGATTCTGTTTGAAAACTAAACAAGAGGGAAACAGGTGCAAATTGGTTAGAATTGTGAGAGTGAAATGAGATCATATAGACAAAACACTTAGCATAGTGCCTAGCATTCAATATATTTAGTTGTCATGATAAGCTGTAGTTATTATATCATTAGGCTTAGATTATTCAGCAAAATAACCACAAAACTCCACAAGTACAGGCTAGAGACCCCATCTCCAGGGACAAAACTAAGAACAGCAATTAATTTGCTGGGAATGCCTAATTTTGTATCAATGTCCAAATATGAGTTGGTCCATTAGGAAGAACTTAGCTTCAAGAGAAGACTCAACACTTACAGACCTTGGTCCAGCCTCCCTGGCCTGCAGCTAGGTAAAATGTGCATCCCTTTCCTGCCCCCGGCCCAGCTGAGCCCCTCTGAGTGCAGCTTGGCTGGAACAAACCTAAGAAGGACTATTGGAGTGGGTCTGTGATGCAGAGGCAGGAGGTGGAGATGTCAGGAATAAGAGCTCTAGAGAAAAGGGAGTTAGTGGAGAATTAACTGAAAAATGGGAGCTAAGGAGGAATGGAAAATAGAAGCTTGAGGGAAAGAAGGAAGGAAACTGTCACAGAACTTTCCAGCTAACTCTGCCAGCCAGTGTAGCTTCTTAAAGGCACTGCCCAGCCCCTATCCCTTGCAGTGCCTATCACCCCATTAGCTTGACCCCTTTTTGTTTGTGAGTTGGTTCTTCTCTCTGCAAGCGTAGGCCAGTTAGTAACCTGTGAGCTCTATTGCCCTCTCATCTGTGTGGACTCATAATACACAGGTGCCTGATTCCCAGCAGTCAGAACTTAAGTCACTACTCTCCATGGAGCATCCCTGATGACCCTAAGGAGGACTCATCTGAAAGTATGTGCACTCATGCACATGCCCCACCTTAGAAAATCCCCTTCCATCACTCTCCAGGGCCTGAATGTTGGCCTCTTAGAGGAAATTCATTAAACTGTTTCTTTACCCATTCCAGCTGGCTGCCTGCTGGCTGCCTGTTGGCTACCTGGCCTTTTCTTCTCTCAGCAGTGATTTGTGTCCAGCAGGCACTCTACTTTAAAAGTTATGTGCAACTGAATTGAGAACGAAACATTCTTCTGGGGATTGTTCAATAGGACAGGGTGGCCTCAAAAGGTGTCACTGGAGGTCAGAATCTTTCTCCTTTCAATTTTTGGAAGGGAACTAATCTTCCTAATCTTTGTAGAGAGCATTGTAGAGTCAGCACTCCTGTGGGCCGTGCTTGGTACCACTTAAGCGCTCAGGCCATGACTGTCAGCCCCAGAAGTGGAGGCAAAATTGCTAAACATTAGCACCAAGGAGAGAACTTGGAGAACTACTGGACCTGGGTTCTCAATCCTGGCTGTGTGGTATCACCTGGAAGCTTTACCAAATAACAGTGCCCGGCCTCACCTAGAACTTACTAGAATCAGAATCTTCAGGGTAGAGCCCAAGGGTCAGTGATTTTTAAATGCTCCTTAGGTGAATCTAAGGTCAGTCAAGGTTGAGAACCACTGCACCAGCCCAGCTTTCTCTCTTCCAGGGGCATTTTCGAGCACAGGAAAGCAAGGTGGCTTCCTCGAAGCCACAGGGAGAGTCGGTGGCAGAGCTAGAGTAGAACCAGGCCTCCCACCTCCTTGCCCCATGATCTGCACCACACATGCTGCCTGTTGGGACAGGTGTCAGTCTTTCCCTTCTGTGCTTTCTTGGGACACACTGGTTGTTTGTTTACTCCTGATATATCCGCAGCAGGATTGATGACAAGGCTGTGTGCCTATTACTTTACTGCCACCCTGACATCAAAGGGCTTGTCACTGGGGTTGGGCCTTCTGGGATGCGTCCCCTAGTCTTCCTCATCCCCTCTCACTTTCCCAGCTCTAAGTGGTGGAGGGCAGTGCCTCCCAAGGGACAAAGTCTTTGTAGCAGTGGTTTTCAACTCTGGATGCATGTTAGAACCACCTGGAGGAGACTTTGAAAATACTGATGCCTCACAATCCACCCCAGACCAATTAATTCAGGGCTGCCCAGCCCAGACATCAGTAAGTATATTTTTAGTTTCTTGGTAATTTTGATGTTCCATGAGGGTCGAGAGTCACTGCTTTGGTTTGGCACTCCCAGAGTGGCAGGTTTAGGAGATATTTAAAGATGCATTGGAAGATGTTAGTGTGCAGGTTATGTAAAGATCTGCAACTCAACAACTAAAAGGACAAACAATTCAATTAAAAATGAACGAAAGACTTGAATAGGCATTTCTCCAAAGAAGATAAACCAATGACCAATAAGCACACGAAAAGCTGCATAATAACCCTATTCATTAGGGAAGTGCAAATCAAAACCACAATGAGATACCACTTTTTACCCATTAGTATGGCTATTAGTAAACACACACACGCGTGCGCGCACACACGCACACACACACACACACACACAGAGGGAGAAAGATAACAGGTGTTGGTAAGGATGTGGAGACACTGGAACCCTTGTACACTTACCATATGATCCAGCAATTTGACTTCTAGGTACATACCCAAAAGAATTGAAAAAGAATTGAAAGCAGGGACTCAGAGAGGTATTTGTACACCAATGTTCATAGAGCATTATTCACAGTACTCAAAATGTGGAAACAACCCAAGTGTCTATCAGTGAATGCATGGATAAACAAAATGTGGTGATCGCATACAGTGGAATATTTTTCAGCCGTAAAGGACTGTCTGACACATGCTATAACATGGATGAACTTCGAAGACATTCTGTTGAGCGAAAGTAGCCAGATACAAAAGGACGAATACTATATGATTTCACTTACATTAAGGTAACTACAGCAAATTCATAGACAGAAAGTAGAATAATGGTTGCCAGGGGCTGGGGGGAGGGGATGAATGGGGAGTTAGTGCTTAATGAGTATAGAGTTTCAGTTTTGCAAAATGAGAAAAGTTCTGGAGATGGATGGTGGTGATGGTTGCACAACACTGTGAAAGTACTTAATGCCCCTGAACTGTATACTTACAAATGGTAAAAATGCTAAGTCCTGGGTATTTCTTCCCAGGCTCCTAAAACTAATCTGGGTTCTTCTCCATCCAGCTATACAGGACATTTGCATTCTTTTACTTTTCCTATACTGCCTCTTTCCTGGCTCCAGTTGAGCACCTAGAGAAGCTATGGGGAAATGCCCCTTTGCTTAACCAAACCTAAACCGGGCCCAGTGAGCTCCAGAGGCAGATGTCCTGGAGGAGAGGAGCGGTGGCCCATGGTGGCCCTGGCTTGTTCACAGGGAGTTTTCTCCTATGGGGTCTCCTGATGATTCTGCTGTTGTCACCTAGCTGGCCTCAGGAACTGCTTATGCAGGCTGCGCAAGGTGTGAAGGTGCAGAACAGTGGAGAAAACTTGGGCTCTGGAGGTATAGACCACCAATAGCCCGAAGATGAGCAACTCTGTGATACCGTTGACTTATATTAAGTTTGTAATCGATTCACAAAAATACCTAACATTTATTGAGCCATACTATGGACCAGCTTCTGGATTAATGCTCTAATGCTAATAACAATAATATTTTCCTCATTTTACAGACAAAGGAACTGTAGGTAATTTGCCTGACCAAAGTCACATAGCTTTTAAGTGGTAGACCTGGATTTGAACTCAGGTCTGTTCATTCCTCAAGGTTGCACCATGCTCTAGGACCTCCCAAGACTGAAGCCATTTGAGACAAGTACTTGAGTTTATTATCCTTCCATCTGATTAGGCTTCCCTGTATTTACTCAGGCTATCTGGTTGAGGATTCAGAGAGTGTGAGCCCATTATAGACAGCCCTACATATGACCCTCTTACTTTCCCTCTTACCTCTGGCCGCATGTGCGCCTTTCCAAAGGGGTAATAACAGCAATCTGACAGATTGTCATGTGGATGCTATGCCCACTGGTAAGATCCTGGTGTCCTGGCTGGAGCAGAACAACTCTGAGCAGCACTCTGGACAGCAGGCTAAACTGGATCCAGCTCCCATAGGGCCAGCCAGCCCCTGGAACTGGGCCAGCCTGTCCAATAGATTTTCTGCAGGCTGGGAACTCCCCACACTCTCTGCTGCTGGGAGCCAAAATGTGCCTTTCCAATCCCCTCTGCTGTCAAATCCAGAAACTTAAAAGGCTCCTCCTTCCTGCTGACTCTGGAGGGTCCACCAAGTGTCTGTCTGTCTCTCTCTCTCTCTCTCTCTCTCTCTCTCTCTCTCTCTCTCTCTCTCTCTCCCTCCCTCCCTCCCTCTCTCTCTCTCCCTTACTTTTCAGTTTAATTCTGCATTAGGAACAACTGCTCTCAGATTTTTAGTTTATTCCATAATGCCTAACACAAGGCTTTACCATGGGAAGCTGAAAAATAATTGGAGGGTGAACATTCCCCAAACATTTCCTTTTGGGTATGAAATGACACATTACAAACTACAGCTTCCTGGCCCATACTCCTACCCTATTTGTATAGCCCCACATCTGTAGCTGACCAGCTGTGAGGTAGCCACTTAGAAATTCAAGACTCACTTCCTTAAAGATCAAAATTATATGTGGGAGTGTGATGACTGAGGGTGGAAATAGGTTTCTATGCTGGCCCATACATCACTGAATACGGTATGTTTGCAAAGAAAATAGTGCTAAGGTTGTTTTTAAAAATCACAATAGTGTTGGGTAAGGATAACTGAAACCAGAAAATACTGCATTTGAATAACAAGTGTGATTGATTAACTTGTGTGCCAAGACTCCTTGAGGATAGGTATGCTTAAAGGTAGCTAAAAGGAGCTTCTAGTCATTTTTCTGAATTTTATAAAGTTAGAATTAATCTTTCTCTTTTTATGATTGAATCAAAGTGGTCCTTGATTAGGTTTCATTTCACTTCAGAACATTGGCTTTTGGGGGCTCTTGGAATCTTAGAACTGAAAAGCACCTTAAAGGTCTTCTGCTTCATTCTCTCCTCTTCTGAAATATCTCTGTGACAGGTGGTCAGCCAAGCATTACTTAAACACTTCTTGAGGAAGCCTGCTGCATTTTAGTACAGTTCTAATGGTTAGAAAATTCCTTTTACTTAGGGCTGAAATACTCGTTGCTGCCCATCACTCCTGTTCTTCCCTCCCCAGTCCCCCAGTTGAAACCCACCAGTCCTAATTCTCCTTCTCTTCCTGATCTTTATCTAGAACAAGGGAATTTTATTTGCATGTAAAATGTCAGATACTTCCTTCCTAAGGTACTACTTAGTAAGAGCCTAGCAATTTCTTCTTCATCAATTCTTTTATTAAATCCTTAGAGCAGAACAAAACATTTTGGATTAAATTCGATAATTCTACCTTGTTTAAAGTGATCATTTGTGTGTGTGGTTTTACAGTCTTCTTAACCATCCTTTCCCCTGCACATCTCGAGTCTCCCTCATAGACCTCTGTCCTTGTCCCCTACTCTCTGGGCACAGGGCTCAGAGGCCACTGCCTTCCACTTTGAGGCTATCTGCGGTCTAATCTTTTTCACTAGTCATTCCCTACTGTCATTCATCTTGGGATTTGTTCTAAAATAGCATTTTTATTACCTTTCATCCATATCTTCCTGAATTACCCCTAGGATCCCTTCCAGTCTGAAAGTATCTGCTGCTTTCTCTCCACATCAGGTAAATGCCCTTGGAAACCTAGAGTGATTAACCTAAGTGGCCTATGTTTAACCCATCCAAGACTAGCATGAATATCTTCATTTTGAAGTTTAATTGATTAGGTCGAACCACATGAAATGACCATTTTTGTCGTAAAAAAAAAATGGTTGAATATCATCCTTTTCTAAATGGTTCAACCTAGTGTGTTATAATTAACCAAGCTTTTTCTTTGAAGGGCACTGCAAACCTTTGAGAAAATGGGGGGGGGGGGGGGGGGGTTTGGTTCTCAGGAAGTCAGATGGGCCAGGGAGAGGACAGGGTGTGAAATGAATGGAAAGTCACATCATCTTAGTCTCCACATCTATGCAATGAGAAGCTGATAAAAAGACTTATTCTCACAGAGTTGCTGGGAGGCTCAAAAATGGCAATGTTAAGTAAAACTGCTTTTAAACTGTGAAGTGGGTCTTACTGTTTTACGCACAGGCTAATTGTTTGGAATAAAACAAAAGTGACCTAGCCGAGGCGGGTATGTAGTAGGCCATAAAATGAGATGATAAGAGGTATGGAGTAACTAAAAGTCTTGGGTAAAGACTTGAGACTGAATCCTGGCTCAGCCACTCACCAGGTGATGGCCTTGGGCATCATAGTTAAAATCTATGAAATGGGACAACGGTGCTTCTCTTGAGCTAGACTTTTCAGCCTAGGTGTACCATACCAGAAGTAATCCATTAATGTTTATATCCCTGCCTGCCCTTTGTCCCAGTTCTGGTACCTCTGTAGGGCTGATTCTAGGGTGTTTCCAGCCTGAATCTCGTCCAGGGTTGTTCAAAGGGTCAAGGTCCTGTTTCAAGTTTTATCCACAGGTTTTGCAAAGGCTTTGACATTGTTTCTAGTCTGTGCCCTCCCCTTTCCCTCAGTTTCTTTTCTGCTCTATTCTGGGCCCTGCCTCTAGCCTACCAACAGCAGGTCCATCTGGCTCTATGGTTTCCCAAGAAATAATGACTTATTCCTCTGTTCTAACTTTTTTTTTTTTTTGCCTTCCACACAGAGGGTCAGCATCAAATCTGATGTTTGAGCTGAAAATTCAAGTTATTCCTTCACTTGCACCTCTGACATCTCTCAATAACCTGCTCTCTTTCAGTGATTAACTCTGGTCATTGAAGGTAACATTTGGATCGCACCAGAGCGATGGGCTGACTATGTGATGGAGGGCTGTGCAGAACTTTGTTGGGGTGGCTATGAGCATGTCATTCTTCAACTCGGATAAAACAAGGACTAGGGGAGTTTTGTGAAAACTGCCTTTTTTATTTCATTTTTAACTGTATTACTTCCACTTACCTGTCTATGTCAGGATGAGCCAGAAACAGTTATTGACCAACAGTCTGGGAGCCCTCCCAGGGTGCAGTTTCAGGAAGAAGGAAGTATAGGTGCCATCTGGTCCATGCTCTTCTTCCTCCCCTCTCCCTTTTTTTAAGACTAAGGGATCAGCAAAAACAGTTAGAAGGTGTGCCCCAGGCCTGCTTTGTTCTGAATGAGGTGACCTGCCTGCTATTAGCTACCATCCATCTGATATTATTTAGGGCATTAAAGGTCTTGGAACTGAAGCCTCAAATAGGAAGATGTCAGGCCAAGACTAGCATGAATATCTTCATTTTGAAGTTTAAAATACACTCTGATGTTGTGCTGCCTCCAAGGAGAGCTGAAGTGGTGGAGGACGTGTGCTGTCAAGGGAAAGAACTAATCTCTCTAGAGCCCTTCTGCCGTGTTCCTTTTTGTAGCCAGTCTCCTGAACTTAGCTTATGCCAAGTGCCCATTTCAATAGTGTATTATCATGCCTCTTGGTGTGCACTGTAAATCTGTGCTATAAATGCCTCTTATCATCGAGAGGGGAGGGAGTGTGAGGCTTGACTAGTATCCTTGTTCCTTGGAGCCAGCTGATGGAGCTCAGAGCTAGGATGAGAGTCTCGGATTCAATCCCAGACAGGAAAGGCTGACACCAATTATGCTTTTGAGGAGAGGCTGGAGATGATGGAGAGGAAGTAACCCCAGCAAACAAAATGTTCCCCCAAGAGAAGATGACATGGTTTTCTCTTCCTTAGCTATGTTAAAACCACTTTTCCCTCAAAAGAACAAAAGGACCAGAAATGACAATAAATGTATGTGGCTTGGAAATCAGAGAAGGAGCAGTAGTGGTCTGACTGCTAGGGATGTGCCCACCCTGTCTGCTCAGGGAAAGTTAGAGGTGAGTGGATGCTAAAGGCCACAGCTCAAGAGACTTCTAGCACAGGCATTCTCGTGCTGCTTGGCAGGACAGAGTGGTCAGGATCCTCTTCTCAACACCTCAATGCCTTCCCCTGTGTCACTTGAACCTTGAAAATAGCTCCCTGTCATCCAGGACCCGTGTAAGATTGAAACTGCAGCTTGAACCAAAACCCAACTTGAACCCATGTATGAGAGATCTATCAGTTTACAATTTTCACCATGCTTAATACCAACTCCCCGTCCTCTAGGAGCAGAGAATGTCCACTGAATAGCCTGCCCCTTCTTTGCCCCTGCCATCAGGATATGTCTGGGCTATCTAGTTTCCTCACCATCGTCCACCCATCCCAGCCAAGGACGCTGATTCTGATATCATGCCCACTTGCCTCCCTTTCCACAAGGCCCTGTGGGCCACACAAGCTATGGTTTCCTGCCTTTGTACTCAGGTGGGAAAATAGACAATTATGCTTGCTGCTGGTACCCAGCTGCAGAAAGGAAGCCTGAGCTGAAGACCCTCCTTAGCTTAAAATTTTCTCATGGCTTCTGTCTAACTTTGAGTAAAAATCAAGTCCTTTCTGTGTTTGCAAGGGAGCTCTTACAGAACCCGCCCCAAAACCTATTCTCTGACGTTTTCTTTTATGTCTTAGTTTCCTTTTGCTACTATGACAAATTACTACACACTTAGTGGCTTCAAACAACACATATTTATTCTCTGTAGAATAGGGTGTCATCAGGCTAAACTCAAGGTTTCGGCAGGGCTGCATTCTTGCTGCAGGCTCTCGGGGAGAAGCTGTGTCCTCACCTCTTCCATCTTCTTTGTGGAGGCTGCCTATATCCCTTGGCTTGTGGTCCCTTCCTCCATCTTCAAACCTTTATGTTGCATCTCTCTGATTCTTCTTCCATAGTCATGTCTCCCTCTGACCACAGCAGGAAAGGTGCTCTGCTTTTAAGTTATGTGATTATGTTTTGCTCACCTGGATAACGCAGGACAACCTCCCCATCTCAAGTTCCTTAATGTAATCACATCTGCAAACCCCCTTTTGCCACATAAGGTTCACATTTATAGGTTCTGGGAATTAGGATGTGGACATCTTCGGGGAGAGGAGCATATTCTTTCTACTACATCCTGCCACTCTCCTGACCAGCCTGCCTGACTGAGCTCTTCCCCAGTGGAGCCATGTACACTCCCACCTAGGACCTGCACCTTTTCCCTCTGCCTGGGACATTCCAGATATTCCATATCCTCAGATACCTGAATAGCTTGCTGCCACACTCCTGCACATCTCTGCTGGAATGTCACCTGGTTAGAGAGCTCTTCCTCACTTCCGCCCTCTCCCACTGCACTGTATACTCCTTTCCCTGTTTACTTTTCCTCATTGCGTTGGTCACTACCTGACGTATTTGTTAATGTTTATTGTCTCTTCCTCCTGCTTTGTCCCTCGCCTCTCCCAAGGTCTCCCTATAAGTTCCGGAATTTAGTCTGTTTTGTTCATTGCTCTGTCCTTGGCATCTAGAATAGCAGCTGGCATATAAGAAGTTCTCAGCAAACAGTAATAGGAAAAGAGGGAGAGAGGAAGGGAGAGAGGCAAGGAGGGAGGGAGGGAGGCAGGCAGGCAGGGAGGCCATGTGTCAGGGACCCCTGAGAAGTTCATGTGTGAAGGATCTGGCTCAGTGCATTTTCCATCCCCTAATAACTGGCTTACGATTCAGCGGGAGCCTGAACAGGAAATAATGTTCTGATGCTAGGAGTTCTGACTGAAGAAGTCTTTGAAATCCTGTTTCCTAGGAAGTCCTCTCTGGGGATACATGGGCTCAGTACCTCTCATTTATTTGGGATTGTTGAAAACTCAGAAATATAAGGACAAGTCATATCTGCTACATCCCTCCAATCACTGAAATCCTCAATAAACTGACCTGAGTTACATGAAGGCTAAATCCACTTTGCATTTAATGTATCAGAAACCTCCATCGTACTCGTGAATCCACATGTTGTTGCAGTTGGTCCTTCTGCCTGTGAGAGGGAAGGTAGCATTGACAGTCGAAATTAAAATGCCACCCCTTGTTGTGGATGCTTAGCAATGGTAAGCCTTCCTAAATGGAAACTCAGCCGAAGTGATAGACTGGTACTTCCTACTGCCCTACTTTGAGAACACTTTGACCTACTTAGAAGTAAACGTTTTTGGAAGTAGATAGAACCTGGAGCGGTTTGTTTTTAGCAACTCCAGCGGCAGTCATCTTTCACTTTGATAAATAGCTTGTCTCCTGAACCCGGGTGGCTGCTCAGCGCAGATATCCAGGAACCTGTCCTGGCTGACTGCTGTCCTACCTCTCTGTCCCCATAGAACACAAACATCGGCTGTTCTGGGGAGACACGAGGGTCCTCTGTGAAATCCCACAGTCTTCATCAGTATTGTCTGGACCATCCTCCTTCCTGGGGCCTGATTCAGACCAGAAGGTGATTGGTGATACTTCTTCCTTCCTTAAAACAAACACGGTGGCGATTGACAGCATGAGCTAGGGCCTAACTTCCTTGAGGATAAGACAGCCAGAAAAAGGCAGACAGGTGTCTGAAGGGCAAGCACAAAAGAACCCATTTACACATATAGGATGAGCTAAGTGATGGTTTAGTCATTGGTTTTTGGGAGATGTCAGCAAGTAGATAGTGGTACCCACAGGGCCAGCAATGGTGCCATGTTTAGAACACACTAAATGGAGGTAATTAGAAGAGATTACTGTGCATAATGCTGGCAATCATGCTTTTTTGCTTTTTCTGTAGACATTATTATTAAAATAGCACATATTACCTGGGAATAGTTACCCATATGGATATTATACGATTTTAAAAGATATAGTTGGAGTTCAAATTAAATACAGACGCAATGTACACATTGCACCTCCTTTCTCTAATCTTGAATGTTTCTGGTCACTGAAAATTATTGTCCCAGTTCCTCTTTTTCACATAAAGATAAAACTTCTACCTATATCCAATCCTAATCTGTCTCCACTTTCCTTTTTCTACCACAAAAAAATTGAACCAACTGCTGCCCCTAGAACTCACCCTGTCCTTTGTCCTATTGTTCAGGAGACATGTCTTATTCATTTTCTATTTCGAATATAAATTTTTCATATAAATTTACATATATGGTTTGTTTAGTGACTTGTAGGTAGTAAATGTTCAAAAACCGGCCACATATTCAGTAAGTGATTAGTCTTTAGCAAGAATAGTTTTAAGCCACATAAATGGAAGCCAGGACAGAGTAGATTGGGGGAAATTATGACTCATCAGTAATCAGGCAGTTCACAGGTCAGAAACTTATGTAGGGAAGATGAAGGTTGTGGGATGTGCAATTAACAAATGAAGAGCATAATAGGCAGTGGAAGAATGAATCAAGGGACCGGTTGTCAGAATTTGAGAAAGTGAAAACCTTTGACTCCTGGTGCTTCCTAAACTCTATATCAACCATGCAGGAAGTAATCCCAGAGTGTAGGTGGCCTTGAGCCTCTAGGTCAGTGGTTCTTAGCCCTGACTTCCTATTGCAATCATCTGCAGAGCTTTTTCAAACTGTAGGTATGAATCTGAATCTGAATCAGGGACTGGGTGCTAGAAGTGAGATTCACTGCTGGAAGAAAAGGCAAGTAAATGATGGGCTGGAGTAGAATGAGGAAAACAGGTACTGTCCTCCCTATTCACCAAGAAACATGCTCACAGCCCTCACTGAGCCTTTCAAGCATGTTCTGTAAAAGGCGTGTACTGTACTCGTCACCATAGAAGGTTCTCACAGAACCTTCTGTCTCTAGGCTGATCTCTCACTAAGAAATGTGGGGAAATGTGATTCTGAAAAACCCGATTCTTAAAAATCTGAAGAGAACTATCTTAAAGGAATTTCCTAAAGAAAAACTTTTCACCAACGCGTGTCTGTTGGAGAGGGCAGATGCCTAAGGTTATGGTCCAGCAATACTGAAGCCTACAGCTAACTAGTGGGGAGAGGGCAGTGCCCACTAGTCCCCATTATCAGGGCCAGCATTGTGGTGTACCTAGCCCACTATGTCTGCAGGCTGAGACCAAAAGGAATTCTTTGGAGTTCACTATTGTGGAGAATAGAAATAAGACATAACATGGGCACGTAAGTAGGTAGAACACCTAATTCATGTAAAATGGATTTCGACTGGAGGCATCACTAAAGACAAACTCT
Organism: Macroglossus sobrinus; assembly: GCA_004027375.1. Lineage (NCBI taxonomy): Eukaryota > Metazoa > Chordata > Mammalia > Chiroptera > Pteropodidae > Macroglossus > Macroglossus sobrinus. Next base: position 674,206 of record PVKZ01000580.1, read on the forward strand.
TCCAAAAATAAGAATGAGGTTGAGCCATCTGTTTGGAAATTAAGAACACTAAAGATATTGCTAAAGCTAAGGGCGTCTTAGACTGAACTTTGGGAGTGGGCCAGTAGGTGTTTGAAACTCCTGAAATTGTAAACATTGAACTGTCTTATGCATTAAAAAAAAAAAAAAAAAAAAAGTTTATTGTGGAGAAGAGGCTCAAATAAAGTCCAGGGATCAATAAGGTTTTGGGAAAAAGTGTATGTAGTTATTCAGCTGATATCAAACCTCTCCTCTCCTCCTTCCTCCCTCCTTCTTTCTATCCCTCTCTATTTCTCTCAATCCCTCTATCTCTCGATGTCTGTTTCATCTCTTTCCTCCGTGTTTTTCTCAGGTTTCTCATTTATTCTCAGGTAACTTCTTCCTATGTGGTGATGGCAAGATGGTCTTCAGCTTTAGGCTAACATTCTATCAACTTAGAAATTTTGTGGGAAGAGATTGCTGCTTTCCTAGTAGTTCTTGCTAAGGTCTCATGGTGTATGCTCATTGGCTAAAATTGGGTCATGTGCTAAGTCTGAACCAATCACTGTGACTGACTGACCAAGTGCAAATCATGGCCTATCCTTGGAATGGACAGAGGGAAGTTATGCGCTACACCCAAAACCATGGTCTGAGAGAGAATGAAGGAGGGCTGGTTCTTCAGAGGAGAATCAAGTACTATTATAAAAAGAAGTGAACATAGATCACAAACAGATAGGGAGAAATCCTCTGTGTTGGTGGTCCTTGTACCAATATCATCAGAACTTGTGGAAATGCAAATCCTCAAGCCCCACTCAGACCTACTGAACTAGAAACTCTGGGAGTGGGGCCCAGTAATCTGTGTTTTAACTCACCCCCAGATGATTCTGATGCACACTCAAATCTGAGAACCACCACATTACACCAGTGATACTCAAACTAGGCTGCATAGTACAAGTACCTGGGGAACTTTCAAAAATATATATGCCTACCTGCACCTAAAGTGAGTTAATCTGCATCTTGAGGCAGTGCTCGGGAGGGGTGGGGGAGAGACCCCAGGCATCAGTGCTTCTTAGGCTTGGTTCCACCCTGGAATCACCTGGAGAGCCTAAAAAAAAACTAATGCCTAAATTTTTTTAAAGTTTCCCTGATGATTTTAATAAGTATGAGTGTTTAAAAATCATTTCCCTAACATCTCCAAACGTCCCTGAGGGCATTACTTTAAAACATTTCTGGTTGCATTTCTACTGGTCTACTCTGATTTCTGAAATAAGTGCTGGGTCTTCCTCAGACATCTAAAATCATTTTCTGCAAGATGATGTCATCAGCCTCATGGAGGATTACTGTAGAAAAGTGTTCAGTGTCACCTGAACACAAAAGCCAGAAGAAAGATTTAAGTAAAAAAGTAACCGGTAAGTCACCAAGCAATTTTTAAACGTCTCTGAATTCCTATCAGAATGACTCCCAAAGTATACCAAAGGTGGATTGGGTGGATAAACCAAATATATATCAACTCATGTAACATAGCCCCCAGGCAGTGGATCACAAGCAAATAAAGTTTATTTTTAGAAGGGCTGAAGGTGCTGGACATTTAGTGGGCTTACAAAGAAGAACAAAATGGTTATTGTCTTTGGTGCTATAGAAGAAAGAACTAGACGAAAGTACTGACTGCCACAGGTCAAAACTGAAACCCAGGATAACAAGATGAGACTGACCAGTAGTCAGGACAATCAGTGAATCAGGGATCTGGGGTGCAGGCTGCATGAGCAATTTGAACTTTCATTTCTCTGTTTTGTATGTGGAGCACCAGATGCACATTTCCTGCTCAACAATGAGATTGTTATGTAATTCTTGCCAGGAGAGGCATCGGGGAGATGGCAGTGGTAGAACTAGAAGTTATAGTTTGACTAGGTTCTCCTGTTTCTATGGGGTGGAGTTTTTTCAAATTTCTCTGTAGAGCTAAATCATCAAGGCTTCACCATAGTTTCTTTATTCAGTTTTCTCAAATGTAAAGAGGACCCTACCTTATAAGGTTTGTGTGTGTGTGTGTAAATTAGTTAATGTATAGAAAGGAATATGCTTGGCACAAATAAATGCTAATACATGTTAGCAATTGTTACCCATTAAGTGGTGCTATCATTTACTGAGCATCTTTTATGTTCCAACCATGTGGCTGATGCTGCAACATATAAGTAAACAAGGCACAAATCTAAACAAGGTTTAAACTGAGAAAGTAAGCCCCAAATCCTGGCAACTCCTAAAAGTCTTGTCCCTTTTCTCTCTTCCTGGTGATAAGAAGTTATCTGAGTGATCAAGCTTCCGTTTTTTTATCCCTCTCACAAATTTCCCTTTTTTTTCCTTCATGAATGGACTCTCTGTACTTTATGAGTGTTGTATGTTTCTAGCAATCCCTTTGTCCTAAATGTAAGTACACATAGCAAAAAAAAAGAGAGAGAGAGAGAGAGAGAGAGAGAGAGAGAGAGAGAGAGAGAGAGATGCCCTATGAGTGATAAATGCAGTGGTTCATGGGAAGGTCCAGTTGATGTGGTCCAGGTAGGCTTTATGGAGTGAGGGGAGATGTGCACTTTGCCTTGAAGTATGAAAAGATTTTTAAAAGAAAAGGATAGGGATAAAGTAAAGGAATGACTGATGATTCACTGGGTTTGGTGGGGGCGGGGGGTGAATGGAAGTCTTTCACCTTACGTATATTTGGAGTTTCTCCCAGGTATTCACTGAACTGGCGCTATTAAACATCTAACAGGTACTTCCATGGATATGTCTTTTAAAGTTCTACTAGCAACCCTGTAACATAGGAATTCTTTTCTCTCTTATTTTTTAAATGATGAAATCAAAGATCAAAAAAGTGAAGCGACTTTCCTAAAGTCAAACAGCTAGTAAGTAGGTGACAAGACGGCTTTGAACTCTGGTTTTATGATTCCAAATCTAGAGTACTTTTGTACAACATCATTACAGTCCAGGAACCGATAAAAAAAAAAAAGTGAGACACAATTATCATTATTAGCATTAAATATTAAAAGAAGAGAAAGAAAAGGCTGTGCTCACAGCCGAAGAGGCGTTGCATAAGGGACTGGGCCACGCTGCTGGCCGGGACACCAGCAAACAGCTGGGCTTTGGAACTCCGCCCCCCTTAGACCCTCCCTCCCCGCCGGGCCCCTCCCCTCCTCCCCAAGGTGGCTCTGGCTCGGAGAAAGTCAGACGGCGGCCGTGGTTGCGGGGAGAGGACGACGGGGAGGGAGGGAGCGAGGCAGGGAGCTGGCAGCCGGGCCGCGGCGCTGAAGTTCCCTACGCGCTGCGCTGGCGCCCCAGGCCATGCGGGAGCGCTGGGGCCGCGGGACAGCATGAAGGGCGGCGACCGGGCTTACACGCGAAGTCCCTCTTTGGGGTGGCTTTTAGCTAAGTGCTGCTGTTGCTTACCGTGCAGAGGTGAGTGGCTGTCGGAATTTACGCCTTCATTTAGCCAAAGAGGGACAGCTGAATGCACGCTAGGGGTGGGGTGACCACTGAGGTGGAGGATTTGGGGGTGGGGGCGGGAGTGAGGCAGAAGAAGAGTTTGCTCTGAACCGCGTTCATTTCAGTTTCCTTGACAAAGTGAGGTGTCTCTGTCTCTGTCTCTGTCTCTGTCTCTGTCTCTGTCTCTCTGTCTCTGTCTCTCCTCTCCTCTTTCTCCTCTCTCTCTCCTCTCTCTCTCTCTCTCTTTCTCTCTCTCTCTCTCGTTCTAACTTAGATGCAGAGCTGCAGTTTGGAAACTCAGTTACTTATCAGCGGCTTTGGATGTCAGGGCGCCAGCCTGCAGGGAGATGCAGGAGACGGGGCAGGGCACTTAGAGCTGCGTGTGTGTCTCTGCAGTGGCAGAGTCCCACTTCCCTGCTCTCGTTTACGTATGGATCTCAGCGGCGGGATTAACTGATGACTCCTAGCTATAGGAATGTATTTGACACTTGTCTCTATACCAGGAACTATTTTTGCCAAGTGACAGTTTTATTTGGAGACTGCAGCGGGGCTTTTCTCTGCTTGGGCTTTCACAGGCCTATGTAGGTTTGCAGCTCTGGGCCAGTTTGGCTCGTTAATTAACCAAGAACTCTCTATGTACCCAATTAGGACTGTGTTTAATTATTCTGCTAATTTTAATGTTGTTGAGGAGACTGGCAGGAAGCAACTAATTTCCCCCAAATCAGCCAGCAAAACAAGATGGTGAGAAGGATCACAGAGGGAAGGTTATCAATTGTGTAGCCTCTCCTGAAGGAGAAATCCTATTTTCCTAGACAGAGTTGGCACATGTTCCTAAAGCTGTCATGTCACTTTAACACTTCAGCCTGGAGGTTGGGGGAAAAGAGGTTCTGTCTCTGCATGGTTAGAAATGAGAATATAGCTTCTCACTTGACATTTGCCCTTTTTAGGTATCATCTATTGGACCTGTTGCCTCCACCCGCATTTACAATGCCCCAGTCTCTGTCTTCTTTCTTGTTTAACAAAGTCTAAGTGGGGCTTTCTCTCTGGGTTACTGATGAATAAACTTCATCCAAATAACCCTTCACCATCATCTGTGCCACACACAGCACTGCCCTGACAAATTCTCCATCCTGTGCAGATAAAAGGCTTCGAAAACTAATTACATCTGAAGGACATTTTCCCAAATCATAAATGTTCATAATCTCAGCATTATTGTGTCTCAGTCTCTGCATTTAATTAGAACAGCCCGGAGCTGCCCGGTAGCCAGCTCTAAAAGCCAGAATTCAGATGGAGAAGGACTCTTAGGGGTCCAGGGACCCTCACAGAAATCCAACCCTAGTTCTAAAAGATTTCATATCAAGGCTGAGAATTGAAGGAAAGGGGTATTAAAAGTTAGAGGAGGCAGGAAATGGCCTAAGGGAATCTGAGTGGGTGGGTTTGCTCTGCTTTTATTGTGAAGGGTTTCCAAGCAGGATTTCTTGGGAATCCATTTCCTGTCCAAAGTCAGAATGCGGGGGCTTGGGCAGCATGCTTCTCCAGATGTGTGGCAACCCAGCTTCCCTACAGAGTAATTCTCCCGGGGTCTCTCCAGCCTTTGCTTTGTTTGTGAATTGCCCTGGCTGTCCCTCTGTGCTGTGGCCCAGGAGGGGGTGGGGAGCCCACTTGGGGAGCCTGCTGGGCCACTTCCAGCCTACAGGGCTGGGAGAGCAGTGGCTGCAGGCTCAGTCAGTGGCTTGGAGACTGGGGCATGGAAGGAAAGATGGTGTTGAAGGAGCTAGAGCTGGAGGGGACCGTGGATGCTCAGCTGATGACTGAGGGACCCACAAGGTCTGAGCAATGGACGCAGCTTTAAAGGGAAAAGGAGAGTAACAAAGGTGGGTGCCTTGTCACCTTCTGGGCTTTATTCCTTACTCTTTCCTAGATCTGAAACATGTGAAGATGGAAAATTAGAGCTCAAATATGAGGAAGATGGGGGAGAGGGGTGAGTTAGCCATCCTTGGCTGTGGCTGGGCAGGGGGATAGTGTGTTCCGAGCACTCCCTTGGGGATTCTTTCCTTCTGTTCTAAAAGAAAAGAGAGGTCTTTGTCCCCACCCAGACTGTAGGCATATATTCACAAGCAGATTGAAATGATAAGGTCTTATACTGAGCTTGAGTACATTGCTCAGAGCCCCAAAACTCTATGGGAAATAGCTAGTCAAATTGTAACACAGGGAAAGGCTCAGGGAAGAGCCTGAGAGGCTGACTAGAATGGAGGGCATCACAGCCAGAGGTCTGCTTCCCTTTTCAGTTAAACCAGTTTCTCTGGTTGTACAGACTTAATACAATTGAAAGGCAGCTTCTCTTTTTATATAAAAGCAGCTGGTTATTTGGTCTCAATCTCTTCTCCTGAGAGAACTTTGGCTCTTTTCTACTTCTCAAAGGAGGTGCACTCTGAAGCTAATGGGTCAGAACCCGCTACAATGGTTCCCAACTCAAGGGGCCTGCACTAACTGGCTTCCGGTCACTGGGGTTCAAAGGACACCTCCTTCTAATGTCTGCGGAAAAGAAACCAAGAAGAAATGGAATATTCTAATTATTTTTGCCACAAAGCTAAATGAGGCATCCCAGATTTTCTCTGGTGAATCCTAGGTGATTGTAATTCTTATCATCAGCACAAGGCAAAGATTTAGTGATGTACCCGTGTGGCCTTTAAATATCATATTTGAGAAAAATATGGAATAAAGTTAGCCAAGCTTGTCTTTTGATTCAGAAAAGTGGATGAAAGCAACGGTCTATTCTTTTTCAGTATTTGGTTCTATAGAGTATGAGTATGATAAAGGGCTTTGACAAAAGGTAATCTTCCTTCCCTACCTTGAAATTTGTGTTGAAGGGCTAGAAATGGAAAAAAGTGTAGGATGGAAATAGAGTTCAGGTAAGAAGGAAGAAAGATAACAAATACATTTATAACTGCCTTTTTGGAAGTGAAAAATAGCCAAACATGAGCTAATGGCATGTGTGTGTCTGAAGGGTGCTTAATCACACTATGGGAAGTTTCAGGATTGCTTTGTCTACTTACACTTTCCTTTAAGCCTAAAGAAGTGGGTCAGTTCTGGATTCTCTTTTAATTATGTTAAATTTTTTTTTTTAGAACGCAATTTGTTTCAGAGTGACAGAGGGTATCTCAAATCACCTAGAGGTTGCTAAATTGTGTGTTGCAGACTGGGATTTGTGACTTCTTAGATCATGAAGCCTAGAGACTTTTCTGACCTTGCTAGGTGGAAGCCAGTATCAGAGCCTTCAATTTTCTAGTCAACTTGTAATTATCTTTGGGTATGTGGATAAACGTTCCTTCTGGGAAACCTTTCCTCATTACTCTCATCCTCTGCTTCTCCACAGTGTTTATGGGATTTATTTATACTTGTTTATTGCTGAATCATTGTCCTTGCATCTCAGGCCCACCATAGATCCCCATTTACACTGTGAGACAGTGTCCAGCTCCGGAGTCCTCTCAAAAGGAAAGAGATGAAGGGGTGGTGACTTACCCAAGCCGAATCAGCTCATGGTGGAAGTGCTGGGATCAGTTGGGTTTCAGCTTGACTTTGACAGAGTCACAGAGTGTGGATAAGGGTTATGGGGTTCATGGGGCATCCCAAATCATTCTTGTTTATAATTTCTTTTTTTTTTTTCCTTACCTTTTCCCAGCATCACTAAGCAGGAAACAATGACTTGAAGTTACTGTCTCTTCTTTGGCCCATAAATTATTACAGATCATTTTATAAATTCAATGTGTGAAACCATGAAACCAAGTTTCTTTAGAAAGGTGTTGGTAACTTCAAAGAGGAGCCCTTGTGACATTCACTATTGTTCACTTTAATTCATCACCCAAGGGACAAATTCCTTAGGACGTTAATGCATACCCTTTGTTTCTTCATTTTTGTTTATTTCTTCATTTTCCAGGACATAACTTTACCGTGGTGAAAATTGAACGAACCATTTAGCATATATGTTTTTCCAGTATATCCCTTGGTTTACTCTGCCTCCCAGGGATATACCCTAATCTGGGGAGAATCACCACGCATATATACTATCCCAAACCCAAATGCTATGCTTCTCTTGCCATACCTGATTCTCTGACTGGGGGGTAGTAATAGGGGTATCAGTTATTACTTGGATAACAATTCTGACTGCCAATCACAATGTAGCCCAGTAGAAATGGGAGTGTATGGGTTTGATGGGGTGAGGTAGAGGTTGGAAACTGAAGCCGAACATCCCTCCTCTGGTACAGCTGTGGGTTCAGCAATTAATGATAATGCTGTAGGCATGTCACCCCAGCGGTTCCATGAACTACAGGGTGGCAAGACTTAACATGGAATAAAAAGATAAAAATTTAGACTGTATTCATGTTTTTATGCAAAATAATTTAAAAGTTAAAAAAAAAAAAAAACACTGGAGATTCACTTCTGAGCCCAGACAATTTTGCAGGCATACGTTGCTCTGGAGTGGTGTTATTTGGATTCTGTTTCCTGATGTTCTTCTTGAGAACTTTGATGCTGTCCTCTTCTGCCCTAAAAATATTCCCTAGGCTTTTAAAGTACTACTTCTCTTTCAGTGAGTGAGAGAATGCATGGCCTCCCCTCTCCTTCAGACCAAACTCCTTCAGGTCTCAAACCTGAGGGAGGCTTGTCAAGCAGAAGGGTCTAAATTATAGAAAGTTAGAACTGGAAGGAACTTTAGAGATCATTTAATAGATCTTCTCCTTCTATCCTGGAGGGAACTGAGATGTAGCCACTTGGTAGCAGCAGGCTCAGGACTAGAACCATGTTCCTCTCTTTCCTCAACTCTTTTGTCTTCTTGGGCATGTGGTTTTTCTTAACTCTGGGCAGAGGCTAGGCTGAAGCATCTGAGAATGGTAGAGGCAGTCCCCAAGCTGGAACCTGGGTGTTGACCGTGGAGCTGCATTGGAGGGTGTGACTTCATTGCCCAGAGCCATTTGGAACTGGACCTGCCTGGTCTACTTTGAGAAGTTATTCTGTCCCAAGACCACAGAAGGCAGACATCAGTTTCTCCCAGAGCAGCGTGTGCACACGTCCTTAAAAAATATATTTATGTTTTTCCCTCTGGTTCAGTTTAATTCAGAAGTTCCCCGTTTTGTTCTTGTCCCTTTTCTGGAAGTGTACCCTTTCAGGTGGAAATGAATCAATGAAATGCATTTCTATCATTCCATCTATTAAGGGCACTGGTTTTAATGTAACACACAGAGTTTTACTTGAGAAATGTTTATGTGCTGACCGACTGTCAGCCCTGTGCTAGGTACTGGGCAGGGGGATCACAATGGCGCTGACCCCATTGTGCTGTTGTATTACTTGAAATAATGTATGTAAAGGACTTAGCATAGAAAGTGCTTTAAAAAGATTAGCTGCTGATGGCAACAGTAATGGTAATACTATACATAGAGCCTGTCCTCAGGAGATTCACAGTAGCTAATTTTGCGTGAATCCTCTAGGTGGTAATACTGTAAATCTAAGTTCCTAAGCAATTTAATGGTCTTGGTTCAGACCATTGTCAACTGTACCTCACTGCTGTGGAGTTGTCACTGTGCGGGAAGAAAGCTTGTGATCTAGAAGTATGATAGGGATTTTTTTCTTCCCTTTTTTTTTTTTATTAAACCCTTTTGGGAAAAGACACAGAATACTCTTAGTATTGTAATCACTGTGTGTTACATAAAGAACATTCTAAAAGAAGATACTGGCAAAAAAAATGTAAGCATGCCCAGGTTATTCTCTGAGAGGAAACACAGGTGTCAGAATTGGAAAATAGCTATACCAGTTTCGAAATTCAGACCTTGAGAACCTGCATTATATAGACATCACTTATTCTTTGCTTACTCCTTGGCTTTGGCTAACAATCTAATGAGAGACATTTTTCTGTTCATTTCAGCTAAGATTTATTGCACACCCCTTTTGTGCAGAGCTTTGCTGGTTCCGGTTCTTCTTCAGGCTGTTTCTGTCTAGATAAAAGTCATACCTGCTGCCCATAACAGCCTCAGAGGTTCTGGACATTTCCTTGAGGTGGGGCTGGTATCTTCTGTAGTCCATGTAGGTGGTGGTGGGGGCGGGGTCCCCACTTAGTCTATTCAGTGAATAATAGAGCATATCTTTTGAGGTTGAGGGAACCTTCAGTGTTAGACTTCCTGGAAGGAGAGTAGCCCTGGTTACACCTGAGAGGCAACTAGAAGGCTGCCAAGTTGCTTTTAACCAGGTAAGAGAGCAAAGATCAGAGTGACAGAACAGGTTGTTCCACATTTTTCTTGCTTTCCTGGTGACAACAGTGAGGAAACTGAAAGGAAGGGAAACCCTTCTGCCCCTTTGGTTGAAACAGTACCTCGTAAAACACTTGTTTCCAGATGTATCTGCTTTTCCTTGGTGAGGATTAGTTGTAGGCCTGTGTTTGTTCTCTTAGAGTACCTGATAATGTAAAAGACTCTCAGGCTATTCCCAATTTCTGCCCTCTGCCTTTAGAATCTCCATAATGCTCCCTTGGAGAAAGGGATGTTATCTTTCCCCATCCAAAGGGAACCAAGCCTCACTGGTAAAAAAAAAATTGCAAACACTCTGCTTCTGCACAGATTTCAGGTATCAGATTTTTACCTGTCCAGTGCCTCCTCTTCTCTCTCTACTTAGAAGTTCTCAACCGTGTTAAAAATGCATTTTCTCTGCCCCATTGACATGGAAACGCTGGGGTGGGACCCAGCAGTCTGTGTTTTTAACAAGTCCTCCAGCTGGCTTTTTTTCTTTGGTTCATTCTATTTTCTTTCTTTCCTCTCTCCATACTCCCCCCTACATTCTTCCCCCAGCTCCCGCAAAAGCATTGTGTAATGGAAGGCTTCCTGCTCCCCCAGGGACTCTTGCTTTGAGAAGTGGTAGAGAGAGGCCCCTTGGCTGCTCGCTTTCACTGGTCAGGTGGGTGGGGGTGAGGGTAGTGAAGGAATTAGGAATCGCCTACACACTCCATGAGCTTTATGGCCCCCAAGAGTCCGTAAGGGAAGTTGTTGTGTCTTTCTTCCCATTTAAGACTCCTTTGCTTTTATTTTTTTCCTCTCATTATTCTTAAAGCTAACTATGCTCACTATAAAAAAAAAAATCAAAACTTAAGCAAACAAAAAGACCATAAAAGCATAATTTTTATAGACGACCCTAAATCGCTTAGAAACCACTACTGCTTAACCACTTAGTATATCCTTTTCTATATGTTTATCCCCTTTGAAAATAAATGGGTTCATATATTATATCCTGCTTTATAACTTGCTTTCACTTAATCTTCTGCACATCTTTGCATGTAGATGCATTTCCAGGGTGTTTTCAATGGTTGCCAATTGTTTCACTGCAGAACAGACTTGAACTTAATAATTAGTATTTATTCAATATAATGGAGAAAAGTTTGGGAAGGGATTAGGAATGACCCTGGATTAAGAAATAGATCTTTCCAAAATCAGACTATCTAGACAGACTGATTCTTGTCCTGGGGTTTACATAACTCCACTCCTACCTTCCCACCTTTCCTTTCTGCAGGTTGTATGATTTATTCCCCAAGAGAGGACATCTTCCTCGGGAAATCAACAGGCGCCATGGCTAGAGCCGCAGGTTTTATCTTGCTCATCCTTGTCTTACTAGTGTGGTATTAGACATTGTCTCCCTCCTGAGCCTTTCTAATTGTGCCATTTTGCTTTCACTGAACAGGTCCAGGAATTTTTTTTTTTTTTTTTTTTTTTTTTTAGCTATACTTCCAGGGTAGGTCATTTTAAAATAATTTTGACTGGGAAAGAGAACTTTCATTAATTTTTTTTCTGTCTAGCAAAATCATACATAAACATTCGGAAAACATTTGGAAATTCAGATAAATGAAGATAAAATTCCATTACCTGGATAACCATGTTAACTCTCTGAATGAATCTTTTTAGTCTTTTTTTTATATGTGTGTGTGTGTTTTTAGCAATATGATATAGTAGTCATATAAACTTCTTTCACATGACATATTGAACAACTTCTTTGATGTTTTATGGATGCATTCAGCAATATGTTGGAGCCAGTTCAGCTCAGGCTGGGATTATTAAATATTCAGGGTTTCAGTAGCAGACTGTTAAGACATTGGCAGCTTGAGATGGGCCCCTGGTACGGGCATTTATACTGGGAAATCACCAGACACTACAAATCAAAGTTTTTGTTTTATTCAGAGAGCTGATTTATCAGCATACCACTAGATGCACATTTTATCATGTGTAAATATGGTTGCTTTTTTTTTTTTTTCAGTCTCCTTGTTTTGGGTTGTTTCTAATTTTTGGTGTTATAAACAATACTATAACAACCATTCTTCTGATTAAGTCTTGTCACACACACATAAATACTTCCTTAGGATAAATCCCTAGACATGGGGTTCCTGAAATCAAAGGTCATCCAGAAATTCAAGACTTATTTGTTGCCAGTTATGCCCCAGTTTCATACCCTTTGAAAGTGAGAGTGTACTGGTTTTAGTTTTAAGAAGATTTATGAACAACATCCTCTGGGACCAGGAATTTCATGTCTCCCCTATTGTTTACTTCTGTTTACATTTTCTAAATTAGCTTAATTCTTTTTATATAAGGAAATACCCTGGCTGAGAGTATAATAAACTAATGCCTTTGATTCTTGGGCTACATACTGATATGCAGAGTATAAAAAATATGTTTTGAAATTGTTCTGGATTGAGAGGTAGTATGTCATGATGATGAAGAGCTTGGACTCTGGAGCCTGAATGAGTTTTAATCTCAGCTCTGCTACTTATGTGTGGGATCTTGTCAAGTTACGTAAACTCTTTGCCTCAGTTTCCTCATCTGGAGATGATCATGGAATCTAGTCATGGGGTTTTTTACAAGGCTTAGATTGAATGACATAGGTAAATCATTTAGTACTGGCACATGGTAAGTGCTAGGTAAGTATTAGATCATTATTAGCAATGAGAATTTAGAAGTCTCTGTGGAACTGTGCCAACTGTCACATTCAAATGACTTCATTAGTCACTTAATCATATGGGAAATCAAGCTGAGCATTTTTGTATCAATCCCCAAATGTCCGACTGCCATGTTACAGGTATCAGACTAGTGACCAAAGAGAATTTAAGATATTTCCATGCCCCTGAAGATCTTGCAGTTCAACTTGATTGCTACCCCTTAAGTGTGAAACAGTAATAAGGTAGGGGGAAAAGGAAAATAGTTGCTGAAGGCAATAGAAGAAAGATGCTTCCAGGTCCTGACGACTGACTGAAATAATTATGTGAAAGCTGATGGGAGCACGGTGACCTGAGGTGATCCGGGAGGACTTCTCAGGAGATATAGGTTTCTCTCTGAGCCTAAAGGGCAGGAAGGGTTTTTTAAAGGACTGAAGAGATAATGTGAACAAAGCAGCAGGGAAGTGCAGGGGACCACAGAAGAAAGCAAGTTAGACTTTGCCTTCTAGAGCTGCATTGTCCATTTCAGTAGCCATTAGATGAAAACTTGAGATGAGGCTAATCCAAATTGAGATATGCTGTAAGTGTAAATTACATACTAGATTTTCAAGACTTAGTACAAAAAAAAATTCAAATCGAGCACACGTTGGAATGATAATATTTTAGAGATAGTGAATTAAATGCTGTATATTAAAATTAATTGCCTCTGTTTGTTTTTACTTTTTAAAGTAACTACTAGAAATTTTAAAATTATGTATGTGGCTCACATTTGTGACTTGCATCATATTTCTATTAGATGAAGGTATCCTAGAGCTTATAGTCCAAGATATGTTGATGTGCCAAAGTAGAAAGTTTCCAACTGTGTATCCTTTTATTCCATTCCAGGGCCAACCCAAAGCCATCCTCCCAGCCCTCTCCATGATTTCAGGAGAATGGTAGTTTTCCCAATGCTTAAAGATACCCACAGGCATTCTCAACTGAAATTTTCAAGAAAAGCAGTTATATATTTTCCTTTCTCAGCAAACATAGTTTGTGTTGAAACAAATGGTACTTTAATTGTAAGTTGTCCTCACAGAGCTCAGATGAGCCAGCTTTTATGAACATAATGAAGGAAAATCCTAAAAAGAATAGTGAACAGAAAGAGAATGACAATGTGCTACCATTTCCCAACTCTCTAACCTCTCAACTGACTGACTTCGCTCTAATTCTGCTTCCTTATGTGACATAAGCATTGCTGGCCTTCAGGCCCCAGGGTCTGAAGGAAAAGATGGGGCTATGTGGCAGGGTAGGGGGAGCCCACTACTCTGACTCCTTGTTGAACCTGGGCAAGATTCCTTTTGTCATTTATCTGAATGACGGTTTGAATGTTTGATTTTATATTCTGAGGCAGTATTTTTTCATACCTGTTTTTGTCCTCATGAAGCATTACTGAACACCTGGCAGAGCACAGTGCTGTACAGGTTATTGGAACCATCTCCTTATTTGTCTAGGGAAAGCTGTATGTACAGCGTGTCTTGATTATATGAGATTGCAGGATACTAGAATTTTACTGAATCTCAGATCAGATCATAAAGATCTCCATTTCATCCATGAGAAGAGCATTTTATAAAAAGAAATGACCTGCCTGAGGTCTCAAATGGGAATTAGTAAAATGATGTCATTCTGTCTGTAGCTTATTGCTTGTATCTTTCTAGAGAAGACAGTGAAGTATACAATAGTCCTGCCCTTTTGTTTAGGGAAATGAGGAGGGTAGAGACACTGGATCAAATCTGCAGAGAGACTCAGCTCTTTGGAAGGAATCTAGGGGGCCAGGGACCTCAGTGAATCGGAAATCACTGTCAAGTTTCTGGAACTGTGTCCCAGCCACCTGCTCTAAATTAGCGCCTATAGAAATCTGTCTCGCAATGGCCACTTGCATCTGGTGTTTCTAAATATCTGGAGGGATTCTGGAGGAACTTTACCACTGAAATCATAGCCGTTTGCCAGAACCTAGAGCTGAAGGCTAGGTTCCACTGGTCCTGATGAAATCAGGATGTGCCCCACTGGCCTGGCATCCCCAAGCAAGGCCAGCCAACACAAAGGACATTCTTGAGACATCTCAAGGAACCTTCCTGTGACTTTCCAGGCCAGGTGGAAGGTCAAGGTTGATCTGAAGCCAGGCCTGGATAGCCAGTGTTCTCCAATCAAATCAGGGTCCCATGAAGCCTTCTGGTAGAACCTAGAGAGGTCTGTGGCCGCCACAGTATTCTGGGGGCCTTACCCAAGGTCTGCTGGACTGGTCATCTCTGACTCTTCCAGGACTGGGAGACAATCAGAGATCACAGCCAGTGAATAAAATGGACATGGTACCGCTTTTGTAAATTTACAGTTTAGAGGGGGCAGCAGATTTCTCTCTCTCTCTCTCTCTCTCTCTCTCTCTCTCTCTTGCGCGCGCGCGCACATGCACACACACACACACACACACACACACACACACACACACACACACGTAGACTTTTCTAAGTGTTCTCAAAGGATGCTATGACAATATATGTTGGTAGGAGGTGGGCAGGAGGTAGAGTTTAAATTGGGGCCATAGGGACCCTGTTTGAGGAACTGACATAAGTACCAAAAGTCTTGTTACTACCATTCCTCTGGCCCCCAAATGGGTATTATTTGTATTCTGGACCAAGTTTAAAGAGTCTTTCCAAAAGCTTTTACTAAGTATCATGTGAGAACACAGGGAAAGTAGAATCAAAGAAGCATAAAGACAGACAACTTTATGGAGTTCACTTTTTTGGTACTTGCTTAAAGCTGGGTTGCTTCAAGAGCTCACGTGCTAGTCTTCAGTTCGTAAGTGCCTGAGAAGCCTGTGCTCTGCACACAAAGGATCATTGCTGAAGCCCTCACTTCCTAATTCATGACCTCAGTCACAATCCAGCTGGCTATTTCTACATATTTTGACACTGGGATTTAGATTAAAAGGGCCAGATTCCCACTTACCATTCCTCACCTGGGGCTTTCCCACCTGGCTCTAGTTTTTGCTTTGAGGCATTGACATTCACAGCTGCTGCCTCCTGCAGTGATACACCATTAATCACACATGATGACAGGTTTCAGCTGAATCTGTGTGACCTTATCATGGCAATGTTGTAAGTTTGACTCTGCAACGTGCAGGATGTTGTACTCAATGGCCTCTGAGATCTTTTTCAGTTCTCATTCCACAAAGGGATTTAAGAAATAGGGAATAATCCTGTTGGTTTATTTGGATTCTGCATGAAAGCAGAAGACCTCAATAACCTTTTGAAAGTTTTATTCAGTTTTTTTAATTTCAAAGACCCTGTTTCCTTGTTTTTTGGTTTGCAAATTAGACCCTCTGCCCAATTTAACTTACAACCTAACCACCAAATAGTGCCTTCATATAGAGTGTAAGGAGCAAATTCTACCAAGTGTCTACAGATCTCCTCAAACAGCCACTTTCCCAGCTCCCTCCTACTGAGGTGGTCAGATCTAAATTTAACTGTGACCTTCTGTCAGCATGCGCGAGCCAGGGCTGCAAAAGCAAAATCTGAGCTAGACTGTTCTGGGTGTGTGTGGGTATGTGTGCCTGCATGCATGCTCATTCAGGAGTTAGAAGAGAAGGTGGGCAAGGCTCCCCAAAAGGCCAGATCAGCCCCTAGGGGAAGAAGAGGAGAGGTCCAGGGTGGGGAAAAGTATAGTCATCCCAAGTGACAACTGGAGTTTATCCTAGCTTGGCTGGGTCCCTTGAAGAAACAGCCAAATTCTCCAGCCTCTCAATTTCCTCCCGGAGTATCCATGATGTAACTCACCTGGATTTGTAATTACCATGGCTTCCTGCCAAGCATTATACCGCAATTATGTGCCTTATTCCGAAGTCACCAATCCCAGGTTGATGAGTTACAATCTGTACATTGTGTTGTATGGATTCCAACTCTTGTTTGGTTGTTTGCATCTTTATTTGGTTTGCAACGTTTTCTGTATTAACGGGTACATATCTCAGAGACAGGACGGCAGCAGTAATTCTGGCGGCAGTAATTCTCTTGTGGAATAGCTTTGCACATTTTAAATGTACAAGCTATTGAAACCGGTTTAGTTTGTAAAATTTAGCTCATTATAATTTAGTCACACCTCCAATTTGTATTTATAGTTATGATTAGCATCCTACGCCATAAAATTCATACATGTATCACTCACACATACACACACACACACACACACACACACACATGACATTTTTAGAATGGCATCAGATTATGACTCAAATAGGACAATATTTATTTTTCTGTTTGAGTTCCAACAAACAGAGAAGCAGGCTTGGAGAGAATACTTTGAATATATGTATCTTTCATAAATGCCCTAGCTTACATTTGAGAGGAGAACCAGATCACAAAGCTTCCTGAGCTGGGATTCTGACAATCTGAAAATGCCCAGGTTAGTATCAGAAACTGGGACTTGACTAAGAAGGGAACATGGGCCGGTTGGTGCTCTTGTGCTCATCTGTCATTTTCTGTAAATAAAATTTTGCAGGCAGTTCTCTCTTTAGCTCAGTCTCCAAGAAAGAGTATGAAACCAGGAAGGGTCAGACTGAGTTCCCATCCTGGCATCAGCACTTACTAAATTGCATTAGTTTAGTTACTTCTTCATCTGTACACATAGGAAAATACAGATATTTATTTATCCCTAGAGTGTTTTTGAGGATTCAAAAAAAAAAAGGTATGGACTGTGTAGGTCATAGTTCTTAGCTTCCTGCCACATAGAATGTACCTTATAAATGCCAGCTTGTGAAAAATAATATTCTTTCTCATTATTAGATATTTCTCTGACGTATAGGGCAGTAGTTTTGGATGAACTATTAATTGGCATGGGGGATTAGTGAATATTTTTCAAAGCTGTCCAGGAAAACAGACTCATAACTGAGGCCTCTGCTTATTGGCCTTTTGCCCAATTTTTGATCCCTAGGAGTGTTCCTGTTCAAAGCAAGTTGCTGATCTAGTAGGTCTAGGAATTGATTCAGGGTGACAAATTAATTAAGAAAGAGATAGAAGGTCTCCTCCCTATACCTGGAGGCCAGTGTGTTGGGTTCTTAAGCAATTCTTAAGTAGGCCACTACTAAAGACCTTTATATTTATTTACTCCAGCCTCTGCTATTTAGGGTATTAAAGCAGGCAAGCACACACTCACACTAAGGAATGCTTATGCTAAGAGCTCTGGCGGAAGAGAATTTATCCTGTGCCATTATCCTGTATTCATGTCCAAAGTTGATCATCTTGGATATGTTCCTTTAATTACTACAGTTGTCTGCTGTGTTCCAGTAAATGTCTGATCTGCCATTTATGGCTCAAAGATTTCTATTCTGTCATCAGCAACCAATCACAGCTTCTTGTATTCAGTAACCACATTTATCACTTTTAGACAGAAACAAAGAAACTTGGCATTTTGGTTAAATGTATTATTGGTTAGATTTAGATTACTTTGTCCAGTAGTGAAACTCACTTATAGACCGTCGTGTTCAGTGGGAGGGAGGAAGTCAAAAGTCTCCAAAATTGACTCTTTGAGCCTGTCTGTGCTGAGTCAGGTCATGTGATCATCCTTGAATTAATCCCCATGGCCCAGGGAATAAAATATTCCAGTTATTTTAGGACCCACCCCAGGGGGTAAGGGTGGGGGTGGGGACTGAGCAAGGATAGGGTTTCAACTTGAAAATCTGAGAAACCTTGGTGCTCTTATGAAGTGGGAAGAGAGAAAACGGGTGCTGGGGAAGCAACCAGCAGGTATCCTCTCTGTCAACCTGTGGGCCCCTTATTCTAATGAGAATCTGCAGAGAGTTTAAGAATGACCGAAGTTCCTCTGCTAATTCTGTTGTGTGTGCTCAGAGAACAGCATGACCACCTCTTCTGGAAGAGTGAAGATGTGTGCAGGGGAGGCTTCGTGAGGTGGCAACATAGAGAGAGACTGGGTCTCGAAGGGTCAGGAGGGATGTGCTTCATCGAAAAAGCCAGGCAAAGGAAATAGCCTGAGGAAGGACATGGAGTCCTGGATAAGAATGTAGCGTCTGGAAGTGGCCAACAGATAGTGGTTGACTACATGGTACTACATTAGCTCCTTTGGTCTTCAGCTTTGGCGAGTTGGCCTACACATTTCACAGATGGGAAGGCAGACTCAGAGAGATTAAATTACTTTCCCAAGAACATGTGATTCATAAATTGAGTCCTGGTTTTCTCTCAATATTCTCTTTCTCTGCCATTTATCTTGCTGCCCTGCTCATCATTATATCAAGTTCTTTTTTTTTTTTTAATTACCATAATGGAATCTGGTACAATTCCATATTGTATCCTCAGAACTACGGGATGGGTTAGCAGTTCCAGAAGCAGCTTTTCCTTGTGGGCTATTACTTTTATTTGCATATATAAACCCTGTGCCGCCAATACTCTTAATGTAAGCATTGCCTGGCATGCACACACGCGCTTTTATACCCTAAATGGCAGAGACCTAGAAATGTTTGTCTGCTTTTGCCAACATCTGACTGTGATTATCTTTAACCACAGTCACACTTGTTTGTCTCTTAAAATAGTATTGACTCTCCCAAGGAGGCTGCTTCCAGTCATCACAGCCCTCCCAGTGCCCCATCTTCTCTACCTGCCGACTCCTGGTAGCCTTGGCAGCTCGTGTTTTACTGTAATTGACTTTCCTTCCGCCTCCTGTTGACACTCCTGAATCCTTCCTTAGGATTTGAAGACCTCTCTTAGTGAGAGTATCAGATATCATTGCCCAGATCCTACCTGTTAATTCAGGTACCTGAAAGTATAGCTCTCCATGAGATGTCCTTCGGCCATTCCTCCTTGCCATTTCTGGCTCTGCCCACAGAACAGGCCAATATGCAGAGGAGGGCAGCCTAAAATCCAAGCTGTGTCTGACCTGTCAAATGGACCCAGACAATTTTTGAAATGGAATATCCCTTTCCCCTACTCCCCAGCATGAACACAAAAATTTTATGTCCTTGCTTTGGTGTTCTGTCTCAGAAGAAATCAGTATTCCCTGATGCCAGTCTATTGGGTTCCTTTTCTTTGAAGTAAAAGTTGCCACATCTTACTTTGAACTTGATGAGAATGAAAGGAGGGGAATAAAGAAGGTGTTTTCACCTTATGGTTTCTGTCTATGCATCATCTCCCCACCATCTCATCCCCTAAGCTAATACATCATACCCAGCCAGGAAAAGCTGCTCCCAGATGGAGTCTGGTGGCCTTATTTGAAAAGGTCTTTTTCAGAGCCATCACTAGGATAAAGGAAATGAACAGCTTCCACTCAAAGTCTGTGTTGTATGCTCTGGACTTGGATCCTTATACTAAGAGATTCCTTTTCTGAAGCAACTGGGGTTGACATGTGGGTGGCAAACACAAAAACCCACAGAGTATGGACTCTGAAAAAATAGCCTGTCAGGATTGCTTTCCCGGTTTTCAAGTTTACCCTATGATTTGTACAGTATGTTCTCCAGAGTGGGGGCGTGGAGGTCACCCACTGGGCTCTGGCAAGAGCCACTCTTGGTGCCAGTGTTGGACTATATTGCTCTTCCCAAACCACAAAGGCTGTTTCTGCATAACCTTGAGAAAGGAGAATTGAAAGTTAAGGTGCTTAATGGTGGAAAATAGATTTGGGAGATGAGGGTTGCAGATGAGCTATGAAAACCCTATAAATATTTTTATGATCCTTAAAATTATCCCACTAAATAAAGAGAATGAGTACTGTGCAATTTCCATCCTATTGGGTTAAAAATATTTCCAATTTCCCTAACTAGAAATTTGAACTAGATATTTTTTAAGTTCATATTTGTGCGTGTGGATAATAGGTGCATTAAGATGCTTTCACCCCCACTTCCACTGTGGTCCTTCATCCAAATGAGGCTCAAAACTGTGTAAGAGTGTAGATTTCAGAGTCTAGGGGGTCTGCCCTGAATACTGGCTTTGGCTTTGTCATCTAGCAGCTCTGTAACCTGCCGTAAGGGACTTAATCTCTTTGTGCCACATTC
Source organism: Macroglossus sobrinus (assembly GCA_004027375.1). Classification (NCBI taxonomy): domain Eukaryota; kingdom Metazoa; phylum Chordata; class Mammalia; order Chiroptera; family Pteropodidae; genus Macroglossus; species Macroglossus sobrinus. Next base: position 694,653 of record PVKZ01000580.1, read on the forward strand.
TCCTCATCCGTAAAATGGGCATAGTAACAGCCACATGCTCATGAGTTTTGTGAATGTTAAACCAGAACGACAGTGAGATAGTTAGCATATCTGTCACGTTAGAAGTTGTCAGTAAAGAATAGCATGAATGTAGATTAAGGTAATGGTGGCACAATATTACTGTACACTTAAAAGTAGTTAAAATGGTAAATTTTATTTTATATGTATTTTATCATAATAAAAAGAATTTTTAAATTATACTAAAAAAAGTATGTGTGAAAGAGAGTAATTTATTCATTTATAAAGGACTGAAAGGAAGTTTACCAAAACATGCTATATGGAAGGATTCTCGGTTTTATTCACTTCTTTAAACTTTTTGATTTTTCAAAATTCGTACAATAACATTATTTATTTCTACAACCACAACATATTAAATTACAACAAAAGACCAAATGGGCAAAAGCATAGCTAAGTGAAACAGTGTCAGACAACTTAATTTTCAAGCAGTTTCCAGGACTCTTTGTTCTCCACCTGTCCCAGCAGTTCTTGGGGTTGATGGGTTTAGGGTCACAAGTACAGTCCCTTCTGGCCCTACACTGACCTCTTTCCTAGTCAGCTGTCCACCAAATCCATGGCCACAGGAAATCAGGTGGGACAGTGCAGACAGTTCCTTGTGGTTCATCTCTCTGAGCTTCAGTGTCTACAGGTACCATGTTAGTTTTTGACTCCTAATTCAAGAGTTTCAGTTCCTTAGGGTATGTCTGTCTGTCTGTCTGTCTATATATATGTGTGTATGCATGTATGCCTACAGCACCTGGTCTTTCTAGGTGGTCTCCCATCCAAGTACTAACTAGGCCTGACCCTGCTTAGCTTCATCATCGGCCGTAGACCATGGACCGTGGCTCCATGGGGAACGAACCCAAGGTATTCTGCATGTGAAGCAGGCGTGCTAACTGCTACACTATGGAACCACATCCCTTAGGGTTTTTAATAAAGATACATGTGTATCCTTGAGTATTTTTCAGCCCCTTGCTTCACCCAAGGCAGTGTGCTATATCAGAATGCCCAAGAGCAGAGCAGCAGTTGGCCCTGCCTCCATCACCCCAGCCTCTTCCATTGCACAGACTGAAGTTCTCCCTTCCCCAGACATACACACCAGAATGTTATTCTTACCACAGCTTCTAGCATATCTCCAGGGGCTTTAATGGGAAATCTACTTCTTATCAACTTTACACCCACTTTATCATCTCAGTGCCCAGCCAGCTCCTTCTGATTGGCCCCATCACCAATGATTTAAAGATTTGACCTAACACATTCATACATTCATTCAGCAAATATTTATTAAACTTTGATATAGTGAAACTTAAAGCACACGGAAAAATAATATCACCTTTGTTGGAGTTTTCGCATGAGGGGAATTATGCTTTGGAGTAATTACTATATTGTTCTCATATGGACATTCCTAGGTCTTTGAACTTTGGCTTTAAGTGATATTTAGACTGCCATATATCCTCTCTTAGATGGGGGCACTCATTGGTGATGCTGTGTCTCAGAGCAGCACTGGAACTGCCCCAAAGCCAGAGCCTGAGATCTGTTTTTCACATGTTTGGCAAGCTCGGTGCCCACACAGCACGGTGCATTCACTGAGCTATGAAAATACCTAGGCTATGAGGTGTGTGACAAGGCTTCTTCTTAATTCTTTCCCATCATCCTAACTCCTAAAAAAAATTGTATAATTTTGATTTATAAAATGTGGAAAGCATATAGGATAGATACATAACAAAGGTTCTTTGAAGTTTCTACTTTAAAATCTTTTTATTGACAATAAAGTGAGGTAAATTATGTCCCCAAATAACATACATTAAAATAATTTTTAAATAGGTATCAGGCAAATGTAAAAGACACTAATAAAGGAAGTTAAGACAAGTGATAGACTGAGAGAAAAGACTTGCAACCTACATAATTGACAAAAGATTACTATCTGGAATATACAAAGAGTTCTTATAAATCAATAAGAAAAAGCCAACAAACCAACAGAAAAATGGGCAAAAGTTACAAAGAAGCAGGACTTAAAAAAAGCAATAAACTTTTGAAAAGATAATATCAGTAGTAATCAGAGACATGCAAATAAAAATAAGATAATTTTTACCCTTTATATGAGCAGAATTTTTGGTAAGGGGATGAAGAAATAGATAGCCATACACTGGTGGAAATATTAATTGATATATTCTTTCTACAGGGCCATTTAGTAGAATCTATAAAAATTAAAAATATATGTATTTTGACCTGCTTCTAGGAGCATGCCCTAAAGGAGTTCTCCATTTGTCCTAGGATATTCAAGCGGCAATTTTTGTAAAAGCTAACAAGAAGATGGGCGCCAACATTATTTCCAATAGGGCAATAGTTATAATATAGTTTTATGATGGAATACTATGCAACCATAAAAAGAAAATACAGACAAGGGTAGATTTTGTGTTTGTTAAATGAAGAAGTGTATAGAAACATTCAGCTATATACCATAAACTGCTTTGTGCAAGAACAGACTCTGTGTGTGTGTGTGTGTGTGTGTGTGTGTGTGTGTGTGTGTGTGTGAGAGAGAGAGAGAGAGAGAGAGAGAGAGAGAGAGAGAGAGAGAGAGAATGAGAGAATACGTGGAAAATCATCTGAGAGTTACACATCAAACAGCTATGGTTACCTGTAGATAGGAGAGTAGGATTGAGTTATGGGGGAATAGCTGGGAAGGAATTGGAGAGATGGCAGACATTTTACCCTAAAATCGTCTAAGGTATTGTTTGAAATTTCATGACTGTGTACTTATGCATGTACATTTTAAAGTTATATATATTTATAGCAGGAAAAAATTAAGTAAAATATGCCACTTATAATTCTAAATATCTTGTGTTTATTTATTGCTCAGTCTTTTTTTTCTATATGTATATATGTTTATATTTACATATACGTATGTATGTATTTAGCACAGCTGGTTCAGTTTTATACTCAAAATTGTATCCTGCTTCTTCACTTCATGTTGTTTCTAAGCAGTTTCCTTCAGTTTTACAAATTCGTAGTCTCTTATTCTACCTTTAAATGTTTATTATGCGTTCTCAAACTTTAAGACTCAGATTTTCAGGAGCCGTGAGGGACTGTTGCCTGCAGGCTGAGCTATCGCCCTCTCTACCCAGTAGCAGTGGTAAGTGCAGGGCAGCTGAGTCAGGCCCAAGGACTGGTCTCTGAAAGTCTGCGGAAACCATGCAGCATCCCCTCTCCCCTCCTGCCTTCTCTTTTGAAAGTCAGTGGACCTTATGTTTTTGCTTCTTCCCAGCTCAGGTTCTAACTCTGATTTCTAGGAGTTGTCTTCTCTGCTGCAGGCCTACCTGAGAATTGGGGCCAACAGGCAGGATTTGAAATGTTCACCCACCCTTGGAATAATGGCATCTAAAAGTCAGCTTAGAATGCAAGTTACACTTTTCTAAATCTCTGAGTTTTAATGGTGAAAGATGATCTAGAGTTGTTCTTCCATTTGACAGATTGGTAAATTGAAACCCAGCAGGACTGGGATTGGCCTAAAACCAAGCTGCTGGTTAACAGTAAAACTAGAATCCTCACCTGGGGTTCACAGTGTGGCCCAGTACACTCTTTACTGAGTCGTGAAAGGTACCCAAGCAGCATTCAGGCTGTCTGGAATCCTGAGACGTGGCCAAAGGGACAGTGGCTGAAGAAAGGTTATCTGGGCTTAAGTTTTAGTTCATTCATTCAACCAATATGCTCCTCTCTGCACACTTAGATGAAGAAAGTGTTCTGAAGCATTATAGGTATAATTATCACATGGTAGTCGGATTACAAAAACTTTTCATTTTCTTCTCTTTTTTTCCTATCATTGACTATGTATTGTGTTTGAAAACTTGACTCTTTATTAAGTGCTCCTGGTCATCTATGTATTTTTAGTTGTCAAAGTCATGAAATACTTTAACTTTGGAGGAAGAAATGGGTTGGAGAGTTTATGAACCAGATAAATCCTCTTTTTTAATGTGAATCTAATAGTTCTGGGGTCTGGGCCTTGAGTTCGTGGAAGTTCTAACTGTGTCATGCTACTTACTGACTGTTCGTTCACTCTTATTTTGCACATCTGTGAGTGCATATAGTGTTTTCACTTGCTGGAATCAGCTTCTGTGTCTGTGACTGATTAGGAGCTGCAGGCTATAGAAGGGAGTACTGGGTGGTGCTCAGAGGAAGGTAGTACCTTCTCCCTTTGATCCTGTTCTATGCAGGAAAATGCGAGGGAGCTCACTTGGTAGATGACTCAAAGCACAGGTGTCTGATGCCTCTGCAAAAGAGCTGGCTGACTCCCAGATCTTTAGGCCCCGCGGGATACCATATTACAACACAAGACTGGTTGTTGTTATTCAACAGTCGCTATTGTCATTGCTGTTTATTGTCATATAATAACCTTTCACTATTACTTTAAGTATTATCCTTATCTCAGAGGCCGGTTATCCCCATTTTATAGATGAGGAAACCAAGGTTCAGAAAAATGAAGAGAGTGAGCTGGAATTCAAATCCCAAGGTATATTTCAGTCTACCACTTGGCTCTGTATCCGTGCACAGACAGGCACCTTGGCTTCCTTTTTATTCATTTAATATTTAAAACATCTTTATTGAGCATTTTCTGTGAAATATTTTTCCAACAAATGCTTTTTGAGCATTTTATTTCTCTCTGATATGCAGTCTTCTAGGTGCTAGAAACACAACAATGAACAAAAGTAGACAAAAATTCTCTGCCCTCAAGGAGCTTAAATTCAAGTAAGAGGAGTAGGAGATACGAATAATAAATTCCATAGCAGGTATTTTTAAAGGTAGTATGTTAATAGAACATCTTGAGGTTTAATAAAGCCAACAGATCAGGAGATGATTGTCTCTGAAAAGATAATCCATTATTCACATTCCCAAGAGGAGGGAGCACACCACACAGGGCTGCAGGAGAAAACACTATGGCTGGTTGCATGCAGAGAGAGGAAAGGAACTAGTGGGTTACAGCCTTTTAGAGGCAAGTCAAGGCAATCAGGTATAGGGTTAACTGGTTTGAATAATGTTAGCAGGCTCTGGAGTGGAGGGGCTGTCCCTAGCTGTCTGGGCCCTGGCCCTGGAGTGATTAGGGCAGGTGGAGAGTGGCCCCAAATGCAGAGCCCAATAAAGATAGTTGGAGGTCTGGGCTCTGAATTAGTGGGTTTGTACATGAAAGGCATAATTGCAGTTGAGTTGTTTGCTATTTCTAAGAACTAACTAGCTCTGGGAGGGCCTGTCCCTCCAGAGTCAGCAAAGCCCCAGATATCAAAACATCAGAATACAGAAAATAAAAGGACAAGATTAATACAGTTGGCTAAATGGTGTTAAGTGTTATAGGAGAAATAAAAACAGAAAGGAATAAAGAGTATCAGCATGGACGGTGGGATGTTATAATTTTAAACATAGTAGTCCCATAAGACTGTACTAGGAAGGCAGGGAGGAAATGAGCCATGTGGGATCTGGGGGAAAAACTTTCTAGGAAGAGAAATCAGCAGTGTCAGAGGTGGGAGCATATCTCATTGATAATGCCACCTAAAACTGTATTAGTATACCTTAGAACATAGTAGGATGAACATAGGCACTGGAAACACAAGCTGATAGTAGGAAGGAATGAGATGGCCTTATGCATGTGAGCTGAACATGGAGTATTTTGTTCACAGACCAGATTTGGCATGATGTTTCCCATCTATCCACGTTTGGGAGATGCTTCTTCCCAAATCCTTTAGAAGAAAAGGTAGTTCTTGGTAGAAAGATGATTCTACTTCAGGAGAAATTTATTTGGATATACAACATGGACCAATCAGAAATTAGATCGTCAATGAAAGTAAAATCATATCCCATCACCTATCCCTCATGCCAACCTCTTTGAAAACCTTCTATTATTGGTCTGCCATGTACTTAGGATGAAGGTCCAGCTCCCTGCCATGGTCTGCAAGGCTCTGAGTCTGACTACTGCTTACCTTTCCAATTTCACTTTATGTCCTTCCACCCACCAACTATAGTCCAACTACAAAAACTCCCTTTCGGTAACTTGAACATCCCAAACTCATTTCTGCTTTAGGATTTCCGCACAGGTTGTGCCCTTAGCAGAAGGCCTTATCCTCATCTTTACATGGCTGGTTTCTTCTTATCATTTAGTTCTCAGCTTCTCAGAGAGACTGTTACCAATTGCCCACTGAAGAAATTATCCAGGTCCTCTCCAGCCCATGAACTAGTTTAATTACTGTTTGACAGTATTGGAAATTTTTCTAACTTATTAGTTTTTTATCTGACCCCACCCCCACCCCAACTAGGATGTCAGCTTCCTAATGTCAGGGACTTTGTCTCCTTCACTTCTCTAGCCCAGCACTAGGAACAGCACCTGGCACATAGATAGCACTCAGTAGGCATTTGTTGAATGGATGAATAATAACACAGTATCTTCAAAATAAATGTTATCTAAATTGAGCCTGTAGGACTCAGCAATTCAATAATAAAGAGCCATCCTAATGGGTCAGGGCCTGGACGGTCTTCTAAGAACTACTCTTATGAAAATAGTCTTGTGTATCTTTCCTGCAAAGGCTATCTCCAGGTATATCTGTGATGCTGGATGATATCCTATCCTAATCATTGCTGATCTTGAAGCTGGGAATTTCAGCTCTAGAAAAGAGGAGATGGCCTTGTCACCATTGGGCAAGCATGGCAAAGTAGCAGCCCTTGAGCCTTTGATTCTAGATTTGTAGTATTTGGCAGCAGAGCATTTGAGTCCTTTTTTAAAATATGAATGTGGATGTCTTTAGCCAACCTACACTTTCTATTTTGCCATTCCATGCCCTCTCAACTGTTCTATATTGAAAGTCTTCTCATGTTTACCTTATCATTGGTCCCCCTAAAGACATCTGACCTTTAACCCTTCCCTAGGTAAATAAGAACCATATATCCTAGCAGCCCAGTGTACATTTTGGATATTTCTCGTGATTGAAAGAAAATTGAAATAGTGCTGTCATAAAAATCAGCTCATGGCTAGAGGACAAGGTGTCCACTGGTCTTACCTGCCTCAAAGGCAGAGAAGATGCTTACTAAAGAGTGTTTCTGGCCCCAATTATGCAGATAACATGCAGGGTATAATTAGGAAGTGGCCTTTCTAGAGTCCAGAGGTATCATTCCAACCCAGCCTCTCTGCCCAGCTCTTCATGAACCCAAGGCTTATTATTTGCTAGAACAGTTCAGGAATCTCATTCAGTGTTTTCTAGAGGCCAGCATTTGAGCTTCTAAGTTTCTCACTAATCTGTTCTCTCATCACCTGCTCGACATTTCTCTCACCTTTAACTCTCAAACTCAATGACTTGTGAGACAGGGAACGTATCTCAAAATTATGTTTTCATTCTTCAATCTCCAGCCTTTTCATCTGGTCAGCTCCCATACTGAAGACTCTGTAGCAACCAGCATTCTTTATCATGATGATCTTTCTTTATCTATTAGTAAAATATTATGTTATTAACAGAGCCAGCCAAAATTTTATGCCCCCACCCAAAACTTCCAACACCACTTTTATTGACAATTTCAAGATCTGTAGAATGGACTGATGGGTTATGTACAAACCTGACCCCAGACTAGAATCCCCCTTTAGGAATATGAGTTTTATGTGGAAACTTCAACTTGACTGGTTTTGTTTGTCCACGAGTCTACAATCAACTTTAAATGGCATGTCGAAGCACATCTTATAAAATTTTAACAAAATCTAGTCCTAGCCTTTAGCATAATCACCATTTTCATTACACGTTGTTCAATCTGTTTCCAGTGGAGTGGGAAATTATTCTCCTTTCATATCTGTGATCAGGAAATTATTTTATGAATGGAATTGGATATTTTACAAGGAAATTGTGTTCACACATTATTTACTGTTGATTTGTACCAGAATCTTAAAACATTAGGACTAAGGTTATATGCAATTTAACTTGATGGATTAGAAAATTGTGCCAGTGACAGACGCCATCTTAACCAGAAAATCAAAGTTAACATCACTAGAATTGGATCACATGGATAGTATACATCTCCTCACATGGCATATCGTTTTCAGGGTTATTCCTGCCAAAAAATGCACTCTGAACCTAATCATAAGGAGACATTCAGCAAACCCTTATTGAGGGATATTCTACAAAATAACTACCATGAACTTATAAAGATGTCCAAGTCATGAAAGACATGCCCTTTTGCTCTGAAGGACATTATTTGAACAATTGGTAGCATTTGAATAGAGTATCAATGTTAAATTGCTGATTTTGCTGATTATGCTGTGCTTATATAAAAGAACACCCTTGTTTTTAGGAAATGCACTGAAATCTTCAGGGATAAGGGGCAATCATCTATGTAACTTATTCTCATATAGTTCAGGAAGAGCAAGAACAAGTAAGTGAAATAGAGAAAAGGGAAAACAAATGATAAAACATTAACACTTGAGAGATCTGGGTGAAGGGTATATAGGAATTATTTGTACTAGTCTTGAAACTTTTCTCTAAATCAGAGATTATGTTAAAAAATTAAAAGAAATGATCACACTTGTGAATCTCATTGCCAGGCTGACCAGGCAGTGGGTTTTCCTAGCCATGTGTACCCTGAGTGTGACTCTGCACTCTGAGTTTGAGGAGGCGGGGAGGAGGACCACAAGGGCTGTGTCATATGAAGAACACAGAGTAGAGAAATGCAGAATGGGAGACTGCACTTGACCAGGAGGCCCAGACTGAACTTAGCTTGTTTGCTGCTGCTTTGTTCCAAGCCAGGTAGCAAGGACTTAGAGGAAAATTCACTTGGCATGATGCTTGGGAGAAACAGAGCTAGGTAAGACTGCAGAGTGTCCAACTACCTTAAGTCCAGGAGACCCTAAGCCTCAACACTTTCTTTCTCACCCCCCCCCCACACACAAAAAGGTAGTTTGTCAAAAAAAGGATGCTAAAAACAGTCATTGATCACCAGCCACCTGTTTTTGCCTCCAGATATGCAGATTCCTCCTCCTCCTCCTTCTCTCAGGTTCCCTAGGAGAATTTCCATTACAGTGTTTTCAGTTAAGTAGTGCTTAATTACAGTCCTAAACTTTCCAGCATCACTCTGCTTAACTCCTTTCCCCTGCCTCTGTAATTAAGCCTGGCATGGTCACCTTTGGTTAAGGTTACTACTGAAGGGCACATTGTAAGTGGAATCCAGGTCAGGCTTCCTGCTGGCTTCTGGGTAGACTCTGATGTGATAGTGCCTATGCCAAAAATAACTGGACTGCACTGTAACTTATCTCCCACTTTGGTGTTCATAAGAGGCTTTGAGTTTGGCAACGTGGCTATCAGATTACCGTCCTCAGGAATCAGATCACCTTTTGTATTCCAGACAGAAGTGAAGTAATAGTCAAGATCAGTGCTAACCACATTGTTTTCTACAACATATAAATAGAATTGGGTAAATGCTACATGTTCTTCTTGGAGAGTCATCATCTACATGATTATGTTAATTAACATATAGTTAGTTTCCTAGAACAGGAGTCCCCAATCCCTGGGCCACGGACCAGTTCTGGTTCATGGCCTGCTGGTACGTGGCCTGTTAGGATCCAAGCCAAACAACAGGAGATGGGCGGCAGGTAAGCGGGCAAAGCTTCATCTGTATTTACAGCTGTTCCCCAGGGCTAGCATCACCGCCTCAGCTCCACCTCAGCTCCACCTCAGATCATCAGGCAGTAGATTCTCATAGGAGCACCACTCCCTGGTGCTAAAAAGGTTGGGAACAACTGTTAGAAGTCCTGCAGTAAGGAAACAGGTAACTTCATTTAATCTATCTTAATTGACTGAGTAACACTGAGAACATGTTAAGGAACAGGAGGCACCAACCTATATTGATAATTACGTTTCTAAGTTCAAGAGATGAGTGCTTCACCAAGATTCACTTTTCTTAGGGGTCTGTGGGCCTAAAAATAGTCAGACTTTAATGATTTCTCTTTCTTTGCCCTTAGCTATTTATCACCAGCCATTTAATGAGCTATACTGTGACCAAAGAGTCTATGCTTGGAATATAAAGATAGAGGACATGTCTGTCCTTAAAGACTTAGAGTTAGGGAGATTAAGTACATAAACAAATATTTATCAGCGCCAAATGAATGGTACAAGAGGTACTCTTAGAGAAAGAGGGAAATATGCTGAGCTTAGTCATCTAAGAAGTCCTAGATAGGCTTTAGTAGGTGCTATGAGCAATGAGGAATGCTACATGGGTATTGTAGTGAACTAAACAATTAGACTAAAACCAAGGGTTTATGTAGAATGGCCATTTTCAAACTTTAGCATACATCGAAATTACTTGGAAGACAGATTGAAACACAGAGTGCTGGGCTACCCCCATATTTTCTTATCCAGAACTTCTGGAGTGGGAACCAAGAATTTGCATTTCTAACAAGGTCACAGATGGTGCTTACATTGCTGGCCTGGGGACCACTGTCTCAGATCCTTGGATTATCAAAGAATGGAAACTCATAGAGCTGGAAAGGTGAACTCAGGTCTGATCATGGAGTGCCTTAAATGGCAGGCTGACAAGTTAGATTTTACTGATCAGATTTTGAACAGTGACTTGCATGAAGCAATGTAATTGTTCTGGTAGCAGAGAAGGTCGAATAGGTAAGAGAAAAAGACTGGATACAGAGAGAACAATTCAGAGGTTGTTACTTAGTTAAAGCAACTAGATCTAAAAGGTCTTAATTAGGGCAGTGATAATAGGAATGGGAAGAAAAAGTATCAGTGCAGAAATCTTTGTGAATGAAGAATCTGCATGTAGGAGAGAAAAGCTAACAGGTAGCCTTGGTCATTCTTTGAGAGAGTATTCAGTTCTATTCAATAAATTGTATAATGTTTTTTTGAGGCTTGGTGAATATTACTATTGTTGAACTCATTTACACTCACACAAGATCTGAAAAGAAAAGTAGAAAATGTTACTCTGTAAGTTAATAGGGTAAACTGTTTTAGGGAGCTCGTTTAATCTGCCTGAGGGCTTATTTGAAGGCCTAGAAGAAAACTCATGTATAGATATATCCTGGACACAGGAGTGGCCCTGTTTTACCAGGGAACTCTGGCTTAATTGCCAGGTATGGAGCATGAGAGGGCTGCATGTGAAGATATGAAGCCAGAAAATGCCTACCTGCAGCCTTGGAACTTAGCAGGTACCATGTGTCATGATTGGATGACCTCCATGAGCTCATGCTCCCTTTACAGATGAAAGCAGATCTCAGGGAACCTCAGTTGCTGCTTATCCACTAATTCTTGTTGCCCTGTCACAAGTAGAAACCATTTCTTAAATAAAAATCTGTATTTAGGTTTTAAACTAATATGGCATGTCCTTTTATCAGTTAGAACTTGTGAAGTTTTACCATGTTTTTCTGGTGGTTTTCAATGGTTTGTTTTCAATGGTTTGAAGCCTTTGTGGAGAGTTCTCTATTCCACAGCTTGTAAGAAATGTGCATTCCCTCTCCATAGGCTGTGACCTGGTCTGGGAGAATGAAGTGGGCATATAGATGGAAATAATATTTAGAATATTTACTCATGGAAAAGCAGTGGAGCAGCTCTCACTGACTTTTGATCTGATATGTCAAGCTTCAGAATCCACCCCTGGAATATAGAGAGAGTGATGGTAAAATAGTTGCCTTCCAAAAGCAACTATAGAGGGGTAGTGAATCAAGTGGGTCATCATGATGATATGTCATAGCAGTGGCCTTGAGTGTTAAGGATGTGCTTACATGTGTGTGGGGACTCAGTGCCCTTTGAGGGCTCTCTTCTCTCTGTCTCTGGCTCATTGAGAAGATTACACAGGAGAAACTGAGGCCAAGGGGACCCTAACAACAAGTAGTTGGAAACTTTAGCATTTTCCCCTCTGCATGCACTGACATCCTAACAGAAGTGAAGGGTCAGGAGAAGGAGTGGGGGAGGCACTGAAGGAGCCTGCAGTAGTTAAAAGAGATCTGGATTGAATTAGAACAGAATTCCCAAGAGTTCATCTAGACTGAGGCCAGAAGTACTTTTTACCTCTGGTTTGGTCTGTTGGAGAAGACCTTATATTAAAATCTAATGTCCCAATGGGCTTTAAAAATGAAAAGGATTCCTTTCCTATGTGGATGCCGCTGGGTTTGGAATCATCTTTGCATATTCTGCCAGGATAGAAACAGCAGTATAAGGAAGAAAAGGGGACCAATGTGTAGAAATGAACTAAGATATAGTCCAATACAATGTGCTTTTATGGCTTAGAGTGGTCCTCCATTTTGTACTTTTAGGTTTATGGGGAAAATCAAACATAGGTGTTCCAAATCCATAGGAATTTAGATGTTTAAATATGTGTGTGTGTGTGTGTGTGTGTGTGTGTGTGTGTATGTGTGAGTGTGTGTGTGTGTGAGAGAGAGAGAGACAGAGAGAGACAGAGAGAGAGAGAGAGAGACAGAGAAAGAGAGAGAGAGAGAAAGAGAGAGAGAAAGAAAATTGGTGAGGTAAAAAATGATGTGTTGGCAAAGAACTCATTGAAGAAGAGATTTCTAAACTAAGCATGTAAAAGCTATGGCATAGTAAGCAGTAAGTTTCCTAGTGTTAAGAAACAGTGTTTCTGGACCAAGTTGGTTCCTCCCCTTCTCCATGTCCTATTGCTGTCACCATACCAGCTTTCTTCATCCTCTGGCCCCAAGTGGCCCAGATTTCAAGATGACCAACCAAATGGTTTGCTGGGAAGCCAGCCATATCAGAATCTGGTGGTACACCGCCTCAGGACCTCAGCTGAATATGCAACCAGGAGATAGACTTTCACAAGCATTTCGCTAAAAGATCTGCGAGTGCCATTATCTTATGACATGAAGGATACATTAATACTTACTGTAGATTTTGTCCTGTCCATGTTTACAAACCATTAGATTTATATATTTATTGCCCACAGAATTTTCACCTTCTTCCTTCCTATTATATGCCCTTCTCTAGATGTGCAATTTCCAGTATGAAAAAATATATATATAAATACTTCAACAGTTTTTATGGGAGTTCAATTATTTATAGAAAGCAAAAGAAAACAGCAGGATTTAAGTATACAGTATTTGCAGACAGATGTATTGAAATGCATTTGCCTTATACAGTTAAGCTATGGAAAACAATATGGATGAGCTTACAATTAATCCTGTATTGTTGGAGCTAAAGCAAGACAAAAGAACAGGAGATTGAAGGATTGTTCTGTAAACATCTAGTAAACATGTAGTGATTTCTTCTGATTTTAGCCATTGGACTCAAAGCTTCCAATACAGTGATATGATAAATATCAGGGTTACATTTATAGACTCACTAACCATCTAGATAAGACAGGTATTTTTCATATAGAATAAGAAGACCTCATATTTTTTAGCAGGTATACAATACATAAAAGACATAATTTGGGGTATGATTGAATACCATCACTGAACTTCAGAAGAAATTAGTTTTTTCAGTCTTGAGTCATGCACTTCAAACCAGTGTAGAAAAAGGTGGGCCAGCTCAGTGAGTTACACTTTCAGGGTGTTCATGATCCACTTAAACCAGGGATGTCACCTGCACATATGCATGCTCTCTGGGGTCCCAGCCCATTTCTTTCAAGGACACTGTTCCTAGCCTTTAGGGATACTAAATCCACAAAACTAATAGAACTCTCTTCTCTTTTTGTCTAGGAGCTATAGTCTTTCTTTACTTTCAGCTTACTTTAATGTCAGTGGAAAGAAATCTGAAAATATTTTGTGATTAGAAAAATAGTGGATGACGATCCTGGGGATGCAGCCATAAGCCATTTGCCATATTATAAATTTGTATTCTCTGATGACTTGTACACATGTATTTTGTTTTCAAATTTTTCAAGTTTTGCAAATTTTACACTAGACCAAAATGAGTTGAAGCTTTTTTTTAAGTGAAATGAAAGTGAAATAAGTATGAGTTGAAACTTTGTTAAAAGGAAATTAAGTTTATAAAAGAGCTGTATTTAGAAATAACAAACTTCTAATATATTCAGTTACTACCCAAAAATCTTCTTTGTACACAAAAATCTTCTATTTTGGTTGGTAATGAAGGGCTGCTCAAGTAAAAGGAGGACAGTATTTGACATAGACAGTGGACTTGTTAGGATGTGTTCAGTGGACAGACTCTCATGAGCTTTATTCCACTTTTCATCTTCATATTAAGCAGATGACATTTCTCATCTCCTGCACTGCTTGGAAGCATACTGCTGTGATTAAATAACAAAACAAAGAAGAAGAAGAAAAAAAAACCCTGAAATCTTGGAGCCCTTGCCCCAAAGCTTAGGTTGATAATTTGACCTATTTATTCTAACCCCGGGATAGTATCTGAGATGCTAATCTCATCAGTTGTTTAATTGCCTTGTCATAAAACCTAGTAGGAATTCCCATTCTATAGATGCCCTTATCTACAGATAACACTGTAGATGTCATTTGCAGGGAAAAACTTGAGCTGCTTACACTTGCAAATGGTGGAGGAGGAGGACAACAATGGCCTTGTTGTCCAAGGATATGACATCATTCACCAGAGGAGATTTCAGGCATTGGTCATAGGAGTGGTCACCTGAAGTGTAGAGAGAAAATGACACAGAAATGTTTTCTTTGCTTTCATGATGCATAAAGCTTTGAAGCTAAAAATGGCCTTAAATTAGCTAATCTAGCATTTAGAGGAACATACAGATGGACTGAAGGGACATACAGAATAAAATCACAGTCATGGAAGGAGGGGAGACTTTTATAGTTTTATTGATTTTTATTTAGCTTAGATGGTGCTTCAGATGAGTCTAAGGTGTTCTTAGCACCTTATAAATATTAACGCCTTAATCCTAATAATGACCCTGTGGGATCAATACTAATTTTATCTTTACTGATGAGGAAACCAAAATGTAGAAAGGCTAAGTAACTGGCATAGAGTCACACAGCTCAACAGTGGTGGAGCCAGGCTGTGAATGCATTTTGTGTAATCTGTCCATTTTGTTGAGGAAGAAACAGAGGCCTTGGTCTCTGTTCAGTGTTGCCTAGCAAGTTAGTGACAGAGCAGGTCCAGAACCCAGGTCATCTCTGTGTTGCAATCTGCTCAGCTCAGAAGACACCAGTAGGTTGTTCTTGGATTATATAAGCATGACAGGAAAATCATACTATCAGAGCCTCTTTTTTAATCCATTTCAATAAAATATCATTAAGAGATGAGTGTTGGTGTCAAGAATTTTCTAGTCTTTGGTTAAGCTTTGGAATATGTTCTGTGGCCATATAGCATGTCTTCTTTGCTTAGGTATTAAGGAAGAAACTGGGTAGTTTCGAGGGGTGGCTTGGGAATTGAAGGAAGTAGGAATGAAAAAGTAGTATGAAAGTCTGCTGTTGGATAAGAGTTTGTTGTTTGTTGGCTTATTTAGATTTTCTTGATTTTGTTAGTATCATTATATTCCCATGACCAAGCAGGTAAGTTTATGCCAGTCAATCTATGAAGTTGGATATTCATCCTCATGGATCACCCTGCCAACTTTCCTATTTTTCCTGTTGTGCTGGATACCAACTATAGGATGTACTTCCTATTGACCAAGAGGCACTGGTTTATACCTTTTCATTTCTTATTAAAGCATTCCACATTTATCTCAGTTTACTTCCTTGAAGTATGTGTTTTTGGTTAGAGAGAACACATTTCATTCTTCCAGAGGAAAATTATGTACTAAGAGAACACAGAAAGATGAGAACTTTTGCACAGGGTGTGCAAACCAACTTCAGAAGATAATTTAACTCTGAGAAGTGAAAATGAGGAACAGGATTGCAAATGAGCAAAAAATATATAATATTTTTTGTATTTTGAAAATATTTCATAATAAAATTAGCTGCAGAATATGATTTTTTTTCCTGATCTAGAAGGCAAGCGGTACACCAGAACATCTGGGGAACTTTATTACCTGCAGTGTCAAGGGACACATTTGTCTTCCCAGTGGCTTAAAACCAGTTATCAGTCTAATGGGCAGTTTCTACACCTCAGGACTGAAGAGCAAGCATTGGTTTAAAGTCCTGGAGCAGATATAGAATTGCCTGGATTCTGGTCCTAGCTTTGTGACCAACTCATTTGTGACAGTGGATTTCCCTTATAGAAAATCCAAGCCTTCATTGCCTTCTCTGTAAAATTAGTGAGACTGAGACTATTTTCAGTATTGAAATTTTATAACTCATATAAATTACATATAAATGTATATTTGAAATGTTGCATAGACTAGCGACTCCAGGCTCCTTTTTACAGTAATCGTAGAGGGTAAAGGAATGTATGGAGTGAACACAAATGTAGGAATAAAATTAGATATATGTGCAGTGGACTTGGTTTAAGTCTTGTCTCTCTACCACTTAGTAACTATGAGCCTTGGTTTCCTGAAGTACTCTGATTTTCTATTTTCTAAGACCAGAATAAAATAACACCTACCTCAGCTTAGAAAGATTTGATGAGATAACAGTATTATTATCGAAGCTGTTACAAATCAGTCACTTAACTGTTTTGTCAGGAAAAGTACTAGAATAAATTTTCACACAGCTAATTTCAACTGGGTGGAGCACAACCTGCCAGCCATTCTTTGAAGTAGTACTAGGCTAAGTACAAACTTTCTAAACTAAATAATGCCACATTTTTTTATAACTATGCATTCAAAGTGACTGAGTACAAGTTGTCATCGCAAGAAAAAAATGACAACTATATAAGATAATTGATGCTAACTTATTGCGGTAATCATTTCACAATACATATACATATATTAAAGCATTATGTTGTACACCCTGTACTAATACAATGTTATTTGTCGATTACATCTTAAAACTTAAAAACTAAAACAAAAAACCAAGGGAACAGTGATTCTATCTCGTCTAACTAGATGATGAATTAAAGATGGCTTCCAACTCTTGAATTCTATGTGGACTGTGATTGATGTTCCTAATTGTTTATACAGAAACAACAAAATTGAGACTACTCTTGACTTTTAATTTGGACTTTGTACTCTTGCTGTTAATTTGTACAGAATGCACCAAAGCAGAACCAGATTGACAATGAGAAAAGAATAGTCAAATTTTACAACTGTGACTCTCAGAACCATGCTATGATTTGCCACAGAACAGAAAACTTGGACAGCCATCTGTCTTGCTTAGTAACATTAGGCACAGTTAATGTGGCTGGGCCTCTACTTCTACTGACACAATATGTGCTGATAAATCTAAGTTTTGAAGGCTTGGATTTAATAGATCCATGTGGTACCACAGGAGCCTGATGAATGAAAAGCTTCTGCATCCTATCAGCAAAAAGATAACAGAAAGGCCCTGGTTACACTGCCAGTGCTGGGGAGATGTTTATCACTAGGCTTCTGAGAACAGGAGTTTGACCCATACCAAACACTTCAGAAATGATGTCAACATATTCAAGACCACAGCCAGCCAGGAATTCTCTGAGATAAGATTACACGTTATTTTAAAAGAGACTCCAACCAAGTGAGTCGATCCCCATTATTCTCTCAGCAGAGCAACCCTGTAAGTTACCCTTCATACCAGGGGACATAGGAGCTCGATGTCTGTGCTTCTAGATGCAAATATTCTGTTATTCTCTAAAATATGCACTATCTAAACAATATCTAAGAAACTCTAGCAATCTCTAAGAAAGTCCCTGCAGGATCAAGCTTGGTGCCCTCATGATCAACTCGTCATGGAAACTGGGGACAGCGCTGCCTTGACTAAAGCATTCATATACCTTTCAGGATTTTGTTTCTCTTTCGTCCAGGCCAAAGGGCCTCTAGGTCTAGATTAGACCTCTAGTCTAGGTCTAGGATGAAGTCTTTATCGGAAGAGGTGAATCAGTCTTTGAGATGAGTAGGTGTAAAAAGCCACTGCTATCATTTGTTTAAATACCTAGTCATGAGTTAGGTTTAAATATCAGTATGCAAACTGACACTGGGGTGACGGGGTCAGGTATGATCTCAAGACTATGTTGGTAATGAGAAGAAGCAGCATACAGAGAGACAACTCACCTTTGATTGTCATCCAGACACTAATGGTATCAAGGGCATTGCTTTGAAATGTCTCACGTTCATTCCTTTGCACTTACTGTGCACAGACCTAATGTGGCCTTCTGTATTCTAATCCCTCCTTCCCAGGGCTATGCTGTATTAACAAACAAACAAGCAAACAAACAAACAAACAATCCCCTTTTGTATCATGTCATCTCAGTAAAGTCTCACAATAAAGTTTATACTCCTCTACTTTATTATTAAACGTCCTCACTAAACTTTCTATCCAGTTTCTCCTTTTCTGTTCATCTTTATTTCACTCGAAGGATCTACTCATGGACTGTGTTACCTCTTCAATTTTCCTGCCTCTAGGCTTTTGTTTCCACTCTCTCTTTCTTTTGGAATTCCTGTTCATTCTCTTCTAGTCAGACACATCCCTTCTATTAAACCTTTGCAGACCAGTCCTGCCAACACTGACCTGACCCTCCTCTGAACTCTGCTTCCTTATCGTCTGGAGTCCATACCAGTCCTTTGGCATTAATTACATACTGCTGTATGAATTTATCTTTACTTTGCTCCTCTGTCCTGCTCTTCCACTCTTCTCCCCCTCTCTGCTGCTGCTGCTGCTGCTGCTGCTGCTGCTGGTGTGTGTGTGTGTGTGTGTGTGTGTGTGTGTGTGTGTGTGTGTGTGTGTCTAGATAAAGGACTTATGAAAATAAACTCTGTGACTTATATATCTTTCGAATACACGGAGACATGCTCCATGACATTCTTGTTGGTTGGAAGTTCTTGCTTAGGATCTTGATTGTTTCCATGAAGGCAGGGGTCTGTCTTCTTGCCACTCCTGTATCCACAACACCTGGGAAGGTGCCCTGCACATTGGAAATTGAATGATGGCTATTACTGCTGTTCTAGAGGTTTCTTTGACTGTGGTCTACAGCAGGCCTTGACATTCTACTTTGTGTTCTAGCATCCTGAGGACAGAACTATCTTCCTCCCAGGCTGGCAGGTGCCAAAACTGCCTCTGACACAGCTACATCTGTCTGTTCTTTTCCCTCAGATGGATACTCTCATTCATCAAGTGAAAATGGAGGCAAGTCCGAATCAGTGGCCAACCTGCAGTCTCAGCCCTCCCTGAATTCCATCCACAGCTCCCCCGGCCCCAAGCGCTCCACCAACACGCTTAAAAAGTGGCTGACGAGTCCTGTGCGCCGGCTGAACAGTGGGAAGGCAGATGGGAACCTCAAGAAGCAGAAGAAAGTTCGTGATGGTCGGAAGAGCTTTGATCTAGGAACTCCCAAGCCTGGGGACGAGACGACCCCTCAAGGAGACAGTGCTGATGAGGTACTCGAATGTGGCCCAGTGTTGTATCTTCTTGATCCTTGAGTTCTTTGTATTCTCAAGACCTTGACAGTTTTATTTGTGACCAATTCAGAGACTGACTAGCACCTAGAATATCTAGCAGACAGAAACTATTTTGCCAGATTGGGCTCCAAAGGAAGCCAGATGGTCACTTGGTCCCCTGCCTCTGCTGACTAAAGACTATGTCAAAAGCTGCTAGGTCTTTTCAGAATAAGCATAAAAGAATGGAGACCATTTCACTTGAAAAACAGCATACTGTATGGGGAGATTATAATATCTGGTCACAAATATCTTGAGCAGTACCACGTATAAACAAGTCCAGGTTGCTTCAGGGGGCAGAATTATGCTTAATAGGTAGGAGTTACAGCAGGCAAGGTTTCAGTTCAAAGAGAGATTTTAATGAAGGAAGCAACTGGTGATGAAGTAAGCCTTCAGGAAAACCCATATCAGAAGTATTTGGGAGACTGTATGACCTCACACAAGATCCCTGTGTTAGCCAAGAGGTCATACTGGACAACCTCTAAAATCCCTTCCGAAGCTAAGGGATTTGGATCAAAACATAGTGGGTATGTGTTGGTTGGGGGAACAAGATAGCTGTATTATCTCACAAACTAACCTAACTCTAGTCACTGATGTGGCTAAGAAATACTTCCTGGTATGTAACCATACTCTGTTTGTAATTTTATACTGTCTGCTGTTTCTTCCTCTAAAATATCAGTAAAGCCTTGTGATGCTCAGATTGTGATTTAATAGTCCTTCAGAAACTTAAGAAGTTAGTCTCTCTCTGACCATGCTCAGCTTTCTCTTTTCCTAGCTAATCAATAAGGTAGATGGTGTGTGTGTGTGTGTGTGTGTGTGTGTGTGTGTGTGTGTGTGTGTATTTTCCCTCATTTGGTCCTCACTGTTCTTTGAGATAAGCAGGTATGTCCTTCTACAGAGGAGGAAACTGAAACTGAAAAAATAAAAAAATAGGAGTGTATTAAGAGAGGCGGCATTGTATATGTTGCTTTTTAAAAAATTTCAAGTCCATTGGCATCTTTAACTCTACGAAGCAGTGACTAATGCTGCTCTTTTGTTCTAGAAGAGCAAGAAAGGCTGGGGTGAAGACGAGCCAGATGAAGAGTCACACACACCCCTCCCTCCACCTATGAAGATCTTTGACAATGAGCCCGCCCAGGATGAGATGGTAGGACGGCTTTACTTTCTCACTTGAAAGAGCAGCATGTGATGTAATGGATGTGATCTCACTCTTTGTGTACAGCGGGGTAGTAATACTCTCTCCCTTGTTACCTCTTACACCCTGTGAATCAATGGTGATGTAGCTTCTGTCTATGTTTGGTCGGGGGTCTCCCTCCCTTTTTCCCAGTGGTCTGACGTCTTTCTGGGCAGTGTAGCTGTGTGTGCAGAATGGGAACCTGCCTAGTATCTTGTCCAACTGATGTAAAGTAATGGCTTTGTCTTTGGAAGCAGCAGATCCCAAAAAACACTATTTGTCTCAAAAAGGGTTTTGAGGTGGTTTCAGGTCATGATCATTTTGTTGTACTTGACTGTATGACCGATATTTCAGATGATTGTTTCCCCTATACTCAACTCTAAAACCCAAATAATGGTAACTTCCATTCGAGCCTGGTGCTGTTAAAAGTCTGCAGACATAGCATGAGGATGGAAATGCTTGCTGTCAAAGGTTAGGGCACACCTAACATACCAGGTTGCTCAAGTTCTCGTTTATGCAAAGTGCTCTGACTCACTGGCAGTGGCTCATGGGTGTCTGAAGTGTGATGCTCGCCAGGCCTCTAATCACAGGGTGGTCATCCCGGTTTTTCTGGCGCAGAGGCTGAGATTGGATGTGCTTTCAGGTTCTGACCCGGGGATCGGGGCTGCTCCAATTGTGTGCTGTGTCACTCACTTTCCTTACAGACCATGCTGTCACTGCATCGTGTTTTCCCTGCCTTCTCTTAGTGTCATCGTCCTTTGGACTCTGGAGGTCGAAGTGTTGGTTTGAGTTTTTGATTATACTTTGCATTTCCTTTTTCAGAGTGTCATTTACGGTGGCGGTGGTGGTGGTTTATCCTCCATCCAGGGTCTCCCTGTACCCTCTAGTGCTCTGCCTTGCAATGGGGCAGCCTCCTCTGACACGGTGGGCCTGACATACAATACCACCCAGGATACTATTCGAAAAAAAGTACTACTTACAGATGCTTCAGCATTTCTGCTGATATCCCCCATATCTGATTTTAATTACCTCTGCTCTACACTTGGATCATTAACCCACAGACATTAATCGAGGGTTTCCTCTGTGCCAGAAGGACAGATTCTAGGGACAAGATGATGACTAGGATGTGCTTGTGACCCCCTCTGTGACTCACCCACGAGAAACACATAGTTATGGCCCCTCCTAAGACGGTGTTGGTGGCCCTGGTCTCCATGGCCAGCTCTGACTCTTGACTATGGGGAAAAAAGTAGTAGGAAGCATGGTATGGTGCCCATCCTGGACTCCCAGAGTCAGAAGTACCTGTGCTTTACCTTGAGATGAGAATGAGAACCAACCTGCTGTGTTCCCAGAGGCCTGTCCTTGTAAAATGTTCCATAAACTGCGATGGGGAGTAGGACACTTATGTCACGTTATCTGCCATCCCACACAGCTCTTCACAGGGAGGTGCCAGGTTGCATAAGATAAGTAAAGGTCATGAACCCTCCCCATCTAATGCCCTCAAACATAGCGTGTTTAGGGGAAAAGGATGTTATGTTGTTTCTGGATAATTTTTAACTGAAAAAGACTTACCCCCAGGTGTTTGTGTAGACATTTTCTTAGCTAGAAATAGGGCAGATACAAACAGTCTCTTTCCAGACTTGTTAACCCTCCTCTGTCCTGTTTGTTTGATTTCTGTACCTTTGTTTTTCTGTAATATTTGGTAATCCTCAGAACTTCTGGCAAATGGAGTTGAATTTATTAAAATAATTTTTACAACAATGTAAATGGGATTTTTAAAAGTCCATCTGTTATAATGTTGTACGATTACTATAATTCATGTTTCCTTCTGATATTTGTTCATATGCATGTTTGGTTTATTTAGTATTTCCTAAAGCCTTATTAATTTTATCTCCACAGATTTAATTTTTATAGCAAGGAGTATTTTGTTTATTTGATGTGCCATAATTTGCTTGGCTAACGTGTTTTGGAATATCATAGATTGTTTCCAATTTTCGTTAGTCCAGATAATATTGCTATAGATCACTTTGTACATAAGGCGCCTTTGTTCTTTTCACTTCTGTCCTTGGAATGAATTCCCAGGGGTAGGATTACTAGATCAAAAAGTTGATAACTTGGATTTCCAAATAGACTTAAACTCTTTTCCTGCCTTTCCCAGGAGAGGGAAAAGTGTTGTTATATCTCGCTTAATTACATTTATTTGATTTTATTTTTATTCTGTCTCAGAAGCAAAAACCTAAAGTAACTCTTATCTTAGACAACAAGAAGCTTCCTTTTAAAATCTCTTCCCTCTAACTTGAAAGACAAACTTGAAGCAAGAGAACAGCCAAGACACTGAACTTACTCCCACTGTCACTAGTGTGGAAGGCTGTGGGAGCATGTGTCCTGGACCCTGGGGTAACATTGCCCTCTGCCCTGATGTGATAGGGGCAATGTGCACATAGGGTTAATCATTAATCATGTCTTCCCAGTTTCTTCTCAAGTAGGAGAAAGTATTAAAAATAAACCACCATCCTTCAGTGAGCAGGAATCCCCAAACCATTGACCAAACTGTCACATAGACCAATCCTATTGCAAGTACAAGGGGAAGACGAATAGGCCCTTGGCTTGAGCCTCTTTTTGCTGAGAACAGTCCCTCATTACTCCAGCACGAGACACACAGGTCCTATTAAAGCCCTTTATTGCTTCCTAGTGTTCCAGTTTGGGGGCCTTACTGAAAATAGCTGTGTTTGTGGAGGAATGTGTGTGTGCACGCATGTGTGCATGTGTGTGTGTGTGTGTGTGTGTGTGTGTGTGTGTGTGTGTGTGTGTGTTTGTATAAGGAGGGGGTCTCTAGCTTTCTGGTCTCTAAGAGCCCTGCCCCTAGCATTTTTGTTGGACACAGCAAAGATCTGTATTTAAGATCTGCATCTAAGTAAAGCAAGGACAATTTCTCTTCTTTGGACACACTTGAGTCTAGATTTTTGACTCCTTTCATATCCTGGAACAGCAATGGGCAGCCAGTGGCCAAAGTCTTGTCTGCCCCTGCCCCCCCGCCACCACCCCCGCACGCCCTCCGCCCCCCCCCCCACCCGCTATAGGTACTACCCTTACCTATTGGCCTCCCAGGGAACACAGTGACCCTACCCCTCAGTTTCTCTGGTGGTCTGCCTAAGGAGAACCTGGTT